>CM053613.1:74941786-74960301 GCA_028646535.1 Procyon lotor
TTTCTCAAATTATAAGTGGGGATATCATCATTTGTGATGATTATTGTTTTACTTAGAATGTAGCAGGAACATAACATATGACCTTACATTTCTTCATTTTCACTAATTTATTCACTAATTTATTATTCACTAATTTACTCAATGCAGTAGTATGTCCCATGATGCTCCTGACAGAACATTCTATAGCTTCTGGTTGAACAAGTTCTATAATAGAGTAATCCCTATTTCACAAGAAAGCCCATTTCAACGTTGGGTGGATAAATACATCATTCTGTCCTTTATGTCAGTGGTAGATATGTATCCCTGATATTTTAGCCAATTTAGTTTAAGATTTTCTCTTGTCACACCCACTGTGTGTGTGTGTATGCGGGCGTGCATGCGTGTGTGTGTGTATAAGACAAAGGGTATGCAGTGTTATTGGATTTAGAGAAACTGAAACCTCTTTACATTGCTAGAGAAAATACAAAATGGTATAGCCACTTTGGAAAACAGTTATTTAAAAAGTTAAACATGAATTTACCTGATGATTTGTCATTTCCATATTTGGGAAGTTACACAAGAGAAATGAAAACTTATCCTTTCTAGGGCATTTCATGTACACCTGATGTATACATGATGTCAGTATGTCTTTTTTTTTTAAGATTTTTATTTCTTTATTTGACAGAGATCACAAGTAGGCAGAAAGGCAGGCAGAGAGGTGGGGTGAAGCAGGCTCCACGCTAAGCAGAGAGCCTGATACAGGGCTCGATCCCAGGACCCTGAGATCATGACCTGAGCCAAAGGCAGAGGCTTAACCCGCTGAGACACCTAGGTGCCCCAATGTTAGTATGTCTTATTATTAGTTAGGTGTCATGACTTCGTTGGAGGGAGATACTTTGACATATATGCTGTAATAAATCTGTTTTTTAAAAAAAGCAGAACAAACTTGCAATCTTCTGAATGAGATGATAAGCCCGGTAAAGAAGGGACTGCAGCTGACAATCTCCCAGGGACCAGGATACAGAGAAATGAGTAGGTGTTCTGGACAGGGGTAGACTTGTGTTCAAATCCAGGCTCCATGCAAGTGGAGTAGCTTGTTACCAAGTCCCTCAAAGTTCCTGAGACTTAGTTTCCTCATATGTAAATGGATTAAAAAATACTTAAGCTGTAAGGTTTTGCAAGGATGCTAGGTGTACTTGAATAACTGTGGAGTAATTTACTCACGGATTGGCTACTGTTTATAATTCTCCATCCGATTTCTATGACTTCATGCCCATCTTTGACATAGCTCTACCATGCACCTTTCTACTTTCTCTGCAATCACTATAGTTAACCTGAAACACTCACGCTTGATATATTTTCATTGCTATTGGTCACACTAATATCTGTCACGTTTCTCTCAATTTTTCCATATGATGCTTTCTTCCTTCTACACTTAAACAATGGAGATTCTACCATCTGAAGCACGTTCAAACTTTTCAGGCAACTTATGTTTCTCTCTGTTATCTGAACATAGCATTTTCCTTCCATGTAAATAGCCAATTCGTCTTATTAGTGCCTTATGCTGCCTTGGGCTATACGGTATCTGTTGTGGGCCTAGAAATAAATGTCTTTTATATTTTAGATACACGATAAAAATAGTCGAGCAAAGGCTACCAGATGCTCTCTCGACAGCAGTGGTACAAGGAGAGATTCAGGGGGAAAGGTGAGCTTTAGAGCCCACAGTCATGAAGGTCAGAGATTCTCAGTCGAGGTGATGCTGGGCGTGCTGCTCAGGAGGAAGTGATTTACCAGCTTGGAGTTGGACCATTTGTCCCCATGACCACCTTTTCACTTAGAGTAGCTGGTTAATTGCCCCTCTATTTACTTCCCTGAGTCCAATTTTTGTATTCGAACATTTCGTTTTTTCTAAGAGGTCATCTCCAAGTGCAATTTGCCCCATGGAACATATAAAGATTGATACGATTACTCTGCAGGTCCTTAAAAGGTCACAGAATTTTACCATTGTCTGCTTCTTTACTGTATGAATCCCTCAGTAGAGAAATTGCTCATTGCATTCAGCACACAAGGTATAGCCGGGGGCTGAAAGTGCTACTGTCGTATCCGAGTAAATACATGATCTCTGAGAGAGCTTGGAAAATGCAACTCCTCCCAAAGACCTTGCAAAACTTGCTTTCTTCCAGATTTTTACTCTCTTGCTTTTTAGGTGGTTTTGAGAGCTGCAGATGGTGATGAGCAAGGCCTTATTTCTAGGAGGCATGGAAAAGTTTATCCAACTCATATAAACTATTGCCTGGAGTCTGCATTTTATTTCATTAGCGGAAACATAATAGCCCCATGCTCTACGCATCCAGGGTGAGATTTTGTAGTCTGATCTACAGATTCTCCCAAAGCTTGGGATTGTGTGTTCACTGAAATATCAGAACAGCAATTCCCGTGGTTTATGGTATGCTTATCTTTGGATTTTGTCTCTTTGAATCTTAAGGAATTGTCTTTCTGCACACACTCTTTCCAGTCTCTTCAGTGAGTCAAGCTCAATATCAAAGTTCCACTTGACTTTTCTTTTTCATTTTAATCTAACTAGCCTTTAGCTCTGAAAACTATCTCTGTCTGTATCTGCATCTTAACTTTTACAACCTTTATCATACTTCTCTTCTTTCATCCCAGCTGGATGATGAGACAATTGGTCTCCTGCAAGGTTTCCTCGATCATCATCTCTCTCCTTGAATGAGTCACTCCATCCTGCACGTCACTGTCTGATCAAATCCCAGCCATGTGAGTCTCACTGATCCCCTAGAAATGCAAGCCACCCCACCCTCGCATACTTCTTTGCTGGACTCCATAGCATTTCCATTTCACAACTCAAGATTATCTAAAATCTGACAGATTGTTTTCTATTTCTTTTTTGTTCCTCCATCCTTCCTCTATTCAGTACACTTCTCTATTCAAGTAGATTTCTTCACCCTCTTCTAATTTATCATGATTTCCTCCTGTTCTTTTCACTCTGCTCTAGTCTACCTTGAAGAAATCAACCTTCATTTTTACCTGATAATATCTCCAAAGCTTCTTAGAGCTTAATGTGCATCTGAATCCCCAAGAATCTTCAGATACATATTCTCTGTGTGGAATAAGGCCCGGGATTCTCCTTTTCTGACTCCTCCCCCGTGATGCCTGGGCTGCTAGCCCAGGGTTTGCGCGTGGACAAGCAAGAATCTAAACCACTATTTGAGATCAGGAAGTTTCCCTATTCTGTCTAAGAGTGTCCCGGCTCCCCTGTGAACTCCAGTGGCATTGGCAGTGTATTGTGTCAGGGATCCTGTTCCCAGACTGGCTTAGTGTCCTGCTTCCCTCTTCTCTGTGCATGTATCACAACCCCCTACACAGAAGGCCTGTGGCTTTCCCCCTAGGGAGAAGGCTTTCCATAAGCATCTTTGAAAGAGCGCAGCAGAAAGAGCATGAACTTTGGAAGTAGACTGACTTGGGCTTACATCCCATCATGACCACTTATTGGCAAGATGGCTCGGTTTCTCATCTCACGCTTAGTATGTCAACTCCACATTCTTAAAATAACAATACGTGATGAGTGTTCTGTTAACAGCAGGCATCAACCCTGGGACATGTGACATAATACATCTTCGCTTTTTCCGAACCAGTTACCCAACCCACAGATTTCTCCATGACCCTTTCAGTATGAGAATATTATTACTTCACAGAAAAGCTTATTCCACTATTGGACAGTTTAGATATGTTAGAATATTCTTGACAGGCAGTTTAAATCAAGGTATCTCACTTCCATCAGTTTTATCTTTGCCCTTTGAATGCAATCAAATAGTCAAACTATGCAATAAATGGAAACAGAAGCAAATTTTTGATAAAATTGTTCATTCTATATCTTATCACTTCTGGCATATGAAAAAATCTGGCTAGTGGTTGCCAGTCTAGCTATTTTTCTATGATTCCTCTTTTCCTGTCTGTTAAGAGCATTTCCTGTATACACCGATTTTTAAGAACATTTCGTGGAAACAGTGGGGGTAGAAAAATTGTAGAGCTTTTGAATATCAAAATAGAAGGTAGCTTAGAGATCATGTTGCTTAAATTTATTTTACAGATGAAGAAATGAAATCTACAGAGATCAAGTAAAAGAGGGATAAATTGAAATGTTCTTCAGGAATTTAGAAATAAGCATAATCAGATTTCTTGCTGAATATTAAAATTAAAAAATTACATAAGTGATCCGAACAGATACGTACAAATATAACTTAGATGGAATGACTACTCGATCATGACAGCAAAACATATAAATCAAAACATTTCTAAATAATGTAATATATATTATAATACACACAATATATATAACACACAAAATTATTTATAAATCCACTTAAATAACTGTAAGAAAATAGCTGGGAATAATCTAATCGTGAATAGAAAACATGGGAGAGTTTTAAAAGTGGTTTTTTTTTTAAGATTATTTATTTATTTGAGAAAGAGAGAGAGAGAATGAGAGACAGAGAACATGAGGAGGGAGGGTCAGAGGGCGAAGCAGACACCCTGCTGAGCAAGGAGCCTGATGTGGGACTAGATCCCGGGACTCCAGGATCATGACCTGAGCCGAAGACAGTCGCTTCACCAACTGAGCCACCCAGGTGCCCTTTAAAAGTATTTTTAAAATGCAGCTATTCAAAAAGTTCGTGCTAACAGACGTACTAATTGAATTTGTATTTTGCCTGTTTGTGTTATATATACACATATATAAAAAGATATGCATACACTTTGTGTGTGTGTGTGTGTGTGTGTGTGTGTGTATACATATATATATAAAGGCTATTGTGAAATAAAGTCAAGTACATGTAAGAATTTAGTATACTTAGAAGATAGCATATTAAACCTGTGTGTATGACAAGTATTTATAGGGGTAATGTGATAATTAGCTATTCACTTAGGAAATGAAAGCTAACACAATTTTCCAATTTGCTGCTTTCTCTAATATAAAATGCTACTTGGATCAATTACTTAAGTCTTAAAATATGAAGCCAGAAAATTATTTAAATTTTAAAACAAGAAGCCAAATTTAGAAGGAAGGCAAAGCATACTGAATATTCAAACCCTAAACAGTGGAATGTTCTTAGTTCCGATTTTTCACACTGGAGAAACATGCAGGCTTGTACTTTTCCTTGCTGCTTTATTTTTCTCATTCTCAAGGCTAGATAACCTCAAAACACACTTGAAAACAAAATACCCTCCCTAGAATGTTTACATAGAAAACATTACTCCCTGTAGTTTGTTCTACTGGAGAGTTCAAACTGTAGACCCAGACTTAGCTTCACCCCTCAGCTCTGCTGCTCTTTTAGCCGTGTTTGGAGGTTAAAGCAAAATTTGTTTTTCGTTGTATTATGTGCTCAGGTGTCTTTTTTTAAATTGATGAAATGTATTTTCTATTTCTCTGTTAAAACTTAAACAACAAATTAAGTGTTCGATGTGAGCCTTCATTTTGTGTGTGTGATATGTCCTTGGTCTTAATGGGACTTAATGGGAAAGGAGGCCCTTCTGTTTGCTTTCCTCTGACCTCCCCGTGGTCGGCTCTGGCCCAGGAGGCTTACTGATGGAGTTCTGCCTCCTCTTGGCCTGTGGGATGTTGAGGTGCCCAGGACACTGTACTTTGTATAGGTGCCAAATAGTTTGTCAACTGGCACTTCCCAGCCCCAGGGCTGCTTCTCCTCAAATAGTTAATGAGACTTTTCTAGAACATTCTCTTAGGAATATCCTTGGGGGATTTTTGTTTTTCGCCCTCACACAAAAACTTCTATCTACTCCTTTCCTCTGACTGACTCGATTCTACAAGACCTTCAACCCATATGTTATTCAATACTTCCCAGGAGGCCAGCTTTACAAATTCTAGAAGTGATGTTCTTTCTCGGTCCCTTTTCCTGAACTATGACAGTACTTAGGGCACACTGAATCGTACCAGTTGTTTCTTAATCATTTTCTAGTCAGATATTTTATCTCTATGCTCAGATACAAATGCACGTCCTTCTCATAAGACTACAAACTCACTTAGAACTGTTGACAATGTCATAGTTTGGAGGTGTACTGCATATATTGCTGTCGAGTTGGGCCGGCTCACCTCTTCATGCGTATTTAGATGTGTGAGATGGTGTCTCTGCTGTTATGACAGCAAGAAAAGCTGCCGACCACACACATTCCATCTCTGAAAGTTTCTGGTCCAGAGAAACAGGTTCCACATTAGTTCTTACCCCTTATCATCATTTTCTTCAGCAAATGGAATTGGTATTGGAGAATATAGGGATCCTTTCTGGATCCCTCGCTCACGCACTCACTCATGTACACTTGAAACAATGAAACCGAGTCTCACACCCTGTGTCCCAAAACCTGGAAGTGAAGAGCCTTCATGAGCTTCTGGCAACATTCTCACAAGGAAAACCAGCACGAAAACCAGATCTACACCCCATCCCATCCTGCTCCTCAGTCATACTCAACGGTTGTAGGAAAATGCCAGAATGTGGTAGCACACACATTCTTGCACCACCTCCTATGATCTGTTTCACTGATATCCATGGGAACCACCAGGGGAATCTAGTCTGTGTTTGTGGAG
This sequence comes from Procyon lotor, assembly GCA_028646535.1. Taxonomy (NCBI): domain Eukaryota; kingdom Metazoa; phylum Chordata; class Mammalia; order Carnivora; family Procyonidae; genus Procyon; species Procyon lotor. The sequence continues at coordinate 74,948,379 of CM053613.1, forward strand.
CAAGAAGGCTTACCCTTGACATACCTCCCTCAGTTTGACTAAAGCGGAGCCCTGTGCAAACTGAGAAGACTAGAGCTAGTGAGGAGGTGATGCTGTGCACATGAACAGCTCCCTCACAGTGTGGTGGAATTGCCACTCAAGTTCAAGTCCATCCACCATTTTTGACAAAGCAAAAGGCTGCTAACAGGAAGTATGGAAGGGCCACTCTCTTCCTTGACTTCAGTTTCCCACAGCTACATGGGAATAATAATACCAACTTTATATAATCGATGTCAAGGTTAAACTTTCTGTTTTGCATAAAGGTTGTTTGTAGCATGTAAAAGCAATATGGGAATCAGCTCAAGGATTAGAAGCAATAATAAACATGCAGACTGATGCCATAGAGAAACAGACTTTTTATGTGGATTTTTACCTAGCTTGGATCTTTTCTGCAAGCTTCCATCTTTGCTGAGTTGCTTTGATTCCCATTGGATTTGAAGGAAGAAATATGAAAAAATCATATTTGAAAGCAGGAAAAATTCCAGTCTCCATTTCTGCACCTAGGAGTCTTGTTTTACTCTCTGCATGGATCCTTCTTTCCTTTCTCTCTTAAATCTCCCCAGTTATCTGTGTCCTAAATCTTAGTGTCTTTGGCATGTCTGCGCTTCATGAGTCAGGGAGACTGCACATCCTTGCGACCTCCCAGCCTCCACAATGCTGCCTTCATCTCTTTGTTGCGGAGTGTGTAGATGATGGGGTTAAGCAAGGGAGTGATGACAGTGTAGAAGACAGCGACCACTCCATCCAGGGGTTCCTGAGAACCAGGACGAAGGTAAATGAAGGTGCAAGGCACATAGTAAACAATGACAACGGTCAGGTGGGCGGCGCAGGTGGAGAAGGCGTTGCGACGCCCATCGACGGACTGGATTCGCAGGATGGCGGCTACTATATACCCGTAGGAAGTGAGGATAAGCATAAAGCAGGTGAGGGCCAGGAACCCGATGTCCACAAAGGTGACCAGCTCATTGATGGTGGTGTCAGCACAAGCTAGACGCAGCATGGCGGGAATGTCACAGAAGAAGTAGTCTACCCGGTTGGGACCACAGAAAGGCAACCGGAATATGAAGCTTGTTTGGAAAAGCGAGTGGAGGGTGCCTCCCAGCCAGGTGCCCAAAGCCAGGAAGTTACAGACATTGCGGGTCATAATGGTAGCATAATGTAAAGGCTTACAAATGGCCAGGAAACGATCATAAGCCATTAACGTGTAAAGGAAGCATTCAGTACAGCCCAGGAAATGGAAAGAAAAAAGTTGGATTACACAGCCTCCAAAGGAGATAATCCTGCTATCCAAGAGAAAGCCAGCCAGCATCTTGGGGACAATGGCAGAGGAGATGGTCATGTCCAAGAAGGAGAGGTGACACAGGAACCAGTACATGGGGCGGTGGAGCCTGGTATCCACCAAGACAGTGAGGATGATGAGCCCATTGCCAGAGACGGTGAGGGTATAGATCACAAGAAAAGCCAAGAAGAGTGGCAGCCCCAGCTGTGGTGGGTGGTGCAGACCCACCAAAATGAAGTGAGACACAGAAGTCTGGTTTCCATGGTGCATTTCCTTCCTGTTCACATCTGCCAGAAGAAGTAGCAGAAGGGAAAGCTCAAGGCCATTAAATTCTCTAAGCATGGAACATATATTCTCTGTCGTTCCCAAACATGGACCCAAAAGGGTCTCAGAAAGAGAGAGATCGTGCTCCATCTCTTGTTCTAAATCAATCTATCACCTCCACACCCAACCTCCCTTCACCCCCACCCACCTGTCCAGCCCTTGATTTTGGGATTCTGCTGGGTTCTAGGGAGCAAGAGTTTTTTCCAAGGGTAAAACCTATGTGACAGGTTATGTGTATGTAATTCAGGAGGAAAGATTGTACGTAGAGCTCTTCATGTCAGGAAGAAGTACAGTCATATAAAACCTAAATCAATCCATGAAGAAAGGGCTATACCATTGTTTTCCTTCACTTTGAGCTCTGATCTATATACCAGAGAGATAAGGAACAGTTTATTTACTTAACAACATGAGAGTTGGAATTATATTTCCTAATGTAGATGTGCCAATAAAAATCAGCCTAGATTTTTTTTTTCCAAAGTGTTCATCCATTTAATGTATTCCCAGCCTAGATTTTAAATATGTATTATTTGGGCTACACATTGAATAAAGTTGTGGATAGAAATAACCATTTTTGTTAACTGCATCTCAAAAATACACATGCCATTTAAAATTTTTCTAGATAGTGAAACAATACAAAATCTCATCCACAAGGCACCTGTTGTCATCTTTTTTCTCTGCTTTTGGGTAAATGCAGTCTATATTTCAATGGATCCATCGATCCATCAATCCATTTATCAGTCCATCTATCCATCCATCCATTCATCCACCCATCCATCCATCTGTCTGTTCACTAAGGAAGCATGTATTATATCTTAAGAGCATGGCCTCAGAGGTCAGACCAGAATTAAAAATCTTAGTTCTTCCACTTATACTTGTTGGTAAACTTGGAAAAGCCCATTTCCCCTTTCCTTGCTTAATTCTATAAGTGGGGACAATCACTGTACCCATTTCATAGGATTGTTGTAAGGATTAAATAAGATCACATAATCCACAGCAGCACTCAATCAACATTGGCTATTATTTTCCCTCGAGTATGTGGTATGGTCCTCATTATTAGGCAAATCCACTCATTGCATTTGTGCCTGAGGTCCAAAGTAAACCTGTAGCTTACCCACGTCTTGTCCCATAGCAGATCTCAGTCCCCAGATTTGTAGCAGCATGACAAAGAGCCTTTTTGTCCCGGGACTACTGGTGACTGTCATCAGCCACAGTGAAAGGTAGAAATCAGGGACATGACCAGAGCTCTTCCAGACGCTGAGGGCTCAGGTGAGGGGATCCTTCCTAGTGTCACCTTCCTTCTACTCAGTTTTGCTTTAATAATCTGTTTACGGTGGAGACAAGCATTCAAAATGGCGTGTCACCTTCCAGAATCGTTCAGAAGGCTTCAGAGGGTGTGGAATGAAATTTGGTTTCCTGCTGGACCCTGAATGGGCAAAAGACCCAACACTGTCACTATGGCTGCCATCTGGCTACTTCCTTCTATACCACCAGTCATGGTGTATCCGTAATCTGGTCCCTCCCAATTTTCCTCAGTGCTGCAGAGACTACTCTTATCAGTGCATACAGGCTTTCTGGGGACTGAGCAATTTCCTGGTCATGAGACTTTCCTTGTTCGACCGAGGAGAGTCCACGGCAAACTGAGACAGGTGGTCACCCTGGGGAAGGATCTAAACCACATAGAAACTAAATAATCTCTCACCATAGAGCTATAGGATCTATTCTGAAAGAATTTCAGGGAAAATTCTTAGAGATCTCCTAGACACTTTCTTGCTTACCAATCTTATTGGCACCACCACAACCAAGGGCACCGTGTAAAATTACTAGCATGGCCTAGAGAACAAGGAGCTTTGTAGTATGGTGTCGATTTATTTCTCCAGCCTCCCTTCTCTGTGCTCCATGCCACAAACTTGTGCTATGGCCAAACGCTCTTTCCTGTTTCCTTTGGCATCTGTCCCTTTAATCTAGAAGGGCCCTGTTCTGCTGGTGCCTGACAATTTTCTACTCCTCTTGCAATATCTCATTCATGTGTGATCTGCTAAGGAAAGCCTTTGCTCCCTTTCCCCGAAATGGTCACTCGGTCTTTGTAGTGACCACAATCCTTCACGTTTCCCTGGGCTCAGGAAACATGCCGCAATGTACCCTTCTGAGTGCCTGATTTCCCCCATTAGACTGTGAGCTCCAAAGGGACTTTGTCTCATTCTCTTTTCATCCCATGTTTGTGGCATATCTTTCACTGGAAGATTCTCTCTCTCTTTTTTAAGGTGCATTCATTATTTTAGAGATTGAAAGAGAGAGGGGGGAAGGAAGGGACTGAGGGAGAGAGAAACCCAAGCAGACTCCATGGTGAGCACAGAGCCCCACACTGGGCTCGATCCCACGACCCTGAGACCACCGCCTGAGCCGAGACCAAGAGCTGGATGCTTAACTGACAGTGCACCTAAGCTCCCCTTGCACTGAAAAATTGAAAAATGCTTAAATCCTATTGAACAAATGCATTCCCCTCTGTCTGGATGTCCCTGTTAATCTAGACACTGAATCCAGGATAATATCACTTAGGTCTTAATATAGCTCCTGAAATCATAAGAATTCCAATACCGAAGGTCATTACTTACTAGTTAAATTATTTTAAACAAATCTCTTAGTCTCAGTTTATACTTTGTTAAAAAACCCAACAAACAGAGAAAGAGAGAGAGAGAGAGAGAGAGAGAGAGAGAGAGAGAAACAAAGAGAGCAAAGAGGAGGTGGTGTAGATTCCCACCCAAAAAAAGAAATCACAATCTCTCCCGCATCCAAATCAATTCACCTTTTAAATTTAGTTCTTACACATAGAAGATCGATTTTCCTGCAAGTTTCAATTCCCTTTTGTCCTGTACTTTTTCTCTTGTCTCCCCACAGCCCTGCCAACTCTGTCTTCATTCATTTTTACAATTTCTTCTTCCTTCTACATAGAAATAATAAATTCTCCCCGGGGAAATCCAAAAAACACCCTCCTTTCCCCATTAGAAACTAAAACTGCTCCAGTTACACAGTGGATACAATTTAGGCAGGATCATATGATATTATCAACTTATGACAGACTTATCTGTGTGATGGGAAAAGAAGCAGTCTCCACATTCAGTCCTGGAGAAAAGGATATTAGTATCCATACACGAGCCTTCTCTGGTGTGAATGAGCTCATCCAAACCCTATTTTCTAGTATATGTGCTGCCGAAGTGAGCACTCATCCAAACCCTGGATGAGCTGAACTAGGCTTAAGCTAGAGGCTGTAACTCATCTGGGTCAGAAAACTCTGAGAGGTCACCAGTCTTTGGTGAGCAGAGCATAAAGGTCCTCCCCTCCCCACCATGTATTTGGAAAGCCCAGGATGTTAGGAGATCTTGGCTGTGCTCTCCGTTCCCAACACCTCACAGCCTTCTAATAAGTATGTATCTCAGAAGAGTTTCCATCACTCCACCTCTGCCTGCCTTCTGGAATCTTCTCTGCAGATGGCCTCTACCTGGCTGTGACTCGGCCATGAGACCATAGCCTTTTTCTGCTTGCTTCCACTCCTTGCTCTTTGCTGTTTCTTGGGGAAGCCCCTTTTTGAGCTGAGCAGGTTCCCTGGGCTCTCTGACACGCCCCAACTTGATTTGGTCGCTGTGCTCTTTCTTGCACACTTCTCTGGGCACATCCCTCCTCTTTGTAGCCTTGTTCAAAGGGTTGGCCGCGATGTCCCTGGGTTTTGAGCTCTTTCTGGAAAGCAGCTTCTTCCTTCCTGTAGTCCCCATGGGGTGGGCCCCAGGGCTGACATCACTTCTGCCTCCCCCTTCAGGGGCAATTAACTTGCATGAAAATAAGATGCAGTGGGGCTTTGTTAATAGCAAAATGGGAGCTAGGGCTATTCCAGGAAGTTTGCTTAGTTGCTAGTAGTGTCCCTGAAGCATAGGGTCCTGCTGAGAGCATACACTTTATCAGGAGTCACGAAGGACCACTCTTCTGTCTCTCCTGTAAGTTGGAGAGAAAGTTGCCTTATCTGTTTATTCCATAAAGGTGTGGAGACGGAATTTGAAAGAATTGTAAAGCCAGAAATGCTGCATGAATGCCCTATGTTAATTACCTAAAAGTGCCCTTTGAATTTCACTCAGCCTCAAAGAGTAAATTCCTAGGACATGCAACACTGTTTCAGGCAGAAATGTCTCAGTCATGCAATAGGCAAATAAGAGACTGACTCAGACCGAGGATGCAATTTTGGCAATCCTTTAAAAGTCAAACACACTTCTATGAGAGCTGGAAGGCCCTCTGGAGGAATAACCCAGAGCACATCCCCTATTTTACACTTGAAGAAAACAGTTCTAAAAAGATTAAGTTCAAAGGAGAAAGATTATACTATGTAGGTAGTGGAAACAATCTCCCACAAATCTGTGTAGATAGATGATAAGGAATCCCGCATCTATGAGAATAGCAGAACGGGTTACCCTTTTCCTTGATTTTCTCTTGTCAGTTCACCAAATATGTGCTCTTTCGTATTTCAACTTCATATAAATGGAATCATACAGCATATCTTACCTAAAAGGTATGTTTTTGGTAAAAAACCAAACTCACTGATTTTCATGGCCATGGTTTATTCATTTTTTTAACCTCTATGTTTCCCTTTTATGAATAAAATATGTTTTTCATCTCTCTCCCCTTTCACAGTGCTTTCTTTCCAAACAACCCTTGAGTTGTGAACATTTTTTTTTTATTTTGCTACATGTAGGCAGAGCTACTGAGGATATGTTTATACCTGGTAGGAAACACACATGTACAAAATCTATGTAGGTCCGTGGAGAGGGTCTGCGGGACCACACAGTGTGCAGATCTGTACCTGTGTTGGAGATCTCGTGTCCACACTGATATTCACATTAACTAGAAGGGTAAGAGAGCTCGTGGGGTCCACATTTTTGCTAGTACTTGGTATATTCACAGGTGACACATTTTTAAATCAAATCTTGTTAATATGCATTTATATATTATCATAGTTTAAATATGCATTTCTGTGATTACTAAGGAAGTTGAGCATCCTTTCTTTGGTTTTCTACCTTTCTTTTATTCTGTTTTTCTAAAAGTCTATATGCTTTTGTCTATTACATTTATTTTTCTCCTTTACTTCTTGATTTATATATTTATCTATAATACAACTACTGGTACTTTCTGTTTCCCACTTAGTTTATGTGTGGTAAATATACTCAGTGTGTAACTTAGCTGTTCTCTGTCTTTATAATGTCTTTTGATAATTCAACCACATCCAAATTGAGAATTTCTACTTAATTCTTTTTGTGTCTTTTAAAGAGAAATCCTTCCCTACACTTTGTATGGGTTTACTGAAAGCTAAGTTTTTATCACTTATGTGACAGGTATAGTTTTGGGTCATGTGTTTTGTGTAACAGTTTCACTGTAGTGACTGTTCACTCACAAACCCCCAGGGATTATACTGGTTAACTATACCGGTGACATCATGCTAATAGGAGCTGGTGTGTGGGAAATAGAACAGAGCCCAGATGCCCTGCACATTCCTATGTGAGCCACACTGTGGGAGTCAAGCATATGGAAACAAACTGCCACCTCGGTGACATTTCCAGTCATCTAGTTGCCTTGTGGTGAGTTAGACTAGTCCACAAAATCTAGTCCAATTTGATCATGTTCAGCAATGTCAGCTCGCACTGTGCTCAAATTTCTTTTATTTCATTTTCCTCCTGAAATATCAAATAAGTAATTTCAAGGATCTGTGTGACAGACCGACATAGGACAAAGGGCACAACTTGCCCTGGTGTCCCGATTTCCACATGGGGGGGGGCTCTCGAAGGTTTCATTTTCTTGGCACACTATGTGATGAAAAATATCTGCCCTGTCATATGACATAAAACTGTAAAATTACTGGCTTTTATCCATCCCCCTACTGAAAAAACATTTGCACCTACACATAAGGCAGGAATTTTTCTACTTTGCCCTCTTCCTTTTCCTCTAGAAATCACGTATCAACACACATGTTTGAATGAAGACACTACATCCTGATGCTTTTATAATCGTTAATAGATTCCTGGAACAGAATTACTGGACTTAAGAGCACACATAATCTTAAATTCTATAACTACTGTTATTGCTTGTACCAACACTATGGGGGAGGAAGCTTTGTCCTTCATCCAAGCCAGCAAGAGATGTTGATATTAATAACTTGAATTAGTTACCTTAATTTTAATAGCTCTGAGAAACCGATAAGAAAAAGACTATTACCTTAAGATAAAGAAATCAATGCAGTTCATGAAAAGCTTATTTACAAACTAAGATCTACTTTAATATGTCAACTGTTACACATGCTTATAAGAACATAAAAGTTATGACAACAATCTATTACATGTACAACTGGGAAATAGTTAAGGATCCTTAGGTACTACCTTAAGAAAAACTACTCTAGAGCCCTAAGCAACCAAAAAAGGTTAGAAACATTTATGTTTTAAACACAGCTTAAAAAGGTGGTGGATGAGAGAGGTAGAGAGTGGGAGCTGGTGGTGACCATTTATGGGTTCTGGACAATTTGAAGTTTAGAGTCAGTGGTTGTGTGTTTATTTACATCACTGTTGGGAAAAAGGTAGCTGGGCCCTCCTTCCTTCCTCTTAGGTATAAATACTAGTTTCAGAAAGACATGAACTCTTCTCAGGAGGGTTCAAAAAGCAAAACGGTGGGAAATCCATGCAGGATTATTAAAAACCTTTCATTAGTCTCTTCTTGTTGCTTTTCTGCTCATCGAGGGAACCTGGAAACCCAAGAGGAATCCCCTCCCCTGAGACACCAAATCAAGTTAGTTCCATTACCCATCTAGCCACGTCAGTTTCCATTTCCTGCACTTCAACTAGTTGGGTCCTTGAAGAGAAATGAGCCACTTTCACCAAAGAATCACAGGTATGGCTGTTCTTTGAGTAATAACTTGACTACAGTCTCGACAATGATAGTAAAAAATTGGAAGAAAAAAAGCAGATGAGTTTTATACAGAAATGGATCACATACTGTAAGGTGAGTTCTTAAATGGTAGATTTCTCTTAGTCTCTTCTTTCCCTCTTGAACTTCCACTGAGAGATAAGATGCTCGGGCATTGTTAGACATCCTTCTACATTGGGTTATCAAGTCTCACGTTGTCACTATCTTGGTCTATGTCTCTGTATCTCAATTCTGTCTGTCTGCCTGTTTCTTTCTCTCTCTCTCTCTCCACACACACACACACACACACACACACACACACACACACACACACATTATTTAAAAATCTACAAATAAGGACAAAAACATGGACAAACAGAAGAAACATTGACACCTCTAATTGATGGTCCTGCCTTAAATCTCAGGCTACATTGTAATTCACCTGATGAAAAGATTCATATTTCATCTAATCTGAATGTGAACATCTCCTGGGTATGGGATCCCCCTGGTAAAGTAGAAACTTCAGATACATTTGTACCAGTTCTTGAATTCTGATATCCATAGAAGTGATTACGATAATTTTGTCTGTTATTTATTCGCCTATTGGAAAACTATAGCTTAACATTTTTTTGTGTTTGTATATTTGACACACAATGTCACACTATTTCCAGGTGTACAACATAGTGATTGACACTGTCTGTACTTTGTGCTCTGCTCACCACAAGTGCAGCTACCATCTGTCATTACACAGGGCTGTGACAACACCATCGACTGTATTTCGTGTGCTGTGCCTTCGTTCCCGTGGCTTATTCATTCCATACCTGGAAGCCTGAACCTCCCACTCCCCTTCACCCATGAAAATTGCAGCTTAGTTGCAGCTAAGCAATGTCTCACCTTGTCTAGACACAGGATACATTTGGTCTAAGCTTTGCCGAGATCAGAGATCCTGGCTTCTCCCATATTGTGGAGCTGGTTTCACAGTTTCCCTCAATGAATTATTAGTAACGAGCACAAACTCAACTTTAATTTGGATTATATTTAAAAAATCAATTCCGTGTCACTTTTTATTGTATAAAACCCAACTTTTCTTTCTCTTGTTTTTATTTTATTTATTTATTTTTAAAGATTTTATATATTTATTTGACAGAGAGAGATCACAAGTAGGCAGAGAGGCAGGCAGAGAGAGAGGAGGAAGCAGGCTCCCTGCTGAGCAGAGAGGCCGGTGTGGGGCTCGATTCCAGGCCCCTGAGATCATGGCCTGAGCCGAAGGCAGAAGCTTCACCCACTGAGCCACCCATGTTCCCCTTTAGGTAGTAAGTCTTAAATAAGAGCCATACCCTTGATGGAGATGTTTTCTCCTATAAGAGCATTGCCTGAATTTATGAGTACAAGGGGTGGAAGAATTTCGATAAATCCCTCCTGAGGAGGGAGGGAATTTATCTCTAACAAAGCCCAATGGAAAATATCTAGCTATTTAAGATGGAAGGATATATGTTAAAAAAACTACCAGTGGATTGATTTGGGAGAACACATATGGATTTTATGTTCTTAGGGCCTAATAAAGAATAGCCTAGTGTAAGAGAAGTATGGAACCAGCAGTGTACAAGGCTTGGTATTTTCTGAATCAAATGGAAGAATACGGGGATCATGTCATGAAGTTGAGTTTCTCAACCTCTACTGAGGGAAGTTCCTTTATAAGCTGGTGATGGTTGTAGTGAGACAACAGTCAAATACCGGTGGCGAAAACTTCCTCAAAGATCTAGCTTTGAAATTGAGAAGTCTCACAGCGCAAAGAGAATTTATTCTCTCTTTCATTCCCCGCTCTCGTAGATAGATAGCGGGATAGACAGATAGACAGATAGATAGATAGATAAGTATATAGATAGATAGGCAGGCAGTTCTGTATCACAAGGCAACAATTTTGTATGATTCATTATTATTTTTTGAGCAGCTCCCAAGTGCCAACACTTTATTAAGGATCACATCTATTACCCTACTTAATACTCATAATATTTCAACTAGTATTATTGGTGTCAAGTTATATATGACAACCTCCCAAAATTATTCAGGTGTAGTGTAGACGTTTGAAGTATGCATTGCTATCAACAATAAAATTCTTGATTCATTAAGTTACCACATGAACTCTGGAGAGACAATACAATTCCAAAGTCCTCTCCCCTCCGTTGTTGCCCCATGGTGTACACTCTCTGACTCCCTGCTACATTGCCTCCCCTTGAGTGTGGGTGAGACTTGTGACTCTAATGGGTTATCACTCATGCATTCTGTTACATCACACTTCATCACAGCAAACTGGGAGAGGTTCTCATGCTGGCTTTATGGAAGTAACCTGCTATGTTATCAGATGAGACATCAAGCTGGTAACATACAGCTTGGTTAGGGTGATTAGGATTTGAGAGTGGGCTCTAAACTGGAGTGAGGATTCTTACTAAAAGCCAGCAAGAAAGACAGACACCTCAGTCCTAAAACTGTGAGGAACTGAATTCTGCCTACAATTTCCATTGGATTGACAGAGAAACCCAAGCCTCCGATGAGATTCCAGATTAGCGACCTCTTGATTTTAACTTGAGCAGAACACCCAGCTCGCCTGACCCAGACACTGTAAGAAAGGAAATTTGCATTTTCTTTGTGCTGCAAAGTTGGTGGTCATTTATGAAATATAACCAGAGATTAATACAACAGATTTCTATGACTTTCTACCGCATACAAACTGTGTGTGCTTCAGTTTGGTTTGTGTGCCATTGTTTGTGAGTGTGGGCAGGGGGGATGATGTTGAAATCATTTTATCATCTTTACCAAATAATTTTGGTAACAAGCAAAGTTGAAAAGACAAAAACAAAAACAAAACAAAAACAAGCAAAGTTGAGTTTGACTCTAGAATTATCTACCACGGATGATGAAGTGCACACATCAAAATGGGTTTTCAGTTTTCACTTAAGTGCTGGGTGTTCCCTCTATTCCCACAGGGAGAGGTACCAAAGGCGTGGAAAATGACAAACGTGAGCCTCATCACAACGTTCTTCCTCATGGGTCTTCCCCATGCACCGGCAATGGACATCCCCCTCTTGGGAATCTTCTTGGTGATTTACGTACTCACCGTGGTGGGGAACCTCCTCATCCTGCTGGTGATCAATGTGGAGTCCCACCTCCACACCCCCATGTACTACTTCCTGACCAACCTGTCCTTCATTGACACGTGGTTCTCCACGGTCACTGTGCCCAAAATGCTGATGACCTTGGCGTCCCCAGGAGGCAGGGCCATCTCCTTTCCCAGCTGTGTGGCCCAGCTCTACTCCTTCCACTTCCTGGGGAGCACCGAGTGCTTCCTCTACA
>CM053613.1:74960801-74997788 GCA_028646535.1 Procyon lotor
CTCTCTCTGTCTACTTGAGAGCTCTCACTTTCTGTGTCAAATAAATAAATAAAATCTTTAAAAAAAAAATAACTTATCAAACTCAACATCCAAAAAACAAATAATCCAATCAAAAAATGGGCAGAAGACATGAACAGACATTTCTCTAAAAAAGGCCTTCAGATGACCAACAGACACATGTAAAGAGGCTCAATGTCACTCATCATCAGGGAAATACAAGACTACAGTGAGATATCACCTCACACCTGTCAGAATGACTAACACCGACAACACATGAAAAAACGGGTATTGGGGAGGATGTGGAGAAAAAGGAATCTTCGTGCATAGTTGGTGGGACTGCAAAGTGGTGCAGCCCCTCTGGGAAATGGTATGAAGTTTCCTCAAAAAGTTAAAAATAGAACTAGGCTACAATCCAGCAATCACACTGTTGGGTATTTACCTAAAGAATGAAGGACACTAATTCAAACAAAACAAAACAAAAACAAAACAAAAAACAAGAACACTAATTCAAAGGGATATATGAACCCCTACATTTATAGCAGTATTATTTATAATAGTCAAGATATGGGCACCTGGGTGGCTGAGATGGTTAAGCTTTCTGTCTTCAGCTCAGGTCATGATCTCAGGGTCCTGGGATCAAATCCCACATGGGGTTCCCTGCTCCTTGGGGAGCCTGCTTCTTCCTCTCTCTCTCTCTCCCATGAATAAATAAATAAAATCTTTAGAAAAATAATAATAATACCCAAGATATGGAAGCAACTCAAATGTTCATCTATTGATGAATGTTATTTATACCTTTTTAAAGTTCTTATTCTTCTGTCTTTTCATTTACCTTTGGACTATGTGATGATCAATTTTCAATGGTATCCCTTAAGTATCACCCATTGCTTATATAATAATAAGATTTTTTTTTCAACTTTCCTCTCCCCGTCTCTTTTTCTCCCCTATTTTAAGGCATTGCTTCTATTTTTGTCAGAACAAACAACACATAATGTATGTTATATTCATTCACGTGACAAAGTATTGTTCTATCAGCATCCCAAACTTTGCTCTTGTCTTAGACCTACAACCAAATGTATTAAATATTTACCATCAGTATTTATAATGGTATTTCTACAGTTCTCTTTATTTGATGAAGTTCATCATCTTCTAGTAAATTCCTCAAGAGCAGTCTATAGATAAAGAATTCCTTGAGCTCTTTACATGCTTAAATCTGTTTTCAATAGCCTGGATAAATTCCTCAAGAGCAGTCCTCAAGAGCAGTCTATAGATAAAGAATTCCTTGAGCTCTTTACATGCTTAAATCTGTTTTCAATAGCCTGGATACTTGGAAGGAATGCTTGGTTGGATATAAAATCATTTCAGCTTTACCCCCCCCCAATTTCTTGAAATGTTGCTTCATGCCTTGATCTATAAGTTGTGTTTGAGAAGTCTTAGGTCAGTCTAATTCTTTTTTTTTTAAGTTATTCATCCCTTTTGTCTGTTCTAAGCTTGTATCTATATTGATAATTATAATTTGTTCTTTTAGTCACTTCTGTATCATCTGTTACTCACTACCCACCAAAAACAAAGACCTAGTACATCTACTTCACCATAATATTCCAGCACTTTGAACAGTAGCTCTCACATAGTATCTATGATAGTGCTCCCTGATTACAAATTTTTAATTTTGATGCAGCCTAAATTTTTTTTGTCATTTCCTATGTTTTTGGTGTCATAATCAAGAAATCATGGCTGCATCCAAAATTATAAAGACTGTCTTCTATGTTTTCTTCTACGATGGCTATTTTGTGAAGTTTAAAATATATTTATAATAAAAATTTATGATCATAATGTGAAATATTGTATTCAAACGGCATGAAGGAGATTTCTAGGGTGCTACTAATACTCTGTTTCTTAACTTTTTTTTCAAAGATTTTATCCATTTATCTGACAGAGCAAGAGATCACAAGTAGGCAGAGAGAGGGGGAAGCAGGCTCCCTGCTGAGCAGAGAGCCCGATGCGGGGCTTGATCCCAGGACATTGGGATCATAACTTGAGCCGAAAGCAGAGGCTTTAACCCACTGAGCCACCCAGGTGCCTCCTGTTTCTTAATTTGAGTGCTTGTTACACTGACCTGTTCTCTTTGTGCAAGTTTTTTTTTTTTAAGATTGATTTTATTTATTTATTTATTTATTTATTTATTTATTTATTTATTTATTTATTTGACAGAGAAAGAGAGATCACAAGTAGGTAGAGAAGCGGGTGGGGGCGGGTAGGCAAGCTCCCCACCAAGCAGAGAGCCCGATGCGGGGCTCCATCCCAGGACCCTGAGATCATGACCTGAGCTGAAAGCAGAGGCTTTAACGCACTGAGCCACCCAGGAACCCCTATAAGAACATTTACAGCAGTGCTATAACAGAATAAAAGAAAACTAGATTTTCATCAGCTGGAAAATGAGTATTTTATATTATATCTCTACAACGGAAAGCTTAACTGTAGTTTCAACAAATGAAGTAGAACAAAACTTAATGAATCACAAAACCATACACATTGTTGAGTGGAAAAAAAGCAATTTGCAGAAAAATGATCGGTACCATCTTTTAATAATCTTTGAACACTTGGAAAGCTAATCTCTGTAATTTTTAAAGAGGCATAAAGTTGTAAAAATGACAACATGAATGTAAAGTGATCAAGAATGCATCATTAAAATTATTTTATAAAAAGAAACAAAGGAGGGACATGAGATTAGGGAAACTTTTAAACAAATATCACTTTTATCTATAAGTTTAATTTGAAAACATCTAAAGCAAATAGGGCATAATGTCAAAATTTTATCAAGTTGAGTGATGTGTGCACAAGCATTTATCATCATGTTTTGTATTCTGTTGGAAAGTTTGAAATATTTCACAATAAAATAAAGTATAAAAGGTATTCTATGTTCTTTAAATCTTTGTGATGCATAGAGTTAACAATACAGCAAGTATTAGTTATATGATAATATTTATTATATGAATAACAAATGTTACTAAATGGTGAGAACAAATAGAAGAAACTATTTGTCTGGCAGGCCAGGATTTAAAATTAAAAAAAAAAAAAAAAAGCCACCCCCTGGATCTTCTTACAGACCCTACCCCAGGCACGGTCATTAAATAATGCCAAGCAAAAACAGTGCAGTTGTAGAGACACACAGCACAGAACACGCAAAGCTGTTTCCATTAAGATAAATATATACTGAAGGATCGTATGTGAAATCAAAGAGCCCAGGTTACACGACGCGTTTGGAGTTGTGGTCTGTTGGGAGAATCATCCCTTGTATGGACAATACTACGCGGCATTACTGTGTCTGGTAAAGAAACAACTTTGGTAGAACTCTCAGGTTCCTCTACGTCCTTACTTTCTCTCGCAGGTGCACCCATGAGGGTCATGCAGGCACAAATCTTGGTGGACTGCTTACACTCTAGGCAAGAGACAGTTCCTGGGGAAAAGAGAAGCCAGGGGAGGGTGATGAAGGAACAATGGAGAATCACAGAAACTTGTCCCTCTGTGTCACCAGAGAGACCCCTACCCGAAGCCCACTGGGTCCCTTTGAACTGCCCCAAACCATTGGGGAGAGGAAGGCTTTAGCGGAAGAGAGGAGACGAATACGCAAAATAGCTTAAATGCTGCACAGATCAAGAGCACTGAAGACTCGTTTTCAAAGGAGACATGCTTCTGAGTCCGTAAGTACAATTCCAAATGAAATTGTAAAGACTTTTTAAGAAAGGGAGGGTCTCCAGTGTCGGGACATGGCCATATAACATCAGAAAGTGCTTGTCTCTGACCTCAGAGTGCCTCGGCACCACATTGGTCACCCAGGGTACCCTGTCCCTCTTCACATTAGTAAACATTCCAGAATAGTAAACGGCCATTCTCCTTAGTCATGACTTTGCTGGGGATCTCTGCCCTGAAGTGGGGAGGGGGTGAAAGACAGTAGAAATGGCAGAAATGAGAGCTGCCCTTGGAGCAAGCTTTTTGAACATTTCACACAGCCCTAATCTCCAACTCTACCCTTGGAGGAGCTGTCCTCGGAGAGTGAGTGCACTTGAAAGTTAGCCCTTTAATACACAAGGGTTGGCACCTTTTCCCTATGCTCCTTCCCCATCCTTTTTTCCTGTCCTCTCTATCAGGGATAGATTGGTTCCTATCACCCATCAGGGGCCCTAAATGTACTCACCAGAGGCCATAAAGAAGCAAACGCTTAAGTAGGCAGTGACAATGATCCAGGTGATTTTGTAACTAGAGTAGTACACGGATTGACCTTCCTTTAGCTTTTGATGATACAGGAGGAGTGCACAGAGCAGAAGGATACCTTTTATCCAGACAAAAGGAGAAAAAAGTCCCTCCTGAGGAATGTTGGGTCTTCTACTCAAGCCTTAACCCAAGATATGCCTGACTTCCAAGCCTCCACCCTGCACTGCTGCACCTTTTCCGAAACCAGTCCCCCTCAGTGGCAGTCCCAATCCAGAAGCTGCATCTCTGAGCCAAAGAACTAGGAAGGCTGCAGCCTGGACCCATAAACAAAGTCCGTCTCCAAGCCTGTGTCAGGGGAACCAGGAAGTTACCTGTGAAGAAACTGAGGAAGGCAGCAATGAAGAGGATATATTTAGTTGGAGGAATCAGATAGGTGATTTCCAAACCCAGGAACAAGTTATGTAAGAGGGAAAGGCTGAGAACCAAAATCATCATGATCCTGATCACTTCCAGGCCATCTGTTGGAAAGCAGAAGCTGGGTTGAGAGAAGGACAGAGATCTCTTCTAGGTTCACTTCCACCTGAGGACCACACAAATCTCTAGGTAAAAATGGGAATGGGGTAAAAAGATTGGATCAAATAATAAAGAGGGACAAAGAGAAAAAAAAAGAGACAGGGGGCCCTAAGCTGAATGGGAGCGAGAACCAGAGGAAACAGCTCTCTCTCTTAGTGTTTCTACAAGCTTCTTTTTCTCCTTTGCTTTTCTCAGATTTCTTGTTCAATACAGTTCATCCTGTCCTTCTCTAGTGCTAATACAAGATATCTTCCTCATTGCCAATTACCTTTCTTTTATGCCCTCATGTTCTTGACACACTGACTATCGCGCTGCTACTATCAACGCTTCTCAGGTGTCCAGCAATTAAGTCTATGAGCTTCTAAACTTTTCCCCAAAATATGCAGAATGGTGAGATTTGTTAGTCAGCCTTGACCGTTGGTTATGGAACTGGGCACAGGGCAGTCCAAGGAAATTGCCCCAGAGAACAGTGAGTAAGCTGGTGAGATAAATGGAAGTCAAGGAAAGAGGAACACTCCCTCTCCCCCCATTTTTTCCACAGTGTCATTCTGACCTTCCGGCCAAAGGGTGGTGCAACATATCCAGGGATTGTGGCTTATTGTATTTTTCTTTGTTTCCAATGTCAGTTCAACCCATTCTTCTGTGAGGATCCCTATCGCTATGAAGACTAAGGCCCAGGAGGAGAAGAACATGTTCATGGCCTGGATACTTCTGAGTGAGACATTCACCATTGCGAGTGGGGGTTTCAAGATGAGACCACCACCAATATCTCACATGGCTCTTTTCTGAGTTGATTGCTTCTTCACAGGAGGACAAGCAAAGTCTAAACTCTTAGTGATTGCAGAAGCATTGGATGTGGCAGGGCTGATGTAACCTATGGAACAGAGAAGATAAATCCCACTCCCCACTACTCCTATATCTAGGCCGGCCTGCTGTCAGGGCTGCCAACTGCCATGGAATCATCTCTTGGCTTGACCCTTGACCCTGGTGACTAGCACAGTGGAAAGACCGAGGGGACTACAGGTCCTGAGAGAGTTAACCTTTGTAGAGGGAGACATAATATCACATATCAGAGCTGCCAGATGTAGTGATAACTAGAGGCCTTGAAAGAAATAAAACATGCCTAACCAAAGAGGTCTAATTTTAGAGCTAAGGGTCAGTGAAGAGCAGCAAGAATTCAAGATCACTGAAGGAGGAGTCAGCCAGCTAGCCTCACAAAAGGGAATGACCACTCAAAATTTAGGATGTTTTGGAGAAACGTGTGTCCTCATTGGGAGAGCCTAAAGAAGTTTAGGTAGGCAGGCATCTGGGAGATTGAAACCACAGGAACCGGCTTGATACGCTGAAACAGTGCAGTCCAGTATCATTTATAAGGTACAGATTATTATTTTTTTGACAATTGCTTTTGTAACTTGGCAGGGAAAACATTTGCCGATTCCTTGAGTAGGCAACCATCGTATACAGTAAGCTCAGAGTCAGAGGACTTATATTAAAACCCCAAAAGAGGGGTGCCTGGGTGGCTCAGTGGGTTAAAGCCTCTGCTTTCCGCTCAGGTTGTGATCTCAGGGTCCTGGGATCAAGCCCCGCATCGGGATCTCTGCTCAGTGGGGAGTCTGCTTCCCTCTCTCTCTCTGCCTGCCTCTCTGCCTGCTTGTGATCTCTCTCTGTCTAATAAATAAATAAAATCTTTAAAAAATGTTTAAAAAAATAAATAAAACCCCAAAAGAGCCTTTTACTGCACTAAGATGAAAGTCCTATCTAAAGGCCTCTTTCTGCCTATTTCTTTGACCTTATTGCAGACCCCTTTCCATGAGCCAAACTGGATTTCTTTCATTACCTCAAACATGCTGTGCTGTCTTTCTTCTAGACCTCCGTATATATTTTGGTATATTGTATTTTAAAAACTTTTTAAAAGAATGCTCAGTATATTTAATCTTACAAGGGAAACCTTGTAGTTAAGAAAATGCACTCAAGGGGCACCTGGGTGACTCAGTCGGTTGAGAGGCCAACTCTTGGTTTCAGCTCAAGTCGTGATCTCAGGGTGAGATGGAGCTCAGAGTGGGGAATCCATGCTCAGAGGGGAGTCTGCTTGAGATTCTTCCTCTCCCTCTGCCCCTCTGCTCACATTCTCTTTATCTCTTTCTCTCTTAAAAAAAAAGAAAAGAAAAAGAAAAAGAAAGAAAAGAAAATGGAGACTGACGGTCCTAGCGTTAAATCCTGGCTTGGGTTCAGTTTAAGGTGTCTACAGTAATAGAATTTAGTTCTGGAACTTGATAACCTATTAGGGTTATCAGCCTGGAGATGGCAGTTGAAACATAGGTGTGCGTGTCCCCGTATAGAGATGAGACAAGAGGTAGAGAAGAAAATTCTGGAGAGGGGTGCCTGGCTGATCAGTGGGTTAAGTGCCCGCCTTCCGCTCAGGTCATGATCCCGGGGTCCTGCGATCAAGTCCCACATCGGGGGTCCCTGCTCAGCAGGGAGTCTGCTTCTCCTTTTCTCTCTGCCCCTCTTCTCCACTCGTGTTCTCTCGCTCACTCGCTCTGCTCTCTCTCTCCTAAATAAATAAATAAATAAATAATCTTAAAAAAAAAGAATCCTTTAGAAAAAAGAGAATTCTGGAGAACATTAACACTTATGAGAAAAAGCAAAGAAAGAGGAGTTAGAGAGAAGGTAGAGAAATACAAATGTTGCTGAGGAATGAAAAAGAGGCTAGAGTTTTGAGGATACATTGGGCCATGATACCTGATGCTGTGGGGAAATCAGATTTGGTGCAAGGTGAATATGTGTCACTTTCTCGATAATCAAAATGTCATTGGTGGTTTGGGCCCTAGCATTTTCAGAAGAAAGAGGGCAGGAGTGTAAGCAGAAGAGAGACAGTTTTTGTTGTTGTTGTTTTGTTTTTAACGGCAACCAGATGACATCAATAACAAAATGGGAAAAAGAAAAGTAGAATTGTAGTTTCAAGAGGATAATATGCAATTTTGGAAAAATTAGAGAAGAATATAATGATGCCCACATATCCTTCATCTAGCTTCAGTGATCATCCCCTGAATTATTCTGAAACAATCCCAATTTCATCATTAAATATTTGTTTGTGTCACAAAAATGATTGATTTTTTCCCCCGTACATTTTCCTCCTCCCCCTCCCTCCCCACCTCTTCTTAATCTGGTTTATTAAAAGGTTATCATTTTCATTCATCATTTCAAGGCCTGTTTATGTATTTATCCCTTTGAAAACATTACTTTTAATTTATTCACAATTTTAACGTTTACCTTATTTCTCTTTTCCTATTATAGTTCATGAAGGAAGTTCCCTTCATGACCTCCAGAACATTCACACTTTTGTCCTACTGGAGAGCCTTAGTTGTATTCATATCAAAGAGAAAGCCTATAGTTGGATGAAAGAAGACATTGAAACACACATCCCTGATATGGGACTACTATCCAGAATATATAAAGAACTGCTATAAATAAATATGAGGAAAAAAAAGTTTCCTAGTAGAAAAATGTGAAAACATATGAACTAGACAGGTCAAAAAGAGAAGATCCAAATGGTCAGTAAATATATATAAAGGTGCTCAGTCTCATTTTTCAGCAAGAAATTAAAGAAAGCCCCACCCCTGCGTGCGCTCTCTCTCTCTCTCTCTCTCTCTCAAATAAATAATTTTTTTTAAAGATTTTATTTATTTATTTGACAGAGAGAGATCACAAGTAGACAAAGAGGCAGGCAGAGAGAGAGGAGGAAGCAGGCTCCCTGCTGAGCACAGAGCCCAATGCGGGGCTAGATCCCAGGACCCTGAGATCATGACCTAAGCTGAAGGCAGAGGCTTTCACCCACTGAGCCACCCAGGTGCCCCTAAATAAATAAATATTTTTTAAAAGGGCAAAGAAAGATTTAGGGATGCCTGGGTGGCTCAGTTGGTTGAGCAGCTGCCTTCAGCTCGGGTCATGATCCCAGGGTCCTGGGATAGAGCCCCACATTTGGCTCCTTGCTCAGTGGGGAGCCTGCTTCTCCCTCTTTCTCTGCCTGCCTCTCTGCCTGCTTGCGCTCTCTCTCTCTCTCTCTGACAAATAAATAAATAAAATCTTTAAAAAAAAAAAAGGCAAAGAAAGATCTAAATTGTGAGGAACAAACATTTTGAATGATTATTAAAAAGAAGAGAGAAAAACCAAAACCAAAAAAGAAGAGAGCAACACATGAAAGAATATTTAGAGGAAAAAAAGCCATACGTGATACTATCCTATGGCTATAACTAATTTCCTTTTGCTTATTACCTTCCAGTTTCTAGTTATAATGATGCATGTTGGACATGATTCTACATGGTTGCAATTAAAATATACTATACAATTTAAAAAATGTACTATACATAGCAAATAGCATGAGCACTTAGAAACTCCTTAAAATGATAATTTAAAAGGGGCGCCTGGAGGGGCACCTGGGTGGCTCAGAGGGTTAATCCTCTGCCTTGGGCTCAGGTCATGATCTCAGGGTTCTGGGATCAAGCCCCACATCAGGCTCTCTGCTCAGCAGGGAGCCTGCTTCCCCCTCCCTCTGCCTGCCTCTCTGCCTCCTTGTGACCTCTGTCTGTCAAATAAATAAATAAAAATCTTTTAAAAAAATGATAATTTAAAAGAATACAACAGTTCACTGTGTTGATATACAAAAGTATGTGATCACATTTTCCTCTAACTGTTGGTTTTCACGGATTATACCGGCGACCATCTTGAAAAAATGGCTGGAATTAGAGTTAGCAGATCACACAGCTGATTCCCTCACTGTGTCTTTCCTGCCCTCCTCCTTCCTCCCCAAATACTCAACAGACACAGTAGTATAATCTCTTTATATTTTATAAGACCTTTTTGTGTGTATTTCTTATTTGACCTTCAAAAAAAAATGTTAAAATTCAGATAGAACATATTAGAATTGTATCTGTCTTATCAATAAGAAACCTTAGATAACTTGACCAAAGGCCACACAACAGCTAGTAAATAACAGGAATAGATCTTAAAAAATCTTCAAGATGAGAAGTCCATGTGTGTTTTCTCTCTCTCTCTCTCTGAATATCCACTCCATGCACGTATTAGCCGTCAAATTAGAAGGGTCCGCAAAGAGAGCATACAGCACGAGTCACGAGTCATGTCACTCCTGAGACAGATAGCCACAGAAGGTCCAGTTATAATTTTAAAAACTGGAATCCGTTAGGGACTGTACACATATGCACAAATGTTCTCTCACCTAAAGGCACTGTGCAAAATAGAAACTATAATGTTGTCATACTCGTGATTACAGGAATCACTTATAAATAATTGAACGTAGTCCCATCTGGGGCAATTAAAACTTTCCCTAAACAAAGTGAACTCCAGAGACCATAAAGGAAAATGAGATGCTATTCATCTAAATCAGTGTCTAGGTCACTTATTAGCTTGATTAGATACATTCATGATCCACTCAATAATTTGAAGAATGAGAGCGTCGTGAGCATCTGTATCCTAGGGCTGGGAGTTAACGGGCAATTCTTTAACTGTACTGTTCTGAGACTCTCACCCGGATAAAGTGTTTTCCTTCACTTTAAAGAGAAAGGTGGGAGGTGCCTGGGTGGCTCAGTGCGTTAAAGCCTCTGCCTTCAGCTCAGGTCATGATCTCGGGTTCCTGGGATCGAGCCCCACATCAGGCTCTTTGCTGGGTGGGGAGCCTGCTTCCTGCCTCTTTCTGCCTGCCTCTCTGCCTACTTGTGATCTCTGTGTCAAATAAATAAATAGAATCTTTTTTAAAAAATAAAGGGAAAGGTGGCTCCCTCCCTGTACTCCACTAGAAACACTCCAGTTTGGGACTGAGAGACCATATGCTAACAGACCTCACCACCGGGGACCTGGCTTGTCTGATTCCTGCCGAGGAACAAATATTCAAGGCAACGTTGTGTCAAACTCCCTGGGCTGAAACATCTCTCCCTGACATCTTCCTGAAAGGAAAGACATAAAGAATCCACATGAAACTCTGGGGCCCATACATAAAAGTGGAATTTCTCCTTCCACCTGTTGGCCCCAGGGTTGGGGGGGATTGCGGTGTTGATGGGGAGACAGCCTCTACACTGCATATGTTTGTGGCCTGTGTCAAAACTTTCACTCAGATGCTTTCTCCTGTCCCGTGGCTTCCCTATTCTCTTCTTCATCAGGATGTCCTCCGGAGATTGAGCCTGGGCCTTCAGGATTCCCTGAATTACAGAACTGGGCGATGACATTTTGCCACACACTAGCCCAAGATTTCTTGATTCTGGTTTTTGGTTTTTTTTTTAAGATTTTATTTATTTGACAGAGAGAAACACAGCGAGAGAGGGAACACAAGCAGAGGGAGTGGTAGCGGGAGAAGCAGGTTTCCTGCAGAGCAGAGAGCCCAATGCGGGGCTCGATCCCAGGATCCTGGGATCTGACCTGAGCCGAAGGCAGACGCTTAACGACTGAGCCACCCAGGCGCCCCAGATTTCTTGATTCTGTACCCCTCTGGAATGCTTATTGAAATTGAAGATCTTTTTTTTTTTACCCCAGATTTATGAAATCAGAACCATAGGGAGTGGGACCCACTTGGGCCAGGTGCCCTGAGAGTTTTTTCGGCACACAAACACTTAAGAATCTCTTAAAATCATAGATAGCATTGACTGCCTGGAAAGGTTGTAGTACCTGGTCTTCGGATGTGTTCTTATCCTTTTGGATCCTTTCCACGGTGACCAGGGTCATTGAGACGGAGTACAAGAAACCCACAAGTCCAGGAACCTTAAAATGAGAGGGGCTTTACTTTTGGGGCTTCTTTTCATGAATCTCCTGAATATCCATGCAAAATATGAGTCTGGTGCATTTTCGGGAGAGGTCAGTGATTTTAAAAAGTTAGCAGATATTTTTCTAGCCAAATCCACCAGCTGTGTCACTAGGGAAATATTTGCTCCAAATCGGGTAGCTTTTCAAGCTTAATGATGTGTCCTAAATCCGCTTTGGGGCACCTGGGTGGCTCAGTTGGTTAAGCAACCAACTCTTCATTTCAGCTCAGATCATGATCTTGGAGTTGTGAGATCAAGCCCCACAGAGGGCTCTGCCTGGGTGTGGAGCCTGCTTGGGATTCTCTCTCCCTCTCCATCTGTCCCTCATTCACACACATACTCTCTCTAACAAAAAGTGAAAAAAAATAAAATGTTTTCTTTAAAAAATCATTTTTAAAAGGCTCTAGCTTAAAAGGGGTTAAAAGCAAAAGGAAAAAACAAACTACAACAAAAACAAAAAATAACAAAGCCACCTCTAGTGTCCTGACTTTATACTAACTTGCCTGACTTTGTAATTTTCTCATTTTTCTGCCTCGTGACAGCACCCTGAATCTTGGTTTTTGAGTACAGGAAAGTAGGAAAAGGAAGAAGAGAATTGCATCCAAATTATTCTGTCTTTACAGTTATATCTCTGTGTGACTTCTTGAACTCCACGTTCTATTTCAAAGCAATAAAATCTTTTTTTAAAGAATTTATTTATTTATTTGAGAGAGAGAGTGAGAAAGAGAGAGAGAGAGAGCAAGAGTGGGGTAGGGTCAGGAGAACCAGGCTCCTGCTGAGCCAGGAGCCTGATATGGGACTCAATCCTGGGAGTCCAGGATCATGACCTGAGCCAAAGACAGTAGCTTAACCAATTGAGCCACCCAGGTGTCCCGCAATAAAATCTTTTAAATTAAAAGCTACTTGTAATTTGTTTTACAAATATGTGGGGGACGTCTGACTACAAAATACAAATGAAAAAACATATAATCCAAAACCAAAGACAAATGTTCAGATTATCTGACATTCTTCCTTATAATGCGGGTAAGTCAAAGTTGACTCAGCAAAAACAATGTCTACTTTGCGTATCCTTTTGTATCCACTCAGCTTAAGCAAATTCTCTCCGTAATGGAAGGTGCAGTCTAAAATTTACCTCTCCGCTAAATGAAATAAGTCAATCAGAGAAAGACGATTATCATATGATCTCTCTGATATGAAGACTTGGGAGGCAGGGTGGGGGTTTGTGGGGGGTGGGGGGGTGGGGGAGGGAAATGAAACAAGATGGGATCAGGAGGGAGACAAACCATAAGAGACTCTTAATATCATGAAACAAACTGAGGGTGGCTGGTGGGTAGGGGGGTAGGGATGGAGTAGCTGAGTTATGGACATTGGGGAGGGTATGTGCTATGGTGAGTGCTGTGAAACGTGTAAGCCTGACGATTCACAGACATGTACCCTGGGACAAATAATACATTAGATGTTATATATACATATATATATGACCTAAATAGATAAAATAAAATTTACCCTTCCATAAAAAATGATCAGTATTTGGGTCACCTGGGTGACTCAGTCAGTTAAGTGGCCAACTCTTGATTTTGGATCAGCTCATGATCACATGACTCTTGGGATCGGACCCCACATAGGGCTCCACACTCAACAGGGAATCTGCTTGAGGATCTCTCCCTCTTCCCCTCTCCCCTCACTCTCTCTCTCTCACAAATAAATAAATAAATACATCTTTTACATATGTATGTGTATATATATATGTGTGTATATATATATGTGTATATATATATGACTGGAAATTTACTTCTACAGTTTAAAAGAATTTATGTGAGAAAATAATACCTTTTTAAAAAAATCTATCCCATTTCTTTAGCATGTATTCTAAATAATTCCCAACGTTGGGCCATACTAATTGCATTCCTCTAGAAGCATGAGCACTTTTAATGGCTCAGTTTACTTATGTAAGCTAATAAGACAGCACAGGGACAGTTCTTACAAATCTACAAATATGCCCAACCTCGGGAGACAGGAAACCCGTGAGGATTGCTGGTCTTTATTTTTTCAGACATGCGACACTTGAGCTAAGACTAGAAGTCACGGATTCATCTAAACCTGTTCTTTGTTTGCCGTGTTGTTTAAATACTTAAGGATGAAGAGGTATAATTAATCCATCTCTATTCCTAAAGTAAAAAGGATAGGAAAAAGAAGAGGCATTTGGCAAGAGTCTTCAGAGGAGGAAAGTGAGTTTCACAATTATAATGTTCATATGGTATCGAAATATTAAAACACATTCTGGGCCACCTGGGTGGCTCAGTTGGTTAACCGACTGCCTTCGGCTCAGGTCATGATCCTGGAATCCTGGGATCGAGTCCCGCATCAGGCTCCCTGCTCTGCCGCGAGTCTGCTTCTCCCTCTGAGCCTCCCCCTTCTCATGCTTGCTCTCGATCTCTCTCTCTCTCTCTCTCCCCCCCCGACTTCTCTCATTCTCTCTCTCTCAAATAAATAAATAAAATCTTAAAAAATAAAATAAAATAAAACACATTGTAACGTCAACTCCCAATTATCCACAGGAGCTCTAGAGGTCTCAATGTTTGCAGGTCACTCAGGCACAGGAATGGAGGGCGGAAGCCATGGGCATTCATCTTGGACTCAGCTGTGCTTTGCCTCCTCACCTCTGCCTAAGAAGCCTTGTGCCTAAGCTGTGAATTAATATGAAATCACCAGCATCTAAAATAGGAATTTTACAAATATTTTTATATACACCTTAAAATGCACAGAATGTGTTAATGCTCATGTCTTATTTAACTTGCACAATTTTTAAAGTATTTATTATTTTTTACAGATTAAAATATGAACCTCTAAGAGAATTTATGAATTAAATATTATACCATAAGTCTTAGAGCAATGGTTGAATTAAATCTTATGGCTCATAGTTCAGTGCTCTTTTTGCCACCTCTAGACTAATGGTTTCTTCCTTTAAAAAGGGGCCACAGAGATTTGACAATTAAATCAGACTTAGAAAAAGAAAGTTCTGAACCTGTGTTGCCTAGTATTGTAGCCACTAGCCACATGAGGCTCCTGGGCATTTTTTTTTTAATTTGACAGAGAGAGAGGAGATCACAAGAAGGCAGAGAGCTCAGTGTGGGACTCGATCCCAGGACCCTGGGATCATGACCTGAGCTAAAGGCAGAGGCTTTAACCCACTGAGCCACCCAGGCGCCCCTACTGGGTATTTTGAATTGGCTAGTTTGATTTTGGAAGTGCTGCAGGGATAAAATACATTAAGAACTTCACAGATCTGTACAAAAAATAAGATAAAATAGTTCATTAGAATTTTTATGTCATAATGCATAGATCCTTAAAGCAGGAATTTTTATATCATTACATGTTGAAATGAGTAAATTTTACATATATCAAGTTAAACTCCAGTATTAAAATTTACTTCAATTGCTTTACTTTCAAAAAAATGGACTTCTGCAATTTCAAATTACCCCTATGACTGCATATATTTCCATTGGGCAATGACACCACTTTTGTAAAATTCAATTGGCATAGTTTTAACAGCACTGTGTGGTGCATTAAAATGTTTAAAAACGTGTTTTAAGCTATAAATGACTTTTGAGTCCCTGAAATTGTTTGAGATCTGAATCAGGTCTGAGTCAGTGTAGTAGATCATTTTGGAAAGTGGTCAAACACAACGTAAGAAGTTGTAACCCCAGAGTCTAGGAACTTACTATTTAGTAGATGGTCAGATAAAGCAGATACTTTTTTGTGCCATGCTAGCTCCTGTTGCTAACGTTGTTAGCAATGCTAATATGCACACATTGCTAGCATTGTCCACTCCCCCGTGGATTAAGGTATGATTTTATAACATTTCTTCCCTGCAAACACAAAAGCATAATACAATTTCTTATAAGAAGCTGTCAGATGGGGGCGCCTGGGTGGCTCAGTCGTTAAGCGTCTGCCTTTGGCCCAGGTCATGATCACAGGGTCCTGGGATCGAGCCCCACATCGGGCTCTCTGCTCGGCAGGAAGCCTGCTTCTCCCGCTGCCATTCCCTCTGCTTGTGTTCCCTCTCTCGCTGTGTTTCTCTCTGTCCAATAAGTAAAATCTTTAAAAAAAAAAAAAAAAAGAAGCTGTCAGATGTGCACCTCTCGCTGCTGTGAGATCTCTCAGACTACCTATGGGGGCAAAATACGGAAATGTAAAATACAGTTTTATTCTTCATCCAAGAAAGCTATTCTTGAGAATCCATTTTCAAAGGCCTTACATGAGCACATAATGGTTTCTGGCACAGAGGAGAAGCAGACAAAGAGGCTCAGAGGAAGAAACAAGAACAGAGAAAGGTGATTTCAGCTCCAGGAGAGAAAACTCCAAAAAAGCGCTTCTCACACTGTAATGTGTACACAGATCCTGTGGGGAATCTTGCTAAAATTCTGGCCATGATTCAACTGGTGTGGGTTAGGTTTTGAGATGGTGCATAAATTTCCAAATCTTACAAATTTCCAAATGATGCCGTTGCTGGGTCTGTGGACTGCAAAATGAGTAGCAAGGACCTAAACCACTGAAATGTGTGAAAAGCAGGAAATATAGGAGAGAGAATCATAACTAACTACAATAGAAGGTAGATGGGTTCAGGGCCCTGGAACAGAGCTAGGAACAGAGGCAGGATGCCAGACAGTTACTTTGATAGAGGGCCCAGCAGGAATTAGGGGAAGTGTGGGAGAATCAGAAACGTGGCCAGACTCGTTAGTGTGTTTGTGACGTTCGGGACCGTGTGAAGGCACACATGAAAAGAGATTAAAGACCAAAACTGAGTATACGTGTCTTTTTGAACATCCTTTGGTAATTTCCTGTATGGTCTCTAGGACTAGACTATACCTGCGAATGCTGATTGGTAAGGGATGAAGGGAAAGGAAGATTCTGGAGTATTTCAGCATCACGCTAAGGGCATTTGGACATTCTCTCTTCTGCACCTCTCTCCCTTATTTCATCCCTGAGGATGGGAGAAAAGAGCAGATGCAAAAGTCATGTGTTCTACAAAGTCTGGAAACCTTCTCAGAGAAAGGCTGTCCAGTGAGTGTTATGAAGCCTCTTTGTTGTCAACTGACATGGGAAATAGGGACAAGGCGCCGGCATCCTTGAGAATGCAAGTGGCCAAAGGAAATGTGCCTTGTCCTACTGTGACAGTAACAGATGGAAAGTAGGAGGACATGAACAGCTTCTTGAAGTGCCAGGCAGAAAGGTAGGTGCTGGGCTGGGCAGGTCGAGAAAATACTAAACCAGATGTCCGAGCAAGGCTCTACATAAACTATGGGTGAACACAAGTGTCTAGACAGGGCTCAATGAGTTTTGCCTTTCAGAAGGTTTGCTGTTCTACAATCACTCAGCTTTACTGAAGAGTATGAAGAACTAACTTCCTACTTGGAAATCAGCTTGTGATTAGATTAAAAATAGACCGCACACGCCAATGAAAACAGTTTCTTCAAAGGTTCTGAGCCACACCAGTGCTAAATAGGCTTTGTTAAAAAGTAAGTGGGGGACTCTGCCATCAGATAAGTTTGGAAAACGTCGTATGTTACATAGCTCCCTAGGAGATTCTTCAGTTCAGAAACCTTCCTTACTTGGCGTAACTCTGCGTGTCTGAAATCGTGGGCTACTTATTCCGTTTCACACCTATTAACATCTCCCTAGAACCAATATTGGGCTGAACACCCCCAGGGATCCTTGACATGGAAACCACAGTCAACCCTTTTTTTTTTTTTAAGATTTATTTATTTATTTATTTATTTATTTATTTATTTATTTGACCGAGAGAGATTGAGATCACAGGTAGGCAGAGAAGCAGACAGAGAGAGGGGGATGCAGGCTCCCCGCCGAACAGAGAGCCCGATGTGGGGCTCAACCCCAGGACCCTGAGATCATGACCTGAGCCGAAGGCAGAGGCTTTAACCCACTGAGGTACCCAGGCACCCCATAAACCACAGTCAACCTTAACGATCGATATTTTTTCTGTAGGAAATCCTGGAGGCAGCCCGGCCCTCAACAAGTGTCTCGTTAACAAAAGCATTTATTTTCTCAGTCCACAGCCCTTTCTTTAAGAGCATCTCTGGTTGATTTGCTTTAGATAGCCTCTCTTCTGTCTTTAGTCTTCCCTCTGATTCTAGAGTTCTAGGTTTCATACTTGGCTAAAAGAACGTGAGACACTGGAGAGACTGCTAAAGTTTATTTATAGTTCCTAAAACCTATAGTTAAATAGATGCTCACCTACCATGTTATGGGAATGCTGACTTTTGCTGGGCGGGGGCGGTCACAGTCCCTGGGCATCAGCGGAGGCATGGGCTTGGTGCCAAGGGGATAAGATAACCTTCATTGCCCGTTTTCATAACGACAAGGAATCGGCGACAAGCTAGGATTCTGTCTGCCTACCTTGGCTCTTTCCTCTCATCTCCACAGATCTCCCAGAAGAGAATGGGCATCAGAAATCATTCCACAGTGACCGGGTTTCTTCTCTCCGGACTCACCGACCAACCCGAGCTCCAGCTGCCTCTTTTCTGCCTCTTCCTAGGGATTTATGCGGTTACAGTGGTGGGAAATCTCGGCATGATCTCAATCATTGGCCTGAGTTCTCAACTGCACACCCCTATGTACCATTTGCTCGGTAGTCTGTCTTTTCTAGATGTGTGCTCTTCCTCTGTCATCACCCCCCGGATGCTGGCAGGCTTTTTATGCAGCGATAAAACTATCTCCTATTCTGGATGCATGACTCAGCTATTTCTCTTCTGCATTTTTGTCATTTCCGAGTGCTACGTGTTGGCTGCCATGGCCTATGACCGCTATGTGGCCATCTGCAGCCCCCTGCTCTACCATGTCGCCATGTCCCCCCGCGCCTGTTTCCTGCTGGTGGCTGCAGGCTTCTCGGTAGGATTCACCGATGCGATGATTCACGGAGGTTGTATACTGAGGCTGACTTTCTGTGGCCCCAACGTCATTAAACACTATTTCTGTGACATCCTCCCACTTATTCAACTCTCTTGCTCAAGCACTTATATTGACGAGCTTCTGATCTTTGTCATTGGCGGATTTAACATGGTGGCCACCAGCCTAACAATCATCATCTCTTACGGCTTCATCCTGTCCAGCATCCTCCGCATCCACTCGGCCCAGGGCAGGTCCAAAGCCTTCAGCACCTGCGGCTCCCACCTGACAGCCGTCCTTCTATTTTATGGGACTCTCATGTCCATGTACCTCAAACCTGCCTCCAGCAGCTCACTCATCCAGGAGAAAGTGTCCTCAGTCTTTTACACCACTGTGATTCCCATGTTGAATCCCCTGATATACAGTCTGAGGAACAAGGAAGTGAAAAATGCACTCCTGAAACTCCTAAAAAGAAAGCTATCTTTCTAATGAATAGGATCTTTAGTAAGATGTATTTACATATTTATAATCATGATATGTCTGGGCATGTGTTTCTACCCTGACTGTAAAAGTCATTTGAAGTGTGGTGAAATTCTATACATAATTTTATGAATCTATCTATATATACACATATATAAATTTAGTATCAGTTAGTAATATTTAAAATGTAATTAATATGTGTTTATTAACGTTGGTATTCTCCTTAGAATACCTCTTTGTTTCCATCCCCATGTATAAAGCAGATACAGGGGCACCTGGGTGGCTCAGTCGGTTAAGTGTCTGCCTTCAGCTCAGGTCATGATCTTGGGGTCCTGGGATCAAGCCCCATGAGGGCTCCTTGCTCAGTGGGGAATCTGCTTCTTCCTCTCTCTCTCTGCCCCTCCCCCCCACTCCTGTGCTTTCTCTCTCTCTCTTTCAAATAAATAAATAAAATCTTAAAAAATAAATAAAACATATAATTTTATGGAGGAAAAGTTAAATTCAGTAGCAGACAAGTCTTTAACCACAATACAATAAAACCAAAATTTCAGGGGTGCCTGGGTGGCTCAGTGGGTTAAAGCCTCTGCCTTCGGCTCAGGTCATGATCTCAGGGTCCTGAGATCCAGCCCCACATCGGGCTCTCTGCTCAGCGGGGAGCCTGCTTCCTTCTCTCTCTGCCTGCTTCTCTGCCTGCTTGGGATCTCTCTCTCTTTCTCTCTCTCTCTCTCTCTCTCTCTCTCTCTCAAATAAATAAATAAATAAATAATCTTTAAAAACCAAAATTTCAGTTAACATTGTATGGTGACAGAAGGTAGCTACATTTGGGGTGAGCATAGCACAATATATAGATTTGTTGAATCACTATGTTGTACACCCGAAACCAATGCAGCATTGCGTGTCAAGTATACCTCAGTAAAAAATTTTGAAAAAAAGAAGAAAAGTGAATAATAACTGGAAACCACAATACAATCCACCAAAGTTGGTTAACATTTGCCTTAAGTATACTTTTTCTATCCTTTTATTTTTTCAGCCATTTCGGCTTCTGTTCTAGATGTGTCTCCGGTAACAAGAATATAGTTTGAATTTTTAAACTAATCAACAATTTCTGGCTTGTAATAGAAATGTCAAAGTTTCAAGTCTTTGATAGGACGAATCAATAGGTCCCAGAAACTAAGCGATGTTGTGATATAGGATGAAATGCAATAGATGAAAACCACAAAGCAAAGAACACACAGGAGACAACACCATCAGAGAATAATGCCAGTTGGACACTTTTCCATTACCTGTCGGGCTGCTTTGGAAGGTCTCTATCCCGTATCTTTTGGAGAGTACATTCAGTCAATTCAGAAAATGTCTGAATTCACTTCCTGGCACTTAATCGTCACTCCAATTCACCAACCTAAGGATTTTTAGACTCATCGAAAGATTGAGTATAGACGAACATAAATGAAGACAAAGTCACCTTTTGTAGATTTGGGCAAGAATAGAAGAATTTTTCTTCATTTTAACAGAGGAAAAAAAGCGAAGTTTATCATTTTCAGAGCACTAGAAGGATTATTATTGCCAGCATCCCTGGAAAAGGAAAACGGGACATCATTTTGTCAATTATTGGGCAACATCAAAAGTTTTCTACGTTTTGATTTTCCTAAAGTTCTAAAGGAGGCCACCAAGCTTTTATTAACTGAATACAACAAAACACCTGGGATAATTCCCCTGGAGTCCTGAATATGTCTAGTTGGCACCTCCAACTAAACTTTGTGGTTATGATTGTTTTTTCAGGGCTAAACTTCTTTGATTACAAAATAGTAATTAACCTCTTTCACCTCATATTCCCAAGAGCTATTATTCTCAATTAAATCCTTGAGAGCAAGCAAGGGCTTCAAATATTATTGTTTATTCATGGTCTAT
The DNA here is from genome assembly GCA_028646535.1 of Procyon lotor. Classification (NCBI taxonomy): domain Eukaryota; kingdom Metazoa; phylum Chordata; class Mammalia; order Carnivora; family Procyonidae; genus Procyon; species Procyon lotor. The sequence goes on from CM053613.1 coordinate 74,981,690, forward strand.
TTTCATAGAGGAAAGGACACATATCTTCCTAGATACAGAAAAAAGAGGTAGAGATCCAAAGTTCCATTTCTCTTATAGAGGATTCAGAGTTTTCAGAATAAATACAGAAAACAAGGGGCAATTAGCTTCCAGGTCAATGTAATGATGGATTTTGGAACAGAGCTGTACTAAGATACAACAGATATAGTAAGTCTCTCAGGGTAGAGAAATATTTGGGAAGGATATTGACATTTAGACCCTGATAGAACTACATGATCCTAAATATCCCTTCCAATCCCGAGATTTTTCTGAATCTAAAATGTTCTGGCTATTCAATACCTCAAAGTAGCAAAACCAGCATTTCCAGACTTGGAACAGCGTTTCTGTTCTGGCTCAACTAGAAAGTGGAGTCTTGACTCAGTTTCATGTGTCTTATCACTAACTTAGACCATAACCAGGGTTCTCTGACCTTTTTTCTCTCCTCTCTGCAAAAGTGGGACCAAGAGTCCATATTATGCCTGTCTCTAAAGAATGCAGTCTTTGGACTCAGAACTCTGCTCCAATCTGACTCTGCCGCACACTAGCTATGGGACTCTAGGTAAGTGATTCAACCTCTGTAAATTTCAGTTTTTTCGTGGGCAAAATGCAGATCACAACGATACCTATTTCTTACTTAGAAGCTTGTTGAATCTATACATATGAAAGAGCAGAGCCCTGAAAATTGAAAACAGCTGCCAGGAAAATAAGACAACCTCAAAATCTATCATAGGGATGCTTTAACAGTCACCTATCAGAAACAGCTCGAAGCAAAAAGGTTGTATGGAAACAAAAGCTGCGACTCTAAAAATTAGCCAGAAAGTATTGCACTTAAGAAATGGATGATACACGTTCTTTTCTGATGCTGCTTAAATCTTTTAAGTGGTAACAGAATGCCTGGCACATAATACCAAGAACTCAGTGTATATTACCTAGTATCACAGCTGTGGCTTGAAACCTAAAAGTAGAAATCAAGGCCTTTTGCAGAGATGAGAATAGTGATTTTATCTGAACAAGCTTCAGGCCAGAACTGGGATCAACTGGTAGAAGTAACCGGGAAAAAGGTATTACCTCAAGTTAATAAAGAATTTTCAGGGGCGCCTGGGTGGCTCAGTCGTTAAGCGTCTGCCTTCGGCTCAGGTCGTGATCCCAGGGTCCTGGGTCTCCTTCGACTCAGGTCGTGATTCCGGGGTCCTGGGATCAAGCCCCACATCGGGCTCCCTGCTCGGCAAGAAGCCTGCTTCTCCCGCTACCATCCCCTCTGCTTGTGTTCCCTCTCTCGCTGTGTTTCTCTCTGTCAAATAAATAAAATCTTAAAAAAAAAAAAAAAAGAATTTTCAAAGGGTCAGAAATCACCAAATATGAAAGAAGATAAATGAATTAGCAGTGAATGTTCCACAATCGAAAGATTCTAAGTATTGATGATTTGACTTTTGCCTTGGAAGAAATAGTAAGTTTGTACAATGACCCCCGGAAAACCAATATTGTGAAGTTTTCCAAGAAATCCAAGTCAGAGGGGGGACAAAAACTCCATGACTCAACATTTACAAGGATTCAAACAAATACAATTCTGAGGAAATTAAGTTTCCTTTTATGTTTAAATATAAAAAATACATGCTTACTGGGTCAGTTTTGAGTCGTCTGCAAGGTATAAGAATATCTTCCCTTTTATTGCTATGATAGAAGCATAAGCTAAAACATGTATGTAAGAAAGCAGTGTGGCTTACGAGGTCAAATCTTTTTAGGAGCCTCACACAGATTTTATTGTGGACAGAAGTCCAGCTTCCATAGAGATCTTTGTTATCACATCTCCACTGTGAATTAATGTTTTTACATTTTTATTACTCATGGAGGTGGGAATGACAATATTTTTTCTCCATGGTTTATCCTTTTTTTTTTAAGATTTTATTTATTTGACAGAGAGAAAGAGATCACAAGTAGGCAGAAAGGCAGGTGGGGGGGGAGCAGGCTCCCTGCTGAGCAGAGAGCCCGATGTGGTGCTCGATCCCAGGATCCTGAGACCATGACCTGAGCGGAAGGCAGAGGCTTAACCCACTGAGCCACCCGGGCGCCTCCTTGGTTTATCCTTAATAGGTGCTTCCCCACTTCTATCCAAGGTTCCCAGTCCTATTTATCTTGTTTGGTTTTTTTTTAGCAAAACATTTATTGAACATTTGTGCCAGGTACTGTTAGTTGTTTGCTGACAAGTACCTCACATCATGGGGCACCTGAGTGGCTTAGTCGTTGGACATCTGCCTTTGGCTCAGGTCATGATCCCGGAGTCCTGGGATCGAGTCCCACATCGGGCTCCCTGCTCAGTGGGCCTGCTCCTCCCTCCCACTCCCCCTGCTTGTGTTCCCTCTCTCACTGTGTCTCTCTCTATCAAATAAATAAAATATTTAAAAAAAAAACAAAAAACCTCATGTCATTCCAACCCTTACTATCAACATAAGCAGAAGAGAGTTACTGCATTTCCGCTTACTGGTGACAAAATTAAAGTCACATCCAGAAATCACAGCGATGGAATTCCTACTGGAGCCTTCCAACAACAAACACACTTACCACTATACTATATGGCTCAGGTTACACATAAAACCTGAAATGAAAAATTACTTGGTTTTTCTAAAGACTCATCCACAATTTCAGACATGTAGGGCTTATGAAAGGATTTCGGAGTAATTGGTATTTATATGAGCTGACCAATGGAAATGAAGAGAAATAGAAACCTTAGTAAGAGAGACTAAGACCTGGATTTTGAAAGAGTTTGATAAGAGATAAAGTATTTAATTATTTTCAGATTTTACTCAGTTTAAGTTCAGTTACCTGTTTTGTCTACAGTCCAGTCAGCAGGGAACAAGTTTATTTGGCTACAGGGAATACTGACACAATCACAGGATCCTTCGATAAACTTTACAAGAGCTATGCCTTAGTAACTAGCAAGAGAAGTCACGTAAAATTAGGTTATTTGTGTGTTTAATGAATTGTTCGTAGAAACAGTGACTTGTTGAGCTTGTCACACACACATACACACGAATATTTTAAAATTTAAAATATTATAAAATAAACTTACTTACTGAAAGCTTCCACTATAATGATACTCTTTTCTTACAGTTCTGTGATTTTTTTTAATATGTGTTGAAGCTCTTTTTCTTTCTTTTTTTTTTTTTTGAAGCTCTTTATTAGGTATCTAATATTTTAGAATTACAGTAAGCTCGTGATGGATTGAAACTTATAAAGTCAGAATGGCCCTGTCAATTCCTAATGACCCATTTTGTCTTAGTGTCTATTTTGCCAATTAATACAGGTTCCCCCCCCATCCAAAAGTATAGCATTCCTATGAAGCCTTTTGTAAGCCAAGATGGGATAAAGTGAAGAAGCAATTACCATTAATTTATATGGAAATTTGTTGAGCGTCCCTAGACACCAAAAAATAACCTCTCTTAGACTTTTCTGATACCTTTAGGACACATCTTGCTAACAGATTCACAAAATAAATCAAGATAAAGAACAAACTCTAAGAGACACAACTCAAAGCGAAGTCCAATGCTGAGATGCCGAGTGTAGTTCCCTGGAGAGAAGCTTGGTGGCGCCACTCTCTGCTCTACTTGGGTGCTGCTCACTACAATGGCTTGGCTTCCAGCAAAACTCACACAAAAATTCTCATGGGTTTTCCGACTTTCTTTAAGACAGGAACAACAGGTACCAATGTATGTTGTCCTTGAAAATGAAGTGGCAAAATGGGAACTTTCAAAAAGCGTGGGACACTTGTATAGCCATATTAACTTTCTTTGGGATTAGTATATGTTTGACAAATCTTTTTTTTTTTCTTTATTTGAGAGAGAGAGAGAGAGCAGGGGGAGCAGCAGAGGGAAAGAATCTCCACCAGACTCCCTGCTGAGCACGAAGCTGACTTGGGGCTCGACCTCAGAACCCTGAGATCATGACCTGAGCGGAAACCAAGAGTCAGATAGACACTCAACCGACTGAGCCACCCAGGCGCCCCTGACCAACCTTTTTTAAAAATCCTTCTATTTTCAATTTTTCCATGTTCTTACCTTTTATGTATGTCTCTTATAAACAGAATACAGCAGGAATTGTTTTTTTAATATAATATACATCTGTCTTTATTTAGTTTCACTTTATTGTAATAATTAATAAATTAGAATTGGTCCCTATAGCTTACCTTTTATTTTTATTTGCCCCAATTTTCTGTTTCTTTTTCCATAATTTTTCTTTTCTTTTTAATTAATGGATTACTTTGACTGTTGGTATTTATTTGTATCACTGTTATGGTTGAATTTTGTCTTCCCTGTATCCCTTTGTCCTTTCTACAAATTTGGAAATTATCTACTCTGTTTCTATTCTTTCCATGAATACCCTAGAGTTACAGGGCTTATTTAACTTAAAACCTAAAGGAGGGCACCTGAATGGCTCAGTTGGTTAAGCGACTGCATTTGGCTCAAGTCATGATCCCGGAGTCCTGGTATCAAGTCCAGGATCGAATCCTGCATTGGGCTCTCAGGTCCACGGGGAGTCTGCTTCTCCCTCTGACCTTCTCCCCTCTCATGCTCTCTCCCACTCTCTCTCTCTTTCTCTCTCTCTCTAATAAATAAATAAAATCTTTAAAAAAAAAACCCTAAAAGAAAATAATGTTTCATCCCCTCTCAAATGATACACGAGGGCTATAGCTCCAATTTCCCTCTCCACACTTTTATCTTATTGTCACCCATATACCACCTCTAGCTTAACTCCACAAATTCATCACCGCTGTTACTTTTCACAAAGAATTTCCGTTTAGATCTATGTGCACGTTTACCATTGTATTTATTATTTCTCTTTATATCTTAAAGTATCTCCATTATTTTATGCTTGAATTATATTTAGAAATTACTTTATAATGTTATTTAACTAATGTTTGGCTTTCATTGCTGCTGTGTTGAAGCCAATAGTCATTTTGCTTTCCCAGGTAAGTGATCTGCTTTTTCTTGCTGTTTTTCATATCCTCCCTTTGGTGTTCTGACTGTTTCTCTGTAAATACGAGCCCTCTTCACTGTCCGTGTTCACTCCCACACGACGCAGGACACCACAGACTACACATGTAAATGTTCCTATCCTACCATTTTGTTTTGCTTGTTTAAACAAAATTTCATTCCTTTGAACACTCATATTTTGCAAGTTCATCTCTCTTTGTTTCATTAAAGAGAAATTCTTTTGCTGTATCTTCCCATTTACTAATTTGGTTTTTTGTTTGTTTGTTTTCAGGGTGGATGAGATGACCTAATAAGACCTAATACATTTCTTGAAATATTCCATATGTAAGTGTACTATATAACATATCCGAGGGATGTCTGGGTGGCTCAGTAGGTTAAGTGACTGACTTAGCCTCCGGTCATGATTCCAGGGTCCTGGGATTGAGTTCTGCATTAGGTCCTTTGCTCAACAAGGAGCCTGCTTCTCCCTCTGCCTGCCATTCCCCCTGCTTGTTCTTGCTCTTGCTCTCTCTCTCTCTCTTTCTCTGGCAAATAAATAAATAAAACCCTTTTAAAAATAAATAAATAACATATCCAACAATTCCAAACTCTATTGTCCTTATGCTAAATCTCTTATTCTACTATTTTTTTTTCTACTCCCAATTATAGTAATGCAATTGTTAGAGTGTTTGGAAATCTTTGTCCCCAAATTCATTGCTTCTTTTTTTTTTTTTAATTTTATTTGTTTGACAGAGAGAAACACAGCGAGAGAGGGAACACAAGCAGAGGGAATGGTAGCGGGAGAAGCAGGCTTCCTGCCGAGCAGGGAGCCCGATGTGGGGCTCGATCCCAGGACCCTGGGATCATGACCTGGGCCAAAGGCAGACGCTTAACGACTGAGCCACCCAGGTGCCCCAATTCATTGCTTCTTAAGAGTGGAGCATTCTTGGGGGCCTAACTTGGGGAAAATTTCTTCTGGAAGGAATTGGCTTCCCCTCCCATTGCTTGGCATGCCTCACTGAGGGACACTTCACTCTCTCAAAGATGTGATTCAGAGAGGACATCTCAGGACCTCCTTTCCAGCTTCATTGATACAGCAGTGCTGGAAGATTCGTAGCCATGCCTCCACACCAGCATGATCACAGGGCCCCCCTGCTCCTCACTGATGCTTGTTGGTACAGGTCAAATCTGCTTTGGTTCCCTGCTGCATCAGTTCTCTGTGTTTCCCTCACCAGTCCTCTGTCTTGGCTGATTCAGGTCCCAGCCCTGCTGATCTCGGCTCCCAGGTCTTTATGGTCGAACTCCAGCCACTGGAGCTTAGGCACCTGGCTGCCTGGCCTCAGTTCAATTCCTGTTTGTTTCTTGGTTTGTTATTTAGAAAATGGATCCAGATGCCTCCTCTTACTTTTGATGCAACCAGCAATGTCTCAGAAAGTGTGTCCTATCCAAGTCTTGTTGTAGCTTAAAAGAATCCTTCAGATCGTCCTATGCTGATCAGCCTCCATACAGGAAGGATAATAGAATTTTTGTCTCTTGACTTCTTTTTCCTCCAAGAAATCTGATATGAGGTTATCAGCTAAGATATCCACAGTATTAAAGATAAAATTGTAACATGTGCGAAATGGCTTGAGTGAATTTCAGTTAATGATATGCATCAGTTAGCTTGAATGGATTTGGTTGGAAGGAAGGAAGTAAAGAAAATAAATAGATGCATGTAATAGAAATTGAAAAGTTAAAGTCTAAAGGGACCACAGAAAATTTTTTTTCCAACTCATCAACTATGAGGATGGGAAGGGAAGCCAAGCAAAGGAATTTGATTTGCCAGAAGCCACATAATACAGTCAGAGAGAAGACCAGGACCCCGGCCTCTTGAATGTTCTCTCTAGCAAACATTGGAAGAGATCTTAAACTATCCTGTTTTTCATTTGTTTCCTCACCCCTCCAGTAGAAATGGATCTGAGAAACCAGAGCTCCTTGGCTGAATTCACGTTGGTCTCCTTTCCTGTCATCCAAGAACTTCAGGTCTTGCTGTTTGTCATTCTCCTACTGATTTATATGCTCACCGTCACAGGAAACATCGTCATCATTTCCTTAGTATGGACTGATAATCGTCTCCAAACACCAATGTACTTCTTCCTTAGTAATTTGTCATTTTTGGACATCTTGTTCACAACTACTATTACCCCAAAGTTGCTAACTTGTCTCTTAGAAGAGAAAAAAACCATATCTTTTGCTGGCTGCATCACTCAAATTTATTTCTACTTCTTCCTGGGGACAGTGGAGTTTATCCTCCTGGCAGTGATGTCCTTTGACCGCTATGTGGCCATCTGTAACCCCCTGCGCTATACCATCATCATGAACAGCAGGGTCTGTCTCCTGCTGGTTCTGGGATGCTGGGTGGGAGCCTTCTTTTCAGTGCTTTGTCCAATTATTGTAGTGTCCAGACTGCCTTACTGTTACAGAGAAATTAATCATTTCTTCTGTGACATTGCCCCTCTGCTACAGGTGGCCTGCATAGACACTCATTTCATTGAGATGATAAACTTCCTTTTATCCTCCCTTGTCCTTCTGACCTCACTGCTATTGACCATTGTGTCCTACACCTACATCATCTCCACCATCCTGCGCATCCCCTCAGCCCAAGGCCGTCAGAAGGCCTTTTCCACCTGTGCTTCTCACATCACAGTTGTGTCCATTGCCTACGGGAGCAACGTCTTCATGTACATGAGGCCCAGCCAGAGCCATTCGCTGGAGTTTGACAAAGTGACAGCTGTCCTCACCACAGTGGTGACCCCCCTTCTGAACCCTTTCATTTACAGCTTAAGGAATGAAAAAGTAAAGGAGGTGTTGAGAGAGTCAGTTAGTAGGATAGTTCTGCCACATTCCAAGGGAACTTGACTCTAAGCAATTTCAGGGCATCTAAGCTATACTTTCTTCATATGGCATCTCATGCTGTGTGAGGAGTGGCACCAAAGTGGACTGAACTCTCAGAATCTGTTGGCAGGATGAATGAGCATCACGCACATCATGAATAGTGAAACATGGAAAATTGGAAGAAAAAAAAAAGAATCCTAAGTCCCCTCAGTCCTTGACATATTTTGCATAGTGTAATATAGGATCGTGAAAGCACTCCAGACCTTGAGTTATTAGACTCAAATATTAGGCATTAGCTAATATTTGCTGAGGCACTAATTTCAGTGGACTTAGATTAGTTACATGACTTCTCTAACCTTCCTCTTGCCCATCTGTAAAATGATGGCAGGGATTGGCATGTAAATATAACTGAGCACAATCAATATTTGTTTAGGGGTTTGGTGCCAGAGGCCTACGAGGGCAGCAGTAATGGGAACACTTGTAACCCTGCCGACATGCAAAACGGATGACCCCATAGAGAGTTACAGATAAATCTGTCATTATAACACTTTGTAATCAGTAGAGCCTTACTTTAATTTTATCTTCCCCAAATCCTATTTTGATTTTGATTTTTTTTCCTTTGGAACTGCCCGCTTTTTAAAGCGTATTGTCTTTTGCTCACAGGTTCAGACCCTACACCCAAAGAAATCTGTTTGAATTCCTTCAGCAATCTAATTTACCCAATTGCTCTCATCTACTAAATTTTCTCATACAATTTTGTGTTGGTTGAAAATATTGTTACAGGAGTTAAGATGGCAGAGTAGAAAGGGGACCCTATGTTTGCCTTTCCCTTGAACACAGCTAGATAAATAGATAAATAAATTCTGAACCCCCAAGAAATTGATCTGAAGACTGGAAGAACAAACTACACCCCTAGAGGGAGAGAATAGGTCACATCGTGGAAGATAGAAGCTTCCACGCAGACATGTAGTTTGGGGGAGAAAAAAATCACTAGTGATGTAGAGAGGAGGGAATCCTTATCATGGAGATAGGAGAGAGACACAGAGAGAGACACAGAGTAGTGCAGAAGAAACACTTCCCCAAAACCATTGACTGGGAAAACAAGAGGGGCTACTTATCATGAGTTTTTACAACCAGTGGAACTCCAAGTCTGAAGTTTTAATTACAAGTCCTGCCATGGCCAGCATGGAGCCTAGCAGGTGTAGCCATGCTCCTGTGGATAAGGAGGACAGAGGTCCAGGAGTGGACAGCATGCTCTCAGGATCCCCTGGGTCGCCCTGGGAGAGATGGTTCCCCTTCCTGGAGTGCATCTGGGAGAGGTGGCACTACTTATCAGGGACGAAAGAGCCAGTGGGTGCCATTGAGCTGCCCCATTCATTAGCATAGAAGCAGAGACACCTGCTGAGGGCAGCTAACCTGGACGCTGGCTTTTTTTTTTTTCCCTGCTACACTTTCCTCTACACTCCAAGTTCCTGCACATTGGTGCGACTGACCTTCTAGGACAAATCTACGTCAGACCCAGCGTGGTGAGACCCTCCCCTGGAGAAGCAGCGTGGATCCATGTCATGCCATGCCAGGTCCCTAAAATTTGGAGTTTTGAAACTCACGCCAGCTGACTTTCAAAATACAGGTGCACTGAGCTGCCAAATGGGCAGATGGCCCGAACACAGATAGGGTGAAGGCATCAATCTGCAGGCCACCTGGGACACAAGAGGGCAGGTTGTTCGCTCCTCTGTGAGAGCTTCCGGAGCAGCATGGGTGCACACACCCCTCTTTGGGGGCAAGAGAGGGGGCTGACACCATTTTTCTACCTCTGCCCATCTCATGGACTAACTTCAGTGAGCAGCACAGTGCCTACAGCGGAGACCTGGACCACTTATGCCAAGCCCCTCCCCCCTGCACTGTGCAGGTGCTTCTGAATGAGGGCAACACACACACACACACACACACACACACACACACACACACACACCAAGCCTACTGACCACAGACTGCTGCAAAGCTTCAGCTCTAGTGAAAATAAGATCAGGCCTCTTTTAACAAGCAGACCCGAGCACACCTAGTTAAAACTCACCACACTCTGGACAAGGTCCAAACATTCCCCACTGGAGGCAAGAAGAAACTCTGCAGAGGACTGACCTGAGGGAAAGAGTAGCCAAAATATAGCCACAGAGTATACCCAACATACCTCAGAGACACTTCTGAAGTGCCAGGTCCTAGACAGGATAGGACCCCTTCTTAAAGCCATTATTTTCAGGAGCAGGAAACACAACAGGCAGAAGAAGAAGAGAGAGACCTAGACAAAATTCCAAGATGAAGGAATTCATCCCAAAAGAAAGAACAAGCAAAGGTCATGGCCAGGGGTCTAATTGAATCAGATGTAAGTTATATGCTTGATCGAGAATTTAGAACAACAATCATGAGGATACTAACTGTGCTTGGGAAATGTGTAGAAGACACCAAGGAGTCTCTTACTGCAGAGATAAAAGACCTAAAAACTAGTCAGACTGAAATAAAAAATGCTCTAACTGCGATGCAAAACCAACTGGATATAATGACCACAAGCATGGAAGAAGTAGAGAAATGAGTCAACTATATGAAGATAAAATTATGGAAAATAATGAAGCTGAAAAAAGAGGGAAAGAAACATATTGGATCACAAATGCAGACTTAGGAAACTTAGTGACTCCATAAAGCATAATAACATTCATATCATAGGAGTCCCAGAATAAGAAGAGAGGGGAAAAGAGGCAGAAGTTTGCTTTTAGGAAATTATAGCTGAACATTTCCCTAATCTGGAGAAGGAAACAGACATCCAAATCCAGGAGGCACAGAGAACTCCCATCAAAATCAATCAAAGCAGGCCAACACCAAGCAAGACATTTTGTGGTAAAATTTGCAAAATGCAGAGATAAGGGCTAAAAGGCCTAAAACCAACAAGGGAAAAGAAATACTTACAAGGAAAGACAAATAAAGTAGGGAGCAGCAGACCTATCCATAGAAACTTGGCAGGCCAGAAAGGACTGGCATGATATACTCAAAGTGCTGAGTGGGAAAAATATGCAGCCAAGACTATTTTATCCATTAATAGTCTATTAGACTATTAATGATAGCCAGGCTATCATTCAGAGTAGAAGGAGAGATAGAGTTTCCCAGACAAACAAAAAGTAAAGCAGTTTGTGCCCATTAAACCAGCCCTGAAAGAAATATTAAAGGAAATTCTTTGTGGGAAAGAAAGACCAAAAGCAACAGAGACTAGAAGAACAGAGAAAATCTCCAGAAAAAATTACTTTACAGGTATAACACAATGGCACTAAATTCATAACAATTATCACTCTGAATGCAAATGGACTAAATGCTGCAATTGAAAGACATAGGGTATTAGAATGAATAAAAATGAATAAAAAAAATAAGATCCATCTATACACTGCCTACAGGAGACTCATTTTAGACCTAAAGACACCTGAAAGTGAGGGGATGGAGAACCATCTATCATTCTAACGAATGGCAAAAGAAAGCCAGAGTAGCCATACTTATATCAGACAAACTAGATTTTAAACCAAAGACTATAACAAGAAATGGAGATGGGCACTATATCATAATTAAAGGGTCTATGCATCAAGAAAATCTAACAATTGTAAATACTTATGCCCCCAACTTAGGGATACCCACATATATAAAACAATTAATAACAAACGTAAAGAACTCATTGATAAAAATACAATAGCAGTAGGGGACTTTAACACCCTCCTTACATCGATGGACAGATCATCTAAGCAGAAAATCAACAAGGAAACAGTGGCTTTGAATGACACACTAGACCACAAGGACTTAACAGATATATGCAGAACATTTGTCCTAAAGCAGCAGAATACACATTCTTTTCGAGTATACATGGAACATTCCCAGAATAGATCACATACTGGGCCACAAACCAGGCCTCAACAAGTACAAAAAGACTGAGATCATACAAGGCTTATTTTCTAACCACACTATGAAACTTGAAGTCAACCACAAGAAAAAATTTGGAAAGACCACAAAAACATGCAGTTTAAAAAACTATCTACCAAAGAATGACTGAGTCAACCAGGCAATTAAAGAAGAAATTAAGAAAAAAAAAATTCATGGAAGCAAGTGAGAATGAAAACAGGACAATCCAAAACCTTTGGGATATAGCAAAAAAGTATATAGCAGTACAGGCCTACATCAAGAAGCAAAAAAATCTCAAATACTCAACCTAATCTTACCTAAGATTAGGACTAACCTAAAGGACCTAGAAAAGGAATAACAAATAAAGCCTAAAGTCATTGGAAGGGAAATAATAAAGATTAGAGCAGAAACAAATGATATAGAAACAAATGAACAAAAAATAGTAGAACAGAGCAATGAAACCAGGAGCCTGGTCTTTGAAAGGATTAAGGAAAGCAGAAAACCCCTAGTCGACTTATCAAAAAGAAAAAAGACCCAAATAAGTAAAATCATGAATAAGAGAGGAGAGATTACAACCAACACCACAGAAATGCAATTACAAGAGATTGTTATGAAAAATTATATGCCAACAAATGGCAATCTGGAAAAAATAGATAAGTTCCTAGAAACATATAAACTACAAAAACTGAAACACGAAGAAACAGAAAATTTGAATAAACTGGTAATCAGCAAAGAAATTGAATCAGTAATCAAAAATCTCCCAACAAACAAAAGCTCAGGGCGAAATGGCTTCCCAGGGGAATTCTACCAAACGCTTAAAGAAGAGTTAATATCTATTCTCAAACTGTTCCAAAAAATAGAAACAGAAGGAAAACTTCCAAACTCATTCTACCAGACCAGCATTACTTTGACTCCAAAACCAGACAAAGACCCCATTAAAAAGGAGAATTTTAGGACAATGTTCCCGATGAACGTTCATGCAAAATTTCTCAGCAGGATACTAGCAAATTGAATCCAACTGTACATTAAAAGAATTCTTCACCACCGTCGAGTGGGATTTACTCCTGGCCTGCAGGGGTGAGTCAGTATTCACAAATCACCAATCAATGTGACACACCAAGTTAATAAAAGAAAGGATAAAAAAACACATGATCCTCTTAGTAGATGCAGAAAAAGTATTTGACAAAGTATAGCATCCATTCTTGATAAAAAAAAATTCCTCAACAAAGTAGGGATAGAGGGAACATACCTCAACATCATAAAGAATATATATGAAAGACCCGCAACTAACATTGTCCTCAATGGGGCAAAACTGAGTGCTTTTCCTCTGCAGTCAGGAACACTAATGTGCCTAAAAACATATTCCTTATCCTTCAATAGTTGTTACCTCCTCTGTGACAGAATTCTTGTCTGACCCATAAAACTTTTTTCCTTCTATCAGTCCCACAATAGCCTTGAATTTTCTCATCTTCTACCTGCAAATTCCGTGAAGGCAGTGTTTCCTCTAATGTATTGCAGTATCACTAGTTCTAAGCATCAATTAGCTACACTTAACAAACATGAATTAAATCATCCCGTCAAAATATTTATTTAGCACCTAAATGTGCCCCGCACTCTCCCAGGCACTGGGGAGCTCAGCAAGGAACACAAGAAGTAGTCTTTTCTCAACGAGCTTACGAGGTTCTAGTAAGCGGCTAGAGGGAGGACTTAAATAAATAAATTAGAAAATATCCAGTGGTGACTAATGCTACACAGAGAACTGAATCAGAGTGAACCGATTGAAAGTGACTGAGGAAACTTCAGGTAGAATGGTGAGAGAAAACACCTCTGAAATAATAACATTTATATTGAAATTTAATGACAAGTCAGCCATTGAAATTTCAGGAGAAAGCAATTCAGGATGTCCACAATGAGGCTAAAGCCAAAGACCATAGAAGGAAACGAGTTTGACATGTTCAGGAGGAAAACATAAGCAATATTACTAAAATACGGCGGTGTGTTAATCACTGAACCTTACTATGTAAGTTAAAAAAAATATTAAAACTAACAGGAGTGGGGAGCCTGGGTGGCTCAGTTGGTTTCAGTTCAGGTCATGACCTTGGGGTCTTGGGATCCAGCCCCACTCCATGCTTAGTGCAGAGTTTGCTTGAGATTCTCTCCCTCTCCCTCTGCCCCTACCACCACTCACACACTCACGTGTGCTCTCTCCCTCTTAAATAAACAAATAAAACCTTAAAAAAAAATCTAACTATAGCTACAATAATTTGTTAATAATGGATACAGAGGTAGCCCTTGGACAACATGGGTTTGATCCACACAAGTCCATTAGCAAATGGTTTTCCATAAATACAGTACTGTAAGTGTATTTTCTCTTCCTTAATACTTTCTTAATAACACTTTCTTTCATCTAGTCCACTTTATTGTAAGAATTTACATAAGTAAAATGTGTGTTAATTATTTCTGTTATTGGTAAAGCTTCTGATCAACAGTAAGCTAAGAGTACTAAGTTTTGAGAGAGTCAAAACTTTTACGTGGATTTTCAATGGTGCAGGTCAGTGCCCCTAACTCGTATGTTGCTCAAGGATCAACTGTACATGGTGACAAAACCATAAAATGTAGGAGTGGGGGATAAAAGGATAGAGTTTTTATATGTGATTAAAGTTATTATTATCAGCATAAAATAGACTAATCAAACTATAAGATATTTTAGGGATGTTTCACGGTAACTACAAAGCAAAAACAAACAGCAGATATCTTAAAGCCAAAGAGAAGGGAATCAAAGCACACTGCTATGGAAAATCATCAATTCACAAGGTAAGACAGCAAGGGAGCAAGAAAGACATAAGGGAACTACCAAAAAACAAAAACAATAAGATGAAAAGGAAATGAAAATAAATTTGAAAATACCTTGACAATTTCTTATATAGGTAAACATATATTTACCATAAAAACATAGTAATTCTACTTCAAGGAATGTATCCAAGAGAAATGAAAACAAATATTCACATAAAAACATGAACTCAACTGATCATAGGAATTCTATTCATAATAGCCAAATACTAAAAACAACTCAAGTGTTTATCATCTGGTGAATAAAAACTTGTGATCTGTACAAACTACATAAGAAATAATCTTCCATAACACAAAGGAAGAGACAAAAGACTCATGAACCACTTGGATTAATCTCAAACTATCTGATTAAGTGAAAGAAAACAAACACAAAGGACTATATGAAGTAAGACTGCATTTATATAAAATTCTAGAAAATGCAGATCACCCTGACAGAAAACACATCAGTGGTTAGAAGAGCCGAGGTCGGAGAGGGGAGAGCATTTCCTGCAAAAGGGCACAACAGTTTCTAAGAAAATGGAAATATTGTAAACCACCATGGTGGTGCTGCTGGCTACGTGAAGGGACACATGTGTCAAAACCTAACCAAATGTACACTTCCCTTGCCCATTATGTGACATTGTAGATCAATACAACGGATTTAAAATACGTATGTAGACATATCGATCTATGCAAAGCATCACTTTTTGGAAAGCAGCTTAAGGCTAATTGACGCTTAAGGCTTCAATACATGATGATCATTTCAGAAAAAAAACACGTTTTAAGTTCTCCAAGTTTCTAGCTCCCTGAGGCTTTAAAGCGGCTCTCTTAAGTTTCTCTTTAAATAAATAAAATAAACAATCAAGAGTTGTGTCCCAGGAGACCCTAACTTTATAACTGTGATTAGTTACTTCCACTCTGATGTTCTGTGGTTGCAATAATAATCATTAACCTTTTTTCATGCCATAGTCCCAGGTGCCATCGTAAACCAACTCTCTGAAGACAAACACCAAATCTCATTAAATATCAGAGTTCATCCCTTTGTAAGCACTTCAGTAGAGGCAGGGTAATGTTATTTCCTGCAGAGAGTAAAGAAAGGTGGCGATACGTAAAATCAGGTCACAGGACACCTGATGAATGAGCAGGGGTGACCTAAGGAATGGGGACGGCTTAGAGAGATGCTCCAGTGAATGCAAATATGGATTCTTCCCACAATCAGGACGGATCCACAGAAGAAATGGAACATGATTGAATAGACAGGAAGGTACATTCCTGAAACCAAGAAAGAAAAAAAAACCCAGCTGCGATTTGGGAAGGACTCAGCAGCTTCTGTCAGAATGGAAGTCAGGGACCCGCTCTAGACACAACTGTGTGTGACTCCTCCATTCAACCCCAAACCTCGCTGCTCCGCCCTTCCTGACAAACACATGCAACAGAACACAGGGGACTTGGAACTCAGAGGAATGTCCTCAGGTCCAGGT
>CM053613.1:74998288-75016911 GCA_028646535.1 Procyon lotor
TTGGGCCTCTCCATCCCCCAAAGGCAGATGAGGTAATCTGAATGATAAGATCCAATACTCCTTCCCTTAAAGGAAAGTGATCTTGCCTGAAACAGTCCTTTCTTTTCCCTCTGCTAATTATCCCACCCTGTTTCTGTCTTTAAAATCCTTCTATTCTGTACAGTTCCTTGGAGTTTTTTCCTGATTTCTAGATGTGATGCTGCCTGTTTCATGAATCACTTGATAAAGCCAATTAAATATTCAAACTTACCAGTAGAAGTTTGTTTTTTAACGTGTCCCATGGGTCTATAGGTCTGTTTTTATGCCAGTGCCATATTTGCCAGTTTTGATTACTGCAGCTTTGTAATACATTTTATTTTTTTAAAATTTTATTTATTAATTTGACAAAGACAGAGATCACAAGTAGGCAGAGAGGCAGGCAGAGAGAGAGGGGGAAGCAGGCTCCCCACTGAGCAGAGAGCCCGATGTGGGGCTCAATCCCAGGACCCTGAGATCATGACCTGAGCGGACGGCAGAGACTTAACCCACTGAGCCACCCACTGAGGCACCCACAGGTGCCCCAACAAAGAGGATTCCTTTACTTGGCCTTGTCCTCTAGGCACTCATAGGAGAAGCTGTGGCTGCTATACCCAGCTGGTAACAAAACTGAGAATATGGGGGCGCCTGGGTGGCTCAGTCGTTAAGCGTCTGCCTTGGGCTCAGGTCAGATCCCAGAATCTTGGGATCAAGCCCCACATCGGGCTCTCTGCTCTGCGGGAAGCCTGCTTCTCCCGCTACCATTCCCTCTGCTTGTGTCCCCTCTCTCGCTGTGTTTCTCGCTGTCAAATAAATAAAATCTTTAAAAAAAATTTTAAAAAAAAACTGAGAATATGGTATCATGGGTCCCATCCATCTCTCTTTCTATTAATTTCTTCCTTATACACAAATCATATTTTAGAGAAATGCATTGAGCAAACATGAGAATTAAAGTTTTTATTACTCACAGTTTATATTCTGGATAAAAGAAATTAACAATGAAGACTGTAGAGATATAGTTTGTAAGAGTTGGCTTTTGAAAAATTCAGTAACTTACAGCAATTTATTTCCAACTTCCAACCTAGAAGGGTCCTGGTGTTGGAGCAGAATCAGGTTCACAGAATGGAGGAATCAAATTTTATTTTTTTAAAGATTTGATTCATTTATTTGACAGAGAGAGAGTATGAGCCAGTTGGGGGTGGGAACAGAGGAAGAGGGAGAAATAGACTCCCCGCTGTGCAGGGAGCACGACGTGGTGCTCGATCCCAGGACCCCAGGATCACAACCTGAGCCGAAGGCAGACACTTAACTGAATGAGCCACCCAGGTGCCCCACAAAGAATAATTTTTTTAAGAAAGTGAGGAACAAAAGTCTCCTATATCAGGTGTGACAAGGAGGTCAAGAACGAGCCAATTCTACAAACTTACAAAAGTATTCTCAGTTCCACAAATATTATTATGGCATTAGAGACGTAAACTTGCAATTCAGGGCCGGTCACATGGCATATTGATAGAAAGCCCGAGTGCACTGTCTGTTCTTTATGCATGAGAACATACTGCGAATACACTATGCCAGAAGGCCACTGGCAGGAGGAGGACACAGCTGTCTCCTACATATGGACCACCACTGGCCTGAGAAATAAGAGCAGCTGACAGGAACAGCTGAGGCTCACGATAAACTGGCACAGATCAGAGAAGTGAAGACCCCACCAGGGATGAACTCTGTGAGAGCTGGAAATGACAGACTCTATGGTGGTTTAGAAATGACCCTTGAATGAGAATCAGATATTCTGGGTTTCGGTCGAGGTACAGCCACAAAGTAGATCAGTAGCTTCATGGAAGCCACTGAATTTCTGAGTCGCTTCAATGATAAAAGACGCAGTTGTGTTTTTAGGATATCAGGCCTTCGTCCAAATCTATAACAGTGCTTCTCAAACTTTAATATGCGTACAAGCTACCTGAAGAACTTGTGAAAAATGTAGATTCTAATTGACTAGATCTGAAGTGGAGATCAATCTTTTGCATCTCCAATAAGCCCCCGTGAGAAACAATGCTATTTCTTTGCATAGCATGCTCTGTGTAGGAAGGCACTAGAATTTGATGGTTCAATATTCCTAGGCAGGATCAATCAACAAGGGAACACTAAGTGTCTTTCAAATGAAGAGATTGTCCCTTTCAAATGAAGAGATGAAGAAGGAGAGTAAGTAGAAGAGAGATTAAGCCAGGAAATTTGAGAAGGACCAAAGCACAACCCCAAACTATTAAGAAGTGAAACTAGGGCTTACCAGGCAAGTAGGTGTTCAACGGTTGTGTCAAATATCAAAAGATAGGAGCATTGCTAAGAACTTTTGAGTCAGCAAGGAACAGCGGCCCTAGGGGAATTTCATTTGTTGTGTGGGTTATGCCGCTAATGATTAAAAAATAGTTGTAAAAGTATTCCCCCAATTGGTCATCTGTATATTAAACTTTCCATATACACAGTGGAATATTACTCAGACATCAGAAACGATGAATACCCAACTTTTGCATCAACATGGATGGGACTGGTGGAGACTACGCTAAATGAAATAAGTCAAACTGAGAAAGTCTGTTATCATATGGTTTCACTTATTTGTGGAACATAAGGAATAACATGGAGGACATTAGGAGAAGGAAGGGAAAAATGAAGGAGGAGAAATCGGAGTGGGAGACAGACCATGAGAAACTATGGACTCCGGGTTTTAGAAGGGAGGGGGGTGGGGGATGAGTGATCCTCGTGGTGGGTATTAAGGAGGGCACAGATTGCATGGAGCACTGGGTATTATACGCAAACAACGAATCATGGAACACTGCATCACAAACTGATGATGTACTGTATAGTGACTAACATAACATAATTAAAAAAAAATGAAAAAACAAACTTTCCATAAAAAAGTCTTAGTTTTGAGATAACTCAAATTTATCAATTCTTTGAGTTATAATTTAATTTTGAACTTTAATCAAAACCAAAGCACCCAGCCCAGATTACAAAGTCATTGTCCTAGGCACCCCTCTTCTTTACCCTTGGTTTTATTTTTTTCACATTGAGGACTTTAATCTGTCTGGAATCTTCCTTTTCATGAGCTGTTTTCTATAGAACAGTTTCAATTTTCTCTTCTGTTTGTCACCTTACAAGCCTTCTCTAGGGCACCTGGGTGGCTCAGTAGGTTAGGGCCTCTGCCTTCGGCTCAGGTCATGATCTCAGGGTCCTGGGATCAAGTCCCGCATCGGGCTCTCTGCTCAGCGGAAGCCTGCTTCCTCCTCTCTCTCTGCCTGCTTGTAATCTCTCTCTGTCAAACAAATAAATAAAAAATAAATAAATAAATAAGCCTTCTCTATTAGAGGTTTGGTTGGGTTTTTTTTTTTCCCCAATTCTGGGAAATGTCTGTATTATTTTGTCAAATATGACCTCTCTATTTTTCTTTCCTACTGAAACTCCTCTGTATCTCTTAAAAAATATATATATGTTCTATCTCGTCCTTCTTTCCTATTGCCTTCTAGAGAGTCCTCCGTGTGACATTCCAACTCATTAGTGGTTCTTCAGTTTTATTCATGCATAACAATTTGTTATGTTTTTTTAATTATTGTATTTTACATACTAACATTTCCTATGTGGTTCTTGTTTGTGACTTCCTGTTCTTTTTTACTTCTCTATTATCTTCCCTTATCCCCTTGCATATTCTTACTTTGCATATTTAAATTCCATTCTATCCATAATGCTACTTCAGTTGGTAGGTGGTATTTGTTTTGTCTTCTTTTTTTTTTTTTTTTTTTTTTGGTCTACTGTTTGCCTGTGAACTCCTGTACCTTGGGAGAAGCCAACGGCTCTTTTTGGTAATGCATATTGGTAAGGAGCCAAAGACTATGTACTTGTCTGCATCAATCTGACTAACGTAAGGCAGTAGTCTGCAAACTATGGCCCATGGGCCAAGTTGGACCCATTACCCATTTTTATAAATACAGTTTATTGGAGCACAGAAACCACCATTTGTTTACATACTGCCTAGGGCTATGTGAGCACTACAGGGACAAAGCTGGGTAGTTGCAGAGAGACCATATGGCTCACAAAGCCTAAAATATATACTATCTGGCACTTTACAGAAAAAGCTAGTCAACCCCTAAGTTAAGAAGCGGAGAGAGTTGAGACCCAGGGTGGAGAGCAACAACTACCACCAACCCCTGTCAGGGTGTCCAACGGCTGCTCTTCCTCGAGGCAACACCTCTGGTCTGGATTTCACCTGGCGGCGGCTCCCCCAGCCTGGAATACCCAGGCCTTGATGTTTTACAGGGGAGTCGTGAGGGCATGAAGGCTTGTGTGTGGCTGGTCAGCTCAGTTTCCATCATGTCCTCGCTCAGCTCAGAGCTCGGTGCTGTCCTGACATTTCACGGTTGGACTGTTGCTACTTACCTCTGTCACGATAATGCAGGCCAGGATTTTCCAAAGGCATTGCACGTGAAAAGCACTCTAGCCTCCCAGTGCGTCCTCTTCCTGCCAGGGTCTAAATGGCCACTATCCACCCAGGGAAAAAAGACGACCTTCTGTCTCCTTGGAATTTCCTTATGCTTTGTTGTCGTTTCATAGTAATTATCATTAGATTCTGGAAACCATGCTTTCTTCTTGTTTCTTTGGTTTCTCCCAGATTGTTTTTTTGTCAGGAGGCCAACAACACAAGTTGCTTCACCCTTTGACAGAAACCAGAAGTCTCTGATGTTTATGTAGATTAAGACCATCTCCACGGCAACAACTTTTCCAAGCTCTTCTTCACTCATTCCTAATCCTTTCTAACACAAATCTAAATACAGACATGCCTCCCTTTATTGCACCTTGCAGATACTGCTTTTTTTTTATAAATTGAAGATCTGTGGCAATCCGGAATCGAACAAGTTTATTGGCGCCATTTTTCCACAGCATTTGCTCCCTTCACACCTGTGTCACATTTCGGTAATTCACGGATTATTTCAAACTATTTCATTGTTATGACTTGCTGGTTAGTATTTTTAATTAGTGCACATTTTAACGATGCACATTGGTTTTTAGACATAATGCTGTCACACACTTAACAGACTACAGTGTAAACAACTTTTATATGCACTGGGAAACCAAAAAATTTATTTGACTCACAGTACTGCAATATTCGCTCTACTGGAGAGACCTGGAACCAGACTTACAGTACCTCCGAGGTACAACTGAAACCCAGAGGAAACTGGGGAGCCAAGAGCTAAGGAGAAGTAAGACTTCCAGTGATTTTTCTCGAGGATTCTTATCCAATGGTCTTTCCTTCTCATGGGCTCCACACAGCTTGTAACATATAAGCTGCTATTACGGACCCAGAACTCATAAGTCAAATCACTAATCCTCAGTGTGACAATATTTAGGGAGAAGACCTTTCAGGAGATAAATGAGGTTAAATGAGATCATCAGGGAGGGACCTAATCTAGAATGACTGGTGTCCTTAGAGGAAAAGACACCAGTGAGTATGCATACAGAGGAAAGGCCCTGTAAGAAAGCCATCAGAAGAAGATGGCTCTCTACAAACCAGAAAGAAAGGGTCTCACCAGAGACCAAGTCCCTTGACCCTGGTCTTCTGGCCTCCAGAACAATGAGAAAGTTCATTTTTGTTGTTTAAGACGTATTCTGGGGCACCTGGGTGGCTCAATTGTTAAGCGGCTGCCTAAGGCTCAGGTCATGATCCCAGGGTCCTGGGATTGAGTCCCGCATTGGGATCCCTGCTCATTGGGGAGTCTGCTTCTCCCTCTCCCACTCCCCCTGCTTGTGTTCCCTCTCTCACTCACTGTGTGTCTCTCTCTGTCAAATAAATAAATAAAATCTTTAAAAAAAAAAAAAGACTCTTATTCTGTGGTATACCACTATGGCAGCCTACGCAGACCAATACACTTGCCTATTAGCACTAAAGAGTACCCAGAAGACTCTGGGCACTTATACCCTGATAGCAAGGTTGCTGCTTATAAAACATGCCCTCTCCAATATCCAACATATATTGATCACACCCAATTTCATACATCCTATATCTCAAATGCAGAGAAGGAAAAGAACCCTAGTTGTAACCATCCAACTATATCCTAAATGGATACCCTAAAAATATCCTAGATGAAGAAAAATACTTCTCTGGTAGAGAAAGCTCCCACATACCATGATCACACCTTGGCAGATAAACAATGTCTTAAACATGGATGAAGAAAGCCTGTAAATAGAAAAAGAATGATCCATCATCCAAACACGACCTGGGAGTATCATAGAACCTGTGAGGCATTTGGGAGATATTTCCTATGCTAATCACAGATAAAGAAAGGCAAATCATTAAAGAGCCTGGAAAGAACATATGGTACCCAGAACATTCTAGAGATTCAATTCAATCCCTCTCAAAATACCAACAGTATTTTTCACAGAACTAGATCAAACAATCCTAAAATTTGTCTGGAACCACAGAAGACTCAGAACAGCCAAAGCAATCTTGAAAAAGAAAAACAAACTTGGAAGCGTCACAGTTCCAGACTTCAAGCTGTAGTAATCAAAACAGGATGGTACTATCAAAAAATACAAAACCTTGCCATTTGCAACAATGTGAATGGAACTACAGGGTATTCTGCTAAGCGAAATAAGTCAGTCAGGGGAAGCAGGCTCCCCACTGAGCAAGGAGCCCCATGCAGGACTCAATCCCAGGACCCTGGGATCATGACCTAAGCTAAAGGCAGACGCTTAACCACTGAGCCACCCCGGCACCCCACGACATAAAGAAAAAATGTAAAAATTGTTTAAGCCCAACAAAATTTCCTTATGGGGAAAATAAAAGTGGGCACACAAATTCACAACACTGCATCACACCACACCCATTCCCCTTACAGCTTTCTGTTTACTGGACTGCTGAAATCAGAAATCCTCCTTGGATAGAGAAAGTGGGGTGCTCAATGGCTAGCCCCGCCTGCCAAGAGCTCACATTTCAGGCTAAGGCTAAAACAACAGCACAACGCAAATGTCATGGAAAGGAGTGTCCCTTGCCTAAATGTGCTCCCCACCACATCTAAAAACAATTCCCTGGGGCACCTGGGTGTCTTAGTGGGTTAAAGCATCTGCCTTCAGCTCGGGTCATGATCTTGAGGTCCTGGGATCAAGCCCCGCATCGGGCTCTCTGCTCAGAGGGGAGCCTGCTTCCTCCTCTCCATCTGCCTGCCTCCTTCCCTACTTGTGATCTCTCTCTCTCTGTCAAATAAATAAATAAAATCTTTAAAAATAAATAAATAAATAAAATAAAACAATTCCCTGCACATAATCTGCACACCATAAACACTCGACAAATGAAAAAGTAAAGACTAATTACGGCAGAAGACACAACAGACTGATGCATATGGAAATGTCACCATCATTACTCATAGAATTGATAGAAGAATATGTCTTTGGCTCATCTCGACCTCATCCAAAAATCAGAGATCACACGTTCTGGTCATGAGCAGAGCTGTAAACAGACAGGGGCCCCTCATCAGAGGAAGCTCTTGTTCAAAGAAGCCGATAGGTGGTCAGAGAACAGACTGAAACACAGCTCACCTTCTCAAAAGGTGGCCAGGTCTGAAAAACAGAGCTCCAAAGAGCTAAAGCAAGTTTGGGGCACCTGGGTGGCTCAGTGGGTTAAAGCCTGTGCCTTCGGTTCAGGTCATGACCTCAGGGTCCCGGGATCGAGCCCCGCATCGGGCTCTCTGCTCAGCGGGGAGCCTGCTTCCCCCTCTCTCTCTGCCTGCCTCTGTGCCTACTTGTGATCTCTCTCTCTCTATCAAATAAATAAATAAAATCTTTTAAAAAAAAAGGAACAAAAAACAAAAGTAAGGAAGAGGGAAAACATTTGTCAACAGTTACATGGAAGATGAGAAAGGACAGTTCAAAGTTAAATTCTTGGTTATTATTTTGCTCTGGAGGAGGCAACACCATCAAGTGTTGACAAAGATATGGAGTCATTGGAATACTGATTCAAAGAAACCAAACGTCAAAAGTGTTTTAGGAGGCAACTGGGGAAATCTGAACAGTATCTGCATATTTGATGGTATTAGGGAATTATTATTTTGTTTTAAATCTGATGATATTAGGGTGTCTGGGTGGCTCAGTGGGTTAAGTGGCTGACTCTTGGCTTCAGCTCCGGTCATGATCTCAGGATTGTGAGATCGAGCCCCGGTTTGGCTCCACACTCAGCTCAGAGTCGGCCTGTCCCTCTCCCTCTGCTCCTCTGCTCACTCACGCTCGTGCACACGCTCTTTCTCTATCTGTCCCAAATGAATAAACTCTTAAAAAATACAAAAGTGATAAAACCGTGGTTACACCGCTAAAAGATTGCAATATACATATAGACATAAATAGACGGACCACAGATAACAGGAAATTATGTCTGAGAACATGATTATCCAGGGAAAGGAGCTGAAGGGGGCTAAAAAGAAATAGGACAGGTCATGAGATAACTGTTGAAGCTAGATCATGAGTACATGAGTGTTTGCTATGCTGTTTCTATACCTTTGAATGTACTGGAAACTTTCATAGTAGAAAGATGTGTACGGGGCACCTGGGTGGCTCAGTGGGTTAAAGCCTCTGCCTTCACCTCAGGTCATGATCTCAGGGTCCCTGGATGGAGCCCTGCAATGGGCTCTCTGCTCAGCGGGGAACCTGCTTCCCCCTCTCTCTCTGCCTGCCTCTCTGCCTACTTGTGATCTCTCTTTGTCAAATAAATAAATAAAATCTTTAAAAAAAAAAAAAATAGGTAAAGCAAACTTGTTCTACTCTTTCTCATTCAAAGGAATGAGTGTGGGTGGAGATGTTCCAGAATATTCACAAGATGACATGCCAAGCACTCTTTGTTCTTTATTTTCCCACAACTTTTTTAAAGATTTTATTTGAGAGAGAGCTCCAACGGGGGAAAGGGGGAATGGTGGGCACAGAGGGAGAGGTGGAAGCAGACACCCCACTGCTCAAGGAGCTGGACGTGGGGCTCAATCTCAGGACCCTGAGATCATGACCTGAGCCAAAGAGAGCTACTTAGTCGACCGAGCCATCCAGGTGATGTCAACTTCCGAAGTTGGATGTTTGCCATGATCATTTTCAGTCTTTCTCCTTTTCTTTTCTTTTGTTTTTTTTTTTTTTTAAGATTTTATTTATTTATTTGACAGAAAGAAAGAGATCACAGGTAGGAGAGAAGCAGGCGGGGAGGGGGGGTGGGGGGGGAAGCAGGCTTCCCGCTGAGCAGAGAGCACGGTGCGGGGCTCGATCCCAGGACCCTGAGATCATGACTTGAGCTGAAGGCAGAGGCTTTAACCCATTGAGCCACCCAGGCGCCCCAGTCTTTATCCTTTTCTTAGAAGACTTTCCAAGCATTTAAAACTATAAAATGCCTTTTCTATACCACTTTAGCTATATTGCATACATTTTGATATTTAGTATTTTCATTATCACTCAGTTCCAAGCATTTTCTAGTACACATTATGATTGCTTTTTTTAGTTAAGTGTTTCCTAGAAGTGTGATTTTAAAATTACCAAGCTAGGAAATGTCTTTAGTTATCTGTTTATTTGTTTTTTTTAATTATCTGTTATTTTCATCTAATTTAATTTCATCATAGTCTGAGGTGTGACCAATTATGACCCTGATTTTTAAAATATTTTTTAGGACTTGATTTACGATCTATGTAAGTGTCATGTGAGTGTCTGAAAAATATATATATTCTCTAATATGGGGGTGAAGAGTTTTACCCCCATATTGGAGAATATATGTTCTTGAGTAAGATAATTATATGGTTTCATTCACGTGTGGAATATAGGAAGCAGCCCAGAGGATCATAGGGGAAGGGAGAGAAAACTGAATGGGACGTGATCAGAGAGAGAGAGAGAGACAAACCATGAGAGACTCTTAACTGTAGGAAACAGGGGGTTGCTGGAGGGGAGGGGGATGGGGGAATGGGGTAACTGGGTGATGGAGGGCACATGACATGATGAACACTGGGTATTATATGTAACTGATGAATTACTGAATGCTGCATCTGAAACTAACATGTACAATATGTTGGCTAATTGAATTTAGATAAATTTTTGAAAAAGAATATATATTCTTTTCTCTATGTTCATAGCCATTCATTAAGTCAAGCACATTGTTATATGATTCCAGTGTTCCATAATCTTATAATTTCTGTCTTCTTGATCTATAAATTATTTAGAGAGATGTGTTAACATTTCCCACCAAAACGGTTGATTCATCAACATTTCTTTGCACTCAAGTTTTATTTATGTGGTTTGGAACTATTTCATTGGGTGCATGAAAGTTTAGATTCCTGTTGTGTCCCTCTTTTGGTGAATTAAATGTTATATCACTAAAACTAATAGTGTTATTCTTTATCTATAATAACACATCTTATCTTAAATTTTACTTGATCTCATATAAAGAAGGCTAAATGGGGCACCTGGGTGTCTCAGATGTTGGGCATCTGCCTTCAGCTCAGGTCATGATCTCTAGATCCTGCCATCGAGCCCCATGTGGGACTCCCAGCTCAGTGGGGAGTCTGCTTCTGCCTCTCCCTCTGCTTGTGCTCTCTCTGTCTCTATCTCTCAAAGGAATGAATGAATGATTAAATAAGGCTACATCTGATTTCCTTTGTTTTGGGTTTCCCTGCATTTTTGATGTTTTTGCCTTTGACTTTTTTTGTCCTTTATATTTTTGGTGTGTTTCTTGGAGATGGCATAGAGTATGTTCCTTTTTTCTAATCTGATCTGTTATTCTGCCTCTTACCTGATGTGTTTAATTCATTTACATTTATTTTTATTATTGACATATTTGGATTTATTCCTACTTATATCTTCTTTTTAATTGTCCATTTCAGATCTTCTTTTTATTTTTCCTTCACTTTGTTGTCGTTGTTTGTAAACCACTACACCCAACACGGGGCTCAAACTCATGACCTGAGGATCAAGAGTCACATGCTCCACTGACTGAGCCAACCAGATGCCCCTATTTTTCCTTCTTTACTTTGTTCTAAATTAAGGTTTTGGTTTGGTTTGGTTTTTCTCCCCCATCTACTGATTTGAGAGTTATTATACTTGTTTTGTACTTTCTCAGTGGGAATTCCTGAGATTTTTTAAAAAGATTTTATTTATTTATTTGTGAGAGAGACGGAGAGAGAGAACATGCACTTAACCAACTGAGCAACCCAGGCACCTCCCTGATATTTTTTAAGTGCAGATTTAAAATGTCTAAATTTACCAATATCCTTCTCCTCCTTAAAAATAAAAGACCTTGGGGTGCCTGGGTGGGTCAGTTGTTAAGCATCTGCTTTGGGCTCAGATCATGATCCCAGGGTCCCGGGATCAAGCCCCACACTAAGCTTCCTGCAGTGGGAAGCCTGCTTCTCCCTCTCCCACTCCCTCTGCTTTTGTTCCCTCTTTCACTTTCTCTCTCTCTCTCTCTCTCTGTCACATAAATAAATTAGAAAACTTTTTTTAAAATAAATAAATGAAAGACCTTTTTATATCCACTTCTCTCCCTCATGCATTATTACCATCCAGAGAGCTATGTCTTTTTTAGGCTCTCAAATTAGATGTTTTATTAGAATTTCTTTCCTTGAGGGCCTCTTAGTGGCAAATGGTCTCAATTTTTGTTCATCTGAAAAAGTTTCTTTCTTTTTTTTTTTAAAGTTTGGTGGGTGTGAAATTCTAGGATGGAGGGAATTTTTTCTCATACTTGGCTACTCTTGTATTATGCCATAGTCAAGAGTTTATTTCATGTTCTTTTATGGGTAATGTCTTCCCTGGCTCCTTGGATGGCCTCTTCTCTTTGGTGTTCTGCAATTTCACTCTGATATGTCTGTGTTTGTTGATTTCCTTGCATTGAATCCACTTGGGATTCCCTGGGAATCCTGAATCTGAGAACTGGTATCTTCATGTTTTGGTGATTAAGTGATTCGTTTTCTTATTCTTGCCTTTCCCCATTATCTTGATGCTCTCATTTTATATCTGCAGTTAACTGCCTGTTAGAACACTGGTCCAAGGGTCAGCAAACACTTGTGTCCACTGAAAGCCATCTTGTTTTATAAAAATTACAACTGGAACATAGTCACACCAATTGATGAATTGTCTATGGATGCTTCCGAGCTGCAACATTAGACCTGAGTAGTTGTGACAGAAACAGGAGGCTCACGATGCCTAAAATATTTATCACCTAAGCCTTTAAGAGTACCTGATCCCTGCTTCTAGCCTTTGTGTCTTTTTTCACTTTCAATTTTTAAATTTGCTAAATTTAATTGCTTTTCTATAAGCCTTGCCTACGTCTTTTTCACATCTTATTTGATTATTTTTTCATTGTCTCCAGTTCTCACTCATATTTGATTCCCTCTCGCTTTTTTAAACATATCAAACATATTTTTTCTGGATCAAAGAAATAATTGTGGTATTTTAATACCAAAGTCTTTACGGGCCTAGTTCTGATGCTTGTTTCTGTCCGTTCTTGTTAACAGTGCCGCATACCCTCCTGAGTTTTGTACTTTATTTTTTTCACTATGAGGTTATATTTCTAATATCTCTATGGGGATTTTTTTCAGGCCTGCTTTAGGGATGCCTTCTTCTCCAGAAGATTTGCATTCGTTCCTGCCGATTGCCTGGAGAGCACTATACTATCCACCCAAGTCTACTTTAAATTACATTTACTGCTTATAGTTTTCAAAGAAGAATAATGATGTAAGGGTCATTAAATCACAAAATGACTATTTTCCCTCAATTCATATAGCCAAGGCAAAATAGAAAAGTAGGATGGATTTCTTTTCCAGTTCACTCTTTTTCGGAGAATGGAACTCTTCCTTGGTCTGTTTTGTTGGGGAGATGTTAATCTCCCTCCATGCCCTTTATGGGAAACAAGGTTTTGTTTCCCATTCCTTAGGATATTTCTATCAAACCAAAGCTCAAGGCCACCTGGTGTCAGGAGGAACCATGTACAACTGGCTTGAGATGGTGCCCCTACTCTCCTGGCTTGAGATGGTGCCCCTAATCCCCGGCAGGTTGAAATTGAAAAGAGTGAGATTTTATTTTAATATTTTCAAAGGTTGGGTAGCAGGAGACTTTTAAAATATGTAGTCTGGGGACGCCTGGGTGGCTCAGTTGGTTAAGCAACTGCCTTCAGCTCAGGTCATGATCCCGGAGTCTGGGGATCAAGTCCCACATCAGGCTCCCTGCTGGGCAGGGAGTCTGCTTCTCCCACTGACCTTTCTCTTCTCGTGCGCTCTCTCTCTCATTCTCTCTCTCTCAAATAAATAAAGAAAATCTTAAAATATGTAGTCTGGGGACGCTTGGGTGGTTCAGTGGGTTAAGGCCTCTGCTTTCGGCTCAGGTCATGATCTCAGGGTCCTGGGATCAAGCCCCGCATTGGGCTCTCTGCTGGGCGGGAGCCTTCTTCCCCTTCTCTCTCTGCTTGCCTCTCTGCCTGCTTGTGATTTCTCTCCTCTCTGTCAAATAAATAAATAAAATCTTTAAAAATAAGTAAATAAAATAAAATATGTACTCTGTAATACTACCAGGAGTAGGTCAAGGTTAATTACATTTAATTACTTTACAATTAAAACTTCTGCATGAGAGAAAGCTCCCATGAATTGTGAGGTGGGGGGGAGATGCTTAGACAGGGAAATAATATTTGCAACACAAGAAATAATTTGTATACAGATTCTACAAAGAATTAATTTTTCTAAGTGGTTGAACAATCTCAGAAAAATAAGCAAATCTTATAGAACAAAATAGAGGCAAAAAATGCATAAAAGATGTTAAATTCAATAGTAATAGGGAAAAAGTGAGTATCTATGTCTTCATCCATTTGGGCTGCTACAGTAGAATACCACGGACTTAAAATAAAACATTTCTTTTTTGTAGTTCTGAAGGATAAAAAGTCTAAGATCAAGGTGCTATCAGATTCAGTGTCTGATGAGAGCCCAATTCTTGGTTCATAAACAGCACCCTTCTTGCTGTGTCCTCACGTGGCACAAGGGATAAGGAAACTCTCTGGAGTCTCCTTTACAAGGGCACTAATCTCATTCATGAGGGCTCCAACCCTGTGACCTAATCACCTCTCAAAGGTCTCATCTACAAATAGCATCACATTGGGGGTTAGCATTTCAACATACAGATGGAGGGGCCAGAACCTAAGATCAGAAAAATTCCCTGGAGAGATATATTACCTATAGAAACATTCTGCACAAGACATGGGCAAGAAAAGGGATATGGTAATTTTCATGATAACATGCGTTATAATTCCAAAAAATTGAAAACATTATCTGTTCTGCAGGAATCAAGTGAACCAACTCTAGTTTATACCTAAGCAAAATAGTATGCAACAGTTAACAAGAATGAATTCAAAATTTTATGTGTCAACGTGAACAAATCTAAAAAACAAATTACTGAATATAGAAAAAGGCAAGTTGTACTAAATGACAGTTGTACTAAAATATCATCATTTATTTACTTTTCAAATACACAAAACAACACCGTATGTTATTTATGGATACTTGAATATCTACAAAAATGTAAAAACCTGTATGGGATCAATACTGCAGGGAAAACTGTGGGGAAAAAATTCCTCTAGCAAAAGAAGCAGGAAGAGAAAAGAGTGGTGTTTTAGCATTACCTGCAATGTTCTTTTTTTTTATAAACTTTATTTACTTTTTTAAAGATTTTATTTATTTATTTATTTATTTATTTATTTATTTATTTGACAGAGAGAGAGATCACAAGTAGGCAGAGAGGCAGGCAGAGAGAGGGGGGGAAGCAGGCTCCTTGCTGAGCAGAGAGTCCAATGCAGGGCTGGATCACAGGACCCTGGGATCATGACCCGAGCTGAAGGCAGAGGCTTCAACCCACTGAGCCACCCAGGCACCTCTGCAATGTTCTTTTTAATAGAAAAATATCTAAAACAAATATAGTAAAATATTAACATCTCAAATTATATGTTATAGAATTAGCATAAATGTATTTATTTTATGTATTATTTTTGCATTTATGTATTATTTTCTGTGCACTTCTGAATGCCTAAGCCACTTTTTTAAAGAAGAACAAAATTAATGAGTGTAAAAATTGCCATTTTTTTTGACAAGAACACTTATGAACAGTGATTTGAACATGTAAATATATGCACTGCCATAAGAAAATAAAAAGTTAATCAGGGTTTCAGAATATAGTCCAGAAACCAGCCCAAGTGTTGATGAGATTATAAATTCCATAAGAACCAAAATTTTAACTGTTTTCTTTTCCCTGAATTACCAGCACCTAAACAGAGACTAACACATGCTAACATCATAAAAATGTAAAACTTCTGCATGATGAAAGAAAGTATAATCAAAGTCAAAATACAAATGATAGAGTAGGGAAAATATTTGTAACATTCATAATGGGAAAAGGTTAATTTCACTAATATTTTGAAGGCATCTACAAATCAAATACATATATAGTACAACCTAACAGGAAAAAAATGTCCTAGATACACGAACCAGCAAGTTACCAAAAGAGAAATTGCAAATTGCCAACAAACCTATGAAAAGATAGGCACCTTAATTATTAATTAGGGAGATATCAATTGAAACAATAACTTCTCTGCATATCTAATTGGCAAAATTTTCAAAAGACGGTTAACCTCCAGAATTGGCACTGGTACAGGGAAGCTGACACATTTACAAACAGTGCATAAAAATGTAACTGCAACAGATAGTAAAGCTGTAAAATATGCATTTATATTCCCCCAAATCATTGTCTGGCTCCTAAAATGTTCAAGATACCCAGAGAAAAGCAGCACCTGGAAGGCTGAGACAAAGGAAAGGAAGCTTGGAGCTTGAATTCTCTTTAGAAGGATTGGTAAACAATTGGAGTTTCCGCTGAAATGGCTGAGGACTAAAAGCTGTGTCTCAAGACTAAGGAGTTGTTCTAAAAATCAAGGCAAAACCAAAACATACCAGCTTTTAAAAAGTATAAAAACAAATATCCACTTGTTCAAAGTGATTGACCAATAATTTGTCTTCCTGAATATAAATGCTTTTCAGAGAATGATTATAGAACCCAGAGGCTCTATAAATTATCGTTCTGTAGTACCCAGTATATATGGCATCAGTACAAGCAAAATTCACTAAATCTGTGAAACATGTGGCCCATAATCAAAAGAAAAAATAATCAGTAGAAACTGACACATAGATAACCCAAACACTGACGTCAGCAATAGATTTAAAACAGATATTTAAAATATTTTTTAACTTAAAGAAAAATATGGCCATAATCAAGATGAGGAAATCGCTGGAGAGGAATGGGAATATTGAAAAGAAAAAAATGAAAACTCCAGAGTTGAACACCAAAATGTCTGGAATGAAAAAGCCATTGGGTGGGTTTAATGGTAGAACAGAATGGTAAAATAAAGGATCAGTGACCTCAAAGACAGACCAGTAAAAATTACTCTGTTTCATGAAATAGAATTTTTCTAATAAAAAACAATAAAGAATTTCAATGGCCTCTGGAATGGGTAAGAATTACCCCAGTTCTATTTGAATTCCAATAGAGATGGGGATTCAATTATAAATATGCCAAACTATTTTGAGTTGCTAAAATTTGTTTAAATAATTGCATTGCTAAATATGACATTTTTATTCCATAAGATCTGAGGGTCAAATATGTTTTCAAAGAGAATTTCAGTTATTCTGTAAATAATGAGAAAGTAAAAAGAAGTGCATAAAGAAATGAGACATCTGCCTGCAAGCCCCACTTCTCTTTCCCTGTCCCTCCTTTCTCTTAAATTTTTGGCCATTATATCATCTCATGACTTGCTTTGTGATTATAAAAATCAACATGAGATTTGTCTAGTTCAGAATGATAAAATGTTTTGGGGGGGCCGAATAGGATAGAGGAATTTAAGATAATTACTACCTAACAACTAATTGACATCTTTGATGGCGCCCTGCTATTGATGTCCTTTCCCTCCATTCCAGTCCCTCCATCCAATTCTTTTTCTTCTCCAACATATTTCCTTTGAACTTGACTACAGCCCAAAATTAGTGCAAACACACACAAATGAATATAAACATAAGGGACCCTTGATAAAACTATGTGGTCATTCAAATATTTATTCTGCCCATGGCCTCATATCTTATCTTCCATGAACTTCTTGGGTCCATCACCATTCTCACTAGAGCCCTAGTGTCCTCTCATTCTTTCCTAATAACTGCCTATTGTATACATTGGAAGAAATGTTTATGTTTTAAGTAAAAAATCTTCTTCCAAAACAATTGCTTGTTCAACTGTATTTCCTGGGACGTTCAACCCAGTCACATCCTGTATGATCTCTTAAAAGAAGATGTGAAGATGCAGATTTGAAGAAATCAGGACTCCAGAACCCCATTACCCAGAGTCTGCAAGCACAGGGCAAGCTGGTCAAGCTTGGCCAAGGCGGCCCTGCCTGCAGCTGTTGAAGAACTATTCCCAGGAGTTTCTAGAACTGGAGCTTCTTCCTGCCAAGTTCTCGAGATGTGACTCTCCTCCTGCCAGAAGGCAAAGTCATCTGAAATCTCTCCCACCAGTTTTCACTCCTCTCTACTTTCCCCAAACCAGTTACACTGCCCCTCTATGCAATTTCATGATTCCTTTCTTTCTCTTAATGGTTTTGCAGGTTTTCAAAGTAAGGCTGACTCCTCACCCATTCTTTCAACTTTTTTCGAAGTGTGAATTAATGCATAGTCATCATAAACATAATTGTAAAACTGAAAAGGCATATAAAAGCACTTCACCTTTTTTACCCCAAGACAACTGATTTTAATTTCTTTACTGAATGATTCCTTTTAGGCTCAAATCCTTTGGAAAATATAACCTCAAGAAGTGTGTATGTGTGAATTAGACAACAGCTACTTTGTATCCACCCAGAGAGCCCTAGAGGGAGGCACTACAAGGAAAGGTATGAGGGATAATGGAGAGGGGGTCCTGGAAAGTTCCAGAGAACCAAGGTCTTCTCCGGGTTTGTCCACTAAATCACTGTGCAACAGTGACTAAAATCACTTTATCTCCCTGAGGTCAGGTTCTTTATTTGTATAATAAAGAGGCTAGACTTGATAAATCTAAGTTTAAGTCCCCCGTGGTATTGCCAGTAATTTTTTTATTATCCCACCCCAATTTGCATTTGACTTGCCTGTGCATTTGGATTTTGTGATTATTTGTTTGTATCTATGCTCCTCGGTTAAATTACTAAATTAATCTCAATGGAGACAAGGTCACTCCCAAATATGCCACCTTTGGCATATTATTTTGAGTTAAATTTACATAAGAAACAGCCAGCGCAAAAAGGACACAGACCAAACTTCTTTGTTTTGTAAATTCCTCACAAATGTATTGTTTCTTTGCCTAAAAGATATCAAAGCTGCCTGCTTTGGACACTTATTTATTATTTTGGTCTCATATTGAGAGAGCAGAACAAGGCCAACTTCATTTTGTGCTACACCTGTCATATTGTCTATAACCCCTACACGACCGGCTCCTGAGAAAGGTCACAGAATGTTAGAACATTGCCTAGCCGGTCCTTGAACTAGTTTGAGTTAGCAGATAGGAATGCGGAA
>CM053613.1:75017411-75060358 GCA_028646535.1 Procyon lotor
GCTCCCAACTATCTTACTGTTAATGCCTTACAGGAAGGAAAAACAAATTCAACTTGACAATGGCAAGGATTTTGCACCAAAGCTGTCTCAAGAATTCTTTCTTGGTCGTCGGCTCTGGACTCCACCCCACCAAATGTCACCTATATTCTGGAACCCCATCATATGGCTCCCTGACAGGTTGAGCCCTGGATTCTTGGTTTCAGCTCAGGTCATGATCTCAGGGTCCTGGGATCGACCCAGTGTGGGGCTCTGCACTCAGCAGGAAGTCTGCTCCTCTCTCTCTCCCCCTCTGCCCTGCAATCAATCACTCTCAATTCAAATTGAGAGAGCTCAAATGAATGAATATATCTTTAAAGTGTGTGTGTGTGTGTGTGTGTGTGTGTGTGTGTGTGTGTGTGTGTGTGTGACGAGGGAGCAGAAGGCTAACTGAAGACAAAGCAGAAGCCAACATCCTGCGACGTCCCCCCAACCCCCACTCCTGCGTGGGACAGGTGTGACATTCTTCTAGGAATCTCCCAACTATCTTAATGTTAATACCTTAGTAGAGTGGGAACAATCTTAACTTGACAATGGCAAGGGTCTGGTATCATGTAGGTAGCATGTAGGTTGGTCCTCGTCAGCATGTAAAAGTTCCTTTGCAACCTCCCTTTTCCTTACTGTCCCCAACTTCCGCATACACAATCAGCTACTGCTCAAGACCGTGGTGCGTCTGCCCACGGGTCCCATCCCCCATCCCCGTGCTTTAATAAACCACCATTTTCCACCAAAGCTGTCTCAAGAATTTTTTCTTGTTTGTTCAGACTCCACCCCACCGAACCTCACCTATATTCCAAAATCACATAATGTGCGTGTATAAAGGATTGTTCTATCCACAGAATGTCATTGCGTATCTTTACATAACAGCATTGCAAACAAACCTGGCATAGGAGCAAGATTGTGTGTTATTTTTTTATTATTATTCTTTGACAGAGAGAGAGATCACAAATAGGCAGAGAGGCAGGCAGAGAGAGACGGGGAAGCAGGCTTCCCGCTGAGCAGAGAGCCCAATGTGGGGCTCGATCCCAGGACCCTGAGATCATGACGTAAGCGGAAGGCAGAGGCTTTAACCCACTGAACCACCCAGGCGCCCCCCAAGGTTATTTTTATTAGAGAGTCAGTAATTTGTAGGAATCGCTCAAGGTTTCATTTGTTTTAGGAACTAGAGCCACACAGGATGACCTTGTTTGTCTTCTTGGGGGATTGGGGATTGCTTATCTCAGCACTGGCGGGGTGCTGGTGGTATCTTTGTTCTGATAGCAGCTGCTGTCACCGATGTCGCTCTTAACCATGGAGGTGCCGTGCATGATCACCCCTAGTTTAACACGGAAGGTAGCACTTTCATTGCCACAGCCCTCGAAAAGAATAAAGTAGAAAAGGGTTAAATGAGCCAAAACAAGGGTACGAGGCAGGTTTTTCCTGTAAAGATGCAACAAGTAAGAGTTTCAGGAGAGAGAGATTTCCCAGGTCCTTCTAACTTCTTTTTCCTTTGCTTGAAAAAAGCTGAAAATAAGAGGCTGAAAGGGAATCCTTCTACCATGTAAATCAATGTGCTCCCAAATTCACTTTGTTTGCAAATTACCAATTCGATGCCAAGATTATAATGTGAAGTACTCTGTGGAGTAATGCAAAGGGATGTCCCTTTGGGGAGGAGAGGGACCTGAGGAGGACTGAGGGTTCAGAGGACTCGTCCCTGCTGTGGGAAGAATTTTTCCTCAGGCTTCCATGCCCTTCTACCTCCACACATCCTCCACATGCCCCCCCGCTGCAGGGTCTGGCCTTTCTTTCTATCTTATCTTACTCTTTATTTATTTCTTGGGACAACTCTGAAGGCTTAGCTTGAGCTAACTCCGCGTGCCCTCTAGAAATCAAGCATGTTCTCTTCTATCTTGAGGCCTGGAAGGGGTGGTCGGGTCAGGGATTTATTTGCCTGAAAATATTTGGAAGGAATGTGAGAGGGGGCTTAAGATGTCGTAGAGCAGATGTTTGTTGAACCAAAAAATGGTGGTTTTTAGTGACCATTTCCATGGCCCTGGGACTGTCTAGGATTGCAACCACACTAAACACTTGGCTTGGAAGATCTTTATGCTTATTTAATAAGCCGTGAGGATTAATGTATAGATAGTGTACTTGGGAAATTTGTGAAGAAAGTGAATATTGAGTAGAGACTTTAAGTCCACAGACTTCATGTCAGAGTGAGGTATGGCTTGACAAAGAGGAAGGAGGACATTTCAAGCAAGGAGCATACCATGTACCAAAGCTAAATGATGAAGTAAAGAGAAATTCTACACGTATAGTAAAATTGATATTGATTGTGGTTAAACAGCGGCTTTAAAACTAATAAAAGTAAAGAAATTTACCTGCTGGGTGTTGGTTTTCTAGGAATTTAGGGCCAATGTCCGACATACTTGCTTATCTAACAGCAGTGTAGTATCAAAAATAGTATAGCCAGTGCTCGCTTCGGCAGCACATATACAAAAATAGTATAGCCAGAAAAAAAAAATAGTATAACCAGGAGTGGTTTCTCAAAAATTTCCCCCAAATTTTTAAAAACTATTTGAAGTTCATGTTCCCATCACTTTTTGGATCCCTGACTCACCTTGCACAGTCATCAACTCCCCTTGACTATTTTCCTTAGCTCACTGAACATCCTCATTGCTATATTTGCAAAGAATAACTTTAAGTATTACCCTACCCATTGGATGTCTGAGTTTAAAGGACTATAGAAGACTCAGAATAACCCAAGACCAAAATTAATTACTCTGCAATGGTGATTTCCAGGTACATAACAAGGTAGATGATTTTGGTCAGGTGAGATCACTTTGCTACTGCTAACCTTCTGTCGTATACTCTGACTTCCTGTGAGATAATCCCTGGGTATCTCTACAAAGGAAAACAGTGGTATCCTCAACCACTGTCGGTTTATGGATTCTAACTCATTTACACTGAGTTTGACCAAGACGACCTGTGCACAAACTTATAACACAAGCAAATTCAAACCACAAGAAATGATGATTCAATACAGAAATGCAAAGATGGGGCGACCGGGTGGCTCTGTCGGTTAAGTATCTGCCTTTGGCTCAGGTCATGATCTCACAGTCCTGGGATCAAGCACCCCCGTGTCGGGCTCCCTGTTCAGCAGGGAGTCTGCCTCTCCCTCTGCCCCTCACTCCACTCGTGCCCTCTCTTACTCTCTGTCTCTCAAATAAATAAAATCTTAGGGGGGAAAAAAGAACAGAGAGATCATTTGTGCTTAATGTTTACATATCAATGAATCACACTAGATTTCTCTTATAAAAGTATTCACTTCGGGCCTTGTTTTCATCACAGAGTTGTGAGATTCGCTAGAATTATATAGCTTGGAAAATGGGAAGTTAAAAGCACTGTTAGGGGCTCCTGACTGGCTCATTTGTTGGAGCATGTGACTCTTTTTTTTTTTTTTTTTTGGAGCATGTGACTCTTGATCTTGGGGTTGAATTCGAGCCCCACACTGGGTGTGAAGATTGCTTATAAATAAAGTAGTAAAAAAAAATGTATAAATGTTATGAATGTTTTGTCTGCTTTACATAGATTGTTGTGATTCTAAGCTCTTTTATTATACAGGTGCTAATTCATATTTATCTTACATACTTTTTCTGCCAGACCCCAGGGAATAGTAGTGATTTGTAGTTATTTACAGCAGAAAGGATAGTCTGAGAAGAATGTGAAATTGGCAATTAACATACCTTTTGAAAGAATCACAGCCGGAACAAAATAAAATTCCAGAGGGCCCCAAGAGATGAAAATAGACCACAACAGAGCATCTGAGGCAGATAGAACTCAGGAGCCAGGCAGGTCAGCTTGTAGCAACCATGTAGATAATCAACCAGTAGGAAAGCTTCCAGCCACCAGGACGGTGCTGGAGCAAGACTCCAACTCTGGCAAGGGGTCCAGAAAAAGCCCATTATTACAGATTTAACTTTGGGTTGGTGGAAGGTTGGGAAACGAAGAAAGAGTCTGGACCTCAGGATCCAGGCAAAAGCTCAGCCTTCAGAGCTTCCTGAGACTGGAGACCGAACCACTTGATCTTAGGAGCTTACCTTCTGCCGCAGGTCCATTTTGGTCTTTGGTCATGGAAATGAAATGAAGAATGGCATCTGAAGAGGATTATCTAGCTACAGCAAAGAGGCACGAAGAAGCTAGGAATATATTTGGGGTGGAACCTCTCATTTACTACCTACATGGCCATAGTCAAGTTACTTGATCATTCTGTGTCCCAGTTTCATCATCTATAAAATAGAAATAATAATAGTCACATTACTGGGGCACCTGGGTGGCTCAGTGGGTTAAAGCCTCTGCCTTCGGCTCAGGTCATGATCTCAGGGTCCTGGGATCGAGCCCAGCTTCGGGCTCTCTGCTCAGCAGGAAGCCTGCTTCCCTCTCTCTCTCTGCCTGCCTCTCTGCCTACTTGTGATCTCTCTCTCTGTCAAATAAATAAATAAAATCTTAAAAAAAAAAATAGTCACATTACTGCACAGTGTTGCTGTGAAGATGACAAAGAATCAATACTCAGAAGAGCGCTTAGATAGTACCTGGCCCAGAGACTATGCAAATGTTTGCCTTGATTATTATTCTCTTTATTTTTCTCTATAATTCAAAAAATATTCTTCATCTTTTTTTTTTAAGAGAAAGAAAGCATGCACTTGTGCACTTAGGTAGGTAGGGGCAGAGGGAGAGGGAGAGAGAGAATCTTAAGCGGGCCCTACACCCAGCATGGAGCCTGACGTGGGACTCAGTCTCAGGACCCTGAGATTATGACCTGAGCTGAAATCAAGAGTTGGACACTTAACCAAAAGAGCCACCCAGGTGCCACCTACATCTATACTTTGAGAAATTTATACTTCCTTCTGACTTCAGTCAACCAAAAATTTCGTACTTGAATTTGTAATCTCAGCTGACACTTTCAAAAACAGAAAACTGACTGACACATCAGAATAATGTTTTGAATCTGTAAACATGGTGATAACCTCATATGACTTGTAAAATTTCCCAGCACTCTTCTGAATTTATATACTTTTTTCTCATTTTTGTACCTAGTAATTTTTTTCAAAATGCAAAAATTTCAACAGCCATTCTGAGGCACCTGAGTTTTGAAATAAAAGGTGGCATTTCATGTTTTGAGACCCCGGAAGAACCAAAGGTTTTTTTTTTTCCTTTTCCTGGTAGCTGATGGTTTACTTTTTTTAATGTTTGTGATAATAGATCCAGACTTATGGTAGCTAAACATATACACTGAGGAGGCCATCTTTAAGGAAAAGAGCACTAAACTGAAAATACAAATTAGGTGCAAAACCTAATATAGATTTTAAACGAGAGGGGGAAATAACACCAAACTGCAATTGTAAAAAAGCAACAGAATACTATAAATATCACACAATCCGGAAAAACTACACAATTATTTATTCGCTGATGCTTCTTTTATTAGTGGAAGTTCCTGGTTTTTTTAGTTTATTAAAGTAAATATTAAACTATTTTTAGCATATCTTTGATCATACAATAATGATTTTATAACATCATTTTCTGTAGACAAAATGGAAAGTTAATTTAGGTGCTCTCTAATGTGGTTAACTGAAATGTTTTGAATTTATTTGTGTTAGAGAAGTCACTTTTAGCTTCACAATAATTATTTCTGATAGATAAATGTATACAGTTCTGTCGAATTTGTGATAAACCTCGATAATGCATTTGTTTATGTGATTACAGGGTATACACTGACAGTAGAAAATTTCTGCTCGAGTAGGTATTAATGAAACTGTCTGCTTACAGTTTCATATGACCAATAATAGGAAGAATCTTTCATAGACTCGTTTCTTGTTCTGTGGTCTTCTGGTTCTGAACATTTTAAATCTTGTTTCTCCTCCATTATCACTGTTGGGGATATATAATTGAAAACAAAATCTTTCTACCCAGAAAACCTCTCCACAAAGATAGTAGAGAAAGCAAATACTTTTTTAAAAAAAATTTTACTTATTTAAAAGAGACAGAGAGAGAGAGATCACAAGTAGGCAGAGAGGGAGGCAGAGAAAGGGGGGAAGCAAGCTCCCTGCTGAGCAAAGAGCCCAATGTGGGGCTCGATCCCAGGACACTTGAGGTCATGACCTGAGCCGAAGGCAGAGGCTTTAACCCACTGAGCCACCCAGGCGCCCTGAAAGCAAATACTTTTATTATTAAATAAGCATTCAGCCAGAATGTGATGCATATCCCAAGCAATCCACTGAGATCTTGCAAAGACAGTAAGAAATTTCACCCTTTTATGTAACCAAGCAAACACAATCCATTACATAAATGCTCTCAAGATAAACAATAACTAGTCCACAAGTAGGAGAACTTGACAGCACAATTTTTAACACAAAGTTTATCTTAGACTCATCTGGTAATCGGAGTGACCATCTGTGTTGCCAATTGGCTTTATCAAGAGGAAAAACAATCTTTTACATTTTTCTGACAGGAGATAGTTTTGTAACTCGGAGTAAGGTACCCAAGGAAGTTAGGTTCCTACCCTCCCACAGAAACTGGGAGATAGAGTACTATTACCCTTGTTTACATTTCAAAGAGGTGGTTCTCAGGTCCTTGAGAAAGACATTTCTGAGTCATAAAGCTTACAAGAGGCTTATATAGCTTCCAAAAAAAATTTATACACATTTCACAGAGACAAAGAAAGAAATTACAATTTGACATTTTCTAAAGTAAATGCTGCATAAAAGGCAGAAGAGAGAAGTCCCTTTCCTTATTTTTGACAGAGGGAATTAAGCCCCTTGTATTTTATTTTTTTATTTATTCCTACACCACATATTCTGGTGCTTGCTAGAAAAATCTCTAGTCTTATTCTTTTTTATTTTTAAATATTTTTTGTTTTATTTATTTGACAGGGAGATAGCAAGCAGGCAGAGAGGCAGGCAGAGGGAGAGGGGGAAGCAGGCTCCCTACTGAGCAGAGAGCCCGATGCGGGGCTCGTTCCCAGGACCCTGAGATCATGACCTGAGCCAAAGGCAGAAGCTTTAACCCACTGAGCCACCCAGGCGCCCCTCTAGTCTTATTCTTTCGGGTCA
Organism: Procyon lotor; assembly: GCA_028646535.1. Classification (NCBI taxonomy): domain Eukaryota; kingdom Metazoa; phylum Chordata; class Mammalia; order Carnivora; family Procyonidae; genus Procyon; species Procyon lotor. Next base: position 75,024,536 of record CM053613.1, read on the forward strand.
CGAAATCCAAGTGAGTCAGCTTGGTGGATATTCTCAGAAACAGTTCCCGTGGCCATTTGTTTCCCTTGTAACAGAGTTCTTCATGTAACCCTGGTCTTCTCATTCCCAGAGCAAACAAGCTCCCTGGGACAGGAGAAAGATCACTGGAGCGGGAGAGTGAACAAGCATGGCTTGTCCTGTATTGGGAACATCACTGTTCCCTCTAAAACTGTCCCGCTGATGAGCCAACCCGACCTACCAGATTTCTCACATATGATGATCCCCCCCCCTCAGTTTATACAGAGTGCTTCTCTGTAATTCACTTCATTCAGGGACCATCTCAACTTCCAAATACATTTATAAATATTCCAGGTTTGAATGGGCTTTGAACTGTTTCATGTTATAGCTCCCAGACGTGAATCACATCAAGGTATAGGATCTAACAATCTGATTGCCATTTCTAAATAGTATGAGGCAGATGAGATTTGCTGAATATTACATGACAAAAGGTTGGTGTAATCAAAACATATAGATGAGTTCAGTAGGTTGTTATGTTGTGCCACACATGGACCTAAAGAATTCTCATTTAAATAAGATGTCAAATAAATAAATAAGTAAGATGTCAAACTAAATGTATTTTAGTCATTATTGGGACTGACCAGCTTTACACAAAAGAAAGAATAAGTTATGTAAAATTGAGGTCCTCCCCCTCGGAATAAAAGACAAGGGGAAGGAGGAAGAAGGATACAGAGAAGACAAGAATGTGTAGTCATAAAAGGCAGGCTAGAAGAGAATTCCCAAAGGAGGTAGTCAGTGGTATTGACTACCACAGATTGATTTAGGGGAAAAAAATGCCCTAAGAAAATCCTTTCAGATTTGAAAGATAAGTTAAAAATTTTTAAAATAATCTGAGGTAGGGGCAGCTGAGTGGCTCAGTAGGTTAAAACTTCTGCTTTCGTCTCAGGTCATGATCTCAGGGTCCTGGGATTGAGCCCCACATCGGGCTCCCTGCTCAGTGGGGAGCCTGCTTCCCCCTCTTTCTCTGTCTGTCTCTCTGCTGCTTGTGATCTCTTTCTCTCTGTCAAAGAAATAAATAAAATCTTTAAAAAAAAAGAATGATCTGAGGTATATAAATTCAGTAAATTATGAAGTGAAAACTAAACCTCAGGAAACTAAAGATGAGCAAAGAAATAGAGGTAAAATTACATATTATTAAAGAAATTTTGCAATAAAATAAATCCAAGATAGCTGTAGTCAAAGATTTGACTTGTTTTGTTTTAAAACAGAAAACTGTGCCTTCTTAAGGAAGAAAAAACAGTCAATTTGGTGAGGGGAAGGGAGGTGTAGTAGCCAAACAAAGCTGAATTTTGGGTAAAGGATACTCTGAGAGACAACGGGAAAAGAATATCAATAATACTAACAATAAAACCAATGCTAACAATAATAACTGCACACATAAATAGGACGTGTGATTCTTCTTTTAGCTTCTGCTAGAGAGAAATCTTCCTTCTCTAAGATCAGCATCTGTTCCCCTACTCCTGCTGCCTTCCTTGCCTTTGAACTATCTCATGTCTCTTTAATTATGAATAAATCATCTGTTGGGTATCACTGCACTTTCAAATTTCCATTCCATTACTTTGGAAGAATCCAATAAACAACCATGACAAAGTAATCCTACTAGAACAATCTTCCAACCACAAACATAAGAAAAACTAGACCAAATATACGAAACAACTATTTTCAGGCACTGGCAAGGAGTCAAGGTTGGAGATCCATGAAAAAAAGGGAACAAATTAGTTGAACCCTAAAATAGCCAGGGCTCTCCACCTGGAGGTGTCTGTTAGACAACCCTGGAGGGCAAACCCACACTAGGCACAGCAGGTAGAGGGACAGAGTTCAGAGTTCAAGGACACTAAAGCAACTGAGGAGCAAAATACAAAAAAGAAAAATCTCCAAAAATCTTCGAAGGCGTCTGCTCTAGTTTATAGCTAAAAATAATAAGCTGTACACACATGCACAGAGTAGAACAACTACTGGGGAGGTGAATGCTTGCAGAGGGTTAGATATTTGAGATCCAAGCAACCAGAATGGAAGGATCTCACTGAACACCCAGTGCCTTAGAAACAATACCTCTTAGCAGGAGAGATAAATTAGCTCTAAAATGAAGTCTACTCCACTGTGACCCAACAAAGCTTCCAAAGAAAATCTTGAAATAACCAAGTAAATTTACAAATACATTGACAGCTTGTCAGTACCAACTACAATACAATTTAAAGAAAGAAAACAAGACACAGAATTCAACATTTATAATGTCCAACAACCAACCAAAACTTAGTAGACAAAAATAAAAAGGAAATGTGATCCAAATTGAAAAGGAGTATCAGTCAGTAGCAACACACCCAGAAATAACAGAGATGCTAGAATTATCAGGCAGAGCATTTGAAATAGTTGTGGTAAATATGCTATAAGATTTTTTAAAAATGTGAACATAATGAGGAACAAATGGAAGAGTAAAAAATAAGTAAATGTAACTGAAGATTATATAAAGCTGAAGTGAGAATTTTACTGGATACGTTCAATAGGTGTTTAGACTTCACAATAAAAGACTGTGAAGACCTGGGGCGCCTGGGTGGCTCAGTCGTTAAGCGTCTGCCTTCGGCTCGGGTCATGATCCCAGGGTCCTGGGATCGAGCCCCACATCGGGCTCCCTGCTCTGCGGGAAGCCTGCTTCTCCTGCTACCATTCCCTCTGCTTGTGTTCTCTCTCTTGCTGTGTTTCTCTCTGTCAAATAAATAAAATCTTAAAAAAAAAAAAGAATGTGAAGACTTAAGTATAAAAACTATCCAAACTACATGTCATGGGGGGATAAAAACTAAAAACAAAATAAATAGAGGTTCAGTGGCTTTTGGGACACCACCCAACAATCTAATGTGTGTATAATTGGAGGACAAAAGAAGGGAGTGAGGGCAGAAAAAAATATTTGAAGAAAAAAATTCAAAGACACAATGACAAAAATTTTTAAAAATTGGATGGAAAACACAAATTTACATTTTCACAAAGCTTAATAAATACCAAGCAAGACAAACAAAACAAAATTACACCCACACATATCCTAATTAAATGTCCAAAAATCAATGATAAAAATTGTTAGGACAATCAGAAATTAAAATACTCACCACACATACCCACACATTACAGCACATGTTATATAAATATGGAAATATACATAATGCATTGCTTATGTCTCGTGAGAACCATGCAAGTAAGAGGACAATAGAACAGTATCTTTAAACTGCTTGGGGTTGGGGGTGGAGTGGAATAGACTACCTAGCATTCTTTATGCAGTAAATATATCTGCCAAGATGAAGGGTTTGTAAATAAATTTCACACAAACAAAAACAGAAAAATTTTTACTATGAGTCCTCCACTGCAAGTAATGTTAAAAATTAACTCAAAATGGGGCCCCTGGTGGCTCAGTCGGTTAAGCATCTGCCTTCAACTCAGGTCATGATCTCAGCATCCTGGGATAGAGCCACACCTGGGGCTCCCTGCTCAGGGAGGAGTCTGCTTCTTCCTCTCGCTTTGCCACTCCCCCTGCTTGTGCTCTCTTACTCTCTCACTCAGAGAAATAAAATCTTTAAAAAAATTAACTAAAAATGGATCATACACTTTAACGTCTAAAAGAAAACAGAAAATCTTTGCAATCTTGGGGAATGCAAAGATTTCTTAGACGAGATGCAAAAAAATGAATGAAACAGGAGAAGAAAAAAACAAATTAGATTTCAAAAATTTAAAACTTGTGTATATCAAAATATATTATTAAAAAATTATTGGAGTGCCTCAGGGGTTCAGTCGGTTAAGGGTCCAACTTGATCTCAGCTCAGGTCTTGATCTCGGGGTCCTAAGTTTGAGCCCCATGTTGAGCTCCACACTGGGCAGGGAGCCTACTTTAAAAAAAAAAAAAATTATTAGGGCTCCTGGGTGGCTAAGTCTGTTAAGCATCAGCCTTCAGCTCACGTCATGATCCCGGGGTCCTGGGATCAAGTCCCGCATCAGCCTCCCTGCTCAGCAGGGAGCCTGCTTCTCCCTCTCTCGCTTCCCTGCTTGTGCTCTCTTTCTCTCTCTCTCTCTCTGTCAAATAAATAAAATATTTAAAAAAATTATTAGTAAGCCACAAACTGGGAAAAAATATTCTGTTTTTTTATCTCACAAAAGACTCATATCTAGAATAAAGGACAATAATAAGAGGAAAATTAATCTAATTTCTAGTGAACAAAATATTTAAATTAATTCCTCAGAAGAAATAAATGCCTGAAGTCGATAAACATGAAAACTTGCTCAATATCACTGGTCATCACAGAAACGCAAATTAAATTAACAATGAGAACACCCTACCCCTACAATAATGTCTCTTTTTTAATTGACAATAACAAATATTGGCAAAATGTGGAACAACTAGAACTCTTGTATGTTGGTTGATGGGACAGCAAAATGGTGAAATCTCACCGGAAAACAATTTGGCTCTTTCTTAAAAAATTAAACACACTTGCCTCATGCTCAGAAAATTCAGCTAACGTTTATTCATCTAAAGTAAATAAAAACATATGCTTACAAAAAGATTCCTGCATGAGTGTTCACCACATATATCAATTCGTATAATCAAAACTGAAACAACTCAAAAGCTCATCAAGCACTAAATGAATTAAATAAGGTGAGGTATGGTCATGGAATATGGAATGTGTAGGGAAGGAAAACCTTCCCTCCCTCTCTAGTCTCTTTGGCTGGTCTAAAAATTAAATTGACATAAGACAGATTAAGAATAAAAAAAAATTAAATTTGTACCTACAGGAGCTCATAGAAATACAAGACTCAAAGAAGTGACTAAACTGGGCAGCTTTTATATCTTTTAGACAAAGAAACAATAAATTTGCAAGGAATTGACAAGACAGAGAAGTTTGGGCTTGAGGAGGTAAACTGGTAAAATAAAGATTGTTTGTATAGCTTTCTTGGCCCTAAATTCTCCATCTCTGGTGATAAGGATATCTCTCTTCCTCTTGGTTCAGGGAGGGTATACCTCACATGGGAGATTTATTTCCGGCTTTCAGGGAGACAAAGGAAGTTCAGAGTGTCACCTTCTCAGACTTTCCGCTTTTTAAGAAACTTTAATTTTGAGTAAGTGATATGCCAAAGTGTTATATTTGGGGGCAACCTGCCCTGAACTTACCAAGTACTACTCAGCAATCAGAAGGAATGAACTTTTTATATTTGATGATAGGGGTGAATCTCAGAAATCATCTGCTAAGTGAAAGCATTCAGACAGAAAAGAGTATACAGATCATATGATTTCACTCATATGAAATCATACAGAAGTCAAGACTAATCTATAGGCATAGAAATCAGATCAGTGGTTGTTGGGTGGGAGGCAAAGTGTTGAGTCGACTAACTGAAAGTGGGCACAAGGGAATTTTTTAGATCGCTGAGAACATTCAGAATCTTAATTTAAATAGTGGCTCCATGGGTATACCCATCTGTCAAAATCCACTGAACTGTATACCTCAAATTACAGCATTTTATTTTATGTAAACATACGTCATTAAAGTTTTTTAAATCATAATTCCAACTCTATTTTCTCATTTTGCAGAGTGGCCCCCAACAATGAGTCATGCTTGCTATATCCATCAACCCTCTGTTGACCCTCAAGAGTTCAAAACCTCATCTTTTCACTTACCGCCATGAGAAAGTTTACAAAAAAGTCGTATAATTCTATGCCACTCACTCTTGCATTTCTGCATACCTGGCCACTTGTCACATTTTTTTAAAAAGATTTTTTTTATTTATTTATTTGACAAAGGGAGAGAGATCACAAGTAGCAGAGAGAGGGAAGTAGGCTCCCCGCTGAGCAGAGAGCCCAATGCAGGGCTCGATCCCCGCACCCTGAGACCATGACATTAGCTGAAGACAGAGGCTTTAACCCACTGAGCCATCCAGGCGCCCCGACTTATTACATTCTTAATCAAATTTCCTATCCTTGACTCAACTTCGTTCAATAGAGGATCCCGTTTAATTATTGAGAAACCACTGATTTTTCTTCTTGCAGAAATTGAGAAATTCTTAAATTCTGAAATTCAAGAATTTCAGAGAATCCATGATTTTATGGATTCTCTGATTTTGGTTAATTATCTCAAGAGTGGAGGGATGACTGGTACCAATTAGAATTGAGAAAATTGCCAGTGCCCCACCTTGACTTATGAATAAACTTTTAAAGAGACTTGGTTTTCTCACGAGAGTCTCTGGAGCACATCCACGGAGACTGATGTCCCAGAGGAAGCTAGGAAAATGCCCCACTAACAAACAGTTCTTTTGAGAGAAGAATTCTTGACCTAGTGTGAACTGATCTATTAATCACTTTCAACACGATTCTCTTAAACACTGAGGCAATCTTGCCATTTCTTAAAAGCTTTACAAATGGAATTCAGCAAAGCGTAACAGCACTTATCTTAAACTTTAGAAAGAGATTCAATTTCCTGGTGCAAAAAAGAAGGAAATTTTGTTTCAATTCTTTGCCTTGATAAGAATCTCTCCTTTCCTTCAGTCTGCTCCTGGATAAGGACAAGACGCCTCAGGACCAGAAGTGCTTCCCTGGGAATCATTAGTGCTGTGAGTATTGCTTTGCAACTGAGAAGCAAAGAGTACTATTCTGGGTAAAATGTTGCTCTTTTGTGGAATGAATAGATAGGGCTAGCCTTGATGCGAGGCCTTGAAGCCTTGAAATACATTCCAATTAATGCGTCTCCGTCTCATATAGAAATGTCATAACCATGACTGGCTTTAGACCAGCAAGCAGTCTTAATTCACTGCGTTTTACCCGCAACCGTCAATCCTTGGGATGAATTTCACACTGGCTGTCTTTATTTGCATTCCAGTTTTACACTGTCCCCCAAGCAGTGATTCCTTTTTTTTTTTAAAGATTTTATTTATTTATTTGACAGAGAGAGAGAGAGATCACAAGCAGGCAGAGAGAGAGGAGGAAGCAGGCTCCCTGCTGAGCAGAGAGCCGGATGCAGGGCTCGATCCCAGGACCCGGAGATCATGACCTGAGCTGAAGGCAGAGGCTTTAACCCACCGAGCCACCCAGGTGCCCCCCAAGCAGTGATTCCTGATGGGCTTCCCTTTGTGGAACTCATAGCGTATAATCCAGGTGCCTTTGCACCATCACGCATTTTCAAATTTGCTACATGATCAAAGTCTTGAAAAATTGTAATTGTCAGCGACAGTTAAAAAAAAAAAAAACAACAACCAAAATGAATAAGGAAACGAACGAAAAATGAGGCTTGGGACATATTGCCCATAGCCCAGATTCAGAAAAGATATATGTTAACACCTTTCTACTTTTTTCTTCTTTTGAGACAATGAAAAGTTTAAGAAAAATGAAGGATGCTTCATTGCTACAATATAGTTTAGAAAAAAATGATTCCACTATACCTCAAACCACTGAGCATCAAGTGGGTTAAGAAAGCTCTCTGTACTCTGGGCAGTCGGGAGATCTAGGACAATAACCAGAACACAGTAGGAAACACAAAGCCCCGATTTAGGGAAAGAGGGAGCCGGAAAGTTTTGCATGCAGTCAAATTTATATAAAAGCTGGAAGCAGCAGCGGACTTGGCTACAAATTATTTAGCAAACAGTCCCTGTTATGTCTCCAGCATGTGAAATATAACAGTAGCATTTTATAAACATATGCATGTATCAGTCTACATAAACTCATAGGTAACGGGACACAGTGTCAACGAACTATCCATTTATACAATCCTTCAGCAAGTCTCTCTTGAGGGCTTATTTTATGCCAAGCCCAGGCTTAGACCCCACAGATATTATTGGTGCCCTCCCGGCCCTAGGGTTTATGGAGGAAACCAAACAAACTGTAAATACAATTTGGGAAGCGTTTGCATATGGAAATGGAGGTGGGGAGGTAGGAGATCGGAAGTCAGGCAAGGCTTCCCAAGATGTGGCTCCTTGGCTGGCGTCTAGAAGTCAGATTGGATTTAGCCAAATGCGGGAGGAATTGGGGAAGGGATTCGAGGCCAAGGTAACAGCACAGCCTGTGCAGTGATTAAGTGACGAGAGAGAGAATGGCACCTTCAGGAATCCGAAGCAGGGGTCAGCAAGCTGTTGTTGTAAAGAGCCAGCCTGATCATGAGTATTGTAGGCTTCGTTGGGTCCTACAGTCTCTGCCAAAACTCCTCAACACAGCCACAGGCAATATGTAAATGAATTAGTGTGGTTCCGGGGGAAATCTTATTTACAGAGAGTGAATTTGCATATCCAATAAGAATGCTTTGCTTGGTTTGGGAAGATACTCCCGTCAAAAAGCAAGGGTTTGGTAGGAATGTACTCTCCAGGATTCGGTTTGTTATCTCAAGCATTTGCTAGCCTTTTTACTTTTTTAGTTTCCTGTCTATGGATCTTTATCCACTAGATAGTGATTGGGTACTTTTGCATATTAGGTCCTAATTCAGCTGGTCTTGGCATTTTGAAGTAAAACTTAGTACATTTTCCTACTTGCTTAGCAATTTTATTCATTTCGTTTGAATGTTTTTTAGTCTCCTTTGTTAAGAGTCTGAATTAGAATTTGGAAATGGATTCTTGAGAAAAACATCTGTTCTATTATCTAAGTTGTATTTCACCGCTAATACATAACAGCGATGATTTTTAGTTGTATAAATACACACAGAGACGTGGGGGGCTTGTAAAGCCAGGTTTCTTAGACATATTTGTAATATAAATCAAGACTTTCTTTTAGAATATGATAGGGGAGTGCGGATTAATTTCTCATGAGCCCACAGCTTAGTTTATGCAGATATACCATTATATACACTTAAAATAATCATGTGGATTATTGACAGTTAAAACATGCTGCAGTGATCGTTCTCATAGCTGTATATGGATGGGAAAGTACTTTTCCACAAGTGTATTGAGTACTTTCAAAGTCCATTAAGAGCTGGTTTAGCTGGCAAAAGGCCAAGCCCAATCCTGAGTAAGGAGGGAGTGCTGAGTGTATATGTGTCTGCGAAGGAGGGGGAGTGTCCTGAAGGACCTTAAATAGAATCAGCTTCTTCCTTTTCTTTGTGTCCAGCCTGTATTTGAACATGAGGTTTGAAGGAGCTACTCTCTTGCTTGACTTTCTAGAGTATCAAGGGACATGAGAAATGCCACGACGATCACAGAGTTCATCCTCCTAGGCTTTCCTGATATCCAAGGACTACAGATCCCTCTCTTCATAATCATCTTTTTCATCTACCTATTAACCCTTGCAGGCAATGGGCTCATAATTGCCATTGTCTGGGCAGAGCCCAGGCTGCAAATACCGATGTACTTCTTCCTCTGCAACTTGTCCTTCCTGGAGATCTGGTATACCACCACAGTCATCCCCAAACTGTTGGAAACTTTTGTGGTGGCAAGAGCAGCCATCTGCATCCCCTGCTGCCTACTGCAGGCCTTCTTCCACTTTTTCCTGGGCACCACTGAGTTCTTTATTCTCACCGTCATGTCTTTTGACCGTTACCTGGCCATCTGCAAGCCCCTTCGCTACCCCACCGTTATGACCAGCAACCTCTGCCTGCAACTTGCCCTTGGTTCCTGGGTGGTAGGCTTCACCATTGTCTTTTGTCAGACGCTGCTGCTCATCCAGTTGCCCTTCTGTGGCAACAATGTCATCAATCATTTCTACTGTGATGTGGGTCCCCTTTTGAAAGCAGCCTGCGTAGACACAAGTGTGCTGGAGCTCCTGGGTGTTTTGGCGACCGTCCTGGTGATCCCAGGGTCCCTCCTCTTCACGGTGATTTCTTATATCTATATCCTGTCCACCATCCTGCAGATCCCTTCAGCCACTGGCCGACAGAAGACTTTCTCTACCTGTGCCTCTCACTTGACAGTAGTTTCCTTGTTTTATGGTGCTGTTTTGTTCATGTACCTGAGACCCACAGCTCACTCTTCCTTTAAGGTTAATAAGGTGGTGTCAGTGTTAAATACTATTCTCACGCCTCTTCTGAATCCTTTCATTTATACAATTAGAAACAAGGAGGTGAAAGCAGCCCTAAAGAAGGCAATGGCTTGTCCAAGACTCATTGTCCACAGTAAAACATGCAACACACCAAAATGAACGTAAGGCAGATACAACAATTAAATGTAAAAGAGGACTGTGGAGAAGATAAAGATGTAAAAGCAAACTATGATGGTTAAAGTCTCTTATAAGAATCTGTTATGTGTAAAAAAAAAAAAAGAAGAAGAATCTGTTATGGGTAAATGAGCCAGGAGTCCTTTAAAAGAAATGAACTCATTCTCCAACAAGGAAATCCCAGAATATCTTCAGATGTGTCCAATAGAAACCACAGGAGTCAAGAACAACTATCAGTAACTTTAAAAAAAAAATGTAAGGAATCCTGTCTCCCTCTTTGTTTATAATAACTCTTTTTGCTTCATTTCCTTGTCAAAGACATAAAGCATCCACGTATTTTCTCAGTACTTAGTTCCTTCACAGTAGAAGTCCATGGTGGGTTCTTAATCAATTCTAATGGACCTTTCAAAAATGTCTTAAATAAACCAAGTTTTTGTTTAATAATGTGTTAATAAGGGGACTTTCATTTTAATAGAATACAAATGTCTACATACACTTATATGTGTTTATTCCAGGGTAATACCAAAACTTAAGGACGTCATGTGAAAATTTCCAATTGGATTAGGTCAGTTCCTATGCTTCACTCTTGGTAGGCCAGGCACCTAGGAAACCAAAAAAAGTCTGAGAGCCAATGTAACCATGAAGGCTTTCTTGCTGGAAAACTCAGCCCCAAGATTCCATTAAGGACAGGGCTTGAATGTAAGGTTATCATGTAGGGTCCCTCAAGGCAATGACAAACATGTTCATTTAACCATGTTCTCAGGCAAGACATTTGGCAGAAAAAGTTTTCTACAGAATGACAATGTAGGTGAGTCAGTTTATAATAATGAGTATTATGTATGCCCTCCTTCCCACACCAAAGAAAGTCTATCATTTAAAGCCCACTGAACTGTGATTTTTTTAAAGAAAGGATTATTTTTTGCACATCGCTTTTAATATTGAATGAAAATTGCAAAAGCAAAACAAAGTGTAATGAGGTGAAAATGTTATTATCTCAACTGTCCAATCGGATTTTATCTTAGAGAGGAGCTGTCTTGGGGCCAGGCAGGTGAAATTGGTCATTTGAAGGCAGAGAGAGAAACCCTAAGGATGAATATTATCAAGAGCCCTTTCATCAAAAGAATGATTTAAGTGCCCTAAATGAGAAAATCTGAGTAATATCTAAGTGCCCCTCAGAGAGGAAAATGGCACAGAGAGTAAAGAAAGGAGAAATGAGCCTAAAAGATGAATGTAGCAGAAAAGTCTGTGGGAAGAAGCCAGTGGAAATTCTCCAAACTTGGAGAGCCTACAGAGCATTTTAAAAATGGAGATGCCTGGGGTGCCTGGGTGGCCTGGGTGGCTCAGTGGGTTAAAGCCTCTGCTGCCTCTCTGCCTACTTGTGATCTCTCTCCTCTCTGTCAAATAAATAAATAAAATCTTTAACAAAAAAAAAAAACGTTTTAAAAAATGGAGTTGCCTATCCTCAGCTTGAGGCTACATTTCTACTCGGTTCAATTGTTTTCCCCTTGAACCTTCAGTAAAGTCTCCTACGTTACCAAATATATGTAGGAACATCATCTGTATGTCACACGTATTCACATACATGTATGTTGTGTGTGTGATTCAAGGAAGAACTAAGTTTCTTGTCTGGAATGATGGGGTTTGAATTAGAGAAAGCCACAGAAAAGCTCACAGCAATGGCCACGGAATATGCAGAAATTTTAAGAAGAACTTCAAGCTCTCATAGGCTTGGGCTTGGCTCCAGGTTGCCTCTATCTAGGGGAATTGAGATACTTGGGTTATATTATTACTTTAAATCATTTTTTAAATCTGATTTCAAGTTTCACAAGTATTCGATTTCCTGGGTGTAGCCTATGTGCCTTAAGAGTTATCTGTTTGATGGCAGACGGAGGCTAAGATAAAACACCTTGACAGATCTTATAAAGGAGAGAACAGATGTGAGAGAACCACCTGACTCCAATTCATGAAAATCAAAATAGACACCATTTATTCATTCGTTTTTCATATTTTATTGATGTACTAGTATCCTGTCCCAAGCAATGTGCCAGGTACTGATTCTGTTGAAAAAAAACATTATTTTGGTAGTCTGCCAGAAAATGAGTTCTAGGAGTTGAAAATATCAGAGTTGGAGAAGTCTATCCAACAAAGAAGCTCCAATCTTCATTGGAGCTTCATTGAGAATGGAGTTTGAATGAAGAATGAAATGGGTTACAAAACTTCTAGGCAACCCTGCGTTGGATCTTCACCAACATGGTCCCTCCAATGTCGCCAAGGAGTATGTTGGCGATATCCAGGGCCTACAGAAGTTGGCGATATCCGGGGCCTACAGAAGCCAGAGTGCTGTTCTGAGGAAACGGAGCCCTGGCCACAGAGATAACATGGCAGGACTTGACTCTACATTGCCCCTTTTTCCTAGGGCTTTAGAACCCAAATATCTTCCCCAAACGTACATACCCAGCTTTCTCCAAGAGAATAAGAAATGACACAAGAACTCATCTGAACAATATCATTAACAACCTCTTCCTCAGATCCCTGGATATTAATTATTTTTCTACTCCTGGTAACTCTAATGACAAGGTTGAGCTCCTGCATACAGCTGAGCCAAGTCCTTGACAATGAGCTCTTGAGTTAATTCGTTCCTGAAAAATGTGCACACTTAAGTAAAGGGGTTGTTTCCATGATGTGTTCCAAGAATACATTAGTTATTAAAAGCAGGGTTCAAGTATTCAAACTGGGGGACATACAGAATTAAACAAGGTTAAGCAGGTTCCTTCAGTACTCAATTTCTCAGAATCTTTAAGGCTATGTAGAAAAAAATTTCTAACTCTCAGACTTATGTATATTAAACTGCCTGTTATATCATCTTATTTTTGTTTTTCAAGATTTTATTTATTTATTTGACAGAGAGCGAGATCACAAGTAGGCAGAGAGGCAGACAGAGAGAGGGAGGGAAGCAGGCTTGCCGCCAAGCAGAAACCCCAACGTGGGGCTGGATCCCAGGACCTGAGATCATGACCCGAAGGCAGAGGCTTTAACCCACTGAGCCACCCAGGCGCCCCCATTTTGGTTTTTTTAAGAACTGCGCCCACTATTAGTGATGTAAACCAGAGCAATGGTTTGTTGCTTTCAAAAGGAGAGTTTACAATTCTCTCCTCAACCAAATGGTGGCCTCATGTTCCTGCCTTATTTGGGTAAAACTTCCTTTCCTTATCCAAGCATTAGTCCTTCCCTTGTAACTCAGAAAGACCAAAGTCACTTTTGAGTGATACAGCTCTCCCTTACCTGTCAAGTACTAAATTCATCTTGACTTTTTCAGTTCTAAGAATCTTCACACACATTAGAAACTTCCACGAGGAAGGTAGAGAATGTGCCTTTCCCAAGCTTACCCAGCTACAAACCACTTTTCTCGGTGTGCCTTAGTCTAAAGCTTTCCTGCCATCTTCCTTAAGGTGCATCCAAAGTTATCTTTTTTTATCAGGCTATTATAATTCCATGGAATTTATAAATGTCCAACTAACTTGGAGGTGAATTTTTTAAACTCCCATACAAGAAAAGCTGAATGCACAAAGAATTGGACAGGATTACTTATTTAACTAAGCATCCATCTAGTGCCTCACCAAGTGGCTCACCACTGCTTTGAGTTATATATTCTCCTTGCAAGTTTAAATGAGTCCAGTTATAAAAATGCCGTTTACACAAGACTCTTCCAGAACCATTCACTTTCTGTACCTGGTATTCAGCTAGTCTCAGACTGAACAACTATAAGAGTAGAATACATACACTTTCAGACGAGCCCACTCCACTAATCACTCCTGTCATTTCTTGGATTTTTGGAAAATAGTCTCTCTCTTCTGATTGCAGAAGCAACCATTTTCCTAATAATTAGTTCTCTGCTCTTCATCAAATACTGTTAAAAAAATAAACAACCTGATGACCCCATCTCCACACTATGGCTTTCCTCCAAGCACTTGACCTACAATAAAAACTTTGTAAATCACCTTTCCACATCCACTCTTGGACCCCTTCATTCTCCTCCGTGGCCAGAAGGATCTTATAAAAATATACAACTAATCATGTCATTTAATTAAAATCCTTCAATGGCCTCCCATTAGCTGTAGCAGATAATGCTTAATTTAGTCTAAAAGACCTTTGGTCTATCAGATCTGATCCCTGTTCACAATACCAGGTCCATCGCATCTATTTCTCTATTGCTCTCTGGCCCTAGATACAAGATCCTTTAGTTTCTCCAATACCCTAAGCTCCTTTCCACCTCAGGACCCTTGCACATACACTGTTTCCCTTTACTTCCAATATTCTTTCTTAGCCCACTTTCCACTCCCACCCCCAATCTCAGCCTGCCCACCCATCCTTCAGAACTCTGTTCAAAGTTTACTACTTAAGAAAGGCTCCCCTAACCATCTCTCTACCAGCACCATCACCAAGATTAGGATTGCCAGTCATAAGCTATTGTAACATGCTGTGCTTCTCCTTTGTAGAACCTACCACAGTCATAAGTAATTTTTTCAATTATGTTTCTTTCCTCCCAAACACACACACCACATGAAAGTCAGCCCCATGAGGACAGGTGGTTCTCCACTGTAGCCCATATACTACCACAGCGTCCAGCAATAAAATAAATAAATAAATAGATAGATTTTTTGTCAATAAATAAATCCCACCGACGAATGAAGGACCAGAAACTGGACTGATAGAAAACCAGTCACATCACAAACTGGACTGTGATCTCTGTAGTTCTGTTTGTAAATATCCAGTGCTCTGTATTTTAAAAGTATAAATGAATTACTATAAATAATATTAGATTAGAATCCCCAATTTATACCAATCACAAAAATAAATTCAAAATCTAACCATTAAAAGGAGAGCAAAAGATATAGTAAAAGAGGGGTGCCTGGGTGGCTCAGTGGGTTAAGCCTCTGCCTTTGGCTCAGGCCATGATCTCAGGGTCCTGGGACGGAGCCCCGCAATAGCAACAGGCTCTCTGCTCAGCGGGGAGCCTGCTCCCCCCCCACCCCGCCTGCCTCTCTGCCAACTTGTTATCTCTTGCTCTCTCTGTCAAATAAATAAATAAAATCTTTTTTAAAAATGTAGTAAAAGAAAATATAGAGTGCCTGGGTGGCTCAGTTGGTTAAGCAACTGCCTTCAGCTCAGGTCATGATCCTGGAGGTCCAGGATAGTCACACATCAGGCTTCCAGCTCCGCGGGGAGTCTGCTTCTCCCTCTGACCTTCCCTCCCCTCATACTCTCTCTCTCTCAAAGAAATAAATAAAATCTTTAACAAAAAGAAAGAAGGAAAGAAAGAAAAAAAGAAAGAAAAGGAGGAAGTCTTGATAATTGATGATTTTGATGTGGAAAAAAATGTTCTGACATAAGACATGAAATTCAAAGCCACTGAGAAAGAGTATCAAATTTATCTGATTTGAGTAATTTACAAAATATTAAAAAAAATTATCTGATTTGAAGCTTTAAGACAATAAACAAAGTTAGAATGTAAGCTATAAAGTCGAAGAAAGTATTTGCAACATACATATTAAATGATTACTATCAAGAATATATAACATTTAACAATGAATAAGAAAAACATCCAACTGGGAAATGGGCAAACTAATAGGAAAACTACAAGTTACCAATAAATATACAAAGAATGTTCATTATCATTCTTAACCCTGGAAAGTAAAGGTAAAATAAAGAAAAATCACTTTTTACCCATTTTACAAGTTTTTTTGAGAGTGACAGAGACAGTGAACTGGGTGGGGAGGTCAGGGGTGGGGGCTGGGGCACAGAGGAAGAGGGAGATAGAGAACCTTAAGCAGGCTCCCTGCTCAGTGCTCAATCCCAGGACCCTGAGATCATGACCCAGGCCAAAACCATGAGTTGGACACTTAACCAACTAAACCACCCAGGGGCCCCTCACTTACAAGGTTAGCAACATCAGTAGTGGCATGAATATGGAGGGAAAATATTCTCGTATTCAACTGTTAAGATCATACATTGGTGCAATCTCTGGGAGATAATCTGGTAGTACTGATTGAATGCATACAACCTATGACCCAGTCATACTTTTGCTCTGTCCCAGAGTAACAGTTGCCTGTATGCATGAAGAAGATGTTTATTATAGCATTGTGTGTGATAGTAACAGTTATGAACAACACAAACTATCTATAGGCAAATGGTTAGTCACACTATGGAATGTTATGCAAAAAGAAGGAATAAGGGAGAACTCTATGTATTGTAGGCAGGTCTCCAAGGCCCAATACTAGGAGAAAAGAGCAAACTGAGGACTCTAACATGACCCGCACATATATGCACATGCACACAAAATAATACATGATTTCTATGAGCACATATGTATATTGTATATAAAAGTAGGGTAAAGGGTCTGGAAGGTAAGTACATAAGAATAAACGTTTGGTGAGAGAGATGAGGAAGCCAGGATTAGTAAAAGTTCACTACCTTTATTTGCAATGCTTGAAACGTTTAGAAAAACATTTACGTATCATTTATGAACTTAATTATTTTAAAATATTAAATGAAATCTATAACCAGAACATGTGGCACACAGTAGGCCTTCACGAACCGTATATTCCTGTCCCTCCATCAAAAGTAACGAATACCTTGGCTTCAAACACAATACACTGATCCCAGCAATGTGTCCCAAGAAAATGAAACGTGTAAGACATAGATGGGGAGAGAAGGCCCTCTAATCCATGGCTTGCGTTAAGTGGTGACTTAGGGGGTTCAAGGGACAGAGAGAGTAAAAAGGAAAAGAGCAGAGATCACTGACCGAGACACAACTGAACAAATGAGATCAGGGTGGTCAGTCTTAACAAAACACAAAGACATAATGTAAGGAAAACAGAAGAGAACATGATACGTAACTATTACTGAGCACCTACTACGTTCCAAAGAGTTCGCATGCAATACATCCCTTAGCTCTCAGAGCTAGGATATTATCACACACATTTTAGAAGATGAACACTGAACCTTACAGGGGTAGAGAGGTTTGCCCGAGGCCCCACAACTGCTGGCGAGTGCAAAAGCCATCTCTTTGCTATCCTGCTTCGCTAACAATCAAGAAAAAACAAGTAGAGGTACAGACTCCAAAATCAAAGCAGAGATCAAAAACGGTGAAACGGCTCGGTGCTTAAACTGAAGGCCCAGGGTTGCAGAAGGGGCGTGCGGCTGCGGCCGGAAGCCCTCTGGCCCCAAGCTTTCCGCGCTGGGTCCCCGCGGCGATCAGAGCCTCCACCCGCGCGGGGCGCACAGAGACCAAACCTCCCGCAGCCTAGAAGGGCTACAGCGCCGCGAGGAGGCGGGGCGAAGCCCAGTTTCCGGTTCCGGGCGCAAAGGCCCCACGTGTTCCGACCCCGCCAGGCCCCGCGCGGCTCGGATCCGGCGGCGCTGCTACGGCCGGGAGTGGGTGGGGGAGAAGCCGGGGCAGGGGAGGAGCCGCCGGAGCTGTCGGAGCCGTGAGTGCTGAGGGGCTGGGCCGGGTCGGGCCGGGCCGGAACGCTTTGAGCCGGGCAGGGCAGGGCGGGGAAGAGGGGGAGAGGTCTGAGACCCCGCCCCCCCAGAGCCTGGGGAGATCGCACTGTCCTGGAAGAAGGGGTGGCGGCAGGGTAGTGAGGGGGCCGGGGCGTTGTGGTCCCCGGGCCTTCCGTGGCCGGAGCTTGAACCTCTGGGGACGCGGATGGCGCGCCGGGCTTCTTTCGGTGCAGCCACCGCCCTCCGCCCCCTCCTGAGGCCTGCAGAACGCAGTTAGTTCGTGCCTCCCGTTGCTTCCGCGCCAACTGGCCCCCCGGCCCTGAGGGGGGAGTGGTCTAGGCCCCTTAATTTCCCCTAGCTTTTTCTGACCCGGTCTTCAAGATTGTTCAAGAGCCAAACCCCCACCCCCATCCCCCGTAGTCTCCCGGCCCAGACAAGCCCCATCTCTTTCCACCACCAACCCCACCCCCCCGCCCGCGAACACACATACAGATACACTCACCCGTGATCTTATCATTCTTGGACACCGTCTGGCCTGTGGCTTTTCAGCTGCCACTGTGACCGACCCCACGCTTCCCCTCAAGCTAGTAGCTTCTGTCTCCACTTGCAACTTCCCTCCCCCCAGCCCCTCAACAGTCGGTTTTGGCACTTCGGAACGCCACCGTTACCTACAGCAGGAGTATAAAAGCCTCTGCTTCTTGTCTGGTTTGACCAAAAGTTTGTTAGTTTGTGTGCCATGGATATTCTGTGTTCTCTCAGGGGTCAGCCCAATTTTTATTTTTCTGTTTCTGGGCATCGGAGAGTCTTGTCTCCCAGGCGCTTTGATTTCGCTGTCTGCCTTTGTCTCTGTACTGACCACCCTAAAGGTGGGCTCCTACGCCTAGCTGTTCTTTGACCCCCTTGGTCCTGGGGAGCACTGTCACATCCAGGCTGTCACTTGGAGGTTAGGGTGGGAACTGTCACTTTTTCTCTGTCCAAACACTGCAGGTGATACCCAGGGCAGCCTGACTCAGGAGCCACAGAAAGCTAGTGAAGTCCCCCTTCCCTCCTTCCAGCTTGTCTTGAAGTCACCCCCCCACCCCCCACCCCTTGAACCAGAAAGCCACTTAAGAAAGGTTGTGAGGAAGCCATTGGGAGGGAGGCATGTTGGTGGGAAGTATGTGACAACCAAGCAGTTAGGGCTTGTGGCCATTCGTCTCTGGTAACTTTCTGCTGATAGATTCTGGTATAAGAGGGCGGGCAGGGTTGGAGGGAAGAAGAGGATTTTTCCTCTTAGGACCAAATACCTGGGATTCATAATCTTTCCCCCTTTCTCCTCCAGCTGTACCCCTTTTGCACTCTTTTAAATACTATATTGCAGTAGACAGTCATTTCAAGGGCACAGCAAGGTTTACTGCGATGTGAGGGACTCTTGGGCATTACAAACCATACAGATGAGGTAAGTTACAGGTTTACATTTTTTTGTGGTTAATTTGGCACAGGCATAAAACAGTCCTAGAACCTTTTGACTTTTGCAAACCTTCCTTTAAATTTGGCCAGCACAGGAAAAGTTAGATGCTTTCTGCTGAACCTCAAGTTTATATTCTTTCCTTAGGTACTGGCTCTCAAACTTAACTGTGCCTCTCAAGCACCTGAAGGAAGGACTTGTTGAACAGGGTGCTGGGGCCACCTTCAGAGTTTCTGATAATAGGTGTGGGCCTGGGCTTGAAAATCTGCACATTTCTGACAACTTTTTAGGTGCTGCGATGCTGGTTTGGGTTTCTCACACTGAAAACCACTGCCATTGGCCAGTCTCCTTCACATAAACAGTGCGGTGGTTTGGGGGATCAAAAGACGTATGTGTGTACTTCTGTTAGAAACCGGTAATATAGGGGCACCTGGGTGGCTCAGTGGGTTAAGGCCTCTGCCTTCGGCTCAGGTCATGATCTCAGGGTCCTGGGATCGGGTCCCGCATCGGGCTCTCTGCTCGGCGGGGAGCGTGCTTCCCTCTCTCTCTCTGCCTGCCTCTCTGCCTGCTTGTGATCTCTCTCTCTGTCAAATAAATAAATAAAATCTTTAAAAAAAAAAAAAAAAAGAAACCGGTAATATGGTCTTGTGTGGATAACTTAACCACTTAGATCTGAGTTCTTTCATTTTTAAAATTAATAAAGCTGGGACGCCTGGGTGGCTCAGTCAGTTAAGCGGCTGCCTTCAGCTCAGGTCACGATCCCAGGGTCCAGGGATCAAGTCTCCCTCCCGCTTTAAGCTCCTTGCTTATCGGGGAGCCTGCTTCTCTCTCTCTGCCTCTGCCTGCTTATGCTCTCTCCCTCTCTCTCTCTCTCTCTCTGACAAATAAATAAATAATATCTTTAACAATAAAATTAAGAAAGCCTACTTAAAAAAAAAACCCTCCAATTGCTAGTGATCTTAGGCCAAATGGATGATAAAATATTGATGAATTTTCCCCTTGATTTTTCTTCATACTCTTGATAGGAGCTGCCATGTTGACTATATAGCTTATATCCTTATTTAGGTTTTTTTTGTTTTTTTTTTTTTTAAAGATTTTATTTATTTGACAGAGAGAAACACAGCGAGAGAGGAAACACAAGCAGAGGGAATGGTAGCGGGAGAAGCAGGCTTCCTGCAGAGCAGAGAGCCCAATGCGGGGCTCGATCCCAGATCCCTGGGATCTGACCTGGGCCAAAGGCAGACGCTTAACGACTGAGCCACCCAGGCGCCCCCTTATTTAGGTTTTTGCTATGAATTGCTAGTATGCTAAAGTCCTTGCTCTTTCTTAACTACTTACTAAATTCTTTAAGGTCAGAGCCAGTGCTTTTTTTCTATCTTTCTCCGCCTGGCACCTTGGATTGTGTGGGACACACAAATGATGCTCAGTAGGTATTTGTAGAATGAATAACCATATCCTTATATCCCAACATCCCCATATCCCCTGCTCTCTTTTCCCTTTGAAGAAGTTTTTCTCCCCTAGTTCTGTGCCACATTGTAAAGCAATATATGGCTAAGCCACCTGATTCCCCCAGGCCATTGGGATAAATGCCAATGCCAAATTCCTATAACTGTCCCTGTGAGTGATTTATTACCAAGGTCTTGGCACCCACTGATTCTGAATTTTAGTGCATCCGTATCCAAGTTGGAGTAAGAGAAATAGCTATTAATAAAATTCAACACATTTTACCGAGCGCCTTTTCTACCAAGCGTTTAACAAAGTGTTAGGCACTCGGAATATAAAAATGAATAAAGAGGTCCTTGCCATCCGGGATGCCTTCTACTCTTTGCACCGTGATTTAATCTGCAGTGGAAACCTGCTGCCTCTTTGATCCCTCTGGTCCGCAGGCATGGGTCCCATCTTTTATCATCTCATAGGCGAGGGAGCCTGGGGCAGTGCCGGAAGGAAGTACTCCACATACAAAGCAGAGAGTATTTTGACGATACCAGTTATAAAACTAAAACCATAATACAGGACTCTCTTGAATTCACTGTTCCACATTACCCATATTTACTCCTCAGGTCAGGCTCTAGTTATAAAATATATTATCCTGTTGTTTTCCATTAAATAATGGTTCCTCTGACTGTCCGTGTGATTGGCATTGGCCATGTTTATTGCAGTAATGAACTGAGTACAGCTAGTTCAGCTCTGGCTGCCACATGAAAGCTGCCACCCTCCTCAGGGTGGGTGTCAGGTTTGGTGACACCCCTCTTCCCACTTCAGATTAATTTGCGATGTTCTCTTTTAAACTGAAGCCTGTAGATTGACCTGCTTTGTTTAAGCCATTGACCACCTCTAGGTACCCCTTAAGGTTAAAAAGCCTAGCTTCATGTTGAACATTAACCAGCATCATCAGGAGGCCAGAGACTCAATTCCGGACTCGAAATCTGTCTTTGGCCCCTAGCCCATCTAAACTCTTGAATTAATCCCTTTCACCATCTTGGGCTAGTACACCATGTCCCAGGGATTCAGTAAAGGAATATATTTATATATATTCCTATATCCTTGTTTCTCTCAGAGTCCCTCTGTCACCATTAAAAAGCAAGATGGTTTCTCAAAAGATGATCCGGTCTCGGTCTTTAGGTGGAGAATCATTCCCATATCCCACATGACACATTTTGATGAGGTAGAGCACAGATCACCTACCTCCAAGGGCAGAACTACCAGCAGTCCAGCACTGCCCCCTGGGCCTGTGGTACACACCTAGAGAAAACATTTTAATTAAAAATGAAGTGAATCGGTATCGTTTTTATAGTTTACTTCACATTCTTTCTGTTTACATTTACTCCCAGGGACATTTTTCTGCCCACTTTATACCTTGATCCTAACCACAGAGTCTGCAGAATTTCAGGGCAAAAGATATTCGTGTCTTAGCTTCCTCTGATTTCCCTGTACCGCCCACTGCCTCTACTTACTTAGCCTCTGTTTTTTTCTTCCTGTCTTCTCCTTCCCTCTGACTTCCTTATTCCTTTGAAACCTATGGTAATAAGCTTTGAGCCACTTCTCCCCTTGCTACTCAGATATTTCATGCTGAATCTAATGAAGGAAAGGTGTAAGTGGCAAAAATATTTTAAAGAAATAGTTTTTAAACATCGTTTGAAGCATACTAGTCATGATGTGTTAGAAAGCCAAAAGTTAGCCTTCCCTTTCATTTCTCTGGCCTTGGGTTAAGTTTTCAGAGGACTAGTAAGTGTACTAACTGGGCTTGCCCCAGGTTGCCTCCTCCCGGTAGTCAGGACTGTGACATTGGTAAGTAGAAGCACCACTGATAAGGTCTTGAGCAGGAGAATCGGGCTTGAAGGTTCCTTCCCATCTGTGTTCCAAAGCCCTTAATCTTAGCTGATAAGCCTTTCAAGGCAAGGACTCTTCTTTCAGTTTAACATTTTACTTTTGATATAACAGTAAACAGACCAAGATTTTTTTCCTGTGCATTTAAGATTTTTTTGGAAGGACGATGAAATAAAAGACTGGTTGCTTGTTCATTGTTTAAATCTTGCCTTCTTCCTGAAAGGATTTAAAGTAATTTGAAGGGAAGAGAACAAAATATATTGAGCATCTGCTCTCTACCGGCCTCTATGCTGCAGTGATTCTATATGTTACTTCATTTACTCCCTTTTTTTTTTCTTTTTTAAACATAAAATGGCATTACTTGCCTCGGGGTACATGTCTGTGAATCATCGCGCTTACACGTTTCACAGCACTCACCATAGCACATACCCTCCCCAATGTCCATAACCCAGCTCTTACCCCTACACTTTATTTACTCCTTAAAGCAACCTCGGGAGGTAGTGTAGCCACATTTTGAGAATGACACCCAAGACTTAGGGAGTGTCACAGGGCCAGTAAATGAGGAGAGGGATCCAAACCCAAGGCTCCAAAGCCCCAAACCATTATGTGGAAAGCATGGATGCACACTTGTATATAGGAAATTAACCGTAAAAGATAATCTTTCCAACAGAAGGAGCATACCAGATAATCTTTAGTTTTAAACAAGAGTACAGCAGGGCCCCTGGGTATCTCAGTTGGTTAAGCGTCCAGCTCTTGATTTTGTCTCAGATCATGGTCTCAGGGTGGTGAGATCAAGCCCCGAGTGGGCCTCTGTGCTGAGTGTGGAGTCTGCTTGAGTCTTTCTTTCCCTCCTACCCTCTCCCATCTTTTCTCCCTCTCCGTCTAAAAAAGAAGACTGCAGCATTAGAACAGGGCAGTTAACAATTTTTATTAGTTGATTTCTATTCTAGGATAATGAGAGGAGCAGTGGGGAGGTCTGGTTAGCCCCGGAGAATAGACCTATCCAGATTTCCAGGTTATGGGCCAGCATTAGGGAAAAAAATAAAATTGGAGGCAGAAAGGGAACTAATTACCTGCTAAATATCACTTGAACCTCTCCGATTACTACTGAAGATTATTTGTCAGTAAATAGATCAGTATCTCTCTATTGGGTAGATGCTATATGACCACAAACCTTGCCATTTAGGGTCCGGAAAGCTCTCCCAAAGTAGTCAGATTTTAAGGTAGGGAACCAGTTATCCTTTTATTGCCTGCAGTTTTCCGTTCTTGTCAATAGAATGCAGTTACGGCCTTCACGGCATGTGACACATGTAGATAAGGGGCAGAGGTAGCTGGACCAAAGGCCGGAGAAAGCCTTTGCCACAACTCCCCAGTCCTGCTCCATACGCCCTAGAAACACCCAAGAGACTATATCGGGGAGCATGCCCTAGGCTTGTGAAGCTTTTCTGCATGCAGACATTGTTTCAGAGCCTTCTGGAACCAAGTCTTTTGCTCCTCCTGGCCTGGCTTCAGTCTCTCTGTATAGTCTTCTTCAGTTTTTATCTGTCATTGTGGAACCCTTCCAAGGGCAGACATCGAGGGAAGGTTAATTAGAATAGCAAGGGCAACAGATTGCCTGGCTAATTGCAGTGTAGCGTATCCCAAGAACCTAGAATGAAACAATGTCCATTTCCTGTTTCTGATACTTGACATTCACATTTAAATTCTTAAACTCACAGAGCTCAGCTAATCCTGTGAGTTAGGAGACTAGTTATCTGCAGAGGGCTCTTGTGTTATCTCATGGAACCCTTAGAGCTGTTCCAGCTACTTGAGGATGTGGGGCTGGGACATGCATCTGTCAGACAGAGGAATGCTTCTGTCGTTGCAGAAGCATTGCAGAAGTGTTTATAGACGCTGCATAGACGATCTCTGGTAGCCAGTGCTGCGTGGAAACAAGGAGAGCTTCTGGTCTGCTTCCCTGGGCATGGGTTCAGACCTTGAAGATGATTGATTAAGACACCATCGATTCAGTCTTATCTCACAACTCCCAAAGAAAACAATCTCACTGAAGAGGGGCGTAAAATTTTAAAAACCACAAACCGCATAGTAAACAGACCACCATGGGGTATAGACAGCAGATTCAGTAGGTAGGACGGTTGCCACATAAAGATCTAGAAATGAGGGAACTCTATAAAGCAGACTATGAAAGTATGTAGTGCATGTTTGAGGCTACTGGGAGAGAAAAAAACATGAATGAAAAGCCACTTGAGATACAGATAATAAAAATAAATAACAGGGTCATTGAAATTAAACTCGATTTGATGGGCGGCATCACATTAGACCCCGCTCTTAAGAGCGGATCGTTAACCTTGGAGGTGGATCTGAGACTGAGGTAACGAAACCCCAAAAGACTGAAAAATGAAGAATGCCTCAGGAGAGGGGTCTGCAGGGGGCAGGACCGGGAAGACTAGGGGTAAAATTTGAACGAAGTCGTTCATTCAACAGACAAGCGTCTGTTACACACCAGTGTGGTGTAAGAGCGAGTCATGTTTTTAAAAGTTCCTCTTAATACCTTTCAGTGGTTCATAATGGCTCAGCCAGCAGAATGGCAGGGGAGATGAGACGGATGCATTTGAGAGACATTTAGAAGGAAGGATTAACAAGATTGGTGAATAAAAAAGTATAGAAACAGTGGAGGGAAAGGTGAGTTCTTCCTGATTAGAAAATAGGAAGAAAACTTTATTCATTTAAATTCACTTAATGTGCACTTTGCTGTACGTGTCGGGAACTTAAGGAGGTTCATAACCAGGGGCTGTATTTGCAGCTTCCAAGATTGATTACCACAGACGTGGGGATAGTGGCGTGCCCAGGATGCTGCAGAAGCACAGTGATTTCCAACCATTTTAAGGGTAGGGGGAATGGGATCAAAGAAAACATCTCAAGGCATGGAGTCTAAGCTGCTTTAGAAGTAAAGTTTCACCTAATGAAAGGTAGACTCAGAAGGAACAATGCATTCTAAAACCAAAGAGCATGGAGCCTGTATGTGCTTCACATGCATGCGTGTGTGTGTGTGTGTGTGTGTGTTTTGGAAAGGATTGAAGAGGGCAAAAGGAAAGTCTGCCTGATCTATAATACTCAGGAGTTTGTTTTTCACTTATAAAGCAGGGAAGAATGGTTAAGGATCTTAAACAAGCAAGGGACACGATCGCATTTGCCAAGAGTGCTGGTCACTCTTGTGTTACTGTCCTTGGTAACCTGAAGGTAACAGACTTGGAGACGGGTAGCTCAGAAGTGGAGGCAGTCGGGAGTAATCCAGACAAGAGCTGATAAGGAGCTACAGTGTAAGTCATAGGAACGAAGAAGAGGGAAGATGCTAAGAAATGGAACACACCATGCATGCAGCATTGGAGGTGGAGGGGTGAGAACGTTGCATTTAGAAGGAACAGCCTTCCTGTGAACCTGGTGTCTTTGACACCCCCTTTCAGTTGGAAGATCAGCAGTGTACCCATTATAGCGTCATGATAACACAGCAAAGGGGAGGATAGGACGCTTGAAAAATCAATGGAGGGCCGATGGTGAAGAGCTTCATGTGCCATGACAAGGATGTTACAGCTGATCTTACTACAGAAGTATTTTAAATGTTGAGCGGTGCAGCTGGGACTCTGCTTTAGAAAGGTAGTTAACACTGGGTTGCCATTGCTCTTCTGAGCACTTGCCAGAGTGATAGGTTTAATCCTCATAGTCACGCCGTTAGATGGATACCATCCCTTACCTCCGTGCCCTAAAGGGGGAAGCAGGCAGAGGGAGCATAGGAACTTAACGGGCCTCGCACCTACTAAACGGTACAGCCCCTATTTAACCCCTGGCAGTTTGGCAGCAGGACTGTCTTCCTTCCCTTACACGCCCTTGGTGTTTCTCCACCACCACACACCATCAGGACCACATGCAGCCTTTCTAAAGAAACAGTTGCCCACATTGACTAAATCCCAAGTGTCCAGGAGAGCGCTGAGCAGTACTTACTTTGCAAAAGCTCCACCAGAATTATGCTGCCCTTTACTCACGGTCAAGTAGTGCAGGGGCCCCGGTTAGGCAGTTACGTCCGTAGTCCGGGCGAGAGCTGAGGGCCCAAGCTAAAGCAGTCTGTGGCAAAGAAGAGGAGGAAACGGATTGAGAGGCTTACAAGGTAGAATTGATTTAATGGGCTTTGAGCAATGGGAAAGGATCGGAGTTGAGTCTAAAGATGACGAAGTTGAGTTAGCTAGAGATCTCAGCCAAGATAAGATCTCAGGAAGAGGGGTGGATTTGGGGAGTCAGCGTAACTGTCAGTTTAGAACACTTGGGTTTGAGGGTCCGGAGGTCTTCCCATTAGGATGTCTTAATAAGCAGACCATTGCTCTGGGGGGGGGGGGTGCCTGTGTGCCCGCCGCTGTGTAAGGGGCTCTCCTCACTGTTCCCTCACATAGCCTGCCCCTCAGACGTCTGAGTGGCCCTGTTTTACGGAGGAGTTCATATGGAGTGTGGTTGAGTTTGAAATGAGCCTTCCTAAGGGCTTCCCCATCTGTTTTAGCCTGCCGACACGTCTCTCTTGGTGTGTGTGTAAACGCGTGTGTGACACAGATGGTGGTCAGTACCACAGGCTCCAGGAGGCGATGAGCAACGCCCTTTGTCCTCGCCATTTTCCTTGCAGGTTCACAGGGTTCGTGAAGTAGAGATGCAGTTTTTTCTGTTTCTCTATGGGGTGTGGACCTGGCCAAGGACAACGGGTAAAAGAACAGACTTGAGGCAGAGATCATCCAATTTCAGCCACATCTATTCATAACTGACGGTTGTGGAGATGAGCGGCAGGGTTTTAATAGTGTGAGGAAGTCTTACGTGTACGGGGTCATGACTGAACTCAGAAAACTGTTATCCCTGTGTATAATCTCATGCTTATACTATTGTTTGTCTCTACTTCTCTGCCCCAGGTCCCTTGGGAGAAACTCCTTGAGGTGCCCAGGCTGAGACTGGGGGGTCATGACAGTGTGAGCTCTAGACGGTGTGAGACCCCTCCCCGCCCCCCGAGAGCCAGACAATGGCTACAGCCTTGGAACCAGAGGACCAGGATCTTTGGGAAGAAGAGGGAATTCTGATGGTGAAATTGGAAGATGATTTCACCTGTAGGCCAGAGTCTGTCTTACAGAGAGATGACCCTGTGCTTGAGACCTCACACCAGAACTTCCGGCGCTTCCGCTACCAGGAAGCCGCAAGCCCTCGAGAAGCTCTCATTCGACTGCGAGAACTTTGTCATCAGTGGCTGAGGCCGGAAAGGCGGACAAAGGAGCAGATCCTAGAGCTGCTTGTGCTGGAACAATTCCTTACTGTCCTGCCTGGAGAACTGCAGAGCTGGGTGCGAGGCCAACGGCCGGAGAGTGGCGAGGAGGCGGTGACGCTGGTGGAGGGTTTGCAGAAACAACCCAGGAGACCAAGGCGGTGGGTGAGGAGGGGGAGTCCTGATCTGTGTGATGTGGAGGGGGACTATTTGCTGGAAGGATGGATCTGGGGGGTCGGGCATACAGGGCCCTCATCATTTACCCTTGAAAACTAAGATCCGTAAGGGGCAGAGGTATATGTGTGTTTGTGTGTGTGAGTGAGTGAGTGTGACTTCTCTGGATTTTGAGACCCCTGCTAGGGACCTTCTTAGGGACCTCAGCACTCAAGGGTCAAAAGGCTTCGGTTTTCCTTTCTTTGGCTGTCGAACCTTGAGTTCCTGGGGAGGCCAGTTTGGTGACTTCCTGAAAGGTCCTCTTAGACTCCCAGTCACAGATCCTGTGGTGTGGTCCCTCCTGGGACCATAGAACAGGGAAGCCAACGGCAAGGAGAGCTACACGTGGGAGTGGTGGAGATGGAAAGGATCGGTATCTCAGAGCCCTTGGTGACAAGGTCACGGGTGAGGGGAGTGAGGAAGCTGTACAGTATCCAAATGTCCCCGCCTCGTCCTGGTGAGGATGACCTTCAGCAACTCTTGCGTGCCCCAGTGGACCCATTCCCCTCCTCATCTGGGACCCTCTGGGAGTGTTTCTGTTGGCAGTGTCTCTTAAAATAAGCCCCCATGTCAACCGAGACTTTCCTCTTGACTCCATGCTGACTGGAAATTGGAATTATTCCCAGGTGACTGTCCATGTTCACGGCCAGGAAGTCCTGTCAGAGGAGACGGTGCATCCGGGAGCAGAGCCCGAGTCGCCGGGTGAGCTGCCGAACCCTGTGCAGACCTCGACTCCGGAGGCGTCCTGTGAGGAGACCATACAGAGCCCAGATCTGGGGCCACCGGACGAGCAGAGCCTGTGCCACGAATTGGAGTTCCAGGCCCTGCAGGAGAGCGGTGGGAAGCCTCAGCAGAAGGGGGGGCGTTGTGGTGGGCAGAGTGTGGGAAGGGGGCTAGTTTGCCTCTACTGAGGAGGCTAGATTGGAGCATAGTGGGAATAAATCACAGAATCCACAGTGTTAAGAGGAGACGCTCCTAGCTAGAGCCCCCAAAAAACCCGGTGGAGCTTAAATTGTCAACTGTTCCTTGGTTGTCCTCTTAGCATTTCAGTAGTGTTGCAGATGGTGGCAGAGGGATGATTTGAGGTGGCCTTGGGCCAGTTTCTGGATTCCTGCCAAAGAGCACGGAGAGCCGCTCAGCTCTTTGCCACTTACGCTGCGTATTGCTGATCTCCGCCTTCTTCTCTTCGCAGAAGTTCCGCTGTCCCAGGACCCAGACCTTCCTGAGGAGAGGAACACTGGAAACCCAGGGATGGTTGCCCTTCTTACCGCTCTCTCACAGGTGTGCTCTAGTCCCTGCCGCCCCTCACCCCCATGCCTCAGAGAACTTGAAGAACCACCAGGCATTAGCTGAACAGGTTGGACAGGACACAGACTTCCAGTCTCCTTTGCCAACTTAAGTTCTCAGTTCTAGACGCATCTGCAGCGGGAAGAGGTGCATCGCATGAGATGAATTACCATAGTCTCAGTGGGATCTGCAGGCTCCAGAGCCTTTTCATTTGCCAGTGCCCGGAGAGAGGGACTAACAAAATGGGGCAATCGAACACTCCAGTACAACCTGGAAGTTGCTGAACGAGGGCTTGTTTGGGTTCTTAGGGGTCAACTTGATAGTCACGGGTAAGGATGGCTCGAAATGCCTTCGGAAACCGTGTGGTGTCCTCTTGCAGGGGCCGCGCTCAGTCGGGCCATGACGCACAGGAAGCCCTTCCCGTGGTCAGGACCTTGAAACTAGGCTGTGAAGCTGGAGAGAAAAGGAAAAGAATGCATCCCTGGCTTCACATTGTAGTCTGGCTGCAGCCAAAGGGCCTGTGTGTGCTGGGCTGACCGTGTAGGTGATGGGGGTGCCTGGAGGTGATTTTTCGCATTAAGGCATCAAATAGCTAATGAGGACCTTTAAGACTTTTCTTGTGTGTTAACCAGTGTGCTCACGAAGAAGAGCAGAGGCTGGCCGCGAGAGAAAGCAGTGGCATTGGGGGGCCCAGAGGAGGAAGTAGGAAGTTGGGGAGCAGCAGCCAAGGGTGCCCCAGATTTCCCGGAGGGGATCCGGAGTCCTGCGTGCTTTCCTTTTGTCTCCAGCCATAACCTTCCTCCCACGAACAAAGTAGGCAGCTCCCAAGCATCCTGTTTTAACTGAAGCCTGTGTCTTTTCAGGGATTGGTGACTTTCAAGGACGTGGCTGTGTGCTTCTCCCAGGACCAGTGGAGCGACCTGGATCCAGCCCAGAAAGAGTTCTACGGAGAATATGTCTTGGAAGAAGACTGTGGAATTGTGGTCTCTCTGTGTAAGGAATTTCAAGTGTTTCTGGGGTGTTCTGAGCACAGAGCAGAGGTCTTTCTCCTCTTGGAAGTTGTGGGGGTCTCAGACCTTAGGATGTATGCACCACGCTTCTCTTAGCCTCCCCCAGCAGCGAGACTGAAGGATGAGCTAATAAGCAAGACGATATCCTTCCAAGTTAAAGGGCAGAGGAAATGCTTAGAAATTGGTTGGAAACTTCTGATAAGAAATTAAAATTATAATATATAGCGTTAGTATATTTGAGGTGGTGTGTGAGTTTTGAAACAAGCAATAGAAGTTGAAGATGATCTGCTTATTTGAATGTGGGGAAAGAGGGAGCATTAACAGCCCTAGATTATCGAGTTGCAGACGAAGGGCGTGAAATACGCAGGATTTGGTGAGAGGTGCTCAAGCGAAAAAGACCAGATTGGCGCCACTGACGGGGCTGTCCGTTTGTTCTTCAGTCGACCCAACAGCAAAGATCTGCTCTTAACACAGGGAATTGCCGAACCAATCGTAATGTCCCGCTTTCCCTCTCTTGAGCAGCATTTCCAATCCCCAGACTAGATGAGATCTCCCACGTTAGAGAGGAAGAGCCTTTGGTCCCAGATATCCCAGAGCCTCAAGAGCCTCAAGAGCCAGAAATCCTGAGTTTTACCTACACAGGTGAGGAACGACAAAAGGCATCTTCCCCCACAGGCCTGGCACCTCCCCTCTCCCTCTGGGGGGCCCCTCTCATTGGTTCTTCTAACCTGTTGGCCATTACCCCTGTCTCCCTCTGAATGCCAGATTCTTCTGTCCTCATCCTCCTCTTTCCCCTCCCATCATTCGTGCGAGGGATGTGTAATGCAAGATGGTGAAAGAAAAAGAAAAAAAAACAACAACCCCCAAAAACGGGAACTTTGGAACGCAGCTGTAGTCATATACTAAGCAGGTCACTTAAACTCTTGGTCCTCAGTGTCCACGCTTGTGAAATGGGGATAATGATCCTTGTCCACACCAAGGCTTGTTGACAGCATGAGATAATGTATAAGAAAGTGCCTGGCACATGAGAGAAATCAGTTCACTGGTTATTTCCTTCTTTCCCAGCCTCTGCAGTTATGAAATATGGGCTTCTCTCGGTGTGGTCTTGCCTTCCCAAGACCGTTTAAAAATCCCAGCGTTGTGTGGAAGGCATCGTCCCCTCTATAATTTCCCCTGTTCTCCTCTCACCCTCTGTACAGGAGATAGGAGTGAAGATGAAGAAGAGTATCTTGAGCAAGAAGATCTAAGTTTGGAGGAGCTACACAGGTCTCTTTTGGGAGATCCCGAAATCCACCAGACTCCGGACTGGGAAATAGTCTTTGAGGATGATCCAAACAGACTTAACGAAAGAAGATTTGGTACAAATATTTCTCAAGTTAATAGTTCATCGAATCTCGGGGAAACCATGCCTGTCCACCCCTTGTTAGGGAGACACCATGACTGTCCTGTATGTGGGAAAAGTTTCACTTGTAACTCCCACCTTGTTAGACACCTAAGAACTCACACAGGAGAGAAACCCTATAAGTGTATGGAGTGTGGAAAAAGTTACACGCGCAGCTCGCATCTTGCCCGGCACCAGAAGGTCCACAAGATGGGCACTTCATACAAATTTCCCCTAAACCGGAAGAATTTGGAGGAGACCTCCCCTCTGGTCCAGCCTGAGAGGACTCCACATGTTGAGAAGCCCTATAGATGTGATGATTGCGGAAAACACTTCCGCTGGACCTCAGACCTTGTCCGCCATCAGAGGACACACACAGGAGAAAAGCCCTTCTTCTGTACCATCTGTGGCAAAAGCTTCAGCCAGAAATCTGTGCTGACGACACACCAAAGAATCCACCTTGGAGGCAAGCCCTACCTGTGCGGAGAGTGTGGGGAGGACTTCAGCGACCACAGGCGGTATCTGGCCCACCGGAAGACACACGCAGCCGAGGAGCTGTATCTCTGTAGCGAGTGCGGCCGCTGCTTCAACCACAGCGCCGCGTTTGCCAAACACCTGCGAGGACACGCCTCGGTGAGGCCCTGCCGGTGCAACGAATGCGGGAAGAGCTTCAGTCGGAGGGACCACCTCGTCCGGCATCAGAGAACCCATACTGGCGAGAAACCGTTCACGTGCCCCACCTGTGGAAAAAGCTTCAGCAGAGGCTATCACTTAATCAGGCATCAGAGGACCCACTCGGAGAAGACCTCCTAGCTGGGTTCCCGTGTGAGGAGGTCTGCCTTCAGCCCTCACCCGGGGATGGGCGAGGAGATGCCCCCTTGTCAGCTCGGGAAGACCTTTTTCTGGGGGGGCCTCCCTAACTTGCCCAGATCTACATCACCTCTCCCCACAGCTGAATAAAACCCCCCAGGCAGAACCTCTCAACCTTCTTCTACACCTTGAGGAGATTTTTTTTTTTTTTTTGCCCAGAGTACAACCTGGGTGGAGGCTTCTCCTTGCCCGGAGTTGTTCCCGCCTCTACCTCATGGGTGTGAAGTAGGAGATGTAGAAGACTTGCGACGTTGTGGTTATTATATTTCCCCCAGAACAGGCTGTTGCATAGCCTAAAGACTGCTTCACAGCCTCAAGTATAAAATCGCCCAGGACAGCCCTTTAGGTTTGGTGAGGAACCGGCCTCTAGGATTCTGGCCTTCCTGGGCTCCAGTCTTAAAGCACACAGCCCTGAACTCAAGGCAGGAGATCTGCATCCTCATGGCCCTGCCCCACATTCATGGGGTAGCTGCAGACCTCTCACTGGCTCACTTCTTCACCGCGCACCTTTCCTTTGATCCTGGGGAGAGACGGGAGAAGTGTCTGATGGGGGGGGAAGACCTCGAGGTGGTTGCACGCGGACCTTGTCAGGCTGCTCCCTTACCCGTTGCCAAAATACCAGGCGCCAGACCCTGCTAGGAAGGAGGATCTAGTCAGAAGCCCCTTTTCCTTGGGGAGTGTTTCCCTGTCAGAATACTCATGCCCACCCTTCGTGTTCTACCGGCCTCTTGGTTTTGCCCCTAGCACTTCTGCAAAAGTGAGATGCAACCGTTGGGTGCCGGGGGAGTCCGTAAAGCATAATTAAAACAGTGAAATCATTTACATTCCCACAAATGTACAAGCCCACCCACCCTGCCCTCTTCGCATGGGCTTGCAAAGGGATTTTGGAACCATGTCAGCTTACGTAGGTACTATAATAATTACAGAATCATGATTGACTGGGTCACTTCATGTATGTGAAGAACACAAGAAGACCTGAGACCAAATTATGGAGAAAATTTTCTAAAAGCCCTTGCTGCTGGCTAAGGCCATGAAGACTGTACTGACGCCCAGCCCCTATCATCCCTGCCTTGGTTCTCTGATATCAGGGAAAATTATGAACCCCAGCACCTGGGACCCTGAAGAATTTACCAGGAGTAAATGGCTTTCATGTTATTTGCGTTGTTTTGCTTTTTCTTACGTGATCTCATTTTTATGTAATTAAGAACTAAATAGTATCTCATGGCCGATAGTAGGATCTCTGTCGCCTGATAAAGGTGACTTGGAGATGAGGCAGAGTAATTCGAACCTCACCTGCCCCGCTTGTGGGAGTGGCAAGGACTGAATGGGTGTCCTTGGTAAATGGAGCATAGGGTATGGGATTAAAGCATGAGAAGGGAGATTGTCTTCTGTGCCTGGTTTCTTCGGCTGTTTCTCAATCCATCATGTGCCAGTGTGTACAGAGAGAACGGGTAGGATGACGAGGCCTCAGCCCTGACAGCTCAACAAGGCAAATCTCTGACCAATTCGGTCAGTAATGATGCTCCCGTTGACCGTCTGGCTTTAATACCAGTCAGCCATTGTCCTGGAAATATACGCATACGGACACCGGCAGCCACGTTCCCAGGTTTCTGGAACTTTCCATTTTAGTCACTTCCAGGGCTTCAGGTTCCAGATAGTTTGGGACATCCTACATACAAAGACATCAGAGAGTACAAAGTAGTTTTCCACGAGGCTGGTCGTGGTTGGCCGAGCCAAAGGTGGAACCGATGGCAAACTGAGGTAAGGTCCGTGCCTGTGGTTTGCAGAAGACAGTCCTAATGGGCAGACGTTTCTGAACCCTAGGTCTAAGGTCTAAGCAAATTCGTGTTGGGTGAAATACAGCCTCAAGAGATCATTTTTCTTGGCTCATACCAATTATGAGAGCTGGTGAAATTCTGGAGGTAACCAAACAAATCTGTTCTAACAGAACAGTGGCTTTGTTCACGGATTTACCTGTGTTACTGCAGTTGAGAGACTGTCAAGAGAATTCTACATGAGGAAAAGCGAGAGCCTGGTCCAGTTTGTTGGCACAGCAAATAGTTCTTTTATTGCCGATCCCCCAGTAAAGTCACATATGCGGACAATAAGTCTCTGCTTGCTTGTGAAATACTTTATTTTCTGAGGCTCATGGAGGGGTGTGCTGTCCCCTAAACCCTGAGCATGAGCAGAGCTGCAGTTAGCAGCAGAAGGTCCTATGCCCAAACCCACAGGGAGCAAGAGACTACAGATGAGCAGGGGCAGGGGCTGGGGCTGGGTCACAGGTTACTCTCAAGGGGGTCCCCGTAGAATTTTGTAAACAGTCGAATACTGGTGTTCTTGAACACCGTACTAAATTGAAGTTTCTGGAGAATAAAGAGGCAGGATTTTAAAGATAATATTTGGAGGAAGCCATAATCAACAACTCAAGAAAATTGGTAGATGGTTGGAAATGATGAAGTCGCGTGCTGCTAAAGTTAT
This sequence comes from Procyon lotor, assembly GCA_028646535.1. Lineage (NCBI taxonomy): Eukaryota > Metazoa > Chordata > Mammalia > Carnivora > Procyonidae > Procyon > Procyon lotor. The sequence goes on from CM053613.1 coordinate 75,059,492, forward strand.
GAAATTAAAATAATATTTGCACTTTTGGCCATTAGTTTTGGACTAACCAAGGAGTATTCAGCCTCTTCTCCATCCCACTTACCAAAGAGAAATAAATGGAAAGAGATCAAGGCAGAATTTATTTTTATCATCTGGAACTTAGCCTCAAAGTTTAGACCAGAATCTATGAACTCCACCGAACCCCATGGAGAGTTCATTTGATATATTAACATTAAAGTGCTAGAACCAAAGCAAGCTCAAAAAACAAAAAATGTCTCTTTCTCTAGAGCTCAGCTGAACTGAATGATCTAATAAAACATGCATTCTTTTCACTAAGCAGCAAAATGGCGAACAAGAAAACCCCCACTGAGTCCTGCAAAGTTAGCAGAAACAATTTGCTCCAAGCCACGCGTGTTGGAGCAATAACCTCCAGATCGCCCCTTGCATGAGGAAAATAATAAGCTAGTGTGCACCCCTTCCCAAGCCATTTTGATTCCCCAAGCTCCCAGGAAGAACAGCAACCCAAATGAGAGTTAATCTGACCCTGCGATGGTTTTGAAGAACAAAAGCTATCCTGAGAAATAGTGAATTATTATATGCTGTGCACCTGAATAATTCGCTAGTCGTCCACACAGATATTTTTTAGTTTTGCCTCTAACATCTCCCTCGGCTCACCAAAGTATTTCTTCCAGCCACAATAAATTTCCCCAAGAGAAATATACAAAATTTTTTTCTTCTGTCTCCTTAAATTTCTAGTGATGTTGGCCAACTGACCCATTAATCTGATTTGTGGGAGAGTTAACAGACTAAGAGCCAAAAAATGGGTGCCCTCCCCATGTACTCACTAAACTGTTTTGGCAGAATTCAATGTTCTCAAACTTGAGCACA
>CM053613.1:75060858-75080115 GCA_028646535.1 Procyon lotor
TCTGACTGACTTATTTTGCTTAGCATAATACCCTCCAGTTCCATCCACGTCGTTGCAAATGGCCAGATTTCGTTTCTCTTGATGGCTGCATAGTATTCCATTGTATATATATACCACATCTTCTTTATCCATTCATCTATTGATGGGCATCTAGGGTCTTTCCATAGTTTGGCTATTGTGGACATGGCTGCTATAAATATTCGGGTGCACTTGCCCCTTCAGAACACAACGTTTGTATCTTTAGGGTAAATACTCAGTAGTGCGATTGCTGGGTCCTAGGGTAGCTCTATTTTCAACTTTTTGAGGAACCTCCATACTGTTTTCCAGAGTGGCTGTACCAGCTTGCATTCCCACCAATAGTGTAGGAGGGTTCCCCCTTCTCCGCATCCTCGCCAACATCTGTCGTTTCCCGACTTGCTAATTTTAGCCATTGTGACTGGTGTGAGGTGGTATCCCACTGTGGTTTTGATTTGTATTTCTCTGATGCCAAGTGATGTTGAGCACTTTTTCATGTGTCTGTTAGCCATTTGGATGTCCTCTTTGCAGAAGTGTCTGTTCATATAAAAGAGATCCAGTTCTTACAATAAATCTCTCATAGCCATAGTCGTAGTCCCCTTCCTCTCACTGGTACTTTATTGGAACCAAATGTAAACTAATTTAAAGCCATCAATGACTGCGTTATTACTGGTAACTAGTAGTCAAGGACCTATGAAGGCAAATTAAATGGTTGGTTGTCCCCTGCTGTTACCTGCAGTCAAGTCTTTGTAAAAGGAAAGGCTCTGAATGATCAAGGAGATGTTGCCATAGAAAAATCAAGTCTAAGTAAAGCACTGTGGTGTTAGATGGTTTCTTTCAAAGTCCCTTGGAGAAGGCAAATAATGTGATCAGGATTTAAATTCTCAGCTCAAGATCTGGATAAAGAACCAGAGAGTTTCTGTAACTTACCTGAAATAAACCTTTATCACCTGAGCCTGGAGATTGAGATTTCTGAAAGCCAAATCCAAAGCTGAATTCTTCAAAGGCTGACATTTACAACACAAATTGCATTCACGGCCTCAGAGAATCTCTTCTGGAAGGCCAGAGACCCCCAAATTAATCTGGGAACAAATGAACAGAGTCTGATAAAACTAAGATCCTTAAAGCCCAAAATTCTGCCGACTGTGTTTTTTCTTGTGGAAATAGCCTCACATCCCCTGTCAGAGGGAGTTAGCTTACCTTGCCTGGGGAAGCTTCGATGACCACTCCAGAGGTCACTGTCTTGTAGGGGAGCACTGACTGCCCTCAAGACTCGTCTCCACAACTGTTGGTGCTTCTACATCTCTGTTTAGAGATCGAAACACAAGATCTGGCAGACCCTGGGGTACGATCGTGATCAATGAGAAGATACCATACATTTCCAAATTTTGCAAGATTTTGACCGTTTCTATGGAAAAACAATCCGAGGGGGATGTCTGAGAATGGTTGGGTCAGAGTGGATTTACTGATATGGGTGCACTGACCAGAGACTCTGTAGCCAACGCTTTAGCTTGAATGATAGGGAGCTCTAACAGTTTGCTTTGATGGCTGACTTTTTCGCTGGCACAGAAGACAGCTGAATCTTGATGAATGATGGTGGATCACTGGACATTCCATCAGGTGGTGACCCCAGCGGCAGCTGCTGTTTCAGTTTTGGTGTCTTTACCGGAGCAAATTAGTATATCATCAAGAGCCTAGAATGCAGCTATAGATCCACCAAAAACTTTTTTTTTTCAGTACCTGTTAGTAAAAACTACCCCAAACATATTAGAATTTTGATAAACTAATATCCCATTGGGCACTCAGCGCATTATTTCATACTTCTAACCTTTACATTTTATTTTATGAAGAAGATGAAGGAAGTGGAAGAGGAGAAGGAGGAGGAGAACAAGAAAGAGAAGGAAGAGAGAAAGAAGAGCCTTAGGTCAAGGTCATAGGGAAGGAAGCAGGGGAGAAGAGAAACACCTCGTGAGACACCATATGAGGAATATTGACACTTGCAAAAATGACATTAAAACAGATCTATTGATGTGATTTCCTTTTTCACTGTTCCTTGTATGAGATGTCTTCCTATCTGTCCAGAGCTACGATGAGATTTAGAATTTTACATCAGGGATTTGTAGGGAGAGAACTCAAGATATGATTTATGAATCATCAAGTAAAGAAGCCTATCCAGGACTAAGGATGGGAAGGAAAGGAAAGGAGGTGGGGGGAGGGAGAAGAGAGAGAGAGAGAGAGGAAGGGAGAAGAGAAAGAGGGAGGGAGGGAAAAGAGAGAGAGAGAGGGAGGAAGGGAGAAGAGAAAGAGGGAGGGAGGGAAAAGAGAGAGAGAGAGGGAGGGAAGGAGAAGAGAGAGAGAGAGAGAGAGAAAAGGAAGGGGAGGGAGGAAGAGAGCAGGGCACTGTGGTCTGATGGAAATGTCCTGGAGCTCCTTCCCTTACAGTCATAGCTTACTGGAGCAAGAACAGTCCTACCTTACTTAGGGATGGTGGAAGCATCCAGACAAGCATGGAGAAATTCCAGTGCAGGGGGCTCCTCGTGTAACAAGATGATAAGAAGTAACTTTCAGAGGAAAAGGCTGAGGCTACAAATCAAATGTGGTATTTGGGGGTGCCTATGTGGCTCGGTCGTTGGGTGTCTGCCTTCGGCTCAGGTCATGATCTCGGGGTCCTGGGATCGAGCCCCGAGTCGGGCTCTCTGCTCTCCGAGGAGCCTGCTTCCCCCCACCCCCCGCCTTCCTCTCTGCCTACTTGTGATCTCTTTCTCTGTGTCAAATAAATAAATAAAATCTTTAAAAAAAAAACAACAAATGTGATATTTGTCACAAGGATTGGACATTTGGAACCAGGGGACAACATGGCACCATTTTAGATGGTATCAGCTAAGTTCCTATCTCTCCTCTACCATTAACAGAATTGTGTCCTAGGGCAATTTACTATTACTTTCCTGGGAGGCATTTCTTACCAGTATAATGACTGTGTTTGATTAGTCCTTGGCCCTTCCAGCTCTAACATGCACTTACTCACTCAGTAACTCAGGCACCAAATACCTGGTGAGCACTTGCTGATATCAAGCCCTATACAGGGCACTGGGACATAAAGATGTATAAAAAAGAATTGTTGCACTTAAGGAGATACATTGGAATGAAGCTGACAGCGTTTGAAATAAAACCTCACAGTGTGGTACCAGAGGCACACACAAATGACAGGAGTGGGACAAGTTGAAGAGACCCGAGTTCTCATCTCCTATGGAGATCTGAGTTACTTTTATCTCCTTGGGACTCAGAGATACCTATAACTGACCGACATCTGGAAGACAGAGTATTCGGAATCCGATGTTAAAGCTTCTTAGGGTTTCTGAGAAAGATAGGTTCTCAGCAGTGAGCTGATGACAAAGTCAAAAAGCCCTGATCTGTGCAGATTGACCAAGTTCCGAGGCATAAACATTCCCACCCGGGGTTAATTTTCAAGCTGCCGATGGGACATCCGGGAACGTGGCACTGGGGAGGAAGGCACAGATGGGTCTTGTGAACCAGCGCGAACCAGCTCCGCGCGAGGGTGCTTCCAAAGAGGGCTCCTCGTTCCTGTGGGGGCTCCGCAGCCACTCTCCAAGGAGGGGTTGATGGAGATGAGGCTTCAGGGCACAAAGGATATTTTTGTGGGTGTGTACTTGGACGCTGATCGGAAACAACTTCACAGCTCAGGGCACATGGATCTTGGAGCAGAGGAGATGAAGCACTTTCCGGGCCCCAGGGTACTCTCCTTCGCTGGGGAGTGGATGGTCTGCTTTAGTCCCTGCTTGCAGTCACAACATTGTGAAGACAGACGCTGCTTCCCCTGAAAGTGTTTCTATGGCAACCTCGCCCAGCAAGCAGAGAACAGCACTCTCAGCTTCAGCCGGAAGGTTGGAAGATAAAAATAAATTCTGATTAATCCAAGACCCATGTATGACTAAGACTCAGGAATTACCTGAAAACATAAAACCAGTCAGGGTGAAATTTGCATACTTTCTTTTCTTTTCTTAAGAAAAACAAACCCCATGAACTAATAAACTGATGTTTGTTTTTTTTTTTTTTTTTCTTTTATTATGGCTCCTTGGAAAGCAGAGTTCTTTCTATGAAAGAACTTTCTATGAGGCTGAATTTTGCTGGTAGCTTTTCTCTCCGAATTTCTCGCTCCTTGCACAGCATCCTGGGAAAGAGTCAGTGTTCGGGGAGTTGACTTGGTCCAGTAGGAAAAGAGTGGCCACAATTCAGATTTCATAGCTGATCGTCAGAGCCCAGAGACCCAAAACGTAGCACCCTATCCACAGGAGCCCGTGAAACCTCTGTCTCTCTTAATTGTCTTAGCTCACTCCAAACACCTTCCCTGACTACCTTACCAATGAATGGTGAGGCTCAAATGAGGTCAAAGATATGGAACGTTTTTGCAAAAATGGCAAGGTTCTGTGCAATGCAGGTTGTGATGATGACTATTATTAATAGGCCTTGGGTTTAGGGGGAGGGAAAAACGGAGGAGGCAGGCAGACCTCCCCCCGTGGAGGCAGGCAGGGGCGGCAGGTCTCATCGACAAGGAATCGATTCAGTCCCAGTCAGGCTCACAAGGCTGGATGTTCGACCTCGCTGCACCCAAAGCATAAACTCCGTGTTACCACCCATCCACCCTCGCAGAGATGCTCTCCTCCCCCTCCAAGGCCTCAAACCCAGATCTGCTCCAGCCCGTCTGTCACTGTTATTTCCTTCATGCTTGGGTGTCAGCGAACACACAGCTTCCTTCTAATTTAAACTCTGTAGCTCACTTCTTTGCTCAAGGCACATTATTATTCTCCGGTAGGTTCCAGAGATTTGGCCCATTTACCTCTGTTCGCTTTATTTATTGCTTCCCCGTTGGGCTTTCTTTCCATGACCGCATCTGTCTTCCGCAGAAGGAAAAGGCTTTCTTATAGTTATTTTAGTCACCTTTAACAGACCAAGAAGGGCTTTAAAATGTTAAGGAGATAGATCATTTTTTAAAAATGATCTTTTCCTTTTTTTTTTAAGTTTCCCCCTCTTAAGAGTTATAGACCCCCAAGAAGTTGCAAGAACAGGGCAAATAGTCCTGTGTTCTCTTCAGGCCACTTCCAATGGTGGCATCTTATGTAGCTAGAGGACGATATCAAAGCCAGAAAGTTGACATTGATCCATTAGTGTTTATTAGACTATAAATCTTACTCAGTTTTCACCACTTATAAAACTTGCATTCATTTCTGTGTTCGTGTGTGTGTAGTTCCAAGCCAGTTAATCCCATGTAGAGATTTGTATAACCACCCCTACAATTAAGATCCAGAACTACTCCGTCACCCCAAAAGACCATTCTCATGCTACATCTTTGCACGAACACCTACCCCCACCCTACTCTACTCCCACCATCCAGCCCTGTCCCCCTAGCAACTGTTAATCTGTTTGCTAGCTCTGGTGGGTTTGGTTTTTGTTGTTTTTTTTTTTTTGTGCCATTTCTAGAATGTTCTGTTCTACTAATGGCATCATACATATAATTTTTTGAGATTGATTTTTTTTTCAGTAAACATAATCCCCTCGAAGTCTAGGTTTTTGCCTGTATTAGTAGTTCATTTCTTTTCATTGACAAGTGGTATGTAGTCATATGGATATTCCAGAGTTGGTTCAACCCTTCGCTCAAAGAAGACTTTTAGGTTGTTACCAGTATTCTTCTATTATGAAGAAAGCTGCTATGAACATTCATGTATAGGTTTTTGTGTGAAGCTAAGTTTCCATTTCTCTGGGATAAATGCCAAGAGGGAAATTGCTTGGTCATATGGTAACTGCATGTTCGGTTTTATAAGAAACTGACAAACTGTTTTCTGGAGTGGTTGTAACATTTTCACTCCCACCAGCAGGCTATGAGTGATCCAGTTTCTCTCCGCCCTTGCCAGCTTTAGTGTTGCTATTTTTTATTTTAGCTGTTCTAGCAGATGTGTACTGATACCTCATTGTGATTTTGTTTGCTAATGCCTAGGGCGTTGAACAACTTTTCATGTGCTTATTTGCCATCTTTATCTCCTTTTAGGTGAAAGGTCTGCTCATGTGTCTTCTGCATGTTTTGTAATTGTTTTGTTTGTTTTTTAATGTTGATTTTCAAGAGCTCTTTCTATAGTGTAGACATGAGCCTTTGTCTGATGGTTTACGGATATTTTCTCCTGGTGGTAGATTTTATTTTAGTCCTTTTAAAAGAGGTTTTTCCTGGGGCAAAAGTCTTTAATTCTGATGCGGTCCAAGTTGTTACATTTTCTTTTTATGTATTGTGTTGTTGGTGTCATGTCTAGTAAGTCTCTGCCTAGCCCAAAGATTTTCTCTGGCATTTTCTTCTAAAAGTTTTATAGATCCACGCTACATTCAAATATGTGATGCGTTTGAATTAATTTTTGTGTATGGTGGGAGGTTTGTGTCAAGATTTATTATTTTTGCCCATAGATGTCTAATTATAATTGTCCCATCACCATTTGTTGAAAAGGCTGTCCTTCCTCCATTGAATTGCTTTTGCATCTTGTAGCAATCAATTGGGCATATTTGTGTTGGTCTATTTCTAGGTTCTTTATTCTGTTCTGTTGATCTACACCTCTGTTCCCCCACCAATACACACTATCTTGATTACTGTCACTACAGAATGTCTTAGCATCAGGTACTGTGATTCCTTCTACTTTTTTTTTCTTTTCCAAAATTATTTAAACTATTCTATTCCTTTGCTTTTTCATGTAAATTTTATAACAAGCTTGTCTAGATCTACAAAAATTTCTGCTTAGATTTTAATAGGAATTACATTAAATCTATAGGTCAATTTGGGAATAATTGACATCTTCACTATATTGAGTCTTCTGATCTTTGAACATGGTATGTCTCTCCATTTGTTTAGATCTTCTTTGATTTCTTTCATTAACATTCTGTATTTGTTTGTTTCTTCTTAATTTTTGGTAGTCTCTACCTTCAACGTGGGGCCTGAACTCACAACCTGAGATCAAGAGTGGTACACTCTTCCAACTGAACCAACCAGGTGCCCTAGTATTTTGTGGATTTTTTTGCATGTAGATCTATATGGGTTTTATTAAATTTATACCTAGGTATTTCATTTTGAGGGATAAATGAGGGGTAATTATAAATGGTATTGCCTTTTCTGTTTTGTTTTCCACATGTTTGTTGCTAATAATAGGAATACAATGGTTTTTGCTGTTGATTGTGCGTGTATCCTGCAAACTTGCTGAACTCACTCATTAGTTCTGAGATTTTTCTTGTTGATTCTTTGGGAATTTTCTCATCATATCACCTGCAAAATTGAAGTTTTTTTTCTTCTTCCTTTCCAATTGGTATGCCTTTTATTTCTTTTTCTTAGCTTATTGCTCTGGCTAGAACTTCTACTACTATGTGGAATAAGTGTGGTGAGAGTGGACATCCTTGCTTTATTCTCAATCTCAGAAGGAAAGCACTCAGGCTATCATTATTAAGTACAAAGTTAACTGCTAACTTTTATAGATGCTTTTATTAATTTAAGGAAGTTACCCTTTATCCCTAATTTTCTAAGAGTTCTTATCACAAATTGAGTTTTATCAAATTCCCTTTCTGCATCAATTGACTGATTTTCAAATATTGAGTCAATCTAGCTCATAATTCCAGCCCTTGCCCCACTTGGTTGTGATATATAATCCTTTTTATACATTATTGGGTTCAATATGCTAGCATTTCTAAAAGAGTATTTTTGCATCTAAGTTAATAAGAAATATAAGCCTGAAGTTTTGTTTTTGTTTTTTACTCTGATATTGATATTAGAGTAATAGTTGTCTCACAAAATGAGGTGAGAAGTACTTTCCCCTCTTCTAGTTTCTGGAAGAGATTGCATAGTACTGATGCTAATTCTAGGGGCACCTGGGTGGCTCTGTGGGTTAAAGCCTCTGCCTTCGGCTCAGGTCATGATCTCAGGGTCCTGGGATGGAGCCCCGCATCGGGCTCTCTGCTCAGCGAGGAGCCTGCTTCCCCCTCCTCTCTGCCTGCCTCTCTGCCTACTTGTGATCTCTCTCTCTTTGTCAAATAAATAAATAAAATACTTAAAAAAAAAAAAAGAATTGATGCTAATTCTTTTTTTTTTTTTTTTTAATGTTTGGTGAACTTTCCAGCAAGCCATCTGGACCTGAAGAGTTCTATTTTGGAAGCTTTCAAATTACATAGTCAATCTCTTCAATAGTTATAGGACTGTTCAGAGGATCTACTTTATATTAGGTGAGGCCTTTAATATTTTTTTGAAGTCTAAAATCTGGGCTTCCCAGAAAGCAGATCTTGAGACATGGTGTGTGGGCTCTTACTTGGTTAGGGTGTGCAATCCCAGGAACTGGGAGTGAGGGAAAGGGTGGTGAGGGGAGCAAGAAGTAACACACGAGTTTATCACCATTTGACATGAAGCAGGAAGAAATGCTTGATTTCACAGGGTCTTCCAAGCTACACATGCTTATTTTTTAGAACAGTTTCAGGAAGAGAGAATTATCCACTGGTGCCCATCATCCATTGGTCAGTTTGCCACACAGGTTGAATTTCCCCTCTGCTTCTGAGCTGCTCACGGGCAAGTGCCCAATTGGTCTGACTGTTTCTCACCTCACTGTAGACATGGACAAGCTTATGAAGAAGAGCAAAGTGGCACAGCTCTGGCGTGAGGCCAGATGCTGTTGAAATGTCCCCACACAAAGGTGCTCTTTCCGGGCCAACTGGTTGTTACAACGAGGAGGACTGGAGCAGGTGGCCCAAGGCTTCCAAGATGGTGAGACTACTAAGTAGTGTGGAAGAGGAGTCCAGGGCCATTGCAAAGCAAGAGAAAGGTGTTTAAAAATAAGTCATAGCTGGGTACCTTTCAAGAATTCTCAGTCTCCTCAGGTTTGTCCTTAGCCTTCATTCTACATGTTAAGTGACTTTCTCACACAATCTTCCTTTGGTGCGATTTACCTTCGTCTTTTGTACCCAGGGATGGAGGTTATCAACCTTCCTCTTCCCTCAGCAGGGACCCTTTCCCACCTGAGATACCACATGGTTCTTTCCAGAAAGGAGTTCCTCTGGATATCACACAGACTTATCATGAAGCTGAAACCCACAGATCATGGAGAGTCTTATGTGGCTCAAGACAAGAGCCTCTCCTCTGAATGATCTTCCTGTCCTATTTATGAAAAGGCAAGTTAGGCCATTCCTTGAGACGAAATAGTTCTATTTCCATGGTCCTTAGCCCAGAAGGCCATTTCAAGAATCACTGGATTAGGAATCTGTTTCCAAGCAAGATAAGTCTCAACAATCTTCCACCAATGACAGTTTAATTTTTAAATGAATTTTATTTTTTATCAAAGTAATACATATACATAATTTTAAACCCAAATAGTACTACAAGGCTTACAATAATAAAAGCTTTCCCCTCCTTTTCCCTCTCTGTTCCTAAGTCCCATCCCCTCAGGGCAACCACTTTAATCTCTTAGCTGTTCTGACATTTTCTTCCGTATATCAAGTCAGCATGCTCGAGCTGCTATATCTTTACTTCTGAATTTTAGACTGCGTATATATATATATCTCAGTAATCCTATTACAGTGGATGAGGGCTTAGCACATTCACACTCTGATCCCCCCTCTCTGTCCTTCTACTCTGGTTCTAGGAGCGATATTCCAGACCTTTAGGAACTGTTGGAGAACAAAACAGTTGCTTGTTGGCAATTACACCCGTGCTTATAAGATGAATATCACATTTAAAAAATCTGTTTTAATGAGTAAACAGCCTAGGATAGTAGAAAAATGTTAAAATTCTGGAACCAGACTTCCTAGGTTCAAATCCTGCTTCTACTACTCATAGCTGTGCAATCTCAGGCAAATTGCTTAATTATTTTGTGCCTCTGCTGGGGATAATAATAGAAGCTACCTTGCAAAAGTTTTGTGGGGGTTCAATGAGTAAATATAGGTCAAGCAGGTAGAACAGTGCTATAATAAGCCATATATGTGTCTGCTATTATCATTAATTTATGATTACCTTATCACGGCCGTATACGACCAATTTGCTGAGCTGAGAGAATATAATTATATTTCCTTTCTTGTGCAATTTTTCATTTCTTGTACAGTTAGTCATTGCCTCATTTTTACATTTTTTACTTTTTCATGACCCTGTCGCTAAATCTTCCCACTCTTCAAAAGAACTATAAATTCTCCACCCAATACTCTGCCCAGATAGTCGAATAATCAGGTATTATTCCAGTTCCATCCTTCTCTTTTTTGCTCCTGGATATCTCTCTGCATTCCTACTGGAATCCTCTATGATCCCTTTCCAATTTGGACTGGCTGTTCTCTAAGCCTATAAGACGGTCATGGTCTTGGGACTTCCTTTTGCAGATCTATTGTGCTGAAAATCTTATTCCCTGATATCATGTCTTCTCTCTTGGTTTAATCCAGGGTTTCTCAGCCTGTACACTATTGACATTTGGGGCCAGATAATTCCTTGCTGTGGAGGGCTCTCCTGCTATTACAGACTATTTAGCAACATCCCCGACCTCAACCTACTAAATGCCAGCAACACCACCCCCCCTAAAACCCAAACGTCTCCAGACATTGCTAAATGTCCCTGGAGGCCCAAATTGCCCCCAGCTGAGAACTTTTGGTTTAATCCTTCATTCTACTGACTCACATCTGACAACAGCTTCTTGAGAAGGGTTGCATAAGTTGTAAATTTTTTTGAGGCCTTGCAAGAAATCTTCTTTAACCCAACCTTATGTTTGATTGCTAATTTTACTGAATGTAGAACTGTGGATTGAAATAAGGCATCCCTCCTCCATTCCCCCCATCCTCCCCCCTCCCCTGCCCTTTCAAGCTATTACTCCACTGTCTTCTAGCTTTCAGGGTTGTTGTTAAGAAGTCCGATGCCACTCAGATCCATCATTTTATTTTGGCAATTATTTTAGATATCATTGGTTGCATAACACACCATCTGTAACTTAAAACAACAGCCATTTTATTATTTTTCGTGATTCTGTGGGTTGACTGGGGCTCATCTGTTTTGGTTGGACTCTCTCGTGTGGTCTCTGTCATGCAGCAGATGGGGCTGGAATCTCCAACACAGCTTCATTCATGCACCTACTTTGGCCAGATGGTAGGATGAGGTTCAGCGAGGACCCTGGGAGGGCAGAGCCTCTCGTTCTTCATGTAGTCTCAGGACCTTTCTCTCCCTTCATGAGCTCTCCTGTGGTCCCCAGTGGGGTACCCAAGACTTCTTACAGGATGGCTCAAGGCTTTCAAAAGCACAAAAGCAGAAAGAATCTGCTAGATTCCTGAGGCTTAGGCCAAAAATGGGCATAGAATCACTTTTGTCCCAATTTATTGGTTAGAGTGTCATGAAGCCAAACGGATTCCTTGTGGGAGGGGATTATGCAAGGGTGTGAATACTGGGAAGCATGGTTTCCTGGGACCCATCTTTGGAGATGGATCTACCAGATTTTTATTTCTTGAGAACTCTTTGTTCTCGAGGGGTTTTTTTTGTTTGTTTGTTTGTTTTCACAGCCTTCTCTTCTTGCCTCCTGGCTGCAGTATCCTCTCTTCTCTCTGAGAATATCAGTTATAAGTTTAATATCTTTTTTGTCTCTTTTTGCATTGACTTCCAAAGGGGCTGGGTGTCCGAAGGTAATTATGGGTCTTCCCGGACTCTCCTCTTTCTAGTGCAATGCCTCCTTCCCATCCTGTCTCAAGACTCTTGACTTGGTTTTCCTAGGGGATAACCAGCTCCTTCTACAGTGGAGGACCTGGCATCTCATGTTGGGAAGACTCGGGGGAGTGTTGCCTATTATACAGACATTCAAGGGACCTGGCCCTCCTGTTTTCAGTCTAACCCCCCCTTCCCATCTTTGTCACTGGGGCCTCCAATTTCTGAGCCTTTCAAGGATTTTTTTTTTAAAGATTTTTAATTTATTTATTTGACAGAGAGAGAGAGATCACAAGTAGGCAGAGAGGCAGGCAGAGAGAGAGGGGGAAGCAGGCTCCCTGCTGAGCAGAGAGCCCGATGCGGGGCTCGATCCCAGGACCCTGAGATCATGACCTGAGCCGAAGGCGGAGGCTTTAACCCACTGAGCCACCCAGGCCCCCCCCTTTCAAGGATTCTTGAACACAAATCAGCTTGACTCTCATCGACCTCCCCCTCTGCAAGCTCTTCGGCTTTCACTTTCTCTAGCTCCATGAAGTCAGCTTCTGTTCTTCTATTTGTACTCCATGTCCCCAGACTTTGTTGATATCTCTTGTCTGTGGTGTCCTCCTCTCTGTTCTATGTGTCCTGGGGGTTTATGACATGTGCTCTCATTTCAGTGAAAACTCAGGAGAGAATGGAGATAGACTCATGTTAGTTCACTATATATAACTCGAAGCCTTTTTTTTTTTTTCTTTTCTAAAGCCCACATGATGATATTTATAAACTTCCCAGGTTCAAAATCAAACAACTTTATCCATGACGAATTCCAACTTCAATCTAACCTGCTGCCATGCGTGACCCTGTAGTTCTCAACTCCAGCTGTATATTAGTAATTATCTGGGAAAATGCTTAAAAAATGCTGCTGCCTGGACCCTGCCCAGAACAAACTAATGAGAATTTCTGAGATGGGCACATGCAATAAATAACAGGTTTTTCTGTGCGTAGCCAAGGTTGAGAATCAGCAGTGTGGCAGGGAGATGCGGGGGGGGGAGATGTTGGGGCTGGGGTGGCAGTATCCGAGCTCAGGATATTTGACTCCAAAGTCTGATGCCTACTGCAAAATACACACTCATACACATGTGCATGTGTACAAGCACACACACACACACACACACACACACACACACACACACACACACACACTTTCTCATTGGCTTTCTATGCAAAAGGGGATGAAGTATTTGGAGCTGTTTCTACGTACTTTGATTTTCACTTTCCTGTATATTTTGAACCGTCACATATTTCACAAGCACTAGGAGGCACACACGTCCAGAATTCTAATTTCAATTACCCAGGGACTAGTAAATCTGAGTTCTACCTCTCCTCCATTTACCTTAGTCTGTGCTAAAGGGAAGCCAGAGAGAGTCGGGATTAGGAACTAAAGGCAAGTTTCAGGGGAAAAGGAAAAATATAAACTACATGATCTCTCAGGTTTTCTGGATTTCAGAGATTGGGTCTTCCTCAGTCTCTGCATAGATGTTTGAATTTAGATAATGCATGTAAAGATGCTTCGAAAAGTGTAATGTGCTAGAAACTGTTTTTTGAAAATCTGAAGTGTGTCGTTTTACAAGGACTCCTGTGAAGGTCACAAATTAACAGCCAAGTCAGATAAAATCTTTGCAAATTAAGTCAAAGAAAGACAATAATAAAGCAGTAATCAGATCGTGAGACCTGATGTCCATGATCATGATACAATTCATTTTTAAGATTTTGACATCCTTCGGCTGCTCAAAGGACGACATCCGTTGTTTTTATAGTTCCCATTACTTACTGCTGTTTTCTCAAATTTTAAGAGTCCCTGAACTAAATACATTCTTGGTTGTTCCGGACACGGTGTTTGGACTTGAGCCCAGTGTCATGACGTATTTTCTTTCCACTGTGGATGTGTTAGACCTCGCCATCATACTGGAGAAACTGGCCGTCTTCAGTCAAATGAGGCTTGCTTATGCTTCCCCCGGCATGAGACCTGGTTGCTCTGTTTTTACCAATTACATGAGTTTGTGTGTGAGTCTGGAAGCAGCAAATACTTATCCGTTCATTTGAAAAATAGTTCCTGAGCACCACTCCTTGCTCAGAACTCTTCCAAGTGGTGGGAATAAAGCAGCAAAGCAAACACAAAAATCCCTTTCCTCGATGAGCTTACATTCTCCTGAGATCTGGGTGTGTGATTTGTACGACTTTGTAACAATATTTTGGCAGGTACCTCACTTGTCCATTGGCTTCAGGATTCTTTCTTTTCTTTTTCTTTTTAGGCTATTTATTTATTTATGTGAGAGAGAGTGTGTGCACGCATGCATGAACATGAGTGTGGGGAGGAGCAGCAGAGGGAGAGGAAGAAGCAGACTCGCCACTGAGCAGGGAGCCTGATATGGGGCTTGATCCCAAGACCCTGGGATCATGACCTGAGCGGAAGGTAGATGCTTAGGCAACTGAACCACCCAGGCGCCCCTGCTTTAGAACTTTTGAGATAACAGGCAGAGTGCTAGGGTACGAACTGGAATGAAAATACAAGACTTTCTGGGGCACCTGGGTGGCTCAGTCGTTAAGCGTCTGCCTTCGGCTCGGGTCATGATCCCAGGGTCCTAGGATAGAGCCCCGCATCGGGCTCCCTGCTTGGCAGGAAGCCTGCTTCTCCCACTACCATTGCCTCTGCTTGTGTTCCCTCTCTTGCTGTGTTTCTCTCTGTCAAATAAATAAAAATCTTTACAAAAAAATAAAAAAAGAAAGAAAGAAAATACAAGATTTTCTTGGGGAAACAGCAAAAATACTTTTGACTGGGCCTCTCGGACACCAAGACATGGTCCTAAACAAAGAGAGAAAAGCTCTCTTAAATTACATCCACCCAATCAACTTTCTAAAACAACTAGCAACTTAAAAATCACAGTCAACTTCAACAAAATATTACATACTCACTGGGCTCTGCCCCGTCACTGCCCATGGCTCCCTTGCATTGTCAAGATCGGTGAGAGTCAAGTGCTCTGCAGACCTGTTGCCCCCCTCATGGACCTTCTAGAACCCACCCCGGTGCTGGTCCTCCTCAAAGACCCACAGTGGGCAGCAGGACAGTCTGCACAGACATCTGCTGGGGTTGTGACAATTTGAAGACACCCCAAAGAGAGCTGAGTTCTGCTAGTAGGAGAACCAAGGAAGAAGGGCCTTGGTATTCTAGTCCGAGCAGGTAGCAGGGAGCTGATGTTCGGTCCCCATCTTTGAGCCAAAACCCAGGAACCTGGGAGCAGAGTTTCTTGAAGACGGACAGGCAGGTTAGTATGACTCTGTGTTATTTCCCAATTCCTGCTGTCCTCTTTATGAACGAACTCTTTTTTCTGGATGATAAGACATCAGTACAAAAAAAACATTAAGTGTTTCATAGCCCACAAATGGATTTTACTGGCTTACCCTTTCCTGAGGAGCACTGGGAGTATGAATCATACAAAACCAGTCCTTGTGACCATTCTCTAACAAATAGGAATCATTAATGAGTCCAGGTTACCATTTACAAATCCTAGTTGAATGCTTTTAGACCTCAAGTAATTCTTTGTGTTTTCTGCTGCCTAGGTAATATATTGCCAGTCTTAAAATTTCATTTAAAACTCGCACCATTCTCCAAAAGTGGGAATTGATATGGCGGGCAGCTCCCGTGCCTATATTGCATAAGGTTCTTAATAGGGGCCAGAATTAAAACACTTCTAGGTAACTTATGCACTTAACACAATTAAAACTGTGGCAGAGCAATTTCCGGCAACATCAATACCAGCGTATGACTTTGGTATTGCACTTAGTTGTCCACAACAGTCCTATACACTTTTACCCTAATGTGCTTGCCCTAATCTCTATGATTTTGTTGTAACGCAGAGATGGACATGGACACTTTATCCCCATTTTACATACGAAAGAACCGAAACTTAGAAAGTATAAATGATACTCTCATTGCTAGCACCTGTTTGATTGGACTTACCGTGCGCGTGTGTGTGATTGTGGTAAACAACACATAATATAAAATTCACCATCTTAACAATTTGTAAGTGTTCAGTTCAGTAGTGTTAAGTATAGTCACACTGTTGTACAACCATCTCCAAAACTTTTTCATCTTGCCAAACACAAACTCCACACTCTGTGTCCACTAAACAAAAACTCTCCATATTCTCCTCCCCACATCCCGTGACAACCACTACTCTACTTTCTATTTCTATGAATTTGACTCCTTCAGGTAGTTGGAATCATTTGCTTTTTGTGACTGGCTTGTTTCACTTAGCCTAATGTCCTTCAGGTCCATCCATTTTACAGCATGTGACAAGATTTCCTTCTAAGGGTGAATAATATCTCATTGTATGTATAGAAACAGACATTTTGTTAATCCATCATTCATCCATTGCTACCTCTTGACTATTCTGAATAATGCTGATATGAATATGGGTGTTCAAATGTCTCTTCAAGATCCGGCTTTCAATTCTTTTGTATGTATTATACCCAGAAGTGGAATTGCTGGAAGTTCTATTTGTAATATTTTGAGAAACCGCCATATTGTTTTTTATAGCAGTGCACCATTGAACAATCCCACCAAGAGTGCATGAGCATTTCAATTCCTCTGCATCCTTACCAATACTTAGTATTTTTTAAAAGATTTATTTGTTTATTTTGGAGAGAGAGAGAGTAGGGGGAGGGGCAGAGGGAGAGAGAGAATCCCAAGCAGACACCGCACTGAGTGGGGAGACCAACGCGGGGCTCAATTTCAACAACCCTGAGATCATGACCCGAGCCAAAGCCAAGAGTTGTCCACTTAACTGAATAAGCCACCCCAGCGTCCCTATTTTCTGTGCTTTTGATAACTGCTGTCCAAATGGGAGTGAGGTGATGGAAGCCTTGTCTCATAACTCCAAGTACAACGCAGCTCCTACCGATACACAGAAACTACATCACCACACCAACCACAGCTGCCTGAGAAAACACAGGAGAAGCCATCACAGAAATCCATGGTCATGCATCCATCTAATAAACCCTTCAGTCCCTCATTAAGATAGTTCAGACAGTAGCAGAGGATATCTGTGGTCAACACTGCTATGCCCTGAATTGTGGCCCAGCCCCTTCCCCTCCATTCTGCATTTTTTTTTTTCCATTCTGCATTTGAAGCCCTAATGTGTTGAAGCCCTCTCGTGGTGAGGGGTTTAGAGATGCAGCCTTTGGGAAAGAATAGGTTTAGATGAAGTCATAAAGGTGGGGCTCTCACGATGAGATTAATTTCCTTATAAAAGAGACACCAGAGCTTGCTCGTGTATTCACTCTCTCTCCCTAGCAATGAAGAAGTCAAGTGAGCATGCCTCGAGAAGGTGGCCATCTTTAACCCAAGATGAGAGCTCTCACCAGAAATCAACCATGTTGGCACCTTGATCTTGGACTTCTAGGCTCCAGCACTGTGAGAAAATAGATGTCTATGGTTTAAGCCATATATGGTTTAAGCACGGTATTTTGTTATGACCGCCGGCGCAGACCGAGATGAGTCCCTTACCTGTCACTTTCCTCCTCAAACTCCCCCAGTGTCTACCTCTACCAGTTGATGGAGAATGGAGCCTGCTCTTGAGTCACAAAGTCGCTGAGTTCCAAAATCTTATTGAACAACAGAGGCTCCAGAAAAAAAGGCTGTCATCAATAATAAATTATCTTAGATGAATAAAAGCGGGATGGCGTAAACAAGTCCTACTGTATACAGATACAAGTCTTAGGATGGGGTTTGGAAATAAAGGTTTCGGAGAATTGTAGAGGTGAATGTGAGTGGTGCTGTCGGAAACAGAGAGCCTGATCACCTCGTACGTCTCCAGACCCAATGGCTCCCTGGTCTCTTTCCTACCCCTTGCCAGAACACATTCTGTGATCGCTTCCAAGATGGGAAGGATATTTTATTTTATTTTATTTTATTTTATTTTATTTTATTTTATCTTATCTTATTTTTATTTTATTTTATTTTTTGGGGGGGAAGGATATTTTAGACTGGCTTCATCATACTGTGAAAGTCCTTGAATTTTGCCTTGGCCCATATTCCCAGCAGAAAAGAATTCCCGTGTCTGCCCTGCTTGGAGAGAGGGAAAAGGGCGATGAGCGGCCGGCCGGCTGCTCCCTGATTACCGCTGGGAGCTTTCCTCATTTAGACGAGCAAAACAGGGAGGAAATATCTTGTTTCACTGGCTCGTATTGATTTCTTGGTCATGCCTGATACCTGCCTATGGACAGACTTAATGGCTGCAGATAAATGAGGCTTGTTCTGCTAGCAGAAGGGAGGCTGGGGAAAGAAAAAAAAAAAATTGCCAGAAAGTGCATGGTTTGTGTGGGTCCTGACAAAAAAAAAAAACAAATGTGGCTTTTAGGCTGCAATTTACTGCGGCCCAGGCGAGGCACTGGGGAGAATTTAAATTATGGTTACTGGACTTCTGACTTGTGGATGAAAGCTTAGGATATGTCTAGCGAGACGCAGGAACGAGATTCCACGGTTGCCATTACACGAAGAGGGCTGGAGGAGAAGGGACACTCCGCAGAGCTGCTCTGCCATCCTGGCCTTTCAGGTGAGCTCCCTCGGGGCCCCTGCTGGATGCCCTTTAACCCTGGGAAACTGGGCTGGGGGCAGATCTCAGGCAGGCACTGTTTGGACTGGATCCTGATCACGATTCTTCACTCTCTTCCTAATGCTAGGCCTTTAGTGCATAATAAATGTTCGGGCCACTTAATCGTCACTCGGGACACACTACCCTGCATTTCTTTTTCTATATTCCGTCTGCCAAAGCGATTGCAAGGATTTTGCATGCAGAGGCCAGGCTCATGCACCCTGTACCCTGGGGACTCTCCCCCGCAATGTCATGGGCCTGAGCAGGGCGGGGTACGAATGCCCGAGACCGTAGGACTGACGGAGGGAGTGAGCACAGGAGTGACATCGGACGGCTCCCAGGAATGCGGAAGGGACTCAGGAGGAAGACGTGGCGGGAGGTGGAGGAGCAGGTACTGAGCGGCACGTGCAGCCCAGCCTGCGATCTGCAGGACGGCATACATGATGGGAGCCACTGAATAAAGCCCTTCTCATTAGGAAGGTGCAACATGAATGATGGGTGAGTGTTCCACCCATCTGTCCAATACTGTCCAGTGTTCTGGACAGATAGACACAACACGGTGGTAGAGAGGCTAGGAGGAGGGCACACTCAGGGACTCAAGCAGACACTAGGCAGAAACGGGGGATTTTCTCATGGTGGCAGGAGCCTATCCACCAGCTGGGTGTCAACATTAGAGTGACAATCCTTGAGGCTCGAGGGATGAATTTATAAGAACGAGGCAGAGTCCTGGATTCAGAAAGCCTAACAGTGGAGCATTTGCTGGGGGTGTGAGCTCAGAAGTAAACCACCAGGTTTGCATCCCCTCACTGGCTGTGTTACCTGAGGACATTTACTAAACCTCTCGGTGCCTCAGTCTCCTCTACTGACGTTTGGGGATGATCATGGCACACACCCCGCAGGGCCGGGGACATGACACAGCAC
>CM053613.1:75080615-75100200 GCA_028646535.1 Procyon lotor
TGTGTGTGTGTGTTGGGGGTGGGTGGGCATACAGTGAAAGGAACTAGAACCAGACGCCCTCTGGGAGGACAAATCTCTGGGAAAGAAGGTTCCCCCTTTAAATGTCTGTCAGAAGGGCCATGAGTGTCCAAGGGGGGGAAAAATAAAGCAGTCCTTTCATCTAACCTAGAGTTTTCTTGCCGCAAATTTTAGTGTTATTGTTTGGGGAAGTACACCTGTGTTTCTAACAACCCAGGATGACTTCATTTATTTATTTAATTTTTAAGATTTTATTTATTTATTTGACAGAGAGAGATCACAGGCAGGCAGGGGGCGGGGGGGGGGAAGCAGGCTCCCCACCGAGCAGAGAGCCCAATGTGGGGCTCGATCCCAGGACCCCGAGATCATGACCTGAGCCAAAGGCAGAGGCTCTAACCCACTGAGCCACTCAGGTGCCCCTCCAGGATGACTTTAAAATGAGAAAGCAGATGGCCAGGGGAAGACTGAGTGACGGTGAGGTCCGCAGAGTATGATGGGGACAGGGATCTCCCCGAGCACAGGGAAGGAGCGCATCTCCGGAAGGAGAGGGCAAAGAGAGAAGGTGGGGACATCTCACCTGGTCAAGAAGCATCACCGAGGATTTGATGATCTCCCTCCATTTTTGGAGTTCTGTGTCGTGGTACTTTTGCTGGGACTCCAAGAGCTGGGCCCATTCTGTCTGAGACTGCGGTAACCTGTGGGGCAGAAGAAGGGGTACCCCGGCAGCTGGAGTTATGCTCGAAGCACTGTCCTGTGCTCCCAGACCCTGAAAGGACACAGTCACATCGGACTGCTTTGTCCTCTGCTCGGTGCCCCCGGCTCCCCTGTGCCCCAGGTCAGAAGCCAACTCAAGCCACAAGAACAGCTTTCAGACCTGCCTACGGGCTCATCCCAGAGGGTCACCCCCTGGCCTGGGGTGGCGGGGCCGTCCCACGGAGACCAGGTGGCAGGGGCTGGGGCGCGGTACCGGGTGCGGTGGGGGTGGCGGCCAAGGGGAGAGGCTGGGATTACCTTTCTTGGAGCCTCAGACCCTGCCAGGCGGTGAGGGTCTGGGTGGTATATTCCAACATCCAAAGTTTGTAGAAGAGCATTATGTTAAGGACGACCAGCAGCACCAGACTGGGAAGGAGACAAAGGGCACGACGCCAGCAGGCGTGAGATGTTGCTGAGAATGCACGCTCCCTTGAAAAGCCAGGGCTCACCCCCAACCCCCGGAGGCAGCTGCTGTCATTGACCCTTGGTCACCTGAAGCATGGCGGCGAGGGAGGGAGGAGGAAGGATGCAGCCAAGGGGAGAGGGAGACAGAGCGGCGCGCTCATCTGTGGGGGCCGGGGCACAGCAGAAGAGCCATGGAGAGGCATGTGGGCGAAGGCATTGGGAAAGAGAGACACACAGGAGCCCCCCAGACCCGGGGTGCCTGGGGGAAGAGGCAAGATGGAGAGGAAAAGAGATGAAGGGTGAACGAAGCCATCAGAGAGCCAGTACCTGAAACAGATCCTAACGGGAGCAAGGAGGAAAAATGGGGAGGAGGCAGAGGTTAGAACAGACCGGTGCGGGGGTGGGGAGGGCTGCACTGCAACCCAGCCAGAGAGCAAGTGAGTCTGGGGGAAAGAAACACCGGAAGCCAGGACACGTGGACGAGGAGACGCAGCAAGCAAGGAGCAAGAGACAGCAGCTGCAAGCAGATCTTAGGAGGTCAAGGGGGACACACGGAAGCACGTCCTCCCACCCAGCCACCCCGAGGCATGACAGAAGGACGGAGCTGCAGACTACTGGCTTGATCTGCCCAACAGTGGTTAGAAGGATGCCCTACAGCACGGTCTCATCCTCGCGCCGGCCCGGACCCGCGGGGGGCACAAGGTTCCCCAGGCTGGGCTAGCACCAGTCAGAGATGGGGAGGTGGTAAGGAGGACCTGGGGAGCACAGGGAGCCGCCGAGAGACGGGGGAACATTCCCTCCTTCTCAGTGGCCTTAGTGGCTGCCAGAAGACTATCATTGTAGGACCCAAGGTCATGGAGCAGAGAGATGAAGACTTGGGGAGCAAGGGGATCTAGAGACACACAGAACTGGGTACAGTCCTGGTGCAATGCTTCAGGCTTCTCAAGTTCTGACGAAGTCCCCTAGCTTCTCGGAACCCCTTTCTCAACAGGGACGGTTCCTACCCCCCTGGGGCTGTGGCGTGTGCGGGCTGAAGGAGTGGATGGAAAGGTCCTACACACAGGAGCCCCCCCCCGCACGACGGGCGGTTTAGCATGAAGGGGGTGTAGGGACACACACAGGGAAGGAGAGACAGAATGATGGAAAAGGACCAACAAAGAATATCTTATGCTATGCCTTCAACCTTTCAGTGTGTGTGTGTGTGAGAGAGAGAGAGAGAGAGAGAGAGAGAGAGAGAGAGAGAGAGAGAGACTGCGCTCTTCTCTGTGCTTCTAGCCCCACGGAAGGGGATATTCCTGGAGCCGGCAGCTGCCAGTCCCTGACCCTATTCAGGGCCCTGTGCCTTCTCCACAAGAGTCTCTGGATTTCACGCTGCTTTCAATGGCGCCGCCTCTAACCACGCCCGCTCGCACCGGGGGAACTTAACGCCCACCCCTTTGGTGTGGGCTGCGCACACCTTGGCTCCTGCATCTGGGGCTGTGTGAACAACCCTGCCCGCGCTGTGGGGAGATCCAGCGACACCCCTGCAAGCGGTCTGAGGGAGGGGCCTGTGGCCCACACGGAGAACGGGGGAGGGGGGGCAGAGCCGCCTCGGGGCCCACCGGACCCAGGGTGACCTGTTCTACACACACACACACACACACACACACACACACCCCGTCGGCAGACTCGCGGACACACACACACACACACACACACACACATTCTCTGTGGGCAGACTTGCGGCCCGGACCCTCCAAGTGTTGACTGATGAAGCCCGTGACCTTAACCTAACAGAGCCCCCAAGTCAGCTAACGCCAGGCGACCCCACTGACTCAGGAGAGCGGGCCCCCTTTGGGGAGGAGGGAAAGCTCCGACAGAACTTAGCTCAGGCTCACATTTTCTATCTACCAAACCCAACGGGAGAGACATAGCAGCACGAATCCCCAGATGGACGTTGCTAAACGGGACTCTCACTGCTTTCCCAGTTGTCTTTGTACGTGTGTGACTTTGTGAGGAGACCTCGGCTCCCCAGGCCGAGGGCAGAAGTCTGCACCTACTGTAACTGCTTCTGTTACACACACGGTCAGGTGAGAAGAGAGCCTCACGGCCCCCCGCCTCCAGTGGTGCCCACACCTTGGCCGTGGCCGTGGTTCCTTCTTGCACTCGGCGCTGACGCCGGCCGGTCTCATTCTCCCCCGGGGCTCTCGTGCTACCGTGAACTCAATCAGCACCCGTGAGCTGTACGCTTCCCCGCCTCGCTCCGGGTCCACATCGTCGGGCACTGCCCCCTCCACCCAGACCCCCTGCGGCAACTCAGGGCACCTGGAGCCTGAGCGTCTCCTCCGACAGCTCTGTGCCCCGACCCGGGCTTCTGAGAACGACACAACCATCTGGGGGCGCCCACCGCTGCCCTCCCTCTCCTTCAGCTACCCAACCGGACGGCTGATGGGTCTTCCATCCCTCCCTTGGGGGACAGGCACGCTCACCTATGTCACTGCCCCTTACTTGGACCAGCCTGCCTGCCTCCAGGCCTTTCTCCTCTAGACCTCGCCCTACGGCCGTCAGAGGGACTTAAAACAACACTTGATCGGAGAAGCTATACAACACCAACAACACGTAAAGCCAATCCTGTCGCCTTCCAGGCCTTCCTGATGGTTTTGGCTGTGCCTCTGCTTCTGCCTCTCCGAAAACGCATCAGTGGGGGCCTGACGGATTGGGGAGAGGGTGTCCCAGGAGAGAGAGCCAGAGACAGGCCAGTGCCCAGTGCAGAGCTGGCAGGACCCCTGTCTGTGCCCCGCCCCCCAAGCTCACAGCAGACCCCCATCTCCAGGGAAGGCAGTGCGGGGGGCAGGGGGGGCCCGGCAGCGGGCCGAACCAAGCAGAAGAGCTGTCTGCACTCGGCCGTCCCGGGACCTCCCTGCTCCCCGCAGCTCAGGGGCCTCCCCAGCATCCTGGGCTCCCACAGCGGACAGCTGGGCCCTCCCAGCCTCCCCGTGCATTTCTTCCCACTTCCTCTCTCCCTGCCCGGCATCCTCCTGGGAACGTTCCTGAGCCTGCTGTTTTATAACGTGATGGCAATACTGTAAATTATTTACAGTAATAGAAGTATATATTTCTGGATGGTCGTCATCGATTTTGTCTGGCTCTCTTGCCAAAGTGCGGGCCTGGGAGTGCCCAGCCCTGGCGCCTGGCACACAGCAGTCTCGGGACCTCCCTCGCACGTGAACGAGCGGGCTTCTGAGACGCTGTGTGGCACCTCTGTGTTAGGACTTCTCCCACAGGGCAGTAATTCTGAATTTCCTGTCTGTCTAACCCACTCGAAACTGAGCTTCTAAGGGCATGGATGCTGCATACAGCGTTCCGTTCCCGATCCCGAAGGCTTAGCTTGCAGCAAATGCGAAATCGAACAGAGAAAAAGCAACAAAGCGGCAAAGAGTGACGGACAGAGCAAGTGATCTGAAGGGAGGTGGCTAGGGGACAAAGAGAAGCCAGGGCCGCGGTACCCCGAGGAGCCAGCGGGCGGGGAGGGAAGGTGCTGGGCGGGGGCGGGAAGAGAGCTGGGGTCCCTTACACACAGCTGATAACCAGCAGCAGCTTGGACACACTCTGCAGGTGGAAACCGTTAGGGGTGTCCTCGGGGATATGCCGCGTTTGCGTGGAACCTGCAGGGAGAATGAAGAGGCCATCACCATGGTGGCTCGCCGTGACAGCGGTCACGCACAGAGCTTCAGGGAATGATGGAGGGGTGTCCAGGATGTTGTCACGACAACGAGATGACAGATACACCCAGCCCTCCGAAAGTACAAGGGAAGCCCCGTGAGGGCAAGGTCACGGGCTGGGTCAGGCGAAGTGGACGTTCAAGTCACTGAACAAACCAGAGACTCAACGGCCTTATGTAGCTAGGACATGTGGCTGGGGGACAGAGAGCTCGGCGGCTAGCCGTGGCACAGATGACCGCACTGGGCTGGGACCAGAGACGGCTCTCAGCTCAGGCTGTGTCCATAGCCAGTGACGGGACATCGACCAAGTCTCAGCTCCCCTGGGAGAGCCAGTGAATTCACTCGTGCCATGTGAGTCAGAAGCCTCCCTCTGGTTGGAGCTGGAGGGGGACACAGAGGGCGGGCACTCTCCTCCTCTCCTGTCCCCACCCTGAGGAACGCCCAGGGGTGTGAAAGACACTGCACTAGTGGTCTCTCGGGCTCCTTATGGCCACAGGTCGCCAGGACTGAGCGAGGGCATGAGGTTGTGCATGACCAGATGGGAAGGGGGAGACACATGGGGGGGGTAGGGGAGGGGGGGCTGCCTCAGACTCCCTGACGTCTGTGTCAGGAGGGCACCTGGGCCTGAGCTGTGGCTTCTCCCCGGTGCATTTGCCAAAACCTTGGAAGCTGCTCCTTTGAGTCCATCAGGGTGGACACGGGAGCTCAGGGAACTTCTGTTCAGCAGACCCCACGTGTGGGTTCAGCAGGGACTGAGTAATGGGCAGAGGATCCGGAGGCTGAATAATGAGTTAGGGGCAAATTACACAATCTATGGCCACCGACGCAAAAAGGCATATATATACGTGTGTGTGTGTGCTGGCACTCGGCACAGGCGCGCAGCTGGGGCCCAAGCCCTGCCCCAACCGCCAGCAGGCGCCCACCTGCCACGTGTTTGATCCTGTGGCCCACGTCTTCATCGGTGGGTGTGGTGACAGGGCTCATCACCTCTTCCAGGTGAGGCACCCGCAGGTGGGCATGGGGACGCTTCCTCCTCCGAACCGCCGGGGCCTTGCTGGTCTTCTCCTTGGGCGACTGTCTGTGCATCTCAGCCAGGTAGGTGCTCTCCGTCTTGGTCAGCTCGCTCTCTGTCCGAGACAAAAGGCCAGCTGCCTCTACCTCCAGCTCGACACGCTGGCCTCCAGAAACGACTCTGCCTCCTCCCAGCTGGGGCCTCTCCCCGAGAACCATTTCCCACGCTGCCCTCGGGGACGCTGAGTGGTGGGCAGGGGTCCCTTGGGGGCGGCCACGAGCCTCGGGAAGTTCCACTGGGATACAACCCCAGCCAACCCCCCCCACTTCGGGTTTTGCTCATAGGTTCCCAATATCCATATCCTCACGTAGACGGTTGGGGGCACATCACACGTCCTCACGGATGCATTCCAGGCTCACCCTTCCTTTCCGTACTGAACTACCCCCGTGCGATGAGATGGGGAGGTCACGCGCCAGGGGCAGGGGTGGCCACAGACCCCTCCGAAGTTACAGGCACAGGCTCTCGGAAAGGCACGTGTGCACACGTGTGGCCCCCACCTCCGCGCTTCCTCCGCCCCTGCACGGCGGCCCCCGTGCGGCCGAGCCGGCGGCTGCAGCCTCGCTCACCGAGGTGGCGGAAGTAGTCCTCCAGCCCACTCCAGAAGTTCTTCTCGATGAATGTCTTCACCAAGCCCCAGGGCTGTTTGCGATAGCGCAGCTCCGTGGAGACCCTAGGAGCGAGCCAGGAACGAGGTCAGCCGTTGCCTGGGCCGCCCCCTGCTCTGCCGGGACAGACGCCTCGCATTGCACCCTCTGTGCCACTGAGCGCCCCCGCCACTTCCGGAGGGCAGGGGAACCGGCGCACGGATCCTCATTGTACCGGTGAATCCTCATTGTACCGGTGAGAAACGGGAGCTCTAGAACAGCCCAGCAGACCAACGGCTAACTCAACAGGGCTCCTGACTCGGCCCATTGGTCTTTCATGAGGCCACGCCGCCTCCTCCAGACGGTGCCGGGCAGCTGGCCAGCCGAGGGGGTCCTTGTCATCTTGGCAGAGACCTGCACATCCAGGTCAGGCTCTGGGGTTCCGTCACACCTGCCTCTAGGGGAGGGACCTGCCCCCGGCCCTGGCTCCCGCCCCTCCGCTCCCCGAGACCGTGTCAGCTTTTGCTTTTTTCCAAGTATTCTCTCTCCCAGTCACGGGTCTCTGCTGCCCACGTGGTGTGCACACCAGCCCCTTCCTCTCCTCCGCGGCCCTTGTCACCGCAGCTCCCAGTTTATGCTCCCGTTTTTAAGGCTGCCTGCCCTCTCCCCGCTCCCCCATCCTTGGGGACACTGCGGCCTGATGCGAGCAAGCCGATGCTTGCGAGTCACCTCCCTCCACCCCCGCCCTGCCAGCAGGCAGGTGTCCACGGGATTATGGGGGAGGGGCGTGTCAACAAGGGGAGAGGTTGACAAGCTGCCTCTGGGGGACTGGGCAGAAAGGACTCTTCAGAACAGTGGGAAGAGAGAAGCCTAGACACAGTGTGGGGAACGATGGTGGGGGCAGGTGGGAGGAAAGAGGATGGAGGAGCACAGGCACCAGAAATATAGACACTTTTATATAAAGAAGAGGATGAGAACGACGCAGGCCCTGAGACGTGGGTGTTGGAAGTCTCGAGTCCCGAGAGGGCTCCCTGGGGCCTTCCACCGAAGCCCCGTCCGACTGCGAGCGCAAGCGAGGACAAAAGGTGCACAGGGGTGCCTCCCGGGAACCCCTGTGGGCCCTCCGGCCGCCCACCTGAGCCGACTCTTGTTCCGAGCCACGCGGGTGAGGGTGTAGCGGTTGATGGTGTAGAAGTAGTCGTGGTAGGGCACGTCGTGCGTCAGGACCTCGGCGTCGATCACGTAACACTCGCTCTCCTGGCTCGCCTTGTACATGGTCTGTGGGGACGAGGGACACAGCTGAGGAGAGGTGACACGGGGAGAGCCCCACCTTCCTCCCATCTCTCCCCACACCCACCCCTGCCTTCTGGACGGGGATGGGGGACCCCGAACCTGTGGAAATGGCAGCCCAGCACGCGTCGCTGCCTCAGGGCGCGACGACACAGGCGCCCAGAATCTTCTCCACGCCGGCTACCCTCTGATGGGGTGGGGGCCCCTCCCGCGGCACCCCTGCAGCCCTCTCGCGCCCCCCCCCGCCCCGACGACTCACCTGCGTCTCCCTGACAGTGGCTGTCTTCGGAGCCAGAGGGTTGGTAAGGGTGATGGTGTAGAGGATCACTCGGCTCTGGTTTCCGTTCTCTTCCTTCTTCCATGGGTGGAAGATGATATCTGAGGGTGGACAAGAGCCCTGGAATGAGGGAGGGAGGCCGGCCCGCGCCATCTCTCACTTTCCCCTCTGAGTGAACCCTTGACTGCACTGATGGCCAACTGGCCCCCAACGGGAAGCCAATGGGAGCCCGAGGGCCCCAGGAGGAGGGGGAGTCAAAACAGAAAGAGACTCATTGTAGCGCCGCCGAAATTCTACACAGGGCTCCAGAGCGCTGATTGTTCCTGGGGCTGGGACAGGCCGTCCGGGGGCCCCTGCGGGGGTGCGAGCAACACTGGAGCAACTGTGACGGAGGCCTGGGATCTCTGGGAACGAGCCCCCTCCTCTAAGGCATGGCCTCGGCGTGCCCTCCACCCGCCCTCCCCTCTTGGCAGAGGGCAGCGCTGATGCCCGAATGTTCTCTCACGGAGTCGGATGCCCGGCAGCCCTGCCCGGCCAGAGCCGCAGCCCCTGCTGCGGGGGCAGAACAGGGGCAGGGGCACGAGACGGGAGCAAAGAGGAAGGTGCGGGGTCCTAGATGGGAGTCCCGGCTCGTGCCCGACTGAGCTGCACGGCCCCCAGGCAAAGTGAGGAGAGTCGGAGCTCGGGTCGCGTCGTCAGTACCCCCCGGGGATCGCAGTGCTCGCACACGCAGCAGGCCCAAGGGTTACACGAGATGGCGTCACGTGCCTGGCACGCCAGGGGTGCCTGGCAATAAGGGCTCGTGGTGATTCTTTGTGAGACCGTGAGCCCTGGGCAGTCTTGCTCGCCAGGCCTGGCGCACAGTGGGCAAGCATAAAGCGGCAGGGCTACAGGACAGGAGGAGCGCACAGGGCCCCAGGGCAGGGAGAGGGGGCCCCTGTGCCCTCAGGGGGCCTGGGGAAGGAGGGAACTTGGGAAGAAGAGGACACAGCGTGCCCCAAGAGGAACGGACCAGAGAAGCGCCGCTGCTCCATGAAGTCCCGCTGGAAGGGCGAGTCGGTGAACAGCAGGTCATAGAGCTTGTCCACGCTGAAGTTGAAGACCTCGTTCACATACTGCCGGCCGCTCAGGTCCTCGTAGAAGGCCTGCACCTCCCCTGTGCAGAAGAGGGTGGGGAAGGAGGGAGTGAGGGCCGAGGGGCGAGGCAGCCCCCAGGGCACTCCGGTGGCATGGGCCCCCGAGGGTCAAGTGCGGCCGGTGTGGGTGGGGGCTCACGACCTCGCATCTGCTCGTCTCCTCCTTCGCCGGCACACACACAGGTCGCTCGAACCGGCAGCCTTCCCTGACAAAGACTATGGGAATGTTCTGTTTGCTTTTCTGTTTTCAAGCCTTCCTAAGGAAGCTGATCTCAGACGAAAATTTAAACGAAGGAGGACTTCCCGAGTCCAGAACTTATCAGTTACCCAGAGCCTGTAAGTTAAGCACGACTGAGGACACACGGCCCTGCCACGATGGCACAGGGTCACTAAAGGGATGTGGATTCATCTAGAATGTCCAGCTGGGCTGGACCGCAGGGCCGTGCTCTCTAACCACACGAGGCTGGCTCCTCTTCCATAAGGCGGCCTGTCTCCCCCAGGATTTCAACGCCTGTCAATTTTCTGAGGTTCTTGTCCGCTCCGGGAGAATGTGCCTGGGAGTAGAGGAGTGTTGCTAAAAAGCCCCGGCACTCCTCACAAGCCCTCGGCACCCCAGGGTCCCTAATTACTGCACCTACAGAGGCTGCCGTGCGGTCTCAAGCAAGATGCTGACATTCCCGGTGCCCCTGCGGCTCAGAATCATACAGAGCCGGTGCCCGTGACCGGCCAGGATAAGCAAGTGGGAAGAACAGTCACGTCTGAGTTGATGTGCGCGGAGCCCCTGTTGGGCAGTACCCCACCTGTGCGATCGCTGGCACCGGCCCTGCGTCCTAGGTGGGACTGGGGGAACCAGCCGAAGGGGAGGACACCACTCCGGGGGACCATCGGAGAGACCGTCCACAGATGTTTAAATGAGCACTGTCTACACCCATTAGTTGTGGTCTAGAACCAAGTGAGCAGATGCACCCATTTCGTGAATACTGACAGTCAGGCCTCTGGGCCCCGGGATGCGAGCCAGGTCCTCGAGGCCGACCCAAGGCAGGAGTGAAGAAGTACTACCTAGAAATACCAGAGAGAGGGCAGGTTCCGGAGTCCGAGTGACCCGGCAACACCTTTTCTTGCAGCTTGGGCTACAAACCCGAGGCTGGAGCCACGAGGGCAAGCTTCTGTTAAGATGGCCTTATTTCCAGGGAGCGGCTGGCTAGCACCTTCCTGGGGCTTAGAAACACCGCCTTGCCTTGTGTCTCTATGAGGAACAGAGCTTCAGGGCGAGTCCGGTGGACCGGGGTGGGGGGGGACCTTTAGTGGCAAGACTGGACCGCGGGACAGAGCTTTCCATCCAGTACGGACAGACAAACACGGAATGAGAAGGGTCCGGCACTGGGTTCTCCGGAAAAAGTCCATCTGCTAATGACAAATGGACCCGCCCTTCCACCGGAAACCCAGAAACCGCGGCCTCCGGCCTCCACGGGAGGACATCCTGTTGGCCTTCAAACGGAGAGAGGAAGGGCCGCTCCGCACGGCCACTTTCAAATGCCCACCTTCATCGTGGGTGTCGGAAGAGTCACTGAGCTCAGTGGGGATGTCCTCGTTGTCATTGAAGTCCAGCGAAGGGGAGGTCACAGGCGCGATGATCTCGATCTTCTCCCCGATGATGTTGTCAATGGCAAGCTCCTTCTCCAAGGACCCCTCGCCCTCCAGCACCTCCTCCTCCAGGGGCAGGCCATCAAACTGGGGTGGCGACAGAGAAGTCACTCAAGTGGGGCAACCTGCTCCGGGTCTCCTCTCCAAAGGGAGATTGGACTGGGGACCTGGCCCGGGAAGCTCTCACGTTGACAACACAGCTGCTCAGGGGCTGGGCTGGCGTCACGCTCTGGGGGTTTTCCCTCGCTCTGCCACAGCAGGTGGGAGAACCCAGCAGAAGGTTCTGCCCTTGTCCCCTATTACACAGTGCCCTAGCCCTAGCACTGAGCAGTGAGCACCTTCTAACTCAGCAACACTCCCGGACTCCTCCCCCCAACGCCCCCATCCCCTACAAGTGTCCGGCCTGCCTCTCACTAGTGCTCACCTGCTAAGGGGCTCTAAACCGTCCCAAGCACTTTTTTAATTTATTCTTCCCTTAGCCCTAGAGGGGGAACAGAGACAAACCTTTTTATTTTTAGGACAACTTCATAGATGGAAGATGGAGATCAGGCACCGGATGAATGATCATTCTAAGGCCAGGGGGTCTGACTCCGAAGCGACCGGAATACGAGGCTCCCCTCTCTGGGAATCCCTTCCAAGACTCCCCGCCCATTCTTCCAGCCGCCAGTGCACACCCAACACTTCCTTCATCAAGCTCCCATCCCCTCTGAAGCCAAGTCTCAGAGAGCAAAGGCCTTTCTTAACACACTTTTATCTCCTTCGCAGAGTCTAACACAGTGAAAAAATAAATCGGGAGTGTCTACACTAGGAACTCAAAAACTCATTGTCGAATGCGTGAGCAGATAACAGGTTATGGCCCTAGATTCATGTACAATCTTGATCTCGTATCAAAGCCGTTTAAAAAAAAATCGGGGACGGCTCTGCATAGAGGGGCTGACCTGGAGCGGTCACACCACGAACTCGGAATGGTTTCCATTTGCTCGGAAGCCAAACAAAACCTTGTACCCAAGGCTCGGCTCTGGATCCCAGGACTACAGCAGCAGAGCCGAGAGCCCATCGGCTCCAGGAGGCCTCCTGGAATCAACTCAGCACAGGGGAACCAACCGCCCTTCTCCCCATTCCCCAGGCCGGGGTCCTGCGTCGTGCACTGGGCGGGGAAACAGCGGGACAGGGGGCGGGAGCAAGGTCCTACCGCCCGTACCGAGACGGGGGCCTCGCTGCTCCCTGTGGACGTCAGCGTGCTGTTGGTGATGGACTTCTTGGGGAGCTGTGGACTGGCGTCGGGCTTGGTCTCGATGCTACTTTTGGATGAGCTGTCGTTCACTTCATTCTCTTCCACGGGGATCTCCTCACAGTAGCTGGAGGAAGACGCCACGCACTCCCGTCAGCCCCAGCTGCCGAGACCGCCGGCTCTTCCAAGAACCTCACATCTATCTAACCGTCCCAGACTACGGGCCTTCTTGCTTCTTTGCTTTGGATATGATCTTCCTCTCAACACCAGCCCCCTGCTCCACAGCTCTCCTGAAACCTCGTCCCCACCTCGCACTCCCCTCCCCCTGCACAGTTTCGGGCCCCAAAGTCACCTTTTCTCTGCACTCTCCTTAGATTTAACCCTATCCTATGACCCCATCCTATGACCCTTTAGTGTCTTAAACGATCTTCCTTCCGCTGGCGTCCCCTCCTGTCCCAACCTCACCACTGACAGAAACAGCTGGGACTTCCTGAGAATACACTGTATTCCCCACACAGCCATGAGGATGGGACCCTCTGCAAGTGCCCTTTGGTGAGAATGTCCAGATTGTGGATCCTAACCGGTGAGATTCTTTGCCTTGGACACCCGAAGGGGAACCCTCCCTGAGACAAGGGTGGGTGCCCGTCTAGGGACACTTCAGCCTCTCCCCAGGGAGAAATCTCCCCGTCACCGACATCTGACTCACCCTTCACCTATCACCCCACCTGGATGCGTGACAACTCTGAGTAACCCGTGACATGCCTGCTAAGGAGAATCAGATACTCAGGGATTAGGCGATACCAGCACTGAGGGTCACTATTCAGCACTCTTTCTCCGCTTTCCACTGCCCTGGGCCTCACACGCCACCGCCGAGCCCCCCGTCCCTCCCCACCTCGAGCAGGCCAGCATGGCCTCGAGGCCCCCTCCTTCTCAACCCATCAACGGCACCGGATACAGCGATGCTCCCTTCTCCTAAAGCTTCGGGGAGAAGCTTCGAGGATCCTTGAGGATCCTTGGCTTCGAGGATCAAGCTTTCCTAGTGTTCCTCCTACTTGGCTGGACGTTCCTTCAGGATTTCTTTTGCTTCCTCCTCCTCTAGTCGAGTGCTCCCCGGCCCAGTCCTCGAACTTACGTTCACCCAGCCATTTGGTGGTTTTAGCTAATCTCCTGGCTAGCCACGCATAGTTCCCAGGTTTATGCACCTCGCCCACACTTCCCCGGGGAACCCCACGCTCACACGCACAAATGTCTGTGTGACCCCGCCATCTGGCCAGCAGTCATCTCAAACCCAACTTGCCTGATCTTCCCCCAAAGTCGGGTCTGCGGTGCTGGCCATCTCGCTTTGGAACAGCCCTAGCCTGCCGGTTGGTAAATCCAAGAAGACCTTAAAGCTCTCTTTGGTTCCTTTCCAATCTGTCAGCAAATCCTTCAGAATAGATCTGGTCCCACTTCCAAAATATATTTGGCAACGAACCACTGACTGCCATCTCTGCTGCTGTCCTGCTGGCCCAAACCACCTTCTAACTGACCTCAATTATTCAACAGCCTCTCAGCCCGTCTGCCCTTGCTCCTCCCTGGTCTATTTTCAGTCCAGGAGCCAGGGCGATCCTGTTAGAATGTGAAGAATGTGAAGTCAGATCTCATCCATTACAAACTCAAAGCCCACTCGGAGTAAAATCCAATTGTCGCACTGGCCAAAAGGCCTTCAGGATCCGGCCCCTGGCCTCCCCTCTTCCCACTTCTTCATTTGTTCTGTCCAGACACCCACTGGCTATTCCCTCTGCCCGCAAGGGTCTCCCACAGGTACCCTCGCTTCCTTCAGGGACTCACTTAAGACCTCGCTCCCTAGGGAGGCCGTCACCGCCATCCCAGTCCCTCTTGGAGAAGCTCCCTGGGCGGCTGCCCTCGGCCTTGCTCACCCCATCGTGTTGAAGTCGTCATCAGGGGGCACGTAGTCCTCGTCGTCACTGGTAAGGCCCAATTCATTCCCGTAGCACTGGTGCACGAAGTGCCAGAGCTCCTTGGGGCAGAGCGGCTGCGGGGACAACAGAGGGACTCTGACCCTTCCTTCCTCGGGACCCCACTCTTCATGGAGGTGCTGAGCTGGACTCCCCCAGAGGTAGGAGAAGCTGACCTCCGCTCTCCCTTGCTGCACGAAGAGGAAAGCAATGCCTCCTCCATTCCTCTTCCCTCCTCCCAGGATCACAGCAAGACATCCATC
Organism: Procyon lotor; assembly: GCA_028646535.1. NCBI lineage: Eukaryota > Metazoa > Chordata > Mammalia > Carnivora > Procyonidae > Procyon > Procyon lotor. The sequence goes on from CM053613.1 coordinate 75,094,948, forward strand.
TTTTGCCTAAAAATATGGCTTCCAGCCAAGCCAGGAACCCGGCCCTGTTCGCGCAACTCAGGTTTGTGTAATGGGATCAACTGGCCCCTTAGGGATGGTAACTACCCATTTTTGCTTCTACGGACGAGGTCAAGCGTTAAGTGTGATCAATCGATGTGAATCTTGGAGCCAAGGCGATCACAGAGCTTCTGACGTGGACCTGGTCCCCGGGGCCACCACAGAAACCTCCTCATTCTAATGGTGACCACAGGAGCAGGCCCCACTGCTTCACAGAAGGAGGTGTGACCTCCAAGGTGGCCATTCTGTACTTGGACTTTCCCTGTGGTTAGGAAGAAGCCTACGTTCTCATACTTTAAAGGGGCTTCAAAGCCGAGCACGTCCAACCCTGTCTTGGCTATCTGAATACTTCTTTCTTTACCCCCCAACAGAATGAGTTTGCCTACACCTCTGTGCACCACCAAGCCCAGTTCCTGATTTCACCGTGTGCCTGTGTGTCCTCCTCAAAAGCTCTGTCCTAAGAGCTCTCGTGGGGTTCAGATTTGCGGGAAAAGAGGCAACAGAATGCGGAAAAACGACGACTGGAGGGACTGTGGGTGAGTCCTGAACCGGGGGCAGGGGCATCCCCTGGTAGGGATGCCAGGAACAGGGCAAGGGCCTTAAAGGAAGACAGGAGGAGTCAAAACACAAAGAAACATTTTACATCAAACTTTAAGAGTGTTTCCCATCGACAGACCTGATAAAGCATCTGAGAATTCTCCAAGATCAGCCTTTCCAGGTGTGGTTTAGGAGGCCGGCAGTGCTTCTGGTCTCCCAGCTGAGGAGAACTGCCCAGAACAGCGTGGCCCAGGGCTCTGTCTGAGCCGGCAGTTGCTAGCCCTCACTGAGCCAGACGGAGGCATGCCCTCCTCCTTTCTCTGGGCCTCCTGTCTCCTTATCTCTGGCCCTGACGTAGACCATTCACCCTGCCCGGGACACATCTGCCTCGCTGCCTAACCACGTCCTCCCCTTTGTCACAATTCCCCTTATCTGTCACCCTTCCCTGACCCATCCCCCGGGGCTCGGCTTGTCTGGCCGCAAGCAGAACAAGGGCCAGTTGGCAGACATCTGCTGTGTGAGACTTCCCTCTTACTCGGAAAGGACAGTGTCTGTGAACCAAACGAAAAAATCCAAACCTGCCGGGGGAGGTTCGAACACACGATCATTTTACTATTACTGATGGCTTGATAAAGGCAGAAGATCACAGCCTAAGTAAGTTACCTGGATTCCAGCCAGGGCGATAGGCCTTCAGGTTAGAAAAAATTCTAAGTAATAAATCCGCTCGGTTTACTTCAAATTGCTTAAGAGTCAATGTAGATATGTGTCATATATAATTATAACCATATAACTTTTCCACTGTGTGTCCTCCCCCGGCTTGGGGGCTCTTTCTCAACCCCCCCCCCCACATCTGGAGTGGGAGTTCTCTAAGGAATGCGGTCATATCATCGCCAATATCCGTGTCCCCTCAGAGTCCCTCAGACACGCGTATAGTCAGATTAGGGGGTTGTATTAACTCTATTTTCCTGTTTTCTGAATTTTTGATGCTCTGGCGTCCAAGGCCTTGCTGACTGGCGAGGATATGTCCGTCCCAGGGTTAGCTAATTCCTGGAGACAGAAAACAACCCTCTGGGAAGTGAACCTTTCATATGTAACCAGTCAATCCAAAGCCTAGACCCTCAACGCCTTTCTTTCCCAGCTCCTTACAGTCTGGGCCCATATCACGCCGCCTTAGCTCTCCCAGAGACACGCAACTAACTAGAGAGTCTCCAAGGCCCAAGGCCTGGTGGAATTATTCAAACGAGCCAATCCTAAACCCGGTTGGCCTGCTTACCCGGCCTCCCCACTTCCTTCCTGCAAAAGCCACAAGGAAAGCTCTTGCCCACACCTTCCCCTCACGTTCTCCGCCTCCTGACGGACCGTGGCCTCCTTCCCTTCCCCATGTGATTCTGCAAGGTGTGACGGGCCTCTGTCTCCAGGAACCTGTGAGTCTAGACACTGATTCCCCCCTGACGGGAGGGGAATCCTTTTCACCTCCGCAGGTCTCACAAACCCTGGTCCGCTTCCGAACAGTGGAACGCAAGTGCCTGAAGTCAGTGAGGGCCTTGCTCCAGGCAGCGAGGAGGCGGCTCACAGAACTCATCCCAAGTCTGGGGACTTCCAGAACCTTGGGGACACGCGGGCTGCTCTGGAGCCAGCCGTCACAGAAAGCCCACTCTCTGCACGGGGCCCTCACCCCAGGGGAAAGAACAGTGCAGGTGGGTGCGCGTCCCAAGGCCGTGAGCCAGTACTCACCTTCTCAAGGAGTGCGTTCTGCCACAGCCGGAACATCATCATGTACGTCCTGTCCCGGGCCCCAAACGACGTGAAAAAGTGCTAGACGGGAACACAAGACTGTGAGAAGTATCCTCTAAGACTCATCATGTAACAGAGGGAGGCGGGATTCTTCGTCCTTTAGGGGAAGCTGCTGAGGTGCCTGTGGGGGTGGGGGGCGCTCAGTGGGTTAAGCCTCTGCCTTCGGCTCAGGTCATGATCTCAGGGTCCTGGGATCGAGCCCCGCATCGGGCTCTCTGCTCAGCAAGGAGCCTGCTTCCCCCTCTCTCTCTGCCTGCCTCTCTGCCTATTTGTGACCTGTCTCTGTCAAATAAACAAATAAAAAAAAAATAGATTAAAAAAAAAAAAAGCTGCTGACTTCATCCCCAAATACTATGGACTCAGTTATCTGTGACCATCCGTGACACCAACATATTCCAGTGACGGGGACCAGCCCGCGGGGCCCAGGTACCCGGGACCTCCAAGTGCCCGGCGGCACCAAGTCCTTCGGTAGTCACCCCCTGCCTTCCTTCCACGGTGCTTCTCCCTCTGCTTGGGAGGTTTTCATCTCCATAAAACAACTTCCTTCCCCCACCGACTGGACCTGGGGTTAAGTGGTGAGCTGCGAGCCAGACTTTGGGAAGGAGACAAACCCACTAACCCACTCAGCCTCTCATTTGCTAATTCAACAGATATTTGAATACAGTGCGTGCTGGGTACGATTTTCCATATTCGGGGCACGATGGCAACCAACACGGGGAGTCCGGCTCTTACTGTGCTCACGGGTTAGTGGGAAGGAAATGAGAGGAACACGAGGACTGGGAAGAACACGATCTAGGGGTGTCACACACACACGCTGCTCCATGCAAACCACACGGAAGCCTTGGGAAAGCAACTAATGGCTAACACCCAGGAAAGAGAAACAGGCTGGTGGGGTTAGAGGGCCTGTGTCATCGCAAGGCTGATGCGTGCCAGGAACAAAATTCAAACCAAGGACTATCTGACCCCAAGTCTCATGGTTGTGGCCACGGAAGTGCCCAAGCCCAAGCGTTCTGCAGTCCTGTGGTCAGCTCAGGCCTGCTCCAGCCCCAGCCCTGAAGCTCTCGGTCTCCAGGCGCTGGTTCAAGGTCAAAGGTCCCAGGGCCTCCTTGGCCCTAAATGTTACCGCAACAATCCCCTTCCCCTTCCTGCCGGACTCTGCCGATGCGTAGTAACAACTCACATTTGCACAGCGCTTTGCAATTCAGTGTTTTCAAGTCCGTGATGTCATTTTAAGCCTTTGTCATAGGAATGACTGGCACCACGTTACACACGAGAAAACTTACGTGGAGTGGGGTTACATACCACACCCACGGTTACGGGACTCAAATTCAAGTGCTCTGGCTCCAAACCCAAAGGACTGACCTTCCTTCCTCACCCCTGCTCAGACTCCAAACACCCCGATCCAATGGACGTGGTCCCCACCACCTCCATATCACCTTCCCACCCCCACTCACTTCCTCCTGGCCTCCGTATTCATGCAGTGGAAGGACAGCAATACAGAAGTGGGGGGGCCTGGGAATTGGGGGCGCCGGGGAGTAGAAGGCCCAAGATGGGCCTCACTTACCTTTTCAGAGTCAGTGCAAACTTGAATGGCATTGGGAATGAGGCGAGCTGTTTTCTCCTTAGTCATGGAGCAGATGTCTTTCAAACGGACGGTCAGCTGGTGCCCCCACAGGGACGGAGAATGGGCAATATGCAAGAAGAGACATTCACTGAGTCGGCCACGAGGGTTTACGTGGCACCCGTTCAGAGGGAGGAAATCACATTTCGGTCTACTTGTTTCTAAACCTGGAAGGGACCCCGTTAGAGGTCACCTGGTTTCACTCCCTCTTTCCCAGAGGCCACACAGTAAGGTGGTGGCTGAGCCTCGCCTTGAGCCCACCGGCGTCTCAGCTGCTGGCCCAGGCGGCTCACCTTCTCACGTCTACACAGTCTGATCGATGTGCACAGACTCCATCACTACTTGGCACTTAACACAGGACAAGGACACTGGATGGAACCATCAACGTCACCAGCTTATCTCTTCCTGCTTTATTTTATAAGATGAGGAGGCAGAGAAAGAACACAGGACCAGCCTCCCAAGACGCAGCTAACCAGGTGGAAAACCCACATAACGTTCAACCCGGCCCTGAGTGCCAAGGCCAATGCCCCTTGGACTCAACTACTCTACCTTCTGTGATGACTCCTGCCGAATGCCTACCTCCATTTGCCAAAAGCAAATGTTCTCAGCTCTCTTCCACACCCCGGGAGGGAGGGAGGGGAAGACAAGGCACAGGAGATCTTGCCCTTGACACTCAGGCATGGGCTTTTATGCAAAGGTGTCGGTAGAACAGGAAGTCAACAAAAGGGGGAGCGCGGGGGCGGCCGGCTCAGTGCTAGCTAGCCAAGGGGACAGCTCAGGGGGCAAGCCCCAGGTCTTTACCAGAGTTTCCCAGCGGAAGATGTTGCTGTAGAAGCAGATCCAATTTTCAGAGAGGTAGAGTCGGCCCTGAAGAAGAATGTCTCTTTGGAGTGCACACGAGTAATCTGCGGTAGGACGGGGGACAGAGGAAGCGTCTTCAGCAAACCATACAGACGAGGCAGGCCAACCCTCCCGCCACCGCTGCGGGAGCCCCGCTGTCTGCCACTCACTGGGCGGGTGAGACACTCGAACTAGTGGCCAAGGAGGTCCCTAGCAGCTTGTGTGACCTGAGACGCGCCGCTGCTGCCTGGAGGCAGAGGGACGGGGGAGGTGGCGGAGAGGGCGAGAAAGTCAGAGGGAGAAGAGGCCCATAAAAGTCAACGGACACCCCTCCCCCATCCAAGCTACCTTAACCCTTCAGAGCTGGGCCACCTGCAGAGGGAAGAGTGGCCGTGACTCATCCC
>CM053613.1:75100700-75127681 GCA_028646535.1 Procyon lotor
CAGCCAAGTCCTGTCTCCGAACTCCCACTTCCTATGCTGTCCCCCTAATGTCCCAATTTCATGCCCAGAAAGCTTTGTTCTCTTGCTCTCCATCTCACGCCAGCAGACCTGCGGGATTGGCACTATCCCTTCCTCCCCTCCAAAAAGGCCAGCATCTCTATCCCAGGGCATCGAGGAGGAGCTTGGGCTCCAAGTTTCTCCCAGCTCCTAACCTCGGACCTCGGACCAGCAGCTTCTCTGGGCCGCCATGACGACCGACCCCCCCAGGGAGGGGGGATGCCGATGAGGACAGTCACCTGTGCCCACACAAGGTGAGGCACCAAGCAGGAGGCCTGTGAGCGCTTCATCCAAGATGCAAGCCTCCTGCACCCAACAGGGGCCATCTCTGGGGGACAGAATATGCCCCTCCCACCTCCAACCTTGCCCTTGGCTTCCTACTGAAACTAAAGCCCTGTTTCTGCTTATCCCACCATTTCATGTCTACTGGGGCTGCGCCTCCCAAGCTGGGAGCCTTGGTGAATAAAGCTGGGATCATCAAGTAAGTGGGTGGGGGGCAAAGGCAAGGGGGCGTGGCTGTTACCAGGCCTGGGGAGCCTCAAGACGGCTGTAGCTTGCACTACCTTCAAACCCCACCCAAGACCTGCGTATCATATCCCCGGCTAGACAGTAGAAGCGCTCAGGCCTCAGCCTTTCCCTGTGTCCCAGGAGTCTGCTTCTTCCCTCCACGGTCCCGCTCTTCAGGCCAAAGTGGCCTGCCATCACAGTGACAGCTCGTGCCTGGCCGGGTTAGGTGGAAGTAAAATGTGGAACAATGAGATCCTACCTCACACCAGTCAGAACGGCTAAAATGAACGAGTCAGGAAACGACAGATGTTGGTGGGGGAAGCAGAGCTCTCCTACACGGCTCAGGGGGACGCAAGCTGGTGCAGCCATTCCGCATCACAGTTTGGAGGTTCCTCAAAAGGTTAAAAATAGAGCTTACCCTACGACCCAGCAATTGCGCTATGGGTATTTACCCAAAGGATACAAACACAGCGATTTGAAGGGGCACGTGCACCCCGATGTTTACAGCAGCAGGGTCTGCAATAGCCAAACTACGGGAAGAGCCCAGATGTCCATCGACAGATGAGTGGATAAAGAAGACGTGGTCTCTACACACAATGGAATATTACTCAGTCATCAGAAAGAATGTAATCTTGTTGTTTGCAATGACGTGGATGGAACCAAAGGGTACGATGCTAAGCGAAATAAGTCAGAAAGACAAATACCATATGATTTCACTCGTGTGGAATTTAAGAAGCAAAACATGAACATAGGGGAGGAGAAGAAAAAACAAAATGAGATCAGAGAGGGAGGCAAACCCTAAGAGATTCTTAACTCTAAGAAACAAACTGAGGTTTACTAGAGGGCAGGGGGGCGACGGGATGGGTTAGTTGGATGATGGACACCGAGGGCACATGATGTGATGAGCACTGGGTGTTATGTGAAACTGATGCATTGCTGAACTCTACCCCTGAAACTAACAACCGATCTATATTAATTATATTGAATTTAAGTTAAAAAATGTAAAAACAAATAAATTAATGAGTATTTCTCACGAATAACACATTTAAAAGTAGAATAGCAGAATCTTGCCCCAGGAAATTACAGAAGTCTGCTTGTTATCACCATGCTTTTTGTTATTCTGGCAAGAAAAATAAATACAAGTATCAGAGGGGAAAAAAAAAAGTAAAATGTGGAAGAGAGGCAGGTAAAGGAGGAGGCTGGGGAGAGGGCAGGGAGGTGCTGGGTGGGCTTCCCTCCTATCAGACCCAAGCTACTCCAACAACCGGAGATGTTCCCTCAAGGGTCAGCAGCTCCACGGGGATGCCCGGTCTGGAAGCTGAGCAGAGCACGTGTGACTGTCCCGGAGCTAGGATGACAAAGCCGTTGCCCATCCACACAGCAATTGCACCCTAGGTGGCAGCCCAGTTAGAGCGCCACCCGGAGTGTCAAAGAGGGCTGTTGGCAGCGCAGAGAAGGGGAGATGGGGCAGCACAGAAGTGCCTCCTGAAAAACCTCTGTTTTCATGGGGCTCTGTACGTAAGAGCGCAGACACATATGGCGCACGGCAGGGGGCATCCAGGCCCCCCCAAGGGTCCAGGCGCTGGAAAGACTGGGGGCACCCCATACCCATGGGCACCAAGTCACGTGGCTCTGGGGAAACACCCAGGTGGTAGCTTCCTGATCAGGGGCAGGACCACGGTGCCTAGGGGGACGGCCACGGGTAAGCCCGCTGGCACCCCCGGGTGGGCGGAGATGGGGGTGACACTAGCTTCGTGGAACAGGCAGCACCTTGCTTCCTCCAGACACCCAGGCGCTGGCAAGCCCAGAGCCGGGGCGTCGTCTCCTTTAAGAGGAGAGCAGGGTTTTCGCGGGAGCAGCAGCCCGGGCTACCTGAAGCCAGTCTTTCCAGGGCTCCACCTGCCACACCAGCTGCGGATTTCCCTCCCGATGTGAAAACGCACGAAGACAAAGTGGAAAGACAAACTAGCCCCTGACACCTGCAGCTCAGGCCGGCTGGAGGTCCCCGTCCCCTCTCGGCCTCCCGGAGTCTCCCTACCATTCCCCCATCCCTCCTCCACACGACTGCATTCTACAACCCCTCCCTGCCTGCACCGGGCTTCTAGGCAGGACGCAGAGCAGGACCCGGGCAGATGGAAGGCAGACGAGGAGCCACATCGGCCTGGTAACGGGGTAACAGAGCCAAGGAAAAGGGAGCCCCAAGAAGACGTTTCTGGATGGGCCCCCTGGAGTCCGCAAGACACCCGAGAGCGAGAGCACGTGTCCCAGAGAGGCGGCCGTCAGGGGCAGCATGTAGTCCCTTGTGCCCTTGGCCTCTGTGTGTTAATCTGTGCCCAGTGGAGAGTCCGTCATGTTTCTGTAATTCATTCGGGGTGAGGGGTAGGAGGCTGGAGGAGACACTGACCCTCTGTGAGTCCCAGGGAGGCCTGGGAGGGGACATCACGCGGAGGCCCACTGTGCAATCAGGCAGGATCTCCTGCTGCAGGGCTCAGGCGGGGAGGGGGCTCCGGCCACTCTCGGCTCCTCTGCCACCTCCCCCTTCTCTGTCGCCGGAACCCCCAAGTCCTGGGCCCCTGCGGTGACTGGCATCCATTCCTACCCCTCACTCTGCGAGGGCTCAGGCACCCTCTGGGATGTGCGGGGCGGAGGGAGGCCCTGAGGTGCCGGAATGGGGAAGCCAGGAGGGGAAGGAAAACCTGCTGGCTGGTGGCAGAGAGGGAGGGAGGGAGAGCCAGCCAGAGAATGGGAATTAGAGAAAGGAGAGGAGGAGGAGCCAGAGACAGAAGGGGAGGGAAGGAGTCAAGGAAAGGGAAAGTGAGCTGGGACAGAAGAGGGTGACTGAAAGGTGGGGGGGGGGGGCACAACACACCTGCATGTCCCAGTTTGGATGTTTCAATGGTCTAACATGTCTACAGCCACCTGTTCCCTGTTCCCTCTGGGGGCACTAATTTTGCAATACCGCTCAGCGCAGTGGAGGCTTTGTCAGGCGAGGGATGCTGGAGGCCCCACACAGCTCCCAGGAAAGCGGCCCCCCTCTCCTCCCTCACAGAAGCAGTTTCTGTTGCCTCCAGGAGGTGAGCTCTAAGCAGCGTGGGGGTGTTGAAGACCACGGCGGGTCCAAGGGGAAGGGCTGGGGAACGAGGGGGTGGCGTCTGGCTTCTCCCGGACACAGGCCACCTCAGCCCACAGCTCATCCCCGTCAGCCCGGCCCTCCAGCTTCCGCCTCGGGTGCCCCAGGCTAGGTGGACAGAGCTCCCCAGGGACAGGCAGGCCCACCCACCGAGCAGCAAGAGGTCGGAAGCCACAGGGCCGACCAGGCAGCCTCCCCTCCCCCCTGTCACTCACGGCCACCTTCTCCCCCACCCTCCTCGTGCCCGTGAGGCCCCCTGGGGTACAGCCTGGCGGGGGGGCGGCGGGGAGTGGTACCTGCATGGTCAAGCAGACCAAGTGTGGGGACCGGCAGGCCCTCCGCGGGGCAGTCCCAGAGGGCAGAGTGCAGTGGGCCGGGCACGGCTGAGACCTCAGTCAGCTGCTCTCCGGGGGAAAAGGTCAACACGCTGCCGCCCAGTCTGTGTGATGGGGGCTGTGGTCCTGGATGGGACTGCTTAGACCACGGCACAATTTCTGGCTACACAGCAGCAGGCTGAGCCGCCACCACGGATGACCCCAGGCTACACCTGCACCACAGACCCAAGAGCAGCAGAGGCCTTCTAGAAGGCACGTACACGCTGAATGGGCCAGCTGAGGTGGGCCCTGGGGCAGAAGTCAAATTCCATTCCATGGAATGGCCTCTCTACCAACGGGGAGAGGTCTTCTGGCTGCATTTTCCCCAAAATGTCTCGGCTAAGGGAAGGCAACTTGGTCCCAAGTTCAGGCCCCGGGGCCGTCCCCATCCCAGAATCCCGTGTGGTCTTTGGATGCCTTCCCCAGCTGGTCCCCTCCACTGGGGCTGGGGGAGCCCGGTCCACGAGTCTAAGGGAGGATAAGGAGGGCTGTCCCTCCTTGGTCTGCCCTGAACCAAAGTCCCGTCCCGCTGCAGAGAGGACAACCCGCGTCTGGTCCTTGAGGGCGGGGGCCGGCCAGGGCCCCTCAGCTGGCTCGAGCCCGTGGGGCAGCCAAACTGCCCTCCCCCATCCCCTCCCCGACCACTCCCACCCCCAACCTGCCTCCCGTGCCCCCAACAAGAAGAGAAACAGGGATACTTACGTTATACCAACTCTGGCTTTTCTGCAGGGACAAAATAAGAGAAGGTACCGTTAGTCAGGGAAGAGATAGCGGGACCGGCTGGGGTCTACCCAGCTCCTGAGGGAAGGTTACACAGACAGCAGAGGGCGGGCAGGGAAGAGGGACCCCAATGCAGCTGAATGCTTCCCAGGTGGCTGCTCGAGAGGGGTCCTCCTTTCTCAAGACAGCTCCAGAAAGGAGGCCCAGGGCAGGTCCATGCTGAAAGGCTCGCCAAGGTCGGGGCGGCAGGCAGCGGCAGCACCAGCCAGAGCTCAGCTGGAAGGGAGTCGGAGCCCCATCACGAGCTTCTCTGATGGGGGGAAAGGATGCACGGCAGGCATCCAGGACCCAGTCTCCGGATGGGCCCTGACCAGAAGCAAAATGCAGATGGAGACCAACCCTGCCTTCCGCCCCAAGTCCGCCCCTCTGCAGAAGGCAGGAGAGGACCCTTCGGGGAAAGGAATCGAACGGGCTGCCTGGAAACCTCCTCCAGCTACGTTCTCGGGGAGCAGAGGAGGCTGTTTCTCCTTCTGCTCCACAACTGGCCGACGGCCGAGGCGTGAGAGGCTGGGGGGTACTGGGGGTTCTGCCCCGGGAGGAAGGTCCAAACACATCATTGCTAAGGGTGCCTCCCGGCTTCGAGGTGCTGGCTGTCCGTTACCCACAAAATCGAGACTCCGCGCCAGCTCCAGAATTCAGGTGCTCTCCGGTCCCGGCCCTGGGCAAAGGGGACTCGTTTTCATGGTGACTGAGAGGTGTGGCTGACACTGCTTTGTCTCCCTCCAACCTCTATGGCCAGGAGTCCTTTATGCACACCCCACTTGGAAGACAGGCAGGCAGATAGGAACGTGCGCGCGCGTGCGCGCGCGCGCACACACACACACACACACACACACACACACACACACACACAGTTGCCTGGGCTCCATCCCTTGAGGTGCTGATCCAGCAGTTTCAGACTGAAGTTGGAATATTTTCAGTTCTAAGAAGCTTGCCGAAGGCATCAACTGCAGCAAAGAATCACTACGTGCCGGCATGTCAACAGCTATACACAGAGGTGTGGATTCCAGGCCCAATTGGCAACCTTTATCCCCCCGCCTCGTCTAAGAGGCCCTGACTCATCAGGGAAAGAAAGGGCAGTCACGGGCTCAGAATGTCCATGCGGAGCGTGCCTGGCGGTGGTGGAGGGCGGGTGACTAAAGCGTGCTCTTGCGACCTCCCCCTTCGCCAGCTCTCCCTCTCCATGGGAAGAACTCTCTAGATGTTCTCCATAGTCGCTTCCCAACAAAGGCTGTCCGTATGGCCCATCTGCAAGCCACGTGCTCAAACCACGGCCCTATCATTCCCTGTAATCCAGAGGTCTTAGCGGGTAAAGGGGCCCATCTGACCACTTACAACCAACTACTGCCCTGCAGGCGAAGCAGCTGTCGTGTTCCTTGCCTGCAAACATCTGGTGAAGGCCACCCCCACCTAGAGGAGAGTGATGGGGGCACAGCCTGCGTCTGACCTGATCTGCACCTTGGGAGGTCCTCGCTCCTGGGGCCCGCCCTGAGATCACGCGGCACGAGGCTGTGCAGACATTCCCTGAATTCCATGTCCCAGGAGTGGAGAGGCGCTCTGAGCCATGTTGGCCCCCTAGGCCCTGGCATTTCATCGGCCCAAAGCCAGGACCTGACACCTGCTTCAGAGCTGAGAAAACACTCCATCACCTGCCCTCCAGCTCCTTATCCCACTGTCCTGGCCTTCACAGAAGACCCCAGGAGGGAGGGGGGTTAACAGGAAGGAACTTGGGCTCGATGCGGGGACCCAAGACCCTTTATGATTGCTCCTATGCAGTGTTCTCGCTCCCGCCTGAGGTCCGCGGAAGAGGTAGGTTTTCTTTCTTCCTGTACTGTCATGGAGCTATCGTGCCTTCGGAATCTGTTCTAAACAAAGGGCTTCGGGGTGACAAAGAGCCTTGACCATGGAACCCATGTCCCCTCTCTGTGTGACACCTTTGTGTGTGATATTTGCTCTTTTGTAAAGGGGTGGGGGGGGCAATAAGAATTTGTGTTCCCAAGTGCTGAAATGTGAAATGTACCATCAAGAGCGAGGACTACTGACTTCTCCCTCAGCGTGAGACTCTGCCCCAACCAGCCATTTCCAGGCACACCGGGGGAACCCCTGGGGAAAATGCCCCCCCCCAACTCCCGATCCACAGTAGCTCCTGAGAATACCCACGGTGGGCATGGGTCTCTGAACTCTGATAAGCCTCCCGGAGGCAAATTTCACCTTAGTGGCTTTGCTCTCCCAGGGCTGAGTCCCCAGCTCACAGAGGCAGGGAAACCAGAGGGGGCTTCCAGACCCTGGTGCAGTGACAGCAGAGGTATCCCTGGCACAAGGTAGGCTGCCTGCCCTTGCAGGTTCCCTGAAATGCCCCTCCTTGCAGAGAGGGCCGGAAGCATGGGGAAAACAGAACTAGGCGGTGGGGGTGAAGGCTCTTCTGACAGGTTATGAATGGATTTGGCTAAAATGGGGAGGAGGGTGTCAGAGAAAATACAGACAGAGCTGAGTGGAGCACGTTTCTATCACCTTCTAGAAGGGGTCTCAAGAATAAGCACTAAAGGAATGCAAGGCCCCTGGAGACTGACCCACGTTCCCTAAAAACATCTCCCCGGTGCAAAGGCTCCTGGAGTTGGGACGATGGGGACTGGGGGACCAGAGGAGGGGGAGAGAGGAGCTCTACTCAGAGGAGGTAGGAAATAAGAGAGACTTCTTACTTTGATCAGGTTAAGTCTGTCATACTGGAAAGAAAACCATAGAAATTAGAATTGAAAGACAAGGAGGAAGTGAAGGGGTGAGGAGCAGCAAAGCCACTGAGCGGGGATGACACAGCTCAACCATCCCAGGATTTGCCTGGGCTCCGGGGGACCTCCACTGGGTCGGGGGCAGCCCAGAGCAGGAGCTTCTGGCAGCGGGTAGCGGCCGCCGGCTCCCCCTAGTGGCCTCGAGCCAGCACTACAGAGCGGAAGCTGGGTAGGCACACACTCAAGGGGTTTAGGGAAGAGGAAAGAAGGCGTGACATCTTAGAGCCACTGCTCTGGGCAGGGTCTAATTACAGGTTCACAAGTGTGGGGCCTTACTCACCCCCTAGCCTGACCCCCTACAGATTAACACGAGGAAATGGAGGCCCTGGTAGGGGGCAGGCAGATATGGCAGGATGCCATGGCTCCTGGGAGAAGGGGGAGCCCTCTCCAGCTTGCCTGGAAAACACAGGAGGTCTCCTCCTCTGTGAGGTGGACGGAAGGCACCAAGGGAGGTGGCCTGGCTGGGGACCGACCGCGGTTCTGGCTACCAGATCCCTTGCGGTGGCTACGTTTGGTCAACCTGACACAAAGGTCCACCAGGGGCGGGGGTATCCCCGCCTCACCTCTGCAGCTCTCCAAACCGGGGGACTCCTGGACTATGTGTCTGCCTCCCCTGAGCTCTTCAAAGGGAAAACGAAACCCAGCCTCCCACCTCCTCCTCCTCCCCCTCCCCCCTCCTCCTTCTTCAGCTCCTTATGAAAGGGGGGGGGCACGATTAACTTTGAGTTCACCCTCAGTTTGAGGTCCCCTCTCAGGCTCCCAGCCTGGCTCCGTGGACCAGCTCCCTGAACACACCCCTGCCACCCCACTCAGAAAGGAGCTCCCCGGCCCCGACATGGAACGGCCCCCCTCCCACCTGTTCCTCTAACAACCAGGTTTGGCTCGTGGACAACCTAGGCACGTATCTTCTCTCCCCTCCTAGACTGTGCACTTCCCCGGGGGCGGGCAGGTATCTGGTCTTTACGCTCGTTTCCCAAAGAAGAGCTGCCGTTCAGCAGGAGAGGTATAAAAATTCTCATTACCAGGTGCTCGCCTCCCCCAGCACCTGGCTGACAGGGCACCGGCCCCCCCGCAGGTGGGGACTGACAGCCATCAGTCAGGTTTACCGCGGCCACTGAGCGCCTTGCTAGGCATGAGGCTAAGAGGGCAGGAAGCCTGCAGCTTCGCCTTAGGAAGGAAAAGTGTGCCGAGTCTGTAGGCAGGACCAGAGAGATGGAACATCCCGATGCGTGCGTCTGGCCACATGCGTGCTCTTTCCGGCCACAGGGCTGAGGGGCTTGGGGCAGGGGGTGCTGGCCCCAGAGAGAACTCCCCGCTCACACCAGGCAGAGCTCCTGTCCCCTCCTGTCTCAAGTCCACTGTCTCAAGTCCTCAGAGGCAAGCTTTTAGCCTGAATGTCACAGACTCTAGGGTTAGCCCCAAGTCTCTTGTTCTTCCCTCAGGAAAGAGAACAGCTGTTCGCCCTCCTCCTCTTCCCCAAAACACTTAGAGAGGCTCAAGACTATTATTAAGTCATTCCTCTGCTTTTTCTACTCTGGGCGACATCCCACCTGCTTTCCCCCGTGGGGATTATTTCCTGAGCTCTGCTGTTCTAAAATATCTATTGGTCTCGCTGTACTTCCTCTGCGTTCTGCTGGGACCTCTGAAACCCCGGGGGGAGCCCGGGCAGACCTCGTCCCCTTGCCACGGGGCCTGGCAGGGGCCACCATCCACGTCCTCCAGATGCCAGATGCTAGCACCGTGCCCTTCTGGGAGAACACAATTCAGGGTCCCGAGAACACCACAGGCCCCGGGGCTGGGCAGGGGGCAGGCAGAGGGAGGGAGGGGGTTGCCAAGTGGAGCTCCTGAGGTCACTCTACCGCACCAGGCAACTCCCTGTAGGCATCTGTCACCCTCAATCATCTTGGCCAGGGAATCAGGACTCACCCACTGGAGCAGGTGTAAGGGGCTCTCAAGACCTGAAGCCCCCCAGGATGGGGCCTCCCTTCCCCAGAACAACGAAGTAAGCCCTGGCAGGACTCTGCTTCTAGAGGGCTCCATGTAAGGAGGGAAGAGAGATTCCCAGCCCGAGGCAGTGTTCAGGGAGCAGGCAGAGACAGGGGAGGACGGGGGTCGGGTCTGTTCTCCGACTCTGGGTGCAAGAGGAATGCTCCCTCAGTAACGTCAAGCCAGACTGCCAGGGGGCAGTGGGGCCGGCCCTTCTGGGAAAGGGACCAAGCGAGACATGGGCCAGAGTGGGCGGGGGCGGAGGGAGGGGTGCGGAGCACTACAGACAATTCAACACCGGAGGGGAGACCAAAGACAGAGACAAAAGATGGCTTACTTTTGAGAGGCGCTTGTGAGACTAAGACCATGCATGCAAAGGAGATATTTGGGAAATGGTGGGGAAGAAGAGGAAGAACAAGAAATCAAAAGACAAATCAGATGGGAAGCCAGCTCCCGTGCCTCCCAGGGGCCCCTTCCCCTCCCCAGGGCCTGGGAGTCCAGCAGTAAACAGAAGCTTTTTGAAGGAGCATCTAGGCAAAGAATATCTCCTGCTTCCGGAAGGACTGCAGAGGGGATAAGAAAATCTCTGGGGACCCATCCATAGCCCCAGGCCCCTCTGGGGCTTACGTTGTGCCTATTCTCAGGCAACAGCACCTCGGGAGGGACACGGAAGCCCGATCACTGCCCTCGTGGCCAAAGGACCACCAAGTGGGTTATTACCAAAGGTAAGGCAGAGAGACAGCCAGCGTGGAGGTTAAAAACACCACCCTTCCCGAGGACTCTTGCTGGCCCTGTCGTTGTCCCAAACAATGTTCCCTTCTACCCCAAATTTGAAAAGGGAAGCAGGGCTAAACAGATGATCCCTCCTGGTCCCCAGAACACCCTTTCTCCAAATCTCCAGGTCCAGGAGGCCCCCTGGCCCCGAGAGAGAGAGAGAACTGTCACTGCGGAATCCTAGAATGAGTTCCCCGGGGGGCACTCCGAGGGCTGAGCTGAGAAGATGACACTGAACTAGGGTCTCCCCTGCCTGTCCCGCCCTCGCCTCACTGACATGAGGGCCCTCGAGGAAGGGGCTTTCTCCCTCGCCGTCCCCCCGCAGCCAGCTAACGAGGAAGCGGAGAGGCCTCGGCAGGGTCCAGCTCACCTTGGAATTTTTGCCGCCACTCCGGCCAGACTGTGAGGAGCAGCTGCGCTGCACGCCTTGCTCCGGCGTGGACGGGGACTTGTCCGAGGAGTGGTCCGAGCCCTTCTCCACCATGGTGTCTCCGTCGGGGCTCTGCGGGGTGGGCGAGCGAGACCGTTTGCGGAGGATGGGGGAGCAGGCCGGCGTGCTGCGGTTCGAGTTACTGGCAGTGCTGCAGGGGCAGATGGAGAGAGGGAGTGGGGTGGGAAGGGAGGGCGAGGAAAGACAGGCAGTCAGTGACTGAAGGCCAAAGCCAGGTCCCAAGGAGCCAGCTCAGGGAGCCAGGGTTAGGGGCTGGGGAAAAACAGGGCCGGAAGGGCCCGGCTACGAGCTCACGGAACCGTAATACTGCTGCTGGCCAGGAGGGGGCGGTGGTGCCAATGGGAAATGGAAATGGGACCAGAAGGGGTAAGTAGGGCGATTAGACATTTAGCTATTCATCCATCCATCCAACCATCTGTCTGTCCACCCATCCAAATATTGTCAGAGTCTCTACTACATGCCAAGAACCGTCTAGGGAAAACAGAATTTAGGAGCTGGAAAACGCATCAGAGATCATCTCATACTATGAGCTCCTCTCACACCAACACTGCAGACCCAGTTTCGATGTTGTGTTTGGCACACAGGTGCCCATAAAAATGGTCAAGAATAATCCTACTTTGCAAAGCAGTCACATGCACACTATTTTGCTAGCTTCTTAAAACATTCCTCCACAGAGGTAGTAATGACAAGTACCGTAATCCCTATTTTTAAAAATGAAGCCCGCACACCGCAGAGAGGAGCTCAATTGTCCTCTGATCGCAGAGGCATTAGAAACAAAACCTGGGTTTTCTGACTTGCAGCTCACGCGCGCCGGAGTATTTCCTTGTAAGCCGTGCTGCTCTCCACGTGCCCTGCCCAGGGCCAAGACGAACACAGCACAAGTTCTCACCTTCCAGAGTCCCCGCCGCCCAACTGCGTTTCCAACAAGTATCTTGTATGTCCCACGGTCCTGAACCCCCACACCCCAAGGCTTATAAGCTGCATAAATATTCACTGATGGACACTGGACTTCAGCTCTTGATGGAAAAGGAGGATAGAAGATGAAGGAAGAGGGGAGGAAAACTGAACGCTGTGACATTCCAACGAGTGTTTGCTTTGCTCTGAGAGGACAGAGCAAGAGAAGACAGGGACAAGGACAAGGTTAAGTGGGAAAGAGACAGGAGGAGGAGACTGCAAAGCCAAAGAAAGCATAAGGGTGGGGTGGGGCCCCGGGGATGAGAAGCCCAGGGTGCCTCTCACACCGGCTCAGTGGTCAGAGAGCAGGGCCAGGCTTCAGGAACAGCCCAGATCTAAGGCTGTGGGAGCCCATCATCCCAGCCTTCCCAAAGGGAGTGCTGTGCAGGGTAGGGAACATGGTCATTTGCATGAAGATCAAGCTGTGACCTCAGATGTCCCACGGGACCCATTTGCAATGAAAACCATGTACCTCTCAACAGAACCTTCCACACCTGGGGATCCTCAGCAGAGAAGAAAGGAAGCCCAGAGCCCAAACCAGCAAGTGTGAGAACGAGGGCGGGGGTAGGGGAGTGGGGGAGGTGCGGGGGGGGGCGGGGCAGGACTCTAACTTTTGAAGGAAAGTGAAACAAAGGAGGCCAGAGAAAAGGGAGACAAATGTGACCAGAGGCTGTGTGGAGACACGAAAGGTAAGAGCCGATGCTTTACTTCACTCTAAAACAGACTGCAGTTTTAGATCTCATTTAAAATACTAATGATACCTGTGATTTAGAAAAAGAGGCTCTTCGAGTTCTGATCCCGCTCCCACCATCTTTATCCTCTGACCCCCACCCACCCACCCCAACTCTTTCACTATGCAAACCCTGGAGAGAGGAAATTATGTTCCTTTTCTTGGGTTGGAAAAGCAGAGCCTAGGAATGGCGGCAAGGAGATGGTAGGACACAGCCTCCGGGAGGGAGATCTCGGGTGCTCGCCAGTCTTCTGGGGTAGCTACCTCTCTCTCAGGCCAATTTCAACCCACGGCCAAGTACTCCAAGGATTAACCTGTCTCCTAGGATTACTTCTGGCTAGAAGAACAGCCAGGAACTCTACCCTGACCTCAACGAGTCAGCTCACTGACACACCAGGGCGTGGACGGCGCCCGGCACCCCCACAGCTGGGCTCCAGTCTCCCCCTTCAATAACGGGACATCTTGACACACGGCGATTCCAGGTGCAGGAATGAAAGGAGATCCCTTTATCCTTCTCCAAACTCTCCATCCCCACTGAGACCAGGCTGTCGAGGAGGGATTCAGAAAGGGGTGGGCCAAAAAATTCTAACCTGGAGGAAACTCACCCCAGCTGCCCCAAACCACACGAATCTCACACTCAGTGATCAAAATGTCCCTGAGATTCCCTCAACAACTAGTGGCCCCCTCTCAGCTGACCCAACATAAGCCACCCAAGGAGACCTAAATTTTAGCTGTCCATACATCCGTCAAAACATCAGTCGATAAACTTAAACTGTCATTTATTTGTTACTTTATTGTCTGGTTTTTTTTTTTAAGATTTTATGTATTTATTTGACAGAGAGAGAGAGAGGTCAGAAGTAGGCAGAGAGGCAGGCACAGAGAGAGGGGGAAGCAGGCTCCTTGTTGAGCAGAGAGCCCGATGCGGGGCTCGATCCCCGGACCCTGAGATCATGACCTGAGCCAAAAGCAGAGGCCTTAACCCACTGAGCCACCCAGGCGCCCCTTCTCTGTGCTTTTTTAAGGCTACTGATCATCTGAGCCATTCCCGAAGATCTCACCCACCCTGTGGATGCCACACACCTCTTTCTTCTATTCCTCCTCTGGCCTCAGATGCTGGCTTCTCTTTGCTAACTCCGCCTGAAGTGTGGTCCTTCCCCAAAGGGGAGTCTCCCTGCCCACACCATCTCCCGCTCCACAGGACTTCACCGGTGCCTTGCAGCAGAAGATTCACTCCCCACCTGCGCCCGGCTATCATCACTTGCTCACTTCAGCCCAGCAATCTGCTCCAAACCCCCTCAGACTGAAGGCCGAGCTTGCCGTTCACCTTGAACCTCCGCTACTGCCCCTTCTCCATTATCATTCCCCGTCTCTCTTGGGCTGCAAATCCACACCTTTATCTCTGGATCCCATCAATTCTACTTGCTGAAAGCTCTTTATCCGTCCTTCCTTCCCCTTCCCCCAGGGCCCCCTGCTGAGACTCTCCCAAAATCTCTTCTAAGCAGTCTCTTTCATCTCCCTTTCCTCTCTTGTGCTCATTCACACCTCTAGCATTCAATCTTCCTAAATACAGGCCTGATAGCATTTTTCTGTCTGTTCCCCCCACCCCCAGCATTCACATTAAAGTCTCAAATCCTCAGAATGGAATTCAAAGTTCGTAACGGAAAATCATTTTGACACTTACTGTGTTCCAGTACTTGGTCTCTCCTTACGCAATCTTGCAGAGTTCTCATGTATAGTCCTATATAACTTCCCTGGTTTTCTTGATACCCACTCTCCTCCTGACTCCAGATTTCCATACCTACCGCTACTTACGTGTGAAGGGTCCGTCGTCCCCCCTCCCGCCGCTCCCCGTGTCTACCTACTGGAGTCCTGTTCAGCCTTTAAGACCCATCTCAAACCCCACCTTCTTCGAAAAGCTCTTCAAAGTCTCTGCCACTGAACTGGCTAGAGCATCGAACATATTCTGCCCGGTGCTGGCTCTTAGAGGCACCCACCTGTGCCACTCCCCCAAACCGTGCCGCCCACAGCACCCAGTGGGAGGCTCTCTAAGTGGTATGTGCTCAGTACACGTCCACTGGATCGAATACCATTCTAGCCAAAGTTTTAACAATCCTCATGGCTTTCCCAGTCCCCAGTATCATGAGAGCTCTCAACCAAGTCTGTGCCTTCAACCTGCTAACAAAAATAGCTATACAAGTTTCTGAATGTTTATGAGGCCCTGGCCCGGTGCTAAGTACTTAGGATGGACTCTCCTCTTTAATTCCCCAATCTATGAAGTATTAATGGGTATTATTATTTGTCCTATTTTTCAGATGATAACAGTGAATTACTGACAGATTCAGTAACTCACCCAGAGTCACACAGACAGCTAAGTGGCAAGACGGTTTGAAATGTAGGCCTATGGGATGACAGAGCTTATTCCCAGAAACAACTCCCTACTATACAAGAAGACACCTTCGAAGCCACAGTTCTAACTCAGCAAAATCATTACTAGATTTGCTACACAGCTAATACTCTTTTAAGAGGTACTCCATTATCCAGGGAGCCGGGGTGGTTTGGTCGGTTAAGTGTCCAACTCTTGATTCCAGCTCGGGTCATGATCTCAGGGTCGTGAGATCGAGCCCTGGGTCTGGCTCTGCTGAGCGTGGAGTGGAGCCCGCTTAGGATTCTCTCCCTGTCCCTCTGCACTTCCCCACCTCTACTCAGGCTCTCTCTAAAAATAATAATAAATTTAAAAAAGGTATCCCATTATCCTATGACTTTGGATGTCCTCCTGAGCAAATAAAACCAATTCCCACATAGCTCATTACCCTACACTATTGCGTCTTTTGAGCAAATTCCGTGGTGTGCCGTTAGTCCGATCCTGTCACTATTAATAATAGTGTTCCAAAATCTTGGGAATTTAAAACTAAAAAGGACTTTGGTTTGCTACAGAAAGGGGAAGGGAGACTGGCATTGGAGAGCTACTGGACTATGACCCCCTTTCAGAATTTAGAATACATCCATCCAGCTTGTCACTTTTGCACGTAAGAAACCTGAGAAAAACGGAGGTTAATAAATGCCTGGCCAAGGTGCTATGTTCATACCTGGCTCTCCTGCCCCACCAACACTGGGCACCTGGCATCATCCTAGGCAATCAAGTCCATAAGGGGGAGTAAGAAAGGACCCTTGTCCCTGGGACATTACAGTCAGGAAGAGCCAGACATGTATTTTTCTTTTCCTTTTAACATGAGCCAAAGCGGTGAGACAGGGAAGAGTCAAGGAATCTTATCTAGACTTGAGGGATCAAGAAAGGCTTCCTTGAGGGTACGGCACTTGAGACTTGAGCGGGATCGGGCATGGTCTTAGGAGGGAAGAGAATGTTCCCAGGCAAAACAAAACAAAACAAAACAAAAAACCAGTATAAACAAAAATGTGAAGGCCTAAGACAGCAGGGAATACACAGGAGCGTTACAAGAAACTATGTGTCACTGACACTTAACACTAAAGCCCACGCTTCTAAGGTCGCTGTAATTGTCAACTCTCCCCAGTAACAGGTCCAGGGAGACCTGCCCCCCGCCCCCCCGCAGCCACTTTTAACCCACTCACTGCAGGGAGGCCCAGAGGTGGTTCACTCGCCTCTCATCTATCTTTAAGACCTCCAACAAAGACTTTTTCACTCCTCTCCTGGTTACCTTGCTAACAAACAGTGCTTCCTTAAGTCTAACCACAATACATCATACTACATCTTAATCCTACCTCCTACACTCAGGTCTGGGCAAAGTCCTTGAGGAATGGAATACGAAGAGAGGACAAAGGCTCTTTGGGTTCTCCGTAGCATCTCCCTCCCTCGCTTGACACACGGGAGCCCTCATCCTGTGATTTCTTTTCCCACCCTTATACCCGGCGTGGTCCTGCGGGCATCGGCGACCTCCGTCCGCAAGCCAGCTCCCTGAACAGCCATCCGTACGTTTCTCCAGAACCCTGAGCAGTGCAGAATAGTTAGCCGGTGTCCCAGTGTTCCTCATTCAAGTTCACCTGTGTGCCTTCAGCGTAACCCTTCCTGCCATAGAGACTGCAAGGTCTGTGCCTATCGCTCTGCACCTGAGCCTCCACCTGCTGGGATGACAGCCGCTCCTTTCCTACTCTCTAGCAAGTTTCACCGGCCTGGCTCATTCCCGATCAGATTCCCGCTTGCCCTGCCCACACCTGGACACTTCACGTTCACTTTATCTTTTCCCCGAAGCGCAGCCCCGCAATGACCTGTCTCATCCGACGTTCGGATGGGACAGTTTCAACGCCAGGGCAGGTTAATTTTTTTTTTTTTTGGACTGCCGGATACATTCCCAGGCACCCCAAACTAATGGAAAAAGCACTTAGAGATTTAGAAAGCCAGTTCCGAACGAAACATTTGTTCACTGAGGGCTTGCTTGGGCCATATGTCAGGATTAACTGCCAGTCTGTGGGGTCCTGTCGGCGGGCTCGGGTTTGAGTCCCAGCTCTGCCACTTGCCCTGTGACACCGGCCCCTGGGTCTCATCTTTACATCCACATGAGAGATACCACTCTCTTACCATAGGACTGTGAACACCAAGTGGAAATAGTGCAGTTCCTGACACATCAGAAATGCTCCGTATTTAAGGCAGCTTCTGTTCCTCTCTGCAAAATGTGGGATAAAATCCTTGCCCGCTCACCGCAGAGGATTACGTGGACAAACTTCAAACACTCCCGAGCCTTACTTCCCATCGTGGGGACCACATCTACCTGGGGTGCTCCCATGAAGTGTGCAACCCCACTCCTCCCCAGCTCAGTAAGTGATCCTTTCCAGGGATGCTCCTAGGATTCTGCATCCTAAACAAGCCCCAGAGCAAAAGAGGTACTCTCAAATTTGGGAGGACTCCCAAGCACGAATCTCGGAATATTAGGGGTAAGTGACGCATCTGTCCAAGATAATGGAAACCTGATTACAGCTCTTCGAGGGAATCGGCTTTTCAGAGTACCAGGTCACTGAGCTCTCGGCAACAGAAAATGTGAGCTGAGTTGAGTTTGTCACAGAAACCGGTTATGGAGAAGAATCTAGAGCTGATGGGGAGTGGGCACGGAGACGTCGTTCTCAAGGTTAAGGCCACGACTCAGCACCGGGAGGGAGAGTGTCACCTTCTTTTGGTGTGGGGAGCCCGGCTGTTACCATTACAGCCCACACCCACAACCATGTGACAAGCGTCCTCCCCGCCTTTAGTGGCATCGAGTTACAGCTGACTCTGCTCTCTAGTGGTCCCCAATTCCTAGCAGACCACCATTCTGTGACCCAACTCTGCGCCTCCCATCGCCACGCCGATCTGAGCCCTCGTCAGTAATCCTCCTCGGTTCTGCAAATATCCAGGAGAATTAGCCAGCTCCACTTGGAATTCTCCCACAGCACACGCTCAAGTGCCGGAGACAGAGCCCACGGGTGTATTTGCCAGACACCGACAGGAATTGACGCGCCGCCCCCAAACACCTTGGGTAAGTCCATCCACCTAAGCTGGTTCCCAATTCAGTTTACCAGGCAGGACTCCTTGCAGCCGGCTGTTTCCCAGTTCCTCTCTGTACTCCTGGCCTGTCACTTGGCCGTGTCTTTGGACCCTCATAAAACCACAGCACGGTAGGCGGGAAGGGCAGACCCAACAGGAGCTTTGTAGATGGGGAATAATGGCCCAAATCACACATCCCAGCAGAGCCCCAAATGCCCCTTAGCTCCTTCTCCTTGGGGAGCAAAATGCCACAAGTTACTTCAAAAAAAAAAAAAAAAAAAAAAAAAAAACCCAGATCTTCCCAATCCTGCCTTGCTCTTGTTATAACTTCTTGGAGCTCCTGATTTGCGCCCCCGGACCCTTACCCATGACGATAAACCCAGTCTCGTCCCCAAGGAACAACTGTGTGGAGGAAGACTAGGAAGGGCTCGTCCTGTCCAGCCCTCTCCCTGGCAGGTCCAGAGAGAGGACAGGACTGTCCACTGGGGGGGAGTGGGGGTGACAGGCAGCAGGACACCTGACGCCTTGCTCAACAGTGTGAGGTGCATGGCTCCCCCTCCCCCACCCTACTTTTTAGGGTACTGGATGGGGAGGAAGTTTGAAAGAATGACACATGTACTCCTGTTTCTCCTAAGAGGAGCTCCTCGTGACCATGTATGGAACCCACCCTTTGTGGACCCAGGACGTGGAATTTAAACCTGGGGACAACTGTGCTATCGGGTCGGGTTCCTTCCTTTGTGGACCCAACTGGACCTTTGGTGGCAAACTGTGATTACCTGGTTGAAGAACGAGGCCAGGAGGCGACTAGGAGACAGATGCTTTTTTTTGTTGGTGCTGTTTTCGTTTTGTTTGGTTTTGAATGGCGCAGACGTTCTCTTCCCCACTTAGGCTACGGCAGAGTCTCCACCTGGTCCCAGCCCGTCATGCTTTGGCCTGGAAGTAGCAGCCTGCTGCATTTCAGCAAAGGGCAGCAAAGGACAGGGCTCCCCGGATGCTGCCTGTCTCCCCTAACATGGTTCACACAATGGCAGTGGCGGAGCCCGACACACAAGGGGCCTCCCTCACCAGCTGCGAGAGCAAGATTTTGACGGAGATGAACATCTCGTTCCCTCTCCTGTTTGGGGAACTCGCTGAAATCCCCTGGGGGCTTTCCAAGCTGGGCCCTTAGGTGAAGAAGGCTACGGGGTGTTCACAAACAGGTTCTGTCTGCCATCTGGAACCAAGAAGGTAGAACTAGACGGTTGCCAGGTCAGAGCGCTGGCAGAAAAAGGTAAGCCTGACCGATTTCCAGCCTCGCTAACTACCCACGGGTCATCCACACCCTGACCCACAGGGTCCACCCTGGCCCAGGCCTTGCCCTCTGTCTGCACTGTGCCCCTCATGAGTCCTCATCTCTGCAGATATTGATATAAGTGGAGCCAACAAGCTCCACTTACCCCTTCCTCCTTCCCTATCTTGTTCAAGTAACTATGGAAAGTTTAAAAAAAATTTTTTTTTGCTTACAAGGGAAACGAAAGGGGGCAGAACCCATCCAAAAACATTTGCAGAACATTTAATACCTAGAGACGTTCTCACTAGAAATCTACTGAAGCCTGGAAGGGATGACTTGTTGGGGGGAAAGTGGGGATTCATTTATTGATTGGCCAGCTAATGTAAGGGCGAGGTCCACGGAAAGTCTTTGGCCAAGCAGAGAAAAAAGCAGACCTTCAATTATCCTTCTACTGGTGTTCTCAGTCCAGGGAGGTGATGTGTGGACAGAGTCCCAGGGACTGGGCAAAACCCGTTTGCCTTGGCTACTCCAGCCAGAGAGAAGAGATCCCTCATCACAAGGGCTGGAGCCTCATCCATCCTACTCCCCCGCTCCCTGGCTTTCCCGCAGCTTCTGTTCAGCCCAGAGTTGGGAATTCAATCCAGGAACAGGCATGACAAGCACTCTTTTTCATTTCCATGGAGACCGAGGCCTGCAATAGAACCAGGACTCCATGCCTGAAATGCCAAAACAGCCTGACCCACTTTTCCCCCTTCCTAAAAAAACAAAATAAGTTTGTCTGGGTCCTGCGGGGGGCCGGGGAGAAGCCAGAGCTCCTGTTATCTCTATGGACATGCCGAAGAGGAATGAATTAGAATAACCTTTGAAAACCCGGGTGACGCTACAGAAAGGTCAGGCATGACTGCTTTACCCTAAAGGCTCTCAGACTGCCGGGACTCCATCGTGCGTCCTCATCCTAACCTTCTGGAGCGAGAGGTTCGCATCCCCGGAGATGTACGTAATGGCCAGCGATGCTACTCCCAGAGTCCGAACTCAAGGAACTGTCTTCCCCAACTTCCTCTTATATCCCTTTCCCCCACTGTCTTCTGGCTTCCTCGGACCCTTCTGTTCCTGAGACAAACCAAGTTTACCCCCGCTCGAGGATATTTGCTCTTGTTGGTCCCTTCTGCCTGGAACTCTTTAGAAAAAAAAAGTTTTGAATTCCGGTTCCTTTTTAACCATCAGAATTCAAATGTCACCAACCTGAAGCTGTCTCGGAAGGACCACTCAGCGGGGTCTGAGGAGGCTTCCCTGTCCCCAGACAGTCATCACCACAGCCTGCCTTTCCCCCTTCTGGGCATTTAGGAGGAGCTGAAACCGTCTTTGTTGTTATTGTGTTGCCTTTTTTTTTTTATTAAAGTGAACACTTGGGAGGGGCCGGTCCCCGGGGCCTCCAGCACCATGAGTGGCACCTGGGACCACCGACTCGCTGCACTAATAAGTTTAAAAACCATTCAATCCACGGTTCCGCCACTCCTTTAGAAGGTGCCCTCTTAAGCCTGCCCCCAATCTGCCTTCTTCTCACACCAGCCCACTGGTTCTTACTCTGACTCCTGGATCCGTGCAGACTGAAATCTGACATCCCTTCCAGGTTCTCTGAGGGCCTGGCCCCTTTCCCTCAACATCAGGATGGGTGTCCGAGTTTACATTCTGAGCTGTTCTGTGCTTTGGAGAAAAATGACTTTTACTTCCTGTGTGTCCCCTGTCCCCCGCATGATCACAACTTACCTTACTAGGGTGAGGGGCGGAATCTTAAAAGGCAAACAAACAAACAAACAAACAAAGCTAATTAGACAGTGCCTCCCCAAAGGAAAGGTCTTCCTGTAATTGCTCATCGAGTAAAAAAAAAAAAAAAAAAAAAAGGAGAGAGAAGCAGGAAGTGCATTTCCCAGTGAAGAAACCGAATCCTGTTTTCTAAATTCCGTCCTCCCCTCATGGCACAGATGCGGAGTGAGAGTACCAGCTATTGCTATGCACGCCTTCGGCTAGTTCCCCCTTCTCCGGGGCTGGGAAGCTAAGCGTTTAGGATGGAGCACAAGATGCTGAAATTCATCACAGCAACTTACTGGTGTGGAATCATTTCCTCTCCCTGAGATTATTCACTACAGGACAAACACCTACGCTGGGAGCCGGTCCCGCTGGGTTCGTGGGCAGTGCTGGCTGAGCTCATCTGCAGCGACAGTCTGTAGCTTGGAAGGGACCACAGTGGTCTCGTAATCCAACCCCCCCCAACCCCCCGAATGCAGGAATTTCGGCTCCAGATCTCCAGTGAGAAGGAACTCACTAGCTGGCTTGGACAGCTCCAAAGGGATTTCTAGCACCACGGTCCTTATTTCTCCGTGATTCGTGGCCACCACGATCCATCCAGCTCTCCCTGAACGCCAGTCTTTGGAAAGTAAGCTAACCGTGCTGATTTGATGTCTGTGAACAAGCATTTACCCGACACCTACTATGCGTCTCCAACTCTGAGAAACCTATTCATCCCGAGGGCCCCGCAGGGCGGTGACTGTGTCACAGCTCCATGCAGACATGCAAAGATTAAACACACAACACCAAACATGGTGATGGGCACACGGTAGGGACTTAATACTTTTAAATTTGACTCACTATCGGTCTCAGCCAAATCTAAGGACAATCCCACCCAAAGTATTCCAGAAGCCTCAGCACTCGGAGAACGGGACCTTGTAAAAGCAGAAAGGTGCTAAGCCTATTCCAGGAAGCCCCTTCCTTGAAAGAGATTTCCAATCCACTGGGAGGCCACAGACCACTGGAACAAGGCAGGGAGGGGTTCAACTGAATAGAACTTCCTTTGCCCCTTGAGGGCCCCTCCCCCATCCTCCGCAAGAGAAACGTTGCTACAAAGCCTGAAAGGAGCTGGAGATCGATCCATCTATCTATCATCCATCCATCCGTCCATCCATCCGTCCATCCAACAAACAGCTGAGGAGACCACACTCCATGCCAGGTAATGTTCTAGGCATTAGGGATACGGGCTCTCTCTAAGGAACGCACAATGGGGTGAGAGAGAGACATGTAATGAACTAACACCATTACACGCCTGTCTCTCCCACCCAACACCATGTGGTAAGAGCTACTTGGATTCAATCCAAACCGCTCCCCTCACTACCTGCCAAGGGAGCCAGGCAGCCCTGACTCGGCCCCTTCCCTGCGTGTGATCCGATGGCAAACCACTCCTCTCTGACCTTCAGCTTTAATTATGCAGAGGAATGAGCGTGGAGGCCCCTTAATCCCCGCAACGTGACGGGAGGATGACGAAGAAGAGTGTCTCGACGATACACTGTGAACTCCTGAGAGCAGGAGCTTCTCCAACCCACAGGGACTCTCAGCTCTCAATTAGGCGGAGGATGCAGAGACAAGCTCTGGGCAGTCTGGGGTCCTTGTGAATGCAACCTCACCAGGCTTCCCTCTTCCCAGAGGCTGCTGCCATGCTGGCCGGAGAAAGTTCTGAGCCTGGCGGTCTAGGAGATGGGGGGTGTAGGGTGCAGGGGACTGAGAGTGAAGCAGCAGCATTTTGAGCACCCTTCCCGACCACCCCCGCCCCTGCTCCTCCCTAGCCTTGCTGTCAAAGCCAAGTGTGGCGAATCCTTTCCACACCCCCGTGGATTCAATCAAGTCCAGTTGGGATGTACTTTTCTGCCGGCGAGCAAACAGAAACAGACTGAAGAACAATCATTAGGTTGAAATCACAGAAATTTTAAACCAAAGGCGACTGAGTAAGAGGTCAGCCACTATGCTTGGCTGCAAGCAGATAGACCTAAATCACTCCAGAGAGGTTCGCCATACTTGCAAATGCATTCAGGGCACAGAAGTCCAGGGCTCGCCTTTGGGATCCTTCTCGCCGGCTCCGCTACCATCAGGAAGTTCCCAATGGCTAAAACAAAAGCCTGTTAGAATGCATTTAATGCCACTTTCTCCGTTCCAGCTTTCCAGGACTCGAGGCCAGTTCATTAGCTAGAACCACTTCCTCTGTTCCTATCCTCCCTTTCTTTGGGAGGAATGATTCCAGTTCCTCGAACCTATTTTCAGAAGTTAAAAAATCATTTCTCCTACGATCTCTCCCACCAAATCTCTGTTTAGATGATACCTCAAGGGGCGGAAAAGACATTAATTGATGATGTAGTTCAGTTCACCCTTGGACAACTCTTTATTTTAAGCTCAAACTGTTTCCTGTGGCTTCCTACCGAAGGTCCTATTTTCTACTACCTTGGCAGACATAGAATAATCTAATTCCTTTAAAAAAATTATTTATTTTTGAGGGGGGGGGGAAGCTAGCGCGTGGGTGCATGTGAGGGGAGGAGGGGAAGAGGGACAGAGAGAATCTCAGGCAGACTCCCTGCTGAGTGCAGAGCCTGACTCAGGCTGGATCCCACGATCCTGACATCATGACCTGAGCCAAAGTCAAGAGTCAGACGCTTAACTGACGCTTAACTGACTGAGCCACCCAGGTCCCCATAATTCCTCTTATACGTGCAACTTGTACCAGTTTGCATGATCCCTCAGCCCTCTCTCCCCCAGACCCGTCAGTCCCTCCGGCATCCCTCGCACAGCCTGGCTATGGACCCCACGGCCACGGAGCTCCCTCTCCTCTGAATTAACCCTAGTTCATCCCAGTCCCCCTCATACTCTGGAACTCAGAAATGTAATCCTACAGAGAAGTGCTCTGATGAGCTCAGAATAGAGCAGAACCGCCACCCCGTGTGCTTTTGGAAATCAGAATGCAAACATATATTTTTGGAATCATCTGAATCAGGAGATTCTGGAATTAGTCACTGTTCTCTTACGAGTCTGGCTATAGCCTATAGGCTAAGGAGAATGTACGCATGCGTACTGTACGTATGCACAATCCTACAAGGAACACCCCACCCCCATCCCTTCCCCTAACCAGACAAAGCCCAGTTCGGTGAGATGATGAAAAATCCTTCCGGTTCTCACCCCAACTCGGGTTATATCACAATTCTTGGAATGTTTATGGTGTTTTCAGAGGCCAGATGCAAAACGACAGACCTTACAGAGATTTATCTGGAGATGTCAAGCCCTTAGCAAATGTTTTCCCTCCTCCTAGTCCACAAACATTTGTTCCTTGGACCCTTAGAGCTTGACTCACAGATGAGGTTTTGCCAAACTAGCCGAGAGCAATACTGTGAGGTGCTGAGGTCATGAGGAAAACTGAATCCAGCCCCGTCGGGGCCATAACCAGGAACTGCAGGGTGCGTGGGTGCAAACACACGTATAGTGAGGGCTGCCTGCTCCCTTTACACCCTTCTAAGGAGATCTCAGGTGATCACCGGGACCTTCCAGTCAGAGTGTTTAATTTAGGGCTGGCAAACTGTGACCCAGATAGGCCAAATCCGGCCCACCTCAGTTTCTTTATGGTCCACAAGCTAAGAATGGTTTTTACATTTAAAAAGAAGAATATCTCGCGACACGTGAAAATTACATGCAATGGAAATTTCAGAGTCCATAAATAAAGTTTTATTGAGAACTCAGCCACGTGCATTTGTTCACAAACTGCGCCTGTGGCTGCTTCTGCTGGACAAAGCAGACTTGAGTTGCTTCAAAACACGGGCCACAGAGCTGAAAATGGGCCACAGAGCTGAAAATTATTACTACCTGGCCCTTTCCAGAAACAGTTGGCCAATCCCTTGGCCTGACCATGTCTGACCTTGAAAAAGGTCTTTTCTGGGAGCCTGCTTCTGTCAAGTTGGGGAAGGGGGTATCTGTGTCCCACAAAGACAAAGAACCTGTGCTTGATGACTTCACAAGTGGAGGGAAAAATTCGCAGGTTTGCTCCGACCTGCAAAAGAGAGGCGGAGACCAGGAAAGAGGAGGTTTCTCCTAGGTAGTATATAAAAAGCTCCCTTTCCCTTCATTCTTTCCCAGTGGGGTAGTACTTTCCATGGCCTTGACACAGACCCGCCTCTGCCATGGGCAGCTCCCTGAAACATCCCTTTCTCCTTCCCCTTCTTCCAAGGTCAGCTTTTTCCTCAGCCTGGTCCTAAACTTCCCTAACCTGTGGAGTGCCACTCAAGGCTAGCGGGGGAGAGAGGGAAGGTGGGAAGCAGAGAAGCAAGGGGGTGTCCACAGAAGCACAGTCCGCCAGCAAGTGTCAGAGAAAGGTAAAGAGACAAAGTTCCCCCTCCCCAGCCCTGGCTGAGAGCTTGGCTAAGTCCCAGGGAGACAGAGAGCTTCAAGTCCTCCCCCACCCTTCCACTTGTCTAAATCAAGCAAATAACTAACAATGCAAGGAGGTGTGGGGGAGTAAGGACCAGCCACTGGGTATCTATTTTCTGAAAACACATGGCCAATCTCTGAGCCAAATGCAGGCTAAGCCAAAGAATAAACAAATCCCATTATTTCCCTGAGACAGGAGCTATCAACTTCCCCTCTGGTCCTCTCCTTCCGCTAGCCAGATCCGTCGGTCCCATGGTCCTCTCCCCGTGGGAAAAGCAGCATCTGTCCATATCTGAGAGGGTGGCCTGACTTATAAGCCTCCAGCGTGCCTCCTTTGCCCTGCTAACCACTGCTCCAGTCACCGAGCCCCCACCAGGGGCACCCCCGAGCTAAGTTGGTGGGTGGAGAAGAGGAGCACATGGCTTGTCCACGCCTCCCCCAGAGGCTCCGGCCAGCTCTCCATGACGCACCGCCAATTCAATCCACTGGCCTCTTTTCTCCAAGTTACAGGACCCTGAATAAGTCCTGCTGGCCAAGGGGACCCCCTCCGCCCAGCCACCCCCTCCCTCTATCCGACCCGGGCCCACCCCTCAGTGCTCCAAAGGTCTGCTGAAGCAAGGCCACTATGAAGGAGAGGGGGGAAGGGGGAAAAAAAGAAAAAAGCCAGGGAGGGGGAAAAGAATCTCTGCAGCATGATGTCACTCCGGCTGCTTTCGGATCCCCCAACACAGAACAGAAGCGAACAACATGGACTCCGCATTTACTGTCTTGGAAGGTTTGTGTTCTCAGTAGCTCTGAGCAGCCTGCGCCAGCTGGAAAAAGCACACAGCCAGCCAGACAGGTCCTCCTCCTTACAGTCCCCAGGGCCTCGACCCGACACATCGCCCCCCCCCCCCCGGGGGGGGGAAGGGAGAGGAAGAGCCACCCCTCCCAAAAAAAAAAAAAAAATGCCAGGAGGAAACAAAGATAGACTGACACATACACACACACAAGCGTCAGTGAGCACTAACCTGGAAGCCATTAGGAACGGTAGTAGAGTGCAGTGCGGAGGAACTCATTCATTCATGCATTGGGCAGTGGGGGGGCGGGGGCGGGGAGCAGGG
Source organism: Procyon lotor (assembly GCA_028646535.1). Classification (NCBI taxonomy): domain Eukaryota; kingdom Metazoa; phylum Chordata; class Mammalia; order Carnivora; family Procyonidae; genus Procyon; species Procyon lotor. The sequence continues at coordinate 75,127,325 of CM053613.1, forward strand.
GGCCCTGAGGACGTCGGAGGGCACTCACCTCCATGCCCACCCCACAGCCCTGTTTCTAGCGGGGAAGGGAGTGGGGGCGGGGTGCTCATAAGCTCGGGGAGCTGCCTTGCTCTGCTGTTTCGCACGGCTCTGGAACTGTCAGCATGACCCCCCCCTTTAGTTCCTCCCCCCTCCCCCGCGGCTGTTACTTGGTGTGGTCGCGCAGCGCACAGAAGTCCCTCTCTCCCTCGCCCTGGCTTCCTTTCTCTCTCCCTCTCCTAGACAGCTGTTCTCCGGCCCCTGCACGCGCGCGCGTGCACACACACACACACACACACACACTCAGCCACGCACCCGTCTGCGCGCAAGCACATGCGC
>CM053613.1:75128181-75141060 GCA_028646535.1 Procyon lotor
AACCATTAACCTGAAGGAACGTCAGCTCCAAACAAAGGTGTACTGGAAACGTCCCGAGACACGAGCTTCGCCCCAACTCTACCCACCCCTACCTGTCTGGCTCAAGTCCTACCTCTTCTGAAATACATTCCTTGCTTTGGGGCGCCCAGCTCCTTCCCCTCTTCTGTTACTCCTTAGAGCGAGCTTGGACTTTGGAGTCGAATTGGCATGCAAAGCTGTTTTTGCTGCTTTCTGGCCCTGTGACCCTCTTTAAGTCCATCTACCCCCAACTCAGACTCGGCTTCTTCATCCAAAAAAGCCTATAGTATATCTCTTTCCTCTTGTACACCATTGAAAAAAAATGATGCAATAGAATAAATGCATGGAAAAGCACCCAAGGAAAGCTGGTAACTCCCCCACTCCCGCCCTTATAAATGACAGTACACGGTCTGGGACCTGACCGGAGATTCTGCTGTCCACTCTGTTGGCTTTCTCTCCCGAAGACGACTGTAGGCTACTCCTTTCATGTCCCTCCAACACGTAGGAGTACCGGGTACAGCTCAGGTACTCAGTAAATATCTTTGTACTGACTGTCCCGTCCTCTATCAAGACAGTAAACAAAGGGGTCGGTGGAGTCCACCAGCCAGCGCTCCCTTGCTTCGCCACTCACTTACTACGTGACTCTGGACAAGTCGTACTCACTTTTCGGGGGCTTTCCTACTTCAAGTATAAAATGCACAAATTCACCTTTTTTCAGAAACACCTCGACATCCCCCTATAGTGTTAGCACCTTCAGGGTGGAGATTAGTCAATGGGCTAAAAGGGCAGGCTAGCAGGTTGGACAATTCTGACTTCAAATGCTACTCCTCTCAGTGACTGATTCTGTGACCTTTGGAAAGTTGGTCTCACTAAGCTTCGGGCTTCCTAATCTTGAGTAAAAAGAATAACAGAATCTTACTGGACTGTGGGAGGATTAAGTGAGGTGAATACACGTAACGAGCTTTTCACTGTATCTGATAAATCTGCTTTTCACAGCACCAGTCTGGTAAGTAAAAATATCATCATCTACACAGGTTAAAAACAATAGCTATTTAAACACACACACACACACACACACACACACACACACACACACACACACAAAATGAAGGCTTCTACTTTTGAAGCCTTCAACTGAGTCTGGACCTAAGAAAAATCTCAGTTCCTGGGGCACCTGGGTGGCTTGGTTGGTTGTGAGTCTGTCTTCAGCTCAGGTCATGATCCCAGGGTCCTAAGATCAAGCCCCATGTCAGGCTCTCTGCTTAGCAGGAGTCTGCTTCTCCTTCTCTCTCTGCCCCTCTCCCTGCTAAGGCTCTCTCTCTCTCTCAAATAAATAAATAAAATCCTTAAAAAAGAAGAAAAAAATCTCAGTTCCTTAAGCTGCATGAGGTATACCCGTTATTTCCCACCCTCACCCCCCCATCATGAAAATCTTCTCTGCCAGCCCTTCCCCAGTTGGACCTCATTAAACAATAGGAAAGTTACAAAGCAGGCAAATCAGAGAATCTGGGCTATGTCGCTCCTCACATGGGGCGCCTGGGTAGTCCAGTCCGTTAAGCGTCTGCCTTTGGCTCAGGTCATGGTCCCAGAGTCCTGGGATCGAGCCCCGCATTGGGCTCCCTGTTCAGCAGGGAGCCTGCTTCTTCCTCTCCATCTGCCTGCCGCTCCCCTGCCTGTACTCTCTCTGTGTCAAATAAATAAGTAAAATCTTAAAAAAAAAAAAAAAAAAAAGATGAAGCAGCAGCACTGGAGCTACTTAAAACCAAAAGAGTCCTGATAAAAAAAACAGAAACAGAGTACCTTCTATGTGCGATGCAACTTGCTACTGATGTGAATGATCTCTTTAATCCTGCCAACAATGTTATGAAATAGGTACTTAACACCCCCATTTTTTCTGATGGCTTAACTAAGAGGCAGTGGGTTGGCTAACTTTCCAGTAATATTTGATTAATGAATAGAATACGTCAGGCGCCTGGGTGGCTCGGTCGGTTAAGCGTCTGCCTTCAGCTCAGGTCATGATCCCAGGGTCCTGGGACCAAGCCCCGCATCGGGCTCCCTGCTCAGTGGAGAGCCTGCTTCTCCCTCTCCCTCTGCCTGATGCTCTGCCTACTTGTGCTCTCTCTCTGTCAAATAAATAAATAAAATCTTAAAAAAAAAGGAGTAGAACACGTATCCAAAACGCCGGCTGCCTTCCCTAAGTCCCACTCTTAACCACTGCATCATCCATGAAAAGAAGGTGCTACCGACGTTGTCAGGAGGCCAGGGGCCTTCTTGGGCTAACTGTGTTTAACAGATTCGCACTGCTCCCTCAGACTCCCTGGAGGTCCCAGCACGAACTCTGCCGAGGCCGCCAAGTCTAGGAGATCCAAAACCTGGGATCCTAACGGAGCAAACGGGATTTCTGCAGATTCAATGTGCGCCCCGCCCCCAAACTCCTATCCCAACTCAACATTGGACTTTTAACCACCGAGCTATTTGTCACCTAAATTCCCAAACTGCTTTTCTGTAAATGAATTTAGGAAATGGAGGTAAAAGTAGGTATCTTTTTCTGAATTAAACCTTTCCCTTAGAGATATGGAAAACTGACATTAGTTTCTATTTTTGAAAGAAAAAGAGGTTTTCTGAGTCCTGTGCAGTATCAAAAGCACTTTCCAAAGAGCACCCCGGAGGAATCGGGGAAAGACAGACAAGTTAAGGTACACCTGCAAATCCAATCAGGTCCCACTCAACCCAGTCCTGTCTGATCACATTCTATTAAAGGAAGGTTGGAGTCCGCAGACTATCTTGCTTGCCTCAGGTGCTTAATAACTGTTGGGGACAAGAATGGGAGACAAAGGATAAGGTCTTACTATATCTTTGAATCCTGCTCCCATCCCAACGAGAAAACAAAAGGCTTTTCTTACATACTAGGTACTTTTAAACATTTTAACTAAATCTGAATTTCTTGAAAGATAGGCAAAGGTGAATCTGATTGTACTACTATTATTATCCAAAACGTAGGTGCTTTTATGAAGCATAAACATCTAGGAGATTCCTGAAGTATTTGAAAAGTCAAGGAAGGAAAAGGAACCGGGAATCTAACATTTACTGAGACTCAACCACGTGTTAGCCCCATATTTTATTTCCTTATAAAACTTTTCCTTAATCCGATGAGAAAACTAAGTACAGAAGCCAATCCTTACCCAAGGTCACACAGGTATTTCTAAAATCTACGTTTTGGGCATCTGGGTGGTTCAATCGGTTAGGCGTCTGTCTGCCTTCAGCTCAGGTCATGACCCCTGGGTCATGGGATCGAGCCCCGCATCTGGCTCCTTGCTCAACAGGGAGTCTGCTTCTCCCTCTGCCTCTCCCAATCCCCCTGCCTGTGCTCCCCCCATCTCTGTGTCAAATAACTAAAATCTTTATTAAATAAATAATAAAAAAATAAAATCTGCATTTTCACCACACCATGCTACTTCCATAAACAAATACCTATGAAGTAAAAGGCACTTCAGAAAGTTACTTTAACCATAAGCAGTTGCGATCATAATATTGCATTTAATCCTTGAAACGACACTGCAGGGTAAAGTCGCCCTGTTCTTACTCAGGCCAGTGATGCCTTTATTGCCCCTCAGGTCCAAATCCACCCTTCTTTGCCCCACCTCACAACGCCCCTCTCAGCCTCCACCAGCCTCCCTAGAAGCCTCACTGCCCCCCACCCTCCTAGGGAGAATCTGCAGTCCACCTGCCCCGGCCTGCAGCACCTCGGGAAGCTTCAGGGCCACAACCACACCCCCTCCGAAGAACTCTGGATCTGGGCCTTGTGCGGACACCACCCTGTGTTCCCTCGCTGGAAGCACGGGCTTCATCTAAAGATGGCGGCCACTCCCAACACCCCTCATTCCTGCGTGCTTTCAAGCACTCTGTTACTTGTGAGTGATTCTTACTATTGAATTCTCCCTGTCTGCTCACTGACGTGCTTCTGTCTCCTGACCAGACGCTCGCTCACGGACTGCACGGCAGCGGCATCCCCACCCTCAGGCTCCACGGTAATAACAAAATGGCTAAAAGCATTTAGAGCATTCTATGAGCCAGACACTGAATGGATTTCACACGTATCCCTTCCTTTGATCTTCATGTCAACCCTACTTGACGGATGAGGAAGGTGAGATACCTCAGAACTACAACCATTTCCTCAGGTCCCAGAGATGACAGACAGAGGAGTGAGGATCCATATCCCAGTCTTCTGACGCCAAGCCCACCCCCCAGCCCCGCCATGCTGAAATGCTGCCTCCATCAAGTGGGGGCAGCCAAAGAGTGACAAAGGGTCAAGGAAGTGTGAGTGGGGCACACAAACACAGGAGTCGTCATTCACAGAGTTTGCAAGAGAAAAATGAAGTTAAATTGTTAGCCAGAGAGGTCCACCTATATCCAAAGAAATCAAAAGACAAGGAGGGGCCATCATTAAAGGTCTTTCAAGTCAATCTCTGTAGCGCACAGGAGTTGGGGTACCCTGGTCATTGGGTGCTCCAGAGACCCCATGAAACAACTCTTTCCAGACTTAAATACTCAGGATATTGCCCATGTTGTATGAACCCTTCACATGAGACAACTGATAATCTGCACATTTCTACCCTGCCCCGAGTTCCCCAACCCAGACTCCGATCCTTAGAAGCTGGGGGTGGAGGGGAGGTGTGTGTGTGGGGGGGTGTCCGAAAGGACATATTGATTGCCTCTGACCCAGCTGCAACCCAAGCCATGTCGTGAATACTGCGTCTGTCACACGAGGAGCCGTGATGTCTACATGATTAAAAGCTAAAGCGAGAGCTGGGGAGAGGGGAGTGAGGGCACAGCCGACTCTCACACCACTCCCACTCTGTGGTGACCCAATGCCCGCTCCTGGGCACCTACTAAAGCCTTCCCTACAGCCAACCAGGCTCTGGGCAGCAGAGCAGACAGACCCAGCCCTTAGCCCACTGGGAACTTATTATTATATATATATAAAATGTTATATATATTATGTTATATATTTATAATATATATTTTTGAAGGTATATTATATTCATTATATATTCTATATATAATATATAACATGTAATATATGCCATATACATTATATACACACATACATATGTATACACACATACATATATACATACACAATATATAATAATACATATTAGGCCAAGCCCCTTGCACCATGCATGCCAACCCCCTTCTCCTAATTTCCTCATAATCCTAAATCAACAGAATAATTAGCTTCTGAGTATCACCTTTTTCTAAATGTTCCCAACCATCCATTCCAGATTTTCAGCCAGGATCAACTGTAAATCCGCTCAATGGACTGTGCTGGTGGTCCCCCAACTTGGCTGCACTTTAGAATCACCTAGAAGCATGCATATACACATTCCCAGTGCCCTGTCACCCCCTCATTACCAATTAAATCAGAATGTCTGAGGGTGACGGTCAGGCATTGGTGTTTTTTAAAGATCTCCAGGTGACTGCAATGTACAGCCAAAGTTGAACCCACTGCTGGTCTATATGACTGTAATCTTAATTCTCTAAAAATGTAATAGAGAAATGACTTCTGAAAGTATAGCCTAATAATCTGTATTTCCCAGAAGTCACATTTTTAAAAATCTAAGATATTTTTCATCTCTTCTCATGAATTCCCAAATAACAAGCAGAACTAACACTCGGGATGCCTGGGTGACTCAGTGGGTTAAAGCCTCTGCCTTCGGCTCAGGCCATGATCTCAGGGTCCTGGGATCGAGCCCCGCATCGGGCTCTCTGCTCAGCAGGGAGCCTCCTTCCCTCTCTCTCTCTGCCTGCCTCTCTGTCTACTTGTGATCTCTCTCTCTCTGTCAAATAAATAAATAAAATCTTAAAAAAAAAACAAACAAAAAAACTAACACTCATTGAGAGCTATGTGCCTGGTCTCATTCTAGGCACTTTAGGAAGGTTACATTGGGTTATACTGCAGTTAATCTTACTACTCCAACTTCACAGAAGAGAAACTGAGCCACAAAGATTACGAGCACATCTGCAAGTTTATTCTGGACACCCAAGGTGTCACCCATCAAGGACTGGAGACTGGAGCAAATCTAAGAAGGTCAAGTTCTCCCATGTTCTTTACTCAACAGTCCTTGCATTTTAATTCCACCCAGTTACATCTGCTCTATTCTTCTGGTCTTGAAAATTGCTCTTTTTAAAAGAGAGGACACATGTGGGTACGTGTGATGATATTCTTCGGTGCAGTGAAACTTTCTCCCTCTCCTAGATCGATTGACTTCTGTGGCCAAGTTCAGTGGCCACGGTGAGAATCCACAGAAGGTGGCCAACACTGGGGGTGCTCTGCCTCAGAGAGAAAGTGCAAATCCCCACATGGGATCAGAACATTACATCTTGGGGGCACCTGGGTGGCTCAGTCGGTTGGGCCTCTGCCTTCGGCTCGGGTCATGGTCCCGGGGTCCTGGGATCGAGCCCCGCATCGGGCTCTCTGCTCAGCAGGGAGCCTGCTGTCCCTCTCCCTCTGCCTGCTGTTCCCCCTGATTGTGCTTTCTCTCTCTGTCAAATCAAAATGAATAAGATCAAAAAAAGAAAAAAAAAAAAGGAACATTACATCTTACACGTGGAAGGGTCTAGGCAAGAGACCGGAGTTGATTCCACAGGACTGGGGAGAATGAGGCTAAATCAACCCATGATCATGACTCTGGGAAGCAGGTGGGGGCGGGCAGGAATCTATTTGGAGCCCAGAAGCCACAGAAGGGCACCGAGACACCAAAGTATAAAAAGTGAAGAGGGTAACGGGTGGGATTGGCGACTCCAGGGCCAACCTGATAACATCACTGAACAGAAAAAGGCAAGCTTTTTGCCTCCTTCTAGGCAATTCTAACTGCCCAAGCAAGAAGGCCCTGAACCATGGGTCTACCAGGAGGGTGGCTACATGTGGGGCTGGGGACCTTTAAATCATGAGCACAGAACTAATCTAATTACTTAATAATGCAAATTAAGTACTTTAACTTGGCCCACGGTCCCAGGGCTAACACAGGGTAACGTGGAAGAGGATTAAACAGTAACACAAGGCACTCAGTCTACTGAGTCTCTTTCCACCACCCAAAGAGTCACCAAGTCCTGGACCGCCACCAGCTCCCCTCAGCCCCTCCGCATGTGACTCTCTCTGTCAAAGGCAGATAACAGCTGTTCTATAAAAGGGTGAGTGTGAGGAAGAGAAGACGTAAGGTCAAGTGCAAGTCCGCGGGTTGTGGGAGTATCATCCCGTAATGGTTACCTTGGTGGGCTGCTCCCCTCCAGAACCAGACACTCACTTTCCCCAGCTCTCTGGACTAAGAACTGCTGGTGGGTCATGACCAAGCCCCTCTTTGGGAACTGCCCTTGACCAAAGAGAACAGCCTCACCAAAAGGATAATGTCCCCCTCTGTCAAAGGACATGAAAACCTGCCCCTTTGCCTCCATTTGGGATAACTGCAAGGCCATTCCAGAACCTGAGCTTCTCCTGGAACTGGCCAAAGCCTCCTCCAAGTTCATCAAAGTTTAACTTCTTCCTCTGCCCAGGCCCGATTCCCTTGCTCACTTACAGGTTTGTTCCCAAGAGCGCTTTCCGATAAAGCTCCTGCAAGGCAAATCTGTCCCTGCGTCTTTTCCAGGATCTCTGCAACCTAAGACATACACAACTTACCCCAAAGGAATGTGTGCAAATAGGAGGGACATGTTGAGGGACATGTTGCCAATGTGCAAGGAAAAGGCCAAATCTCAGACTCAGGAATGCAGTACAAGTCTGAGATTTCTAGAGCGTTCTAGACCCCTGGGACGGGCAGATAACCACGCTAGGCCTCCTACCTCTCTCTGCTATAGGCTATTAAGAGAGACTAAGCCCCTCTCCAAATCACCTCTCTGCAGAGGTAACTGACCTCTCCTTAATCCTGGATTAAGGTCTTAAAAGAGAGAAGCCTGCTTGCTGGTGCCCCAGTTAAGATGTTGACATGTACTTAAGGGATCTTGAGTCCTTCCTGCCACGGGCTGGAGGCTGGGTCCACATGACCATCCCCTCCACCCACTCTTCCATTAGCCCCAGAGAACCAGGCAGCTTTGGTTGCTAAGGGGGGTGGGGGGGCACACATCATGAAAATCCCACTGCTAGGTCCCTGTGCAACCCTGGGTGCTGGTGAGAAGGATGGAAAGAGTGCTATGATAGGGCAGAAGAGGCCGTGGGACCACGATGAGTGAAAGAGAAATCCTAGTCCAAGCAATGGCTGTCCCCGGCTGGGGGGGGGGGGTCTTTGGGGCTTGCTAGAGAGGCTGCGGTGGCTCCTGCCCACCCCACGTGTCCAGAAGCCTCAGAAGTTGGGCTGGCCGTGGGGCCAGGCAAGACAGAAAACCCGGGTGGAAAGCAAAGCACCAGAGCTCATTCCTCACGCATCCTGACCCAGCTCCTCCCAAATCAACGCTGACTCTCCAGGAAGTAATGACCAGGGCTCCCACACGGGCAGTGAGAGAACTTCCATGATCTCTTTTGCCATAGGGCAGCACAGAAGAATGGCCTTCTTGAAGTGCTGTCCGGCGCCTGGCTTTCGGCAGAGGTACCCACGCTGCGTGGTGAGGTAGCAGACCCTGGTTGGGCTTACCGCTGACGGAGATCATCTGTACCTATGGACATCTTTTCTCCATATCCGTTTTTCCCAGATGTGTCCAGCTGTGGCACTTAGCCCCCTCGATCACCCTCCCCAAAGGGTCCCCCGGGGCTGCTAATGCTACTGCCCCCAAGACGGGCCTCCTCCAAGACAGGGACCGGACATACACTTGACTCTAGACGAGGACAACACAGGCTTGCGGAGGGATGACCAATGTGCCACAATCCAAAACACACTTTGAAAGAGCGTCCACCTTCATGAAGTCTGGGGCACCTAGATAACACTGGTGTGTGAGCCCGAATGGGTCCTACCCTTTCTCTGGGCCTCAGTTTCCCCATCTGTTATAAGAAGGGGTTGGTCTAGATGACCCCTGCCCCCCAGTTATTTCCTGCTCTGAAGTCCATGATCCCAAGTGCTAGTAAGTGGCAAAATGATGAATCTGTGACCAGAGGGTACCACTGACCACAGCAGACAGGGCCAGTGACCCAGGCCACGAGCGCCTGCGCTCTGGTCTCTTCTTACCTTCTCTCTTCTAACCACGTCATTACCTTGAACTAACTGCCTCTCCTCCCCCTCCCTCTGCAATCTCCAGAGCTCAAAAGCTCTCTGAGGGGCCACACTGGGCCACTGGAAGGTACCTCTCTTTCTAAACTTGAAGCCAACCCTCATTAAAGAGTTCTGGCACCGCCTGCCTCTTCCGGTCAAAAGCTAATAGGGGCCGTCAAAAGCTAATAGGGGCCAGAAGGGGACAGGTAGGGGCAAGAGAGATCAGAGTAAGGAGATTAAGTCCTGGCCGCACCACACCCTCCAGCCGAATCCAATCTCACCCAAGTCCAACATACTTCTGAAATAGGACCACACTTTGCAAGGGCTACTGTGCAGATAAGGAAGACAGTGTGGGTCTGGAAACCCCACCCTCCACAAAACTGTAAGGTAATTAAATGTTCAGGCTGAATGGGACAGATGCCTCAGAGTAAGCAGGGTATCAAATATTTGAGAAGAGAAAGAGAAGAGAGCCAAAGGAGGGGGCGCCTGAGTGGCTCAGTTGGCTAAGCAACGGTCTTCGACTCAGGTCACGACCCCGGGGTCCTGGGATGGAGCCCCGCGTCCAGCTCCCTGCTCAGCGGGGCGTCTGCTTCTCCCTCTCCCTCTGAACCTCCCCCCTGCTCCTGCTCTCATTCTCACTCTCTGTCTCAAGTGAATCAATAAAAAAACTTAAAAAAAAAAATGTAACAAAGCCAAAGGAGGAAAGAAGCTTATTTCTTATTTCTCCAAAGGGAAGTTATCGGATAGCATAATTGGGTCTGAAATACGAGGGAGTAAGAGTTTTGGCAGCCAAACGTCGTAAGAGGCTGGCCCACGGAGGGTGTGCGCCCAGTCAAGAGGCTGGCTTCCCATCCCCATCTCCAGGAGGATCCAGACGACCGTCCCAAACCTCCCCACTCGAGATATCATCTGCGGCGGAGAGGCCCCCAGTCCTAGAGGACAGCGAGGCTCCCACCTGTGAATGAAAGCAGGGCCTTCTGATTCTCGCGCCGAAAACCACTAGGGCTCTACATCTGTTTCTATTCTGTACATTCTTCTTCCCCAGATTGAGAGGTAAGGTCTTCCCTCTACTGTTAGGGGCCAGAAATCCGTCCACAGACTCGGCCCATCTTCAAAGCAGAAAGGCCTTTTGATCTTCTTCAGCCCAGATTCCCACCCGAAGCAGGGATCTCCCCTGCAGCTTCTCTGAGGAGAAGAAAAAGAAACCAGTCGAACTCTTCCATTAGCCTCCAAGATGATGAATCAATATTCTTAAGTAAGAGGGCAGATAGCCAACTCCTTCTCCCCAGGGAGTGGACAAAGTGAGTCTCTCTGTCCAGTGAGGTCCTGCTCCTGTGTTATGACTGTGGGTTTCTGAGCCACCAAAGGTACCAAAACCCCCCACCAAGAACAGCAATGGTGCTGTGAGGCTTCCTGGAAATCGCGTAAAATATGCCCAAGTGGGAGTGAGCGGACGCTAGGAAAAGTCTGCCCACTGCCGCCTTCCCTGTATGCTGACATTTGTAATCGAGATGGAAAACATCCACAAGGCAAGCCCCAGAGGACTGGCTTGTTTTCTTCTAAATAATCCAGCACTTGACTCACCCAAAGCCCTTGTATCAGGATCTACAAAATACCACAGCCTGGGAGCAGGGCATCAGAACCCCCCAACCCCCCACCGCCCGCGCCACATTCACCCACCGGTCCTTCGCCCGGCCTTGATGATTTCGCCAGCACGCCCTGGGGAGGCAGGCAGAAGCAGCTCAGTACCCCCCAGGCTGGGGGTGTCTCCCTCCCGACCTCCCCAACCGCATGCCGTGTCTGTGAGCAGCTGGATAAATCTGACTCCCGGACGCAGAAAGAAATGACAGGGCACGGGAGGAGAACGAGGCCCTAAGACGGATGCTAAACGTGGAAACCTCGAGTCCAACAGGATCGTTTTCAGAAAAGTAGTGGTTGAGCAGTTGAGCAAAAACCAAAGAGTTATAATAAAAACTTGTTTGCAAGCTAACCCCTAGTGCCCATTTTGGCTCAGGGGTGCTCCTGAGGGGTGACGCCTCCCGTGTACCCTCGGTTACACACCGCCACCCCCACCCCGCCGCCGCCGAGCCTCCGCGGACACTTCTGTCCGTTCTTCCTCCTTGAGGTCAGGAAGGCTGGACAGAAGGTTCAGTTTAAGTCAGGGGATTGAGCTGGGTGTGGACAGTAATTATTATAATACCTTGTATTTATGTCTAGCTATTTCTGGCCTGCAGCTTGTTTTCCCTTCTGATTCCCTCTGGAGAGGTCAGTCTGCCTTATAGATGTGGCTGCTGGCTCCTTCTGACTGCATTCCACTGCTCGGCAACAGCATCTCGCCTAGAGGTGGAAGCCAGGCAGGGATTGCTCTCCTCAGTCCATAGGCCAAGAGACGGACGGGGCACGTGGTAGGGCCACCTTCTCAGAGCGCATCGCGCGGATGTGCAGCTGAGGGTCGCTGGTCACTGACTGGAGGACACCTAGCCAGGGCACCTCGCCTCTGAAAGGCTGTTCAAATTACGATCTCCAACCTGGATGATCCGATTACCAAAAAATAAAAATTAAAGAAAGGGGCGCCTGGGTGGCCCAGTCGGTGAGGCGTCTGACTCTTGGTTTTGGCTCAGGTCGTGATCTCAGGGTCATTAGACGGAGCCTTGCGTTGGGCTTCACACTCAGCAGAGCAGAGTCTACTGAAGTCTCTCTCCCTCTGCCTTTCCTACCCGCATCCCCCCCACCCCCCACACACTCACTCGGTCTCCTTCTCTAATAAATAATTCTTAAAAAAAAATAAAAATAAGTATTTTACAAAAAAAGTATAGAGTACAACCGACGTGTGAAGTCTATTGTGAGAACTTTATAACAGCAACTCTGTTAATTCTCACAACCACCCTATGCGGCAGGCATGGAATTATCCCCATTTCACAGGTAAGAAAACTGAGGCACAGAGAGGTTGAGAAACTTACCCAAGATCATAGAGATAGTAGCTGGTGGGGCCAGGCTTCAAACCCAGAGGACCAGCAACAGGGAACCTGCTCTTAACTATTAAAGAGAGGTCCCCTTGCTCAAATCTGTGCGCCCCAGGCAGACAGCGTGATTCTGTCTGTCCCCACATGATTCTGATGGCCAGTCAGGTCTGGCAATTACTACGTGAGTGGCTCTCTCAAAACCAAGGTGTGCTTGTTGAGGCTCGGGTTCCTAGGCCCCAGAAGTTCTGGAATTGGAACCTAGAATGTATGATTTTAACGAGCCCCTAAGACGGTGCCCCGGCAGGCAGTTTCCAAAAGGCACTGGGAGAAAATCAGTCCTATCCCGTGACCCCGCTCAACTGGGACAAGTAAACAACTCACGGGGGCACCTCGCTTGCTTGCGACCTACAGAGACCATTGGTTCTCCGCTGGGGCAGGGGTCCCGGGGGAGGGGGCGCCACTGGCTGTGTGAGGCCTCTTCTGTCCTTTAGCCTTGGTGACAAGTTGCCTTCCGATGGGGGAGGAGGAGGGCAGGGCGGGTGCCTGAAGACGCTCACCGTCCCTCCACCCTCGACAGGCTGCACATCACAGGGGGACACGTGGCTGGTAATGAAAAAAAAAAAAAGACTGGGCGGCCTGGGCCCCCATCTCCCATTGCCGGAACAATGGCCTCTTCAAATGCCTGGCATCTGAATTGGCAGTCAGCCACCAGGAAAGAAAAG
>CM053613.1:75147370-75192078 GCA_028646535.1 Procyon lotor
AAAAAATCAAACCAACCAAGAAAAACCAATTCTATAGCTGTACGTCCGACAGTCTCAGCATTTAACAGAGCGGACGGAGTCCTGGCTCTGTGAGCCCAGACTTTGTAAAAAGGAGCGCCGTCACCGCTGCTGTCGACGTCACGGTTCCTACAAAGAGCGCTCAACAGCTGGATGGCAGCGGTTGGCGCCTCTCACCAAGGGCACCGCCCAAGAGTACAGATCAACTTTGCTTGTTTATAGCAGAGAAGGGAAGAACAAGAAGTAGAAACACTTGGCTCGTGAAATCAGAGGGTTAAAGAAACAGTCATTTGAACAAGCCAGAGTCAACAGAGGCTAAATACATAAATACATTTTTAAAAGGTACACTTTAGACCAAAAAGATGTCTAAAAAAAAAAAAAGCAATAATAATGTGCAGAGCCCAGCAGGGCAGATCACCTTCAAAAAGCGCAAAGGTCAGAGTTCCCAAATTTGCATCCTGAGGTCTGTTAAGTTGAGCCTCTGGAAAACGGAGGGATTTTGCATGTCCTGTCATAATGCCACCGGATATCTACTATGGCCACCCAGTAAGGCATAAGAAGTTGAGGTCGCTGCAGGGAAGCTATTATGAAACAGCAAGCCTCCCAGTCTCGGGAGAATGGGTCCAAAAAAAGATCTTAACTGGAAGATAAATCTATTTGCACTACAGCGGGAGAGGTATGCGAGTCCCTCTGTGGAATTTTCCTGTAACATGCGGAGCTAGTGAGACCCTACGGAGAAGGGCGTCCACGTCCGGCTCCCCACTCCTTGGGGCAGCCCCCGCCCCCACCCCAGGGCAAGGACCAGTTCCTATTCGTCTCAGTGTGTGCTCCAGAAGAGGACAGAAAGAATCCAGTGGGAACCTGGGACTATGAAAGGGTCCTACACTCCAGAGATCTTCAGCCTGAAGTCGAGGGGGATCCAGAAAGAGAAAAATATCTGCTGCTCTAATCTCAACTGTCATCTTCAAGATGAGGACACTGGTGCCTTGCTGGAGGTCACACACTCAGTGAGGGGTAGAACATGTTCCAGCCTCCAGCTAAGCGACCAAGTGACCATACCCGTGGGGGACAGAAGACAGGAGAGTTCCAGCAACGAGACTAAAATATATCTGGGAGGCTGTTAAAGCTGAAAAGCGTAGAACTGACTGATAGTGGCCTAAGACGATCCTCCCTGGCTGCTCCAGGGAAGATTAGGATCAGAGTTCTCTCTATCTATCCAGGGCTTGAGTGGGGATTTTAAGTATGTGGAGAGCAAGGCTATGACCATGCTCTCTTTAAAGGTCAAACGTAAGACAATGAAAATGTTAATACCGGCATAACATCTATAAGGTGGTGCTGGGCCTCCTCCTCAGTACATTCCCAGGATTTTTTTTTTTTTTTAAAGATTTTATTTATTTATCTCACACAGAGAGAGAGAGCTCACAAGCAGGCAAAGAGGCAGGCAGAGAGAGAGGGGGAAGCAGAGTCTCCGCTGAGCGGAGAGCTTGACACGGGGCTCAAACCCAGGACCCCGAGATCATGACGTGAGCCGAAGGCAGAGGCTTTAACCCACTGAGCCACCCAGGTGCCCCCCCAGGATTTATCTCCATTAATCCTCCCACTCCTTACAACAGCCCTCCAAGGCAGGCATGACTAGCCCCATTTTAGAGATGAGAAAGTCAAGGCTTAGCAGGATAGGGAACTCACCTAGCATCACGCAACTAGAAGGGAGTAGAACCACCAGCACCTGTCCCTGAGGGTCCCGCACCCAGCGAGAGGGAGGGAGCTCCGCCACCTCGTGATGGAGCCGCCATTCGGGTCAGCATTAGAACTAAGAGGCGCTGCCTAAGAAACATAACCTACCCCCTCCGTGGGGAGGAGTCCTCGGCCCAGACTTGGGAGCTCCATCAGCATTCAGTTCCCAAAACCCGCATTTTCTGGGGCCTGTCCTCTCCGCCCTTGGATGCTTTCATAAATCTTATAAAACAAACAGACAAACGGAAGGGCTTTCAAATATTTAGGTACGTTTATAACGCTTACCGGGATGGTGAACAATGTTTCACTCCCCTTTATTTATTTTTTCACTCTCCTTTAAGCCGTACGGATACATTACACACTTCCTTTTAGATGCAGGGTCCGTTTCACAAAATCTTTAAAATTTTTTTCTGTTTGTTTGTTTTTAAAATAAGCCCTGACCCGGCCCCAAAGTGAGGCCACCAGATGCGCAGTGACCGGGGACAGGGCTCAGGAGGGGGGTGAGCCCACTGCTGTGCGCCATCACCGGATTCAGGGAGCACCACTCCCCAGGAGGACTGCCCCACCTCCACGGCAAGCCCTTTCTCCATGGTTGAGTCGACAGCTCCAACTTTCTACCAGCGAAACACCCCTCCTCATGAAGTCAAGGACTCCAGTAGTGTGGAGGTTAAGGGCACAGGCTTTAGAGGTAGACATTTCATTTCATCCCACTTCTGCCATTAACCGTGGGGTCTTGAGCCTGTTAACCTAAACCTCTTTGAGACTCAGTTTCCTTATCTGTAAGACGCGATAAATACCACCTTTCCCAATGGTGTGAGGGTTCCACGAGATAAGGCTGGCTCATAGAAACACTGTTAAAATTTGTAACCCTATTCTTCTTGCCTGATTCCAAGCCACGCACTTATGCTCGTTTCTTCCCCCCCGCCCCCCCCCAGAACACCTTGCCCACCAAGTTGGGAAACACATCTCCACCCTCTCTGGACACTGTGAGCCTTAGGGCTTCACACAGCTGAGTCCAGCAACCTCACTCACCCCTGCTTCACCGGTGAGGCTGTCCGTATGTGAAACCCATCTTACCATGTGAACTCCACGCACTATGCACCCCACTGTTGCAACCAGACCACACAGCTCTCTCCCCCCTACACCAGTGACTCGCTTTGGTTTCTGTGGTCTAGCTCTTGCTTCTTCCCTGCCTGAGAGATCCCTCCAAACACTCTTGAAACCTCAGTGGCTTCCATCCCTCAAGGACCAACCTGCGTCCCACCTCCTCCGTTCAAGCCCTACTCCATTTACTCTGCTCTCTTCCTCTCTGTTCTCGCACACCTTTGTAGTTATAATTTGTATTCATTAAATGCCTTCATAAATTACCCTGACAAATCCTCTAACTTTTCATGGGTATGTCTTCTCTCTTCTCGTGGGCAAAGACCTGTCTTCCAATTGCTTTATAACTGCAGGGGTTAAGAGTGTGAACTCTGGAGTCAGAGTGCCAGCTCGAACACTTTGGGGCTGTGTGACCTTGGGCTGATGCCTTAACCTCTCTGTGCTTCAGTTTATTACTTGGTAAAATCTACACCATAATAATTTATAGCTCAAAAAAACTGCTAGCAGTTAATCTATAAAAAATATTTAGGATGCATGTGATATAATAAGCTGTCACGTAAGTATTAGCTACTACTATTCATATCCTTATCAGCAGGCTCACTATTACAGTGCTTGTAAGGAGACAAAGCATCGAGCAAAAACATATCACTGTTGCATCTGAGAGGCATTTTCATCTGTCTAAATAAACTAGAGGGCAACAACTTTGTCTAGGGCTAGATAATAAATATTTTATCTTTGTGGGCCACAGGTCTCTGTCACAACTGCTCAGCTCTGACCCTGTACCACGCACGAAAGCAGCCACAGACGATGTCATCCACAAGTGAGTGTGGCCGTGTACCAAATGAAACTCTACTTAAGGACAGTGACACCGTAATTTCATACAATGTTCACATAACGTGAAATATTACCCTTCACTTGATTTTTCACAACTGCTTAAAAATGTAAAAACCAAAACCCAGAAAACATACATGGCTTGCAAGCTGTACTAACGCAGGCAGCGAGCTGAACTTGGCCCCCAGCTGTTGCGGGCTGACCCCTGGCCCAAGGTTGCACAAACGTCTTCCATGACGGCTCAAATCAAGACCTTTATTCCACAGGCAGTAAGAAAACCGCCACTGGGTTTTAAGAAGGGGAGTGGGCCGAGGCCGCAGTTCTAGAAAAGCAGCAATGGTCCCCTGACTGGTGCTGAAGGAGACTCCTGGTTCCCCTCTCCCCTGCCCTTCAGAAGCCTCCTGGTTCCCAGACTCCCTGCGGTCAGGCAGGGCCACGTGACTAGCTCGGGGCAGTGCTGAAGGGCAATGACAGCGTGTGCTTGCTTCCAAGGAGAAGCCCACATCACATTACGTACGGCCCATATCACTGAGCCACCTGCCATGCCTGACGGAGGACTGCCTCCTTGGAAGCCTTCTCCAGAGCCCCGGGGGTGGGGGGTTGGGGGTAAGGGGAAATGGGGGGGTCACGGCGGGAAGATAGTTACGGCGGGAAGACAGCTCCTATCACAGCATAACTGAGCCTATCCACTTTAACTCAATGTCTGTCTGCAAATATAAACCAAAGAACAATGCTAAGGGTACGTACACGTAAAAACATCTAGCAATATCTAGTTTACCTATCCTTTTACCTTAACTCATTTAGGAAACAAATGTCCAGCCTTCTGGACGAGGGATTAGAAGTATTCCTCTCCACGTTTTCTCATGAGAAACCCTAAATCATCTCTTCCAGCAATAAAATCCAATGGCAGTTAAGTTTCATAACAGGCAGGAGGAGGAGGTTCCAGCCAGAACAGAGACCCTCAGGTGCAGGGGTACCCCTTATGCACGGGGGATCCATTCAAAGACCCCCAGGGGCCGCCCACAACCACAGGGAGTACCAAACCCTATATGTACACACCATCCCTTCTCCTGTACACACACACCTGTGATAAAGTCTAATTGATAAATTGGGCACAGTAAGAGATTCACAATAATAGTAAGAAAGAGAACAGTCATACTATCATAAAAGTTGCGTGACTGTGGTCTCTCTCTCTTGGTCAGAGTACCTCACTTTACTGTACTCATCCTTCTTGTGATGATGGGAGATGATGAAATGTCTCCGTAGTGAGATGAAATGAAGTGAACGCTGGAGGTGGGAAGGCACAGGGCCGGGCTACTGGCCTTCGGAGGATCTGGCAGGAGGGGCACCTGCCTCCACATCATGGCTGCCCACGGGTAACTGAAACCTCAGAAGGCAAACCCACAGATGAGCAGGGGGGAGTATGGGAGGGACGGGGTTGGTGGGGGTGGGGGGACTGCCATTCCCCTAATCTGATTTGTTCAGACAGTCTCTGCCAACTGTCTCACATTCTAATACAGTAAATTTCTTTCTTCTTAAAATAATAATGATAGTGACCAGAACTACAAAAAATCGTGGTGACAGCCCCTTATCTCAAGCCAGGGGCAACTCCCCAAGTGCAGACCTGGATACGAGGTGGGACTTTTTTTTTCTTTTTTTTTATGTGTAAAGTTAGATCTAGTCACTGCCCAGAGCTATCCTGATCCCTCATGGGATTTCAATGCTTAGATGACCAGCACTCAGTGCCCTGGATTTAACGGACCATGGGAAAACTCCCAATTCCCATCCCTCCGAATCGTAAAGTCGATCTCACACTGTTAGCCAGAGGGGGTGTCTGCAGGGGGATGTTTGTGAGTGAGTATTTAATATTTTCAAATGAAGGTTCAGTGCTTCCTGCTGGCTAAGGAAGCATGCCAAGCACCCACGTCACGAGTCACCGAGCTCGAAGGGTGACAGCCTTTCTCTAGACCTTTAGTGAAAAGGAGGCAGAGAGCCCAAGGAATCTGCCCAGTGCTGTCAGGTAATCCCACTTTCAACACAGCTACGCCCCGAGGCAAACAGAAGTCACCTACCAAGGCCGCCAGCAGGTAAGGAGGTGGTGGTGACAAGTTCGGATTCACAAGGTGGCCCTCCAGAATCTCGAGCTACTGAGGGACACCAACCCTCACAGCAGCTCACCTTCTGCTAGACATCTGAGTAACTGGGAAGCCCGGCTCTAAAGCAGGCCATGCCTTCCTCTTCCTCTAGAGAAAATTTCTCATGAAAGAACCTCCGAACATAAATGATTTGACCGGATGTTGACGCTCCAGAGAGAGAGAGAGATTCCAAACTTTGTCCTTACGTCTGACTTAAATCCTTGCTTGCAACCTCACCCATTTGTTCTCTCTTGGGCCTAAACCAGAGCTGAAGACAGAAAGTGTTTCACTGGTTAACAGATTGGAAGGGGTGGGGGAAAGAAAAGCACAAGAGACAGCCGACCTCTGGTAGCTGATGAAACATGGCTGACCACAAATCTCCATGAAACACGGAGGAACACAAAAATGAATTTTTGTCCCAGCTACTGGTGAGGACATAAGCGGGCAGGTTCCTTTACACAGCACTCACAGTCTTAAATAAACAGTGTGAAAGTAGCGCGAATGCTCACTCACCCACTCAAACACAAAGAGGAGCTCAAAATTCCTCTCCTCTGGGGACCACAGCCTGGCCACAGCAATGCCTCCCTTTCTGTGTGTCAAGAACTAGGCTCTCTTTACTCTGTCTTCCCGGAACCAGGTTCTTGCAGCACACTGACTTTCCTGAAGGTCTGCCCGAGCCTCCAGCACCCACCGGCCCCAACAGATGCAAAGACCAGGAACACGAGGACAGAGAATGAAGACAGATGTCACTACAGTCTGCCAAGTCCTGTGGGGGCCAAAATAGTCTGCCCATGGCGCAGCCCCACGAGAAACTGGAGATCTCCTTGGCGTCTGAGGTTCTGAAGCTCTACAGGAATTAGGGATATCTTGACATCGTGCGCCCGCCAAAAAAATAAAGAAATAAATGATAACCATGTAGAAGCTAAGGAGGACTGAATTGTTCTTTGATTTTTTTTTATTCCTGATTTTTTTTTTTTAAGATTTTATTTATTTATTTGTCAGAGAGAGAGAGAGTGAGAGTGAGCAGCACAGGCAAGAGGAGCATCGGGCAGGGGGAGAAGCAGGCTGCCTGCGGAGCAGGGAGCCTGATGTAGGACTCGATCCCAGGACTGAGCCGAAGGCAGACGCTTAACTGATGGAGCCACCCAGGCATCCCTGAATTGTTCTTTTAAAACATCATATGGCCTCCAAATTGCATGTGTTGCAGGGCTCTCTTTGGCAGTCCTACGTGTCTGCATGGACCACCTCCTCTCTGGGTCTCTCTCTCCTCTGCCCTTACCTCGCGCAAGTTACTGGGAGACAGAACCACAAAGGGGTCATCTTTTGAGAGTCTAAAGCCCCTAACAAAGGGGAGGCTGAATAGCGGGAGGATTTCCCCCTCGCCGTCCAGCCACCTGTCAATCACAGACAGGTACCTTGATTAGTGTCACCCACAGGCACCCCGTGATGGTGCTGTAAAAGGACGGCCACCACTTAGCTGATGCTGGCCAGCCTTCACGCCCCCCACTCAAGTGCCAGTGATTCCAGGAAGTGTCTTTGCTACCCCAGATGCAATGAATTCCAGCCTCCTCTCAACTTCTACAGTGATATGTTGCTAATTACATGTCTCTGTCCCTTAGCATTTACTGACTGGCTTTTGGGGGTGGGGGGAGACAGAGAGAGAGACAGAGTGTGTGTGTGTGTGTAAAGGGGTTGGGTTTCATTCTCTTTGTGAAGCTATCAATCCCCTAGAAGTCGGAGGCAGTGCCCTTTACATTTTTTGACCCCCACAATGCCTAGGCACAGGATGAAAATAACCATGACTGGGTCAACATTTGCAGACTGAAGGGATGGATGAAGAGCGGACGTGTAGACCCTGCCCCTGCCCCCTGGGAAAGCAGGTCTGTCGCAGACACACCTTGCTGTTGCTAGGGTAGTCGCAAAACTCAAGCAGCAGTCAAGTAAGAAGAGTGGCACCCTACTACCTTCTTCACTAACTAGTTGCTGGAATTTAGTCAAAACCTCTCAGCACTCTGCACTTCACTCTCCCCAGGTCTCAAATGCTGATGCCGGCCACTTCCTGGGCCTGTAGTAAGGATCAATTAAGATATTGCTTTTCCTTACACTTTTAAAAGTCTAACTAACTAACTAAATATAAGGCAAAGAGACCACAAGGCGGGGGGGGGGGGGAGCCCATCTATGATACTGGTATCTACTGAGGAAACTGCACTGCAGGAGAGCAACCAAGAACAGGTGAATCCCAAGGGAAAATGACCCACAAATCCGATGCCTGACTGGCCCCCTGCCCTGTGTACACAGTCAGAGGACTTGCTCTGCAAAATAAGGATCTCAAGCACAACACCATGAGATCTACGGGATTTAATGCCTATAAAGTGCTTTGTGTGGTCCCTGACGTGTGGTGAGCACTCAAGGAATGTCAGCTGAGATTATTACTGTTATTATCAGTGTTATCATCATTTTCATCTTTTTTTTTTTTTTCTGTGGAGCCCAAGGCAGGGCTTGAACTCATGACCATGAGATCAAGCCCTGAGCCGAGATCAAGGGTCAGACACCGAACTGAGCCACCCAGGTGCCCCAAGCACCATCATCATTTTTTATACCACTAACACATAGTTGGTGTTCCAGAAATGTTTCTAGAAATGACGCAAACACTAGGAACTTCGTTAATTCCATCCTCTCCCATATGCGGATAACGTCACCCGGAGCAAGGTAGCCAAGTGGTTTGGTCACCTTGTTCCTACCAGGTCTCCCTGTGGACAGAGGAGGAGAGAACCCAGACACGGGACACCAGCAAAGGGAGCTGCACGCAAGCCCAAATACTCACAACACACGCGCAAGGCGGGCCCCTGGGCTAAGATGGACCAGTATACCTAATGAAACAGTGACTCACGGGGCCTAACACTGTCCAGTCATCAGTGGCCAAACCTCCCTCTCCTTGTAGTATTTTATTTGGCTGGAAGGGACGAGGTTATCCCAGGTCCAGTTCCCAGCATCACCCTGGTCTGCAGAAATGCATCAGGAGCTGCTCAAGGCCGATTTTTAAAGGCGCCAATCTCTGCATGTCCCTGAGGGACCGACCCAGGCTGAGCAGAGCAGCATTCTGTATCAAAGTGATGTCTCAGCAGCAGAGACAGCCAAGCACCCCTTAGTCCCAACTCGGGCATGCGGACAGCAGGGGCAGGGAAGGACGCAGAGTGATTTCAGATGATGAGCCCAGTGTCCCCAGTCACCCAGCAGGACCTGGGCCTTTCCTCGGGGCCTCAACCAAGTTGCGGGCCCAGCCTAGCTCTGCCGAGAGCACCTCTAAATGCTGCCGTCTGGGCCTGGAATTCCCGGGGAAAACAGGTTCTGCTGAGGCCTTCCAACCAACCCTGCAGGAATAAGGAACCTGCCCCGAGAAAGCAGGGAGGTCACTGCAGGACCTCTCCTTCTTTTCCTCAGCCTCAGAAGGGGGTTTCCAGCACAAGGGCTAAACCTAAGAGGGAGTGACAGCAGATCCTGAAGAGAAGAAAGTACAGGCCGGGGGCGCGGGGGCTCGCTGATCGCTACCCCTGCTCAGGACCTCGCAGTTTTTAAGAGCTAAGCTCACAAGAACTAGCTCCTCCCTTTCCTTTCCCTGAAGTGGCTTTTCAAAGCCCACGAAGAGTCCCTCTTGTCTGAAGAGGAAAAGCTGGATTACACAAATTCTGTCAGACCTTAACCTGGGCTCAGCAGGGGCTTCTGGAAAGCCCGAGTAACCCCAGGTTAGGACTCCATGTATTGAAGAGCCCGATCCTCACCCTGACTCTGGACATCAACCTCCAACCCGGAGAGGTCACCTCCCATGGTCCCACCTCGGGCCGGACTGCGGGTGGAGGGCTCCCCTCCGCAAGGAAGGCAGGGCACATCCCTGCAGGGAACTCTCCTCCTGCCAGCCAGCCTCCGCTGCCTCAAGGAGAGAAAGTGCCCTCCCCGGCCCAGAGAGCCTTCTTCCTCAGAGTTGCACACGCCACCCTGCAGGGAGTACCCCGTCTCCTGCCACAATAAAGTTTTCCACGCAAAAGCTCCAGTCTCTCAAGCAGATAAAAAGCCGATTTACCCGCCCACCTGATTCAAAGGAGAAGAGGGAGAGGTGAGGGTTTTATTTTTAAAATAGAAGGTAAAAATACTCTGACTACATCTGTGGCCACCAGACAGCAGCCTCACACGTCAAGCACGAAGAGGCTTTAATATGCCAACATCAGGCCCAGGAAGAGGCGCCGGCAGAACCCCAAGGTGTGTGTGTGTGTGTGTGTGTGTGTGTGTGTGCGCGCGCGCGCGCGCATGTGTGCACACTGGTGGTGGGCACGATGGGGGAGATGCCCCCTCTCCTTCGGATGCCAGGCATGCCAGAGGTGGGAACCTGGCCCTCAGGACGGTCTCCTGAGAGAAGCCTCTAGGCGATCAGAGCCCACCCCCCAGGACAAGGGTGCCCTAAGGAGCAGGGTGAGCCCGGCCCCTGGCAATGTCTGTCGGGCTGGGGAGGGTTCTACCACATGCACCTCCAGCCTGAGACGACCCACCGGCCCTCCTGAGAGGGTCTCTTCTCTACCAAGTTCCCTCAGTGCACAGGCCCCTCAAAGTTGGAGACTCTTCCCAGCCGTACTTTCTCTCCACGGCCCCCAACCCCCAACTTCCACCAGACCCCTCCCCCAAGAAGATGCCGGCAGAAAACACTGCAGCAACGCAGAAGCGGGGGTATGCCAGAGAGGGCGACCCAACTTTGTAGAGTGTGTGGCCCCCTCCTGACCCTTCGAGAGCTGTCTGGGGGGGACGGGCCTGTGGGAAGGAAACCTCTGAGGATGCCGAGGTGCCGGGGGGTGGGGGGACATGGACAAGGATGGGGTTGGAGAACGATGACTAAGAGGAAGGTGCCATAGCCCTCCTCTACTTACCAGGAGAGCTTGAATCCTTTCATTAGTACAGGCACAAGAATCCACTGACCGTGTCCTTAGCATCCCTGTGACAGCTCCGGAGGTCCCAGGACATATTTGAAAAGATGACGAAGTCCCCCAAGAACAGAATCCCATGTAATGTGACTTGAACACAGAGAGAGAAAGAAGACAGGGAAAGAGAGAGAGCAAGCGCCAGCCAGAAGGACCCCTGCGCGCTGGGCTCAGAGGCCAAGGGCAGCTCCTGCAAACCCAGCCCGGGGCTGGAGCCGCCTGCCCGAGCGGCGGCTGCCACTGCCAGCTTCTGATGGGGACGGGCAATGCTGGCCAGACTGCAAAACAAGCCCGGAGGGGCTGTCAACAGGCAGGCTGGCCGGCCACCCACCCACCCTCGCCTCCTGCCGGCTCAGGGCAGCCTCGGGAAAAGGACCCAAGGAGAGCCCGGCAGGAGAGCGAGAAGCCAGCAGAAGCTGCACCTCTCTTCCCCCAGGCGGCGGCTCCCGCAGCTCCATATAATCTCCTCATCAATGCAGTACCCAAGCAAAGCACTGCCAGCCACTTCCGCCCATTTAAAGACACAGCACATGTTTTGTCCCGGGATGGGACAGAAAGTCAGGGCGAGGGTGGGTGAGTGGGTGAGCAACGCGATGCCCGGGAAGGAAGAGGAGAGGGGCAGGAATAGCGGAAGACGGGCACTTCCCCAGCATCCAGCCAAGGGTTAAAATGCCACACCCGGTGGGGGGGGGGGGGGGGGAGGAGAGGAGAGCTGACCCCAGGCCCTCGGCTAACCTCCTAACCTCTGGAATCCAAAGCCCAGCCCACCTGAAGGTGGGGGGAGGGCTAGTGCCTGGGTGTCCGAAGGCTCGAGCTGTTCAAGGCCACCTTAAGTAGAATCCCTTCACCCTTCGCCTGGGGAGGCGGGGCGAGCTGAGCTGTGAGATCCCAAGCTGTTCACAGCACGCAGAACACACAGTTCCTTCCCCTGCTGGGGAAAGTGCCTGCCACCACTTCTGGGGCGCTTGGTGAGGCAGCAGCTTATGGTGACCCTGCAGTGCCCCTGGCACCTGCCCCCCGCCCCCAGCATCCTTTTAAGGTGGCCTCAAGGGCCCAGCATTGAATCTAAACAAGGTCTTATCACCAATACTGGGCCCTAAGAAGACTCAGACCCGCCAGAGCATCAAAGGGAGGAGGGGCGGAGATTGTCAACTCCACCTAGAACATACAATTTGCTCTTAAAATCCTTCAAGCTGGGCCCATTGGGTTCCAACCCCAGCAACCTCCCTGGCCGTGTAATTTTTTTTTTTTTGGTCCTCCCCTAGATTGCGGGCTATCTGGGTCAGTAATGCGGATGGGTGAGAACAAACAAAGAGGAGATTAATTATGAAATAGCAACCTTCAACTGAACCATATTAAGCTTTTACCCTAAAACCTGCCTCAAAGCAGTCATCTGCACACATCCATAGTGCTGGACACACACCATCTATGCCTGACCCTTCACAGTGCCAGTCTTACGAAAAGCTGGAAAGCAAGATCCCCACCGGTAAGAGGCACTGTACTTGCAATTACGTGTTTATTACCTGCCTTCCTCTTTTTATATGGCACACTCCATGGAGGCAGGGACTGTGTATCATGTTCAGCTCCATCTCCGCCACTGACTTAGGAGGGATTATATACAGTAGGTACTATTTGCAAGTGGTTAACTGAAGAGGCCTTATTTGAACCTAACTAGAATACTGCAGTCCCCCTCCAGTGTCCAGATGGTCCAGCAGAAGCACTTTTTAAGGGATCCAGAGTTTTTAGAGATGTCCTCCCAAAGCAGTTTGGGGCTACAGACTTTCCCTACATCCACAGCCCCCAGGCTAGACAACACTGAAATGCTTTTGCGACTTCTGAACACATCGTCAGTTACATACCCACAGCAAAGATACTGTAGGATCATAGAAGTTCTCCTTTACAATCTAGGTAATTCATTCAAAGGGCCTCCCGAGACCTGTGATACCAGGGGACCTGTGATACCAGGTCCTAGACAAATGTCACTTAAGAGTACTCTAGGTAGATGAAATTATTCTCATGCTGCCCCACCAACCACCCTGATCACAGATAACACATCAAATAACTGCATCAAAGCTTTCCAATATTCCATTAGAAGCACATCACTATTTTAAATTCTTTGGCTTTAATTCTCTACCTGTTTTTTTGTAACTCCTTGCAACTACCAGTAAGAATGTATTGGAAGCGTTTATGTCAGGCGTCATGCTAAGCATTTGCTTGGATTATCTCATTCAACTCTCATGTCCATATTATGAAGTAGGACGATCATTATTTTTCAGACTGTGTTGTTGAAAACCCACAAGTGTAGCATCTAAATTTGCGTAACGCTCAAAAGCCAACAAGCTGCAAGCTTGAAATTTGAACTCAGGCATGTTCAACCTCAAAACCCAGTCTCTTAATCAGGATGTATGCTTACTAAAAAAAAAAAAAACCAAAAAAACAAAAAACCTTATCAGACAAGTTGATGGATAAGGGCTCCCATGCTCCCAAGGCAAAAGGAATCCAGGCAACAGGTAAAAAAAGGATGCTAAATCAAGTTAGCTGCTTCTTTCTACAACTACTGCTGCTGAGTTAGCTTGCTTACGTTTCAGTGTATGAATGTGATGTGAATAACGAGACAAGGAGAACTCAGTGGGTTGGGAGGCAATCACCTGCCTCAAATTCCCCTTGGCTGTTTGGGGTTTCTGAAACCGGAGCTTTTCACGGAGCTCTAGAACCTCGCTCTGTTTTCGTGGTAAGAAAATCTTAAAATGTGATCGAAATATGGCTTTAAAGAGCCACGGGACTGCTATCTCTCCTTGAAATAAAGAGTAAGATCAAGCAAGGTGAAGAGACATTCATCATTAGGTGTATTTCCTTCCTTGATCTTCTCACAGGGGGCAGACCGTTTTGTGTGGTTTGGAGAGGTTCCTGACAGGCAAGAGTAACTCTAGAGTATACTCGGGGGGTGAGCGCGTGGAGGGAGGGTCTGGAAGGTGCTTTCGGTTCTCCTGTTTCTACCTGACTCTGCAATAAGGCTGCTCCTTGGTGTCTGTGTTTCAGGAAGGGCAAGCATTTTTAAGAAAAAAACGAAAAGTCCAAAGACTTCTATTTCTGGCAATGTAGCAGACTAAATATGTTGATGGACCTTCCTGCTAAAAACAACTAAAAATGCTGGATAAAATAAAACATTTAGAAAGAAAAAAAAAAAAGAAAGACGAAATTCTTTTAAAATGCTTGATGAGCTATCAAAACAGTGAGACATACTTAGAGGCCACAAATTTAGTGAGGGCAGAAACCCAGAAAATTAAAGAAAGCCTTATGGGTATGTTTTCTAGAGAAGGCACTTGCAGAACCTTCGAAACGGGGCCTTGGTTTCCTGGACCTCACAGAACACGGTGGAGAGACAATGCCACAGGCCCACTAATGTGAGAAGGGAAAGGAGATCCCCTCACAAAGTAGGCTGTGCTGGCTTGCCCTCACCCTAAGAATGAGCCTAAAAGAAATTCCCACACGCTTCGAGGAACTAAAAGACATCCCTGTCTTTGACCCTGGCAGAGACTGAAGGAGGAAAAACCACCTCCCCTGATAAGTCATAATTACCAACTGATCCTCACATAGACAGCTGCCTAAGGGTTTCCTCAACAATTCTCACACACACACACACACACACACACACACACACACACACATGCACACACACACATAGAAACCAATGTCCAGAAAGGAGAAGGCTGAGGAAACTCAACCACAGTAAACCTGTGAACATCTGATCATCAAAACTGATCATAAACAGGGAGCAAAGACAAGGCTTTCCTGGGAGAAGCTTTTCACAGCAAATGTAACCGAAAAAGGAACTGTTCACGGAATTTATTAAAAAGAAAAAAAAACAACAACACAAAAACAAACCCTCCACAAATCAATAAGAAAAAGAAAAACAATTAGAAAAATAGACAAGGGATTTGAATAAGCACTTTCAGGAGAGGAAATGATCAATAAATATATAAAAAGGTGCTCGACCTCATTAGCACTCAGGAAAAGGCAAGTCTAAAATGCCAATGAGATGTCATTTCATACCCATCTGACTGGCAAAAGTCACAAAGTCTAATAATGAAAAGGTTGGAAAGGAGCTTGTAGACACGTACGGTGGCTCAGCTGCCGAAGCAAACCATTTGGCATTACGTAGGGAAGTTGAAGAGATGCGTCCCTGACAGGGGGCGGCTCCACTCCAGCAGTGGTAGGAGCGCCCAGTAAGAGGGGTGCAGGGGGAAATGTCAGACGGCACTCTATGTAATAACACGGTCTGCAGAAACAAACCCCCAAACTGGGAAACAGAGGTCTATCCACAGCAGAAAGGATAAATACCTGGGATTTTCTTAAAGTGCTAATCATACGTAACATTCAGAAAATTTATAAATCATCGTCGCGAGCAACCAGTGGGTGAATCTCGGAAACGATGCTGAAGAGAGAAAGCAAATCCGTGAAGAACGCAGAGTATGATCCCTTGCATGTGCAGCTAGAAAGCGAACATGGAACAGGAGAGCCCGTATTCATCTATTAATGAGGTGCTCAGCCTCATCAGGCCAGCGCGGGATCTCATCAGATCCAGATACTCTGGACCTGTACAGCTGGCTGGGCAGCCTGTATCCATAAAATGAAAAATCAAACGAACGACCAAGTCAACATTCAGAAAGGTGGCCACCTCTAAAGAGGGGGGACGATGGTGGAATCGGCGGGACAGGTAAGAAGTATACCGGTGCTTACTGTTTTTCCGTTTTGTATGCTTTATACATACTTAATGCTTTTTTTTTAAGATTTTATTTATTTACTTGAGAGAGAGAGAGAGAGTTGGGAGGAGGGACAGAGAGAAGGAGAAGCAGACTCTGCTGAGCGAGGAGCCTGATGCAGGGCTTAATCCCAGGACCCTAGGACCATGACCTGAGCCGAAGGCAGATGCTTAATCAACTGAGCCACCCAGGCGCCCCCATTACTTAATGTTTTATAAATAATCTTTGTATTCAGTATTTAGCAAAAACGATTTAAAAACAAAATGACTAGAAAACGGCTGACACTAATCTTCTCCTCTGGGTCTCTGTGAACAGAATGGGCAAGACAGCAGGATGGCGGTGGGGAGGGGCTGACCGCGACAATTTGTGTTACCTGCGTTTTCACAAAAACCTAAGTTCCAAAAATGGGCCTTCCCAGGCTCATGGATAGTCCCAAGCTCGTTGTGTGTATAGGTCTGGTTAACAGAAGGTTGAGTTGTAGCCCTCCAGACCTCTCGCTACAACACAATGGTTTCTTCCAAACTTGACTGGATTTGGAATGCAGGTTGGAAGGCATTCCTTTTTGATTTTAGCTGCCCCTTCTCTTGGCCTCCTACAAGCCTGAAGGTCTCACCACCCCGGCACTGCTCCTTTTCCCAAGCCAGCGCAGAATCAGCATTGGTGCTTCTTGTCTCATCCCTAAGTAAGGACCGGTGGGAGGGCTTTGAACCCGGGCACAGGGCTATGCAGACACCCAAGGCCTTGGCCAAGGGAAACCTGGCAGCTGCGAGCCCCCAAACTCACCAGAGTTCAGCCCCCTGCCTCCCACCCATCAGCGGCTCTTTCCACCACCGGAAGTTCACGCCTCCTCGTGACCTTAGGGAGTCACTGGGAGCCTATCTGGAGCAGAAAATAGACCCGGGACGTGATCCCCAAGGCTCCCCCTCTACCTCACTTGAGTTTCTGGATTCTGCGCATGCCTCCCGAGGAGAGGAGAGCCGCAGGACCCGGGCAGAGCTATGTGCCTCCAGGAGCTGGCAAAACTGGGCCAGAGCAGTGCTGCAGTCACACGTTGGGGAATCGAAGCTCTGAGCTCAGGCAGGGGAGACATCAGGCGCTGGGAGTGTTATATTTAAGGAGCATTTTGGAGGTCAGGAAGCTGGTGAGAGGAGCAGCGGGGGAGGAGCGGCCTCGGAAACACTCCATTTCAACAAGCCTCCTAGTCCTCCAGCCAGAATCCTCTTCCAAATCCCCAACTGCAGTCAATAGAGCCTGTGTGAGGGGAGGACGGCAGATGGCCAGATCGGCACCCGATCAGGTGCTCCCCACTTCCCTGTCCGCTCCTCCACCCCCCCTCGGCACTCTCCTCTCCCCACCCTCTGCCACTATTAGTCACTGGCTCTGGGGTGACAGTGTGGGCTGCAGGCATTGGCCTCGCCTTCTGGTCTGTTCATCTGTGTCAGCTCCCAGCTGGGAGCTTCCCGAGCCCGCCCCTCCCCTCCCGTGCTGGGACCCGTGCGCACACCCCTGCCCTCCAGCCCCACCAGTCCACTGGAGGGAGGACACAGGCGGGGAGGGGATGGGCGGCACGGGCCACAGAGCAGCAGAGGTTTGTGTGGAAATCGAGCAGGGCGCTGTTCATTTTGGGCAGGCTTCTTTCTGCCTCTGTGACCCCAGGGACTCACTTTAGGGCACTGGAGTTAAACAAAAAATAAAAATAAAAAAGGGACAGACTTACCTCCCCCTTCCCCATCCTTCTTTGCCCCTCCTTCACAATCTGTTAATCCAGAATGTTCCTTCAGGCCACCAACAGGATGGGCAAGGGCACAGCCTGGCTCCAGCCAGCTTCATCCCGCCCCCAGCTGACTAGAGCGGGAGGGAGATAGGATGGAGGCCCTAGCGGGGCTCCTCTAGAGCGGAAAGCAGTCTCCCTACGTTATGTCCTGTGAGTCTCACAATGCCCCAGGGAGGTATTACTAAGCCACATTTCACGGAGGAAGAGACTGAGGCTCAGGGAGGTCTGGTTCTCTTCCTACTGCTGGGGGCTGCCCCTAGCCCCGAGGTAAGGGGGTGCTGTGGTTGGTGAAAAGAGGAAAAGCAAAAAGGCAAGGCCTGGAGCTGGGTCCCCCAAACTCCCTCCTCCCAAGGTAGCCTCAGAGCCTCTCCCCGGCCAGGCCAGGCCAGAAATCACCTCTCTTGCTCACCTCAGAGGCCGAGCCCAGCTAACCCACGTCTCTCCCTCTGTCAAGGCAGCTCTGGATGTCCCTTCTCCATGGAGACTTCCCGGCCTCCTCTGCTCTGCTCTGTCTGGCAACAGAAATCCCAAAGAGGACCCCCCCTCCCCCGCCTACATCTCTCCTCCCTTCATCTCCCGAAATCTCTCCCCCGCTGCCTGAAAACCTGCCTGCCCGCCTCAGTGCTGGCTTGTTTGTGCGTCTCCTTCATCAGCGTGTTCCGGATCACAACTCTTTCGGCTGCTAGACAGAAGGGTGGCCTGCACGTGGTCCCACCCTCCTGCCAGGAAAGAGATGCACACCTTAGAGAAACCCCACCAAGCGGGAGAGGGGACCTCACCTGATTTCACTCATTCTAATTACATGCATAACAAAAGAAAACATCTCTCCTGCCAGATGGGAGAAACGAGGCAGATTTCTAATTACCCACCCTGAGCCTCTCGGTTTATCCCCAGGAGAAATTCAGGGTGACTGATGGTATCAGGGACCCAGAAGGGAGCTTATAAACTCAGGTTCTCTGGGGGAGGGAGCACCCATCCGCCCACAGCCAGCTGCTCCTGCTCTGCTCCCACCAAATGGAAACTTCTCCCTTCTCATCTAAGTCACACGTGAGGAGGACCCGATAACAAATGATGAACTGAGCAAACGTTCACTCATCTTAACAGCGAAGGACTCCTGGCCAAGGACACAAGAATCTACTTTGGCCGAGAGATGGCTGGGTGATAGGACAAGCCTAGAAAAATCACGTTCGTAACTGACGCCGACCTGACACCAGCCCCGGAGGTGTGTGTGCTGTGGGCTTGCACGGGGATTCTGGAATTAGACGTGAGTTCGAATCCACGCTTAATAGCTGGGGGACCCTGAGCAAGTCAACTTCATTTCTCTACGACTCTGCTCCGTCTACACAAAGGTGATGACAACAAGCCGTATGGTGGCTAGGTTGTCAATGCCCAAACCCATGACATACTATCAAGTGCCCAGCACATTTTAACCACGATGATGACGATTGCCCAACCGGTGTCCACAGACTACCAACCACCCACTACAAGAACCAGACTCTGTCTCCATGCCTCATCTACTTTCTCTTCTTTACCTAAGAAAAGCTTCTGATTTTTCCCTATTCTGTGGGGGGTATTTTTATATTTTGTTTTGTGGTATTTCTGCAACATCCGTCAGTCATTTATTTATTCAACAATTACTATACTTATTATTGAGCGTCTACTATGTTCACGACTCGAGCAAACTGGCATGGTATTTCAACAATGAATCCAAGGTCCTCTTGGATCTCCAGATCTAATAAGGAAGGTAAGACATGGGCATGAAGTAGTTACATTAAGTAGTTAGTTTAAAGTAGTAAGTCGTATAAGAGAAGCAGAGATAATCAGGACACAGTACTTCTACTTCCCAGAATGAACATTGGTTTGTAATCGTTATGCCAATTTTTCAATCAGTTAACAAGTAATGGTGGACAGTCTCAGCTAACCAATACGGAGCCTGTCCGTGACAATTATTTCCTGATTTAGTCTGGTATTAACACAAAAAGAGTCGGCCAGA
This sequence comes from Procyon lotor, assembly GCA_028646535.1. Classification (NCBI taxonomy): domain Eukaryota; kingdom Metazoa; phylum Chordata; class Mammalia; order Carnivora; family Procyonidae; genus Procyon; species Procyon lotor. The sequence goes on from CM053613.1 coordinate 75,166,684, forward strand.
GAAAGGATCCAATATTTGTCATCATCCTTTACGGAGACAAGAACTTCCTATTAGCGTGACAGGTGTCCGGAAACAGCGCCTTTGGAACATGCTGCTATTCTCACTGCCAGTAAACAGGTTCATTTGGACGGAGCAGACTGCATCTAATGGGTTGGGATTTGAAGTTTCATTTCCTACCATTAGGACATTTTCTCACGAGAGCCGTAAGGCTGGGGAGGAAAATGTTCAAAGATGTTTCAGGCCCCTATACCTACTATTTTCTCTAAACATCACAATCGATGTGAGAATGGCATCGTCATGAGCCCAGATTCCACGTGCCTTATGACCAGAGCCACTCAGTAAGTGCACCTGTGTCCTTCCATAAATATACTGAGTTTTTAGTTTTCGATAACGCGTCCCTTTGAATTTGTATCAAAATATTCTTTAAATATAAACAGTGGTGGTGGGCATTTTATATGGTAGTTTTGTTGCCTTCTGTAAGTAAAACAACTATGTGGCAATTCTGTCAGTCCACCAGCTTCTTTCAACTTCTCTGCCATGTCCCCAGACTCAGACTTCCGCATGAGGAAGGGCTCTCAAGGTTCCACGAGCTCACATTCCACTGGAAGGAGGGGCTCTGCGTCTTAACTGCTGGGAAGGGGGATCTGAAAGCCTCCTCCAGTCAACTCCCTTGTCTTTAGGCAGTCATCTGGGTCACAGAGGTTCCTAATCTAGAGGGTTTTATTGACATGTAATTGGCATATAACATTATATTAGTTTCAGGTGCACAACACAATGATTCATTATTTGTATACATTGCGAAATGATTCCAACAAAACTGGTTAACATCCATCCCCACACATAGTTACATTTTTTCTCACGGTGACCAAAGCTGCTCTTGAATGCTTGGACAATGCCTTGGAGATACAGCTGAGCCTCTCAAATCTACACGGACAGCTACTGCTCTTCCCCTAACCTCCGACACAAATTCCCAATTGTTCCTGAATACCTTCCCCTGGATGTCCCATGGGCATCTCAAAGCCGGCCAGAATAAACGAAGCTTCTCACTGCTTCTCTGTACCTCCTTCTGCCTCCGACCTCCTGCTGCCTGCTTCAGTCAATGGCACCAACACCTACCAGCTCACCCGGTCAGAAACCTGCCATTCACCCTGTGCTCCTCTTCTGTCTCCCACTGAACCAGGTACAAAGGCACGTCAATTCCGGCTCCCGGAGTGACTCTAGTTTGTGTCTTGCTTTCACTTTTATACCTGCTTTTCCATTCTCGTTGTTAGGTTTGCAGGGGTACCTACCCCTCATGTCCAACTTGTGTGTTCATTCACCAAATCTTTACTGAGCATCTATTATATACCAAGTAACACGCTAGATGCAGGGGGCTGGGGGGTGCTTGTGGCTTAAAAAGCAGAAACACACTCGCACTCTGCCCTTAAAGAACTTATTGTCTAGTTAGGGAAGACAGATGTAGGTTAAAAACAAACAAAAACAACAACAAAAACAAAATCTCGGAGATGGCACCAAATAAGAAACCGATCAATTATGTGTCTACCCTGTAGCCAGAGAGTACGTTTTCCAAAGCAAATCTGATGAAATCCTAAAATCTGTCGACGGTTCCCAATATCGACCCAATCTCAGGACTCTGTAAGGCTGTCGTGGGAGGTCAATTCCTGCATCTAGTTTCATCATCTGCTCCTAAGGCCTGATCATGCCAAAGTGCTGTAGTGACCTGGGCTCTGGCACGTTCAGGCTTCTCCTTCCCTTGCTGCGCTCCTGTTCGGGGAACAGGATCTCCTTTAATCCTCACCACAATCCTGCAGGGTCGACGACACCACCCTCACAAGTAAGGATGCAGACACGAGAGGCCAAGAGAATCCGCTCAAGGTCACAGAGGCAGAGGGCGGCGGTGTCAGCACTGGAACGCACATCTGTCTGACTCCGGTTAATAACGTCACCCCTCTTCTCCTGTCCGCCTGAGAACCCCCCTCCCACTGACGACGCCTCGGGTCTCAGAGCAAACGTGGCTTCCTTTAGAAAGCCCTCCTGCCTGCGCAGGCAACATCAAAGCGTTCTTCAGCGCTTCCCTGCTGACCAGAACTTCTGTTACAACCCCGATTACCTTGTACCATCGTAATTTGTCTGCTCATCTGTCTCCCCCAACAACCCGGGAACACGTGCTCGCGGTGATCGCACACACACCATCCAGCGGAAACCTGCACACCAAGCCTTCTGCTGACATATACCTGGCATTTCGCACTCGTCGGATGCATGGACTGACGGACGCCCACCAACTCTGTTCTGGGGGCTGAGACAGAAACTCTCAGGGCACAATTCACCATCCACATATCTCAACCCAGTCGTGTCAGGACATCAGACGGCCCCACTCTGAAACCACAACCTTAAAAAAGGGCGGCGGGGGTCAGGGGGTTGGGGAGAAGGTCGTACCGTAGTGCAGTAACAGAACCTCAAAATCCAGACTGGGAGACGAAGTCATGCCCCAACAACCCTCCTGTAGGAATCCAATGCAGTCTGAATGGGTAGTATTGTCGTCAAGACTGACCACACTCCCAAACCGAAAGCTATTTCATCCTGGGGTAATGGAACCCAACATATGTAGGGCTAAAGCCCAGGAACGGAACCTCAGAACTAAAAGGGACAAGGTAAGGTTAGAGGGGTGGTTTAAGGTAAGAGGGGTGCATTTACATGTATTTAGAAATACATTCACGTAAAATGATGTATTAAAGAAAAGGCATCCAAGCCATATGTAAACGAGGTACCGATGAATCACAACATGAACTTGTACTCAAGTTCATGAGAGATTCGGTACATCAGGCATAATACGTAAGTTCTCTCGGCACCTGGGCTGCAAGATGCAAATAAGGTTCTTTGTGGAAGTATTTGATGAGGTAAAGTTTCTTAAACATTTCTGAGTTTATAAACCTTCTAGAGATCTGGTGAGAGCCATGCATACTTTTCCCGGAAAAATGCAGAGATCCAGAATTCTCCCTACAAATGACAGAGGCTCGAGGACCCTCTCCTAAGGATCTTACTGGTTCATGGGCCCAGAATGAAAGCACCTGAACTCAACTCCCTCCAAAGGGTTCGGAGTAGAGAAGGTTAAAGAAAAAGCATCATTAAATGGTATCTGTGTCCGAGGACCCATCAGGTTCACTCTTCAAGGTCCTGAAAGCAAAGGCTAGCCTCAGGAATGGTCCAGCTCCAAGGCTGGCTTGCCCACCTGAGTAGACCGTCTGTAGTCTGGTCGAGCGGACGGTCAGGGCCGAAGCAAAATGGAACCGCCTCCTTTCTTCAAAGAAAAAGTACTGGATGAATCTAAGCTGGTTAAAACAACAGCTGTGTGTAATTTTCACCACTGTGCAGACTAGAAGACTTAACCCGGACAGGTTAAGTAATTTGGGTCGGATCACACCACATGTGGGAGTTAGGAGAAAGGGGCCGGGAACCCAGATCGGCAATTCTCAGAGACATGTCTTAATGCCCACGGCACCCTTGCTGCCTGGGCCTCCAACCTTATCCTCTCTTCCATATACACCCGGGGTACCCAACTCTTCCAGAAGTCTGAGCTTTGTCCAGGCTTGCATCTCTTGAGACAAAGGAGACCCTGCCATCTGACCAAAAAGGAAAGCCCCAAACCAAGGGCTGAGAAATTCCAGGACTATAGGTCTCCCCCTGCACACAGGGCCGGGGTTGAGGCTAAGACCCCTCCTTAGATCCCCCAACCACTCCTAAGGGCTCAAGTTCCTTGCTGGGGAAAACACACAGAAAAACAAATCCCAAATTGCAAGCAGGATTCGAGAGGGATTAGAAATCCGTCTCAGGAACGCCCCCTAGCGAGCCAGCAGGGTCCACTGAGGAAGCAGCGGGCACCACTCCCTCGAGGGGCCCAGACCCACCCACACTTCCATTGGGGCATCAGATGAGTGGTGGGAGGGGACAGCAGCAGCATCTGCCGCTCAGAGACCAACTCCTCGCCAATCCCAAGGCCATTGTCTGCTGCAGGATGAGAGGCAGTCTCGGCTCCCAAGACCGCCGGCCCACGCCGACCCCACCCATTCCCTATCCAACAGGCGGAGGGAAGAGAGCAGCCAACAGAAGGTGGGCAGGAAGGATAGGGCTGGTACAGATGGCTGGAGGGAGCACTGTGGTGTGAGGTAGAGGCAGAAAAGAGAGACGGGATACGGATAAATGAAAAAAACCAAGGCTCAGAGCTAACACGACAGACACAGAAGTCAGCCCAGAGGGAGCTAGAGACGGCCCCCCGCCCCCCACTGCTCAGGCCCCAGGGCACGTGAAGGTGAGGGGTGTGCTCTGCAGGACCCAGCCCTTCCTCCCCTCTCCTGAGGGCTTCATGCTCGGGTCGGTTCCCTCCGCTCTGACGCAGCCCCCGGACGCTCAGGACTGGTGGGCTGGGGGACAGGAGGGGAGAGAAAAGTGAACCAAAGGCAGAACTTGCCAAGCGAAGCCACTTACGCACAGTGCGGCCGGCAGCATTTCCATCCTACCTTTGCTGTCGCCATATCGGCCGGCTCCATGATCTCTGCTTGGCCTAAGGAGCAGCGGCACCATCCAGAGAGAAAAGGCAGAGTCACAAATGTCCACCCAGAGAGAACAAACCACCCCTCTGGAAGGTCAGGGAAAATAAGACACCGACGGCTATTCTCTGGCCCCTCAGGATGTCCTCTCCTGGCGGGGGAGGGGGACAGGAAAGAGGCTCGGGGTCCCGGGCAAGTCAGGGGGCTGCCTGGCTTCCCACGGGTGCTCACACCAGGCTGAGTCAGGGGGCATCTCCCCTCGCCTGGGCCTTCTTCCCAGGAGGCAGGTGTGGGTCTCCCAGGGCTCCCCCTGCTGGGGGAGAGCGCACAGAGATGGGAGGGCCTGGCCTCCCATCACCCAGCCAACTGGTACCCACGGGTCAGGAAGAGGGGAGCATGTGGGCGGCGGCCAGCTGGCGGATGCTGAGCAAGTGCTGGGGTAGCAGGTAGGGAGGGGGCTGGGGGCCGGTGGGGGTGGGCATGACAACCTCAAGAAGGGGGTGCAGGCACTCAGATGGAAGCAGGAGGCACCGGAGCCCCGCACGGCTGGGTTGAGAACGCAGGGGGAGAGGAACGTGCCGGGCGAAGCCACTCACCTTGCAATAACATTCAGACTGACTGAGGCCTACACAGGAGCCAGGAGCGGGCGGTTCACACCCCCCCACTCCACTCCCAGAGACTCACAGCCTCTGTCTAAAGGTACATGAGAGCAGCCGGCAGCCCGGCTGGATCTGCAGAGGCCCCTGGCTCGCTCCGAGCAGCCTGATTGGAGGAGCGGGATGACTTCATCCGGCCCCATTCATCACTGTAGGTTTCCTGCCCAGCAGGGACAGGCCGCTCTGCGAGCTGCCGCGGAGCCGAGACTACAGCTTCCTCTCTGGCCCATTTCACTCTGGCAACCTGGGATAGGCTGTGTCAGCCAGAGGCCGCCAGGGGAGAGGGAGCGGAGCACCCCAGGCCCTAGAGCGCGGGGGCGAACAGGCTGCTCTCGTCTCAGGGAGAGTGCAAAGCCTCTCCCTCAGCATATTCACGGTGTGTGCACCGGCGCCAACACAAAGGGGCAACACTCCACAACACCAGCAAGAGACAGCTCTAGCGCTCCTGAACCACTGGCCTTCCTGCCTAATCTTTAGAGACCGTCTCCCAATCAAAGAGAATAACCGAGGGAAAAGCAGATCAGTATCTTCAGACCTCCCCGTGAGCTCCAGCTCGACCAGCTCCTTCCAATGTGCTAACCTGTCCTTGCTGTTAAGATTCTCAGAGTCCTTGATGCTTATGGTTTCGGATCCATAAAATGTTAGGTGGAAGGGACCTTAAAGCTTTGGCTCCATTTTGCAGATGAGAAAACAAAGAGCCAGAAAAGAGTGAGAGGGTCGGGGCCCCATCTGCCTTCGGCTCCCATCATGACCCCAGGGTCCTGGGCCGCTCAGCAGAGAGTCTGTTTCTCCTTCTTCCTCTGCACCTCCCCCTGCTTGTGTTCTCTCTCTCTCGCTCTCAAAAATAAATAAAATCTTAAAAAAAAAAAAAAGGTGAAAGGGTCAAAGAAGCCTGCCAACACTCCTTTCCCCCTTCCAGACGGACTTACCCTCAGAAAAGGGGAGACCCTGAGAGAAATAACACCCTTCATTTACCCCCCATCCGCCAATCCAGCTTCCGGAGCAGAGAAAAATCCAGCACAACAAGGGTTAAACAGAGAGCTTAAAATACTAGGGAATTAAAAAAGGAAGGCAATGAACCTGTGATCACTCATCCCTTCCGGCCTCCCCCTCATTCTTCTCTCAGAGCCTGACTTCAGGACAAGATTGCAAATTCAGGTAGACCAACACAGAGCAGGAGAGAGTTTCCCAAAAGAATGACACCCCCATGGATTCTACCAGTTTCCACAGCCTTTGTGGGTCTGGCTTAATGACACAACAGTAAGAGTCACAACCCCCATTTGCCTGGGGCTCCAGGGCATTTTCAAATCTGCTGCCTCATCTAATACTTGCAGGAACTGCTTGAGGTAAGTTGTTCTCCCTTTCAAAGACAATTGAACGGAGATTCAGAGACTTCCAGTGACTTACCCAAGGTCACACAGTCAGCACAGCAGAGCCGAGATTCAAGCCTGTGTTCACCAACACCAAACCCTTTGCCACCTGTCCCACCACTTCACTTTTCCCCCTGCAATCTGTCCCCAACTCCTGCTCCCATTATCACAGACGCAGAGAATATAAAACCTCAGTTTAATACTTCTCTTTGGGATCCCGCTCTTTTTTTTTGAAGGTGGCAAATTGTAAGAAAATGCATTATCAAGACATAGGGAAAAAAAAATCCTGGGTGTATCCAGAGATTGGTATATACATTAGGAAATCTCCTGTGTCCAATGGAAACTGCTTTTAAAAAGAATCATCAGGGACTCCTAGGGAGGGCAGTCAGTTAAGCCGCTGATTCTTGGTTTCAGCTCTGGTCGTGATCTCAGGGTCCTGGGATCAAGCCCTGCATTAGGTTCCACGCTCAGGGTGCAGTCTGCCTGCAATTCTCTCTCCCTCTCCTTCTGTCCCTCCCGCTCATGCTCTCGCTCTCTCTAATAAATAAATCTTTAAAAGAAAAACAAAAAAAAGAATCAAAGATTCACTCATGTTCCCTTTCTTTAGGCAGCACAGTAGGACCAAGATATCTCACGGAAGTGGTCAACCATCAAGATTAAAATGAAGGGGGAAAAGATGCGTTCCTGGCTCCAGCCACCAGAAGCACTGGGTAGGTCACGTCTCCCTTACCTATTGCCTCTTACCCTATTAGCCGACGGGCACAAAAGTTCCATAAAACCAAAGGAAAGAGGACGAGAGTGGAAATAGTGGAATATACCATTTAGGCCAATGGACTGATTTTCTTCTACTCGCTGCCCCACAGTCACAGACACGGTCCACCTGGAAAGGGTCTGGGCACCGCCAGAATGGCACTGGAGCTATTCCACCGTAGCCCGCACAAAAAAGCTAAAAGCATGCAGGCTCCGCCAGTTCCACGCCATGTCATCTCTGCTCCGAGGCCTGCAATGTTCCTCCTGGCTATCGCTCTGGCCTGCGGGCCTCTCTGTTCTGGGCTGACAGTCAAATGCACAAACAGATGGAGAGCAGAAGGCTGGTGGTACTCACGAAGGAGGATGTTCTGTGTCATCAAGATCATGCAGAGACCGGCCCCGTGTTCACGGGACTCCACCCAATGTCCCAAATAACCAAACACCTCGGTCCTTAACAGCGTCCAAGAGTCCCACGGCCCTGAACGGTGAACACGGCACAGCGCCTAGGAGGGCCGCTCAGCCAGAATCATCCCTGTGCACTTTATGAAGCGGTTTATCCATCCTGAACTCCCAGCAGCAGGGAAGGAGCTGTCAGCTACAGAACACACAAGGCAGAAGGCGGGGCAGGGCAGGAGGAAGAGGGCAACGCTTGGCGTCAGTGAGAAAGGAGGGAAAGAGTACGCCCCGGAGTCCAAAGACAACTCCAGGCGGACAGACAAGAGAACCACCCTGGAAGGGAAACAGGAAAGAAAACCTGATGCAGACAATCTCATTAAGAAGCCACTGTGCCCACACCTCAGCTAATCAGAAAGGAATCCATCCAAATAATCGAATAAATACCTCCTCTAGTCCACTCGTTTGCTCTTTGAACTAAAGGCCAGAAGCTTTTTCTGCAACTTCGTGTCTTTCCATTTTGCCTAATATTTAGTGAAAAGACAGAAAGATGGGGGGGGGGGATGGATGGATGGGACAGGGAGCTCTTCACAATATCATTTATCATTACATCATTTTCTCTCCAGGGAGATTATTCGTACTAATTACTTTACCCTAGGTATTATATTCTAACTCCTTAATCACTGTGCTTATGTAATGGGTTTCAAACCCAGATACTTGAAGAGAGGCTAGGGTGAGTCTGGACAGGGGATGGGGAGGGTGTGGTGGGAAGTACAGGACCCGGTTCCCTAGAGACAGCTCAGAGGCTGGACACTGGCACCTGCTCGTTTCAGGAAGAGCCTCCTCCCAAGCAGCTGCCTACTGGTGGGAGGGGCTGCAAGGAAGCCCAGCGAAGCCCTACCAGATCAGCACCCCCCCCCCACTGCACCATGGGATATGTAGTTCTTGGAGCAGAGGGCAGTGGTGCGGCCATATCTGCATTGCTGATCAAACCTGCAGCCTGATTGCTCTGCCTGTCCCGAGACCACCAACTCGGGTCAGGCCTCTCTGCCTTCTCTCCAGAGTCCGACTTTAAACAGAAGAGATGGTGATGAAGCAGGGAGAGGTGTGCGAACTACAGGAGCCAGAAATACGAAGACCTTGAGAGGTCACTTGATGTCTTGGCTCCTCATGCACAGAAGATGACAGCTTCTCTCGAGAGGAGAGACAGAAAAAGAAGGAGGAAGGGAGAAGGAGAGGCAGTTGAAGGGGAAAAGGGCATTTGTGTGTGTGTGTTCTCACCACCGTGCATGTCTGATTCTGGGGCTGGAAGGTGACTTCTCATCTCTTTCGCTCGCTAACCATCAACACTGGAGAGAGGCAGTCGGGTGTGCGGACGAGCATCTCTCCCCAGCCATTCTCCTCAGGTCTGAAATCTGAATCAACTGCCCACCCTCTGTGCAACCTCGGGCAAGTTACTTAGCCTCTCTGTGCCCCCATCCCTTATCCGTAAGCCAGGGCTGTTACTCAACTCATATGCCATATGAAGGCAGCATACAAAAAAGGGTTTAAAACTGTGTCTTGAGTGTTAGGTATTTTTTTCTTATTATTATTCTGGGGCTCGCCACTTGTCTTCCCCTAATTCAGCTAACCCCTCCTCCCGGAGCATGAAATTTTAAGTCTCTGCGGAGCTGAAGATGGCAGAGGTAGAATGGATAGAAAACAAGCCCACCTGCTTTTTCAGATGAATAAAGACATGAATATGGGAGGGGGGGGACAAGATGGTCATTAGGATATGAAAAAGGGCAGAAAAGGAATAAAGACAAGAACTACAAATGGACATTAAGGGGGACATGTAGGGGAGTCTGTGGAGTAAAAAGCCATCAAAGCACAATAAAAGAGTCCAAACAAAAATAAACAAGGGGAGGAAAGATTCACAAAGAGAATCAGGGATGCTGATTAGGCTGGAGGTGGGAGAAAGAAGACTCAGCAATTGAAAACTCCAAGTGGAAAGTTCCACGAGAGGATCTGACTAAAGCATCTGGGAAGAGCTCGGGGAGGAGCTCGGGATGGACATACACTGCCCAGCATGAGGAAAACTGGAGAGAAGGCAGCTAACACTGCAAAGTTCAAGTCTGGAACCTTCTTGGGAAGTGGGCCTGAGCCCTGGAGATCCAGGGTGCTGCAGCGGGGCTGGGCTAGAGGGGTTTCTCAAGCAGTCAGAACAGGAGGGAGTGAGGTGGGCGCTAAAGATTAAGGTTCAGATTCGAGGAGGAAAGGAAGTAGCTTTCTGGACAGTCACCTACAAGACGGCACCCTCGGCTCTGAAGTCAAGAGGAGAGGGGCAGGCCTCTCTGAGCGCAAGCAGGGACAGTGCCAGCCCCTTAGCCGTTGCTCAGGGAAGCTCAGATCTCATGCAACACTCTTGAGGGTCTTTGCTGCTATCAGGCCCTTCCTTCGGCATCTAAGGTCCTCAGGGTAAAACAACAAGACAGGCAAAGGGGAGGCCTGCCCCCCCTTAGCCACTAGCAATTCCTAGGACCTCACAAGCAACGGAATGTCAATGATATCCCCTCAATATCAGCCCCTAGAACTGGACTGGGCAGGGCTGCATAGCGGTTGGGACCTAGAGTCAGGGCACCTGGATTCACATTCCAGCCCGTCGCGTTAGAGCTGTGTGCTCTTAGGCAAGCGACAAAACCTCTCTCTCCGCCTCGGTTTTTGAATCTATAAAAAAAAAAAAAGAAATCCATAAAATGGAGCTAACAGTAATGCTATTTCGTAGCAAAATGCTGACCTTTAGATGAGAGCCCAGTGCCTGGCACATACCAGAACAGTCACTAAATGTTCACTAAGGCAATGCTGTCTTCCTAATCACTCTCTTCAGGGCAGTCAGGGGTTGGGAACAATGGGAACTCCATGAGCTCCCCTAACCTCCCTCCGTCCAAACTCCATGCTCATGAGAAGCCAGCACCGCTCAGGTTACACAAGCCCCTCCCTTCCCTTCCTCTCCAGGCCTAAGAATACCACCTCCAGCCAGCATCTGGTCCCCAGATCTATGCAAGTACTTTGAAAATGAACAGCATCATCAATGGAGAAGACAGATCTGTTCAGGGTGAGAATGTATAAGAAGTCACAGGATTAACTGAGCAGGGGGTCCGCAGGGAGGGGAGAGGGGGCAAAGGCCAATGCTACTGCCTGAGCTTTTGGGGGCGCACGGTAAACGGAGCACACATGTCCTGCATGCTGCAGAGGCAGATAACGGGAGAAGCATTAGGACGGAAGGTGTGAGGGCTGTCCCAATGCCCCAGGGGCATCACTGGATGCAGGTCACTGGAGAGGCCCGCTAGGGACCACTGCTGAAGCTGAGGGAGAGACCAGATGGGACGCTGGACCATGGTCACTGACCCCAGGACAGCGCAGCAAGCCACAGCAGGCTCGGGGACTCCCGTGGGAGAGCGGCCGCATCCCCCGTTCTGGGCAGCTGCCAGGATGGACCGCGGGAAAGGTGTGCCGGCAGCCGAGGGGCGGTCTCAAGTCAGAAGTGTTCTCCTTCTGTTCTCAGGTTTCTTGTAGGGAACTGGGACTGAGGTGGAAAGACGGAAAGAGGCAGCTACAGATCTTGGCCCAGTGCTGGGCCAGGGGCGGGGCAAGAGAGGCAAAGCCAGCACACCCAAAGGGAAATGTGGAGGGGAATGTTTCCTGGGACGACCACCCTCTCCAGATTGCTGCTTGGTCCCCATCACCCTCCTACTGTCCTGCTCCTAAGAGGCGGGAGTTGGTGGGCCGGGCGGATAGTCCCGCCCTCCACGGTAGGGGTGGCGTCCAGGCCACGCCCCCTGCCTGCCGCCTGCTGACTCACGCCCATCTCACTATTTGAGGACGGATCAGGTGGCCGCTCTCTCCTCGCCAGCAAAGCCATTGCCAGCAGGGGGCGCTGGCGAGCAGAGAAGGAGCAAGGGGAGGTAAAGAACTTTTCTCTGCTTAGGCCGACACCTAGAGAGGGCTTTCACCCGGTACCGACAGAGAGGTCAGAGTGACCACAGTTCTGTTCTGTGGTTTAGACATAATAGCAAACTGAAAGAAAGCATCAGAATTGTACTGGAACTTTCCTAGAAGTAACCTGCTAGGTAAAAGCCTAGGGCACTTCTTAAAATCAACGAGGCATATGAAACATACTCAAAACAAAAACAGAAACAAAAAACAAAACCCCAATTGGCTCTCAGGCATATTTTACTGAATCATTCAAAGTCACTGGGGTCTATTCTCTCCTTGTCAATCTGTCTTCTGTCCCGTGTGGCTTGAAGCTTTCGAACAAATCTTCACTGACAGCCTCACTCACACACCCCCTATCTGGGGCTTCAGGTCCAGGAGACTGGTGAAGAAAGAGTCACCCAACATAGCATGTGGAAGGTTCGGCACTGGGCCCCCAAGTGTCCCAATGGCCACATGCTTTCTCAAGGGGAAGTCATAAAAGGCTGCAAATAAAAACCTGAGATCTGGAGCTGAATCTCAGATCTGTCACATATAATGGACAGATTATAGTCCATTATAGTGGACTATATAAGTGGACTATATATATAATATATAATATAGTGGACCATATAGTGGACTATATATATAATATATAATAATATATATATATATTGTCCACTTAGTGGGACAATCTAAGTTCTTACAGGCCTGTTATTATAGTTAAGTAGGAAAGGACATGTAGGGGCCCCTGGGTGGCTCAGTGGGTTAAGCCTCTGCCTTCAGCTCAGGTCATGATCTCAGGGTCCTGGGATCGAGCCCCACATCGGGCTCTCTGCTCAGCAGGGGAGCTTGCTTCCCCCTCTCTGTCTGCCTCTCTGCCTACTTGTGCTGTGTGTGTGTGTGTGTGTGTGTGTCAAATAAATAAAATATTAAAAAAAAAAAGAAAGAAGGGACATGTAAAGCACAGTGCTGAACACATAATACACTCTCAAAATAGCTGATTATTATTAGTCATAGCAGAAAATACCTCAGAACTTTTCTGGTGCCCACGAACTCAGTCCACAGACATTCTGTATTGTCTTGGATTTGCTCACCACGTTTGTACCTTTTTGGTAGTTTTCCATAGCTCTAAGTTTCTTTGCTGAAAGAAACCCCAATTAATTTCCTCCGATTTCCCACTATGGAAGTTATTCACAAAGAGGCAGATGACCACTTGATGTAGGGATTGAAGAAATTCACAAATGAGGAAGGAGAAGAGAGGATCAGCCTCCTTAAATCCCTTCTTCAGGGCCACCTCTGCAGACTCATTGTCTGAGACACCAAGAAAAGGAAACACGGGTGTTTCGCTTCTAGAGGGAAAGGAGTTCAACAGAGACAACTGTTCATTCCATGGGTCCCCCAAACAAGTCTGTCCTGGTGCCACACGAATCAGGTCAGCGTTTCAAGCCTAGATCTGAGTTCTCCCTACGCCCCCACCCCCACCCCCAGCTCACATACCAGAGACACAAGGGAGCTTCTGTCTTAATGTCTGGGGGCCAGGTGTAGAGTCTGCAGACGCTGTCCACGCCCTCAGCCCCTCTTCCAATCCAGGGACCATCTGCACCCGGATTATGAGGGGTTTCTCTGCATCTGGAGAGACTTTAACCTTCAGACTAGTGAATGGCAAAGAGCGAGGGGGCCCAGCAGGGAGCTGCTTGTCGCTCACCCGCCAGAGGAAGAAGAAAAGCAGCATTGAGCAACCTGCAAAGTTGGTGGCAGATAAGATGGAATGATTAATTTAATTACATATTCCCACCCTGCCCACCTTTCCCCCTGCTGCAGAAGGGGGGATTCTTGGGCTATGCAGCAAACAGGGGCAGGGGAACAGGAGCAATGCACTGACGCCATGGTTCCTGAGGGCTAGGCGTAAAAAGGCACCACAGGTCTGCCAGAGGCACCCTAGGACTCTGGGATTTCCCTGTCCCATTGGGCGCTGCCTCCTTTGCCTCCCTCTTACTCCAGTTTTGAGATGCACTTGGAGGCCGGTGCATTCGCTATTAAATTGCGTATTTGTGGGGCGCCTGGGTGGGTCAGTGGGTTAAAGCCTCTGCCTTCAGCTCAGGTCATGATTTCAGGGTCCTAGGATTGAGCCCCACATCGGGCTCTCTGCTCAGCAGGGAGTTGGCTTTCCCCCACCCCCCACCCTGCCTGCCTCTCTGCCTATTTGTGATTTCTCTCTCTCTGTCAAATAAATAAATAAAATCTTTTTTAAAAAATTGCGTACTTGATGTTCGCTCTAGAAGGGATAACAGGAGGCTTCGGACGACGGGCCATGTCAAGGCCACCTGAGTCGGAATCGCTTGGGATGCGTGTTAACTATGCAAGTTCCTAGGACCACCCCAGTCCCCACGGCTCCGAACTGGAGAGAAGGGCCCAGGAATCTGCACACTGGATAAGCCCCGCATGTGGTCTCGAAACCCCATAAGGTCTCTCTGGTCTCCCAAGGATGCCGCTCATGATCAAGGGGCATGAGCAGTCACGGGGGCAATGCAGGAAGGAAAGTATTAGAACTTACATGTATTCCTATCTCTTTTTATCTCCTCCTTTTAAAATGTCTTAATTATGTAATAAGGCTTAATTGTGTAATTAGGAAAATATTTAGTACAGCAGTGCATGTATATAATTTATAAAATACATTCACACGTGCATATATACGTGTATGCACACATGTATGTGCATATGTGTTTATAGGTGTGTATATACACACACGTGTGTTTGTGTATATTGGTGGAAATATATATACGTTGGTGGAAACAGCTCAAAAATTTTTCACCGACTCAGGTTTGCAATCAAGTTAGAGTATCACCTTCTGGTACAATGACTTATTCATCGCCTAGAAGGGAAAGCAGGGCGTGGTCTCTGCCAACAGGTGCTCTGAGCTCACCTTATTCATCAGTAACACGCTGAAAAGAGAACTCAGGGATTCCAGCCTCAAGACCGGAGTAAGCAGGAGGCAAAGGAGGCAGCGCCCAACAGGGCAAGCCGGAGGTGGAGTCTCAGCCTGAGCCCCCGGGGTGTTGTCCCCCACTCACATTCCTTCCCCACCTTGGCTGGGAGGAGGATGGGATTTCTCCCAGCAGGAGGTGGGGAAGCTAAGGAATGAGGTTTACCATCTGCCAGCCAGTGGTCCAAATCCAGGTCCCAATTACAGCATCGGCCCAGATAGCACAGTTTGCCGAGCTAGAATTAATCCCCTTTCTCAGGCAAGAAAGGAGAAATGCTGGAGTAGGAGAAACGCAGAGCAGGTGACGGTTACACCTGCACACAGTTCTGCTGACGGCCGCAGAAGCAGCCAGACCCGCCGGAGAGGAGCTGCGAACTGGGAATTCGGGGAGGAAGGGGAAGACAGGAGCACCCACTTGCTTGTCTGTCCAGACCTAAAAAAAAATCAGGTTCTTCTCTCTCCTATTCCAACGCCACGGGTGCGGTCTGTCCAAGACCATGCCATCACCTAAGCACGGGTGCATGTGACTCCGAGGAAGAATCCACGAGGGGCAGTCACAAGCCACTGACCTCGACCACGAAAATGTCACAAAGATTAACAGATACAGAAAGGCTAGTCAGTGGCCCTCAATTTGGGGCGCAGCCACACAATCCCGCGATCACAGAATGTGAGAGCTGGCAAAAAGCCTTACACCGTGGGGAGCCTGGGGGGCTCCGTTGGTGAAGTGTCTGCCTTCGGCTCAGGTCGCGATTCCCGGGGTCTGGGATGGAGCCCCGCATCGGACTCCCTGCTCAGCGGGGAGCCTGCTTCTCCCTCTGCCTGCTGCTCCCCCAGCTTGTGTGCTCTCTCTCTGACAAAATCCTTAAAAAAAAAGCAAAAAGCCTTAGACAGTTATTCATGTGCTCATTTGCTCATGAACCCATCCTCAATGAGCACCTAGTGTGTGTCGGGCACTGTGCTGTGTGTCAGGTAACACAATAGTGAATGAAGCAGACTGTTCCCTGCTCCTGTGAAGGCCCTAGCAGGGGACATGTGACAACAGGCCAGCAGATGCATACAGCGACAACACCATCAGTGCTAAGATAGAAATCAGCTGGGACAGTGAGGGCCGGGGTTTGTGCAACCCGCCTCCCCCTGCCACCGTGGACTTGTTTGTGCCTTAGCCTAACCGAGTCCTCCCACCGACAGGCAACTCTCCTAGAGCTCAGAAGTCCCCTTCCACTTACTCGGAGGCTGAGCCCCAGGCCACCATTTGCTGACAAAAAACGATGACATTACAGCGCTAGGACCCTCCCCCTTTTTATCTCGCTTTGATCCCCACAGCCTCCACAAAGTAGATACAATTGTCTCCATTCTTTTTTTTTTTTTTTTTAATTTTATTTGACAGAAAGAAAGAGATCACAAGTAGGCAGAGAGGCAGGCGGGGGGGGGGGGGGGGAAGCAGGCTCCCCGCTGAGTGGAAAGCCCGATGCGGGGCTCAATCCCAGGACCCTGAGATCATGACCTGAGCCGAAGGCAGAGGCTTTAACCCACTGAGCCACCCAGGCGCCCCTCCATTTTTTTTTTTTTTTTTAAGATTTTATTTACTAGAGAGAGAGCGAGCGAGAGCACATAAGCAGGGGGAGCGGCAGGCAGAGGGAGAAGTGACTCCACCCCAGGACCCCGAGATCAATACCCAAGCCAAAGGCGGACGCCTAACTCACAGAGCCCCCATTGGCACCCCGACCATCTCCATCCTTAAGGAAGGAAACGTTCAAAGAGGAAAGAATGATTTTGTGAGAGCTCCACCGCCCCTAAGTGGTAGAGCCAGAGCTCCCCCGGAGGTCACAGAGTCTCCAACATGCTCCTGAGTCCCACAGGGCTGCAGGGCAAAGCCAGCCTCTGTCACCAGCACTGCACCTTGGGGGGAACCCCTTATTCGGCCAGCGCCTGTTGGATGTCTGTTGTGTGTGAGGAACCCAGGTGGTCGGTACCTGAGGAATCTCCTCATGAGAGTAAGGACTCGGTCTCTGTTCACCGCCTTCCCAACTTCTGCCACAAGAACACCCCAGGGGAGATAGCTCTTATCAACAGAGAGCTAGGCACTCATGGGCATCCACGTCTGTGGGTGCTTGCGTGTGTGTGTGTGTGTGTGTGTGTGTGTGTGTGTGTGTGCTGAGTGTGAGAAAGAATCTAGATCAAGTTCTACGACACCTCCGGCCCCAAACTACCTTTGAAATCGATTCAGTCTCTCTCACCACCTTCCCTCCACGTGTCCATCTTTCCTTCCCCTCACTGCTGTATCTCATTTCACCAAAAAAACACCCAGACACCTTCCCAGAAGCTTACGCGTCGCCACCTCCCCCCGACAGCCATCAGCCTCAGTTTCCCTCTGCCCCTGGGGGCTGGAACGCCCTTCTCCTCCAGGAAACCTCCTCTCCTCTTCTTGAGGCAGAGGCCCAGGGAGCATGGCCCCCACAGAGCCCCTGCCCACAGTTCTGCCAGCGAGGGGGGCCGCACCGGGAGAGAGCGCCCCACACCCCACTTAGTGTCCGCCCTCCCCGGCCGCCTGCTCGAGCGGCTCTGGGGTCGGGGCAGAGGCCCCCGAACACCTCCCTCACAGGTTCCCTATCACTGGAAGGGAATTATCAACACCGCAGAGACGCCAGCAAGAATACACCACTCTCCAAAGCACCCTTCTCCGGCGACCTCCAAGTTCTTTACCAGCTGAAGTAATTTACCACGGAAGAGGCAAATAATCACCCCTGGCTGGTTATGAAGAACGAGGATTGCCGCTGGCTGCACCCGCTCTATCCTTTGCCTCTGGCCTCTTGCAAGAGATCACTCCTCCTCCCTCTTGAGGACCCCTCCCCTGGCAAGGAACTACCAGAGCCGCCAAAACGGGAATCAACCCCGAAAGCTGCCTCTGTGAAGAGCCCCCGGGCCTCCCCAACCAGCTCAAGGGCCAACTGGTCACGATCTCACCTCCTCGGAGGTGGGGGGGGGGGGCCCTGCCACCTACTTGGCTCGCAGAAAGGACAGCTTCTTCCTCAGGGAGGAGACATGGTAGTGACAGGCCTGCCTGACGGCCGTGCTGCAAGACACAGCCTCGGAGCGTAGATTCTGTACCATGCTGGGCTCAGGGGAGGGCCCGCCACATGGCAGCTGGGACCTCGAGGGCTGGGGGCTCACTCCGGAGCCGCCTGGACAGGCCACGGCCTCCGCGGCTCCTTCAGCTGTCGGCCAGACCTCCCGCACACGAGCCCTCCCCGCCCTGCCGGGCGATCCAAGACCCAGGCAGGTGCAGGGCCCGGGGCGGGAGAGCCCGAGGCTCCGTGTCACCAGGCTCGCCTCTGGCTCCGGCCCAAGCCACAGCTCCAAACAGAGCCCTCCTCCATCTTCCCACATCTGGCAGTGCTCTGAGCACTTGGTGAGCTGCCTCCTCCTCTTTGTCCGCAGACAGGGAGGCTGGAGCTCTCTCTACCTGGCGGTGATGTCAGCAGCCGGTGCGCGAGGGAGGGGGCGGGCCGGCAGGCCCTGCTCCCAGGGGATTCGCACTGGGCGCCTTCCTCATGCTGAGGGAGGCGACCGGAGAGGTCACCTGAGCGGCCACCGGGCCACGGGGAGCTCGGGGGGCTGGGCACACAGATGGAGCTGGGGCGCCCTGGAAGTAGGCTACCTGGGGACAATTTCTGGGATAGAAGCAATAGAACCGAAAGCATCCTTCTACCAGGAGGCTCTCTGTCCCGGTGGCTAGACCTGAGCCAGACCGAATCAGTTGAGCCTGCAACTCCGGAGGCCTGCCCTTTGGCCTCAAATTCCTTTACCTTGGTTTCGTCATCTGTTCACTCGTGATTTCCACAAGCATCTGCTGAGCACTTACTCTGTGCCAGACAGAAGAGATTCGGTCTCTGTCCTCTGCCCTCGGTCTCGGGGGCAGCGGGGAGACAGAGACGTGAACCAGACAGCGCAAACCACGAGGCCAGTGTGGGACAGAAGGAACCACAGCCCACCCT
Source organism: Procyon lotor (assembly GCA_028646535.1). NCBI lineage: Eukaryota > Metazoa > Chordata > Mammalia > Carnivora > Procyonidae > Procyon > Procyon lotor. The sequence goes on from CM053613.1 coordinate 75,185,329, forward strand.
GCACCTATAAAACAGGTCCCATAAAACGTGCTCTCCCTACCTACCACACCTGGAAGAGACAAGGGTGAGCTCCAGGGAGAGAGGTGAGCCAGGAAGGCCTTTCCGGCGAGTCACAGAAAAGGTGATGCGAGAGATCCCCAAATTAACGATGCCCAGAGCTCACACTATTCTCACTCCACCTCCTTTGATCTTAGGCAATCATCCTCACTTGCCACTACACGGAGAAGACAGATCCTGCCGCAGTTCACCTCCTCGCCTTCCCGCCACGTGGTGTGGGAACTCACTTGCACCCACATCCATCAGGATCTGGTCCAGGCCAATCCTTGCACCTGTGATGGAGATCGGTCCTTGCCTCCTCCGAAACCTTGCTTCCCTATCTCCCATAGGGGCCACGAGCCTGCCGACCAAGTCAGAATCCCGGAACTAACTCTGAAGACATCTGAATCCCCTTACATGTCTCTTGAATCCATCTACTTCTTTTCTTTCTTTTTTCTCTTTTCTTTTTTTTTTTTTTCCCCTCCACAACTGCCATCCCAAGTCCAAGCCACCAATATCCTTTAACTGGGCTCCACGGCCATGGCCTCCGCACTGCCCTAGCCTCTCTCTCTGCAGCCTCTCTTTCCTCCACACTGCAATCTTCAGAACACAAATCTGATGCTGTCGGCTCCCTTCTTCCCTTCTTAAAGACTTGTAGTGGCCTCTGGGTGCTCTCTGCTTAAAGACTCAAGTCCTTGTCGTGCCTCCTCCCCCACCCCAGTCATCTGCCTCATCTCACTGCCTCCCACTCGCCTCGGACTCCCCAACCCCTCCATCCTCTGTCCGGGTCCATGGACACGGGCCCGCTCCTGGAACCCTCCCTTTAATGCCCACATCCAGGGCTGAACTTGCTAAGTCGTACCCTCAGTCCTGCTCGTCCAGTCTCTTCAACGAGACTGGGAGCTCAGTGAGTTGCTACCGCCCAACGGCTAAGTGTTTTACTGAGCACATGAATGAGCCACGTCCTCTGCTCAAATTCATACCCTTGGCCTGGCGGTTTCCACTTCAGATTTAAAAAGGGCTGTGTCTCCCTATATTAAAACAAAATTTCTCCCCAGTGACTCACCCCTGCCTTGTCCTCTAGATACCATCTCTTCCTCCCGGGGAAACTCCTTGTTTCATCTCTTCTTCCTCCCTTCACCTACTTACTCCTACTTAAGCTGCTCTGTGGTTATCAGTTACCAGTGTGGTTACCTCTGAGCTGTCCCTGCAGAAGATCCTGCTTAGTGAGGCACCGCCGGGGGCACAGTCGGCTGAACACCTGATGCTTGGTTCCGGCTCAGGCCGCGGTCTTACAGTTATGGGATCGAGCCCCACGTTGAGCTCTGCGCCCAGCTCGAAGTCTGCTCTAGATTCCCTCTCCCTGTCCCTCTCATTCACACTCTCCCAAATAAATAAAATCTTTAAAAAGAAAAAACAGGTGCTTACCTTACCTGTCTCTTTCCTCTTTGATTCTGCCTTCTTGAGTCTGTTGATTGCCTCCCACTTTTCCCAGCTTCAGGGGACAACCTTTTGCAAATGCCTTCTTCCTTTGCCTTCTGCCTACACTCTGCTGATTCTGAGACTCTTGCCTCAACTACATTTTCATTTCCAAACAAGTAATATTAGTTCTATCTCGGGACGCCTGGGTGGCTCAGTTGGTTAAGCGTCTGCCTTCAGCTCAGGTCATGATCCCAGGGTCCTGGGATCTAGTCTCTCGTTGGGCTCCCTGCTCAATGGGAAGCCTGCTTCGCTCTGCCTGCCATTCCCCCTACATGTTTGCTCTCTCTGTCAAATAAATAAAATCTTAAAAAATATATTAGCTCTGTCTCCTGAGCTTTAAACAGGTATAGCCAACTGGCTGGTTTATCTCCCCACCTACACACTCAACATGTCTAAGTAAACTCACTACTACACCTGCTTTTCAAATTCTTCCCCTTTTACTCAATGTTTCAGTAATAATAAATATAATATTAATCACAATAGCAAGCACATATATAATACAAGGCAAGTGCGAGGCACTATTCTATGCTAATTATCATAGACACACACACAGACACGCTCCTCCCAATGACTCATGAGGTAGGACTTATTATCGTACCCATTTTATAGATAAGGAGACTGAGACACAGTGGTGAAGTGGTTTGCCCAGGATGACGCATCATGCACTTGGAGGCACCATCAGAGCCCAGGAGGGCATTTAACCTCTGGACTCTGGTGCCTTTTATTTGCTGCCCCTGCGAGAAAGCTTCGGTTCACACCAGGTGCCCTCCTCAACCCAGCGGTCAGCAAGCTTTGTCAAACCTACTTCACAAGTTTCTTCTTTGGCCAGTTCCTCCCTCTCTGTCCCCACTAGCACAATTCAGAACTGCCTTCATCTGGTCTTGACTTAAACGTCACCAGGTCAGTAAGCTGTCCTTTCCCAACCAACTTAGTGTCATCCCGAAAAGCTCTGGTCTTTTGTACCGTCCTTTCCCACTTTTTTTTTTTAATAACCGCTGCTACTGCTGGAAGCTTTCTTATTCACTTGTTTGTTGATACCTATTTCCACCCACTACAACGTAAGCACCGTGAGAGGGGAGGCCACACTTTGCCTGTTCAACGCCTCTAAGAGTAGCTAGCACATACTATGTGCTCAATAAATCTGTGTTAAATAGGAAGCTGATGGGTAAATGATTGTCAGGTTCCTTCCCTGTCTGCTTTCAACATTAGCCCCCTAAATCCATCTCTCCCACTGGGACCAAAATGACTTTTCTCCCCACGAGTCTCTGTAAGTGACCTGGGAACCCCCGTGCTCAGAATCTCTCCCTCATTTCTCCTCCTCTATAATGAAGCCCACTCCGTCATGGCAGGTTGTGGCATGATGAGGCACCTGCAAGCCTACCTGTGCAAAGAGGAGCACTAGCCACTCACCAGCTCCCCGCCACCGGCCGTGATCGGCAGCGACGCCGAAGAATTATAAGTCCCTGAACACGCCTGGCTTTCTCCCGCCTCCACGCTTATGTACATCTTGTTCCCTCGCCTGGGAATGCTGCCCATGTGACAGACTCCCACTCAGCCTGCAGCTCTCAGCGAAGCACAACTCCTTCCGGGGAACCCTTCCGGATTCCTCGGCGCCCCCCTCCCCTCTCCCCTGCCCTCGCCCCAAATCTGGGTGCTCTGCTGAGCCCCCGTTCCCTACACTCTAACATAAAGATAATAATAGCCCCTATCTGACGGGGTTGTTGAGAGGATTGCATTTCAAAGCGTATGCAAGATTCATCGCACGCGGTTAGGCACCTCGGTGACCAAATTCTTTAGTTTTATTACTTTATAAGAAGTCCTGTGTCTGTTATCACATTCGTGTTATACTTGCTTGCCTATAGATATGTCTCACCAGGAGACAAGAAGATGTTCAAGGGGAAATCCCGTGCCTTCATTTCTTTATCTTTAGTGTCCACATCCAAGATTTTACGGGTGATCAATATTCTATACATCTGCTCTGTCTCTATACATCTGCTCTGTCTCTGCTTCTTCAAGGACAGCAGAGCATAGATCCATGAGGAAAGAGTGAAATCTCATCCTATCATCATCATAGCAGTTACCTCTTACTAAGCACCATCTACAAATAGGGGGGCACTTTACAATGCATTATCTCATTTATTCCTCTCAAGGAAAGACTTTCGCAAAGGAGTAAACGGAGGCTGAGCAAAGGTAAGTAAGTTGCTTTTAAAGATGCCGTTGATAAGGAAGAAGGGAGTCAATCCTAAGCCCGTTTTGATTTCAAGGATTTCACTCTTCCTAGTACACCATGGCACCCACCAGCAGAGAGCCTCTAGACATCTCTCTCTCTCTTTTTTTTTAAGATTTATTTATTTTAGAGAAAGAGAGAGAGTGTACATGTGTGCACATGAGCTAGGAGAGAGAGAGGGAGAGAAGCAGACTCCCCGATGAGCGTGGAGGAGCCCAACACGGGGCTTGATCTCATGACCCTGAGACATGACCTGAGCTGAAACCAAGAGTCAGATGCCCAACGGACTGAGCCACCACACATCTTGCAGCCTGGACTGCAGCAGGCTCCCCAGTATCTTGCAGACACTTAACAAAGGTTTGGGGCGCACATACCGGCACGTGGGCAGCCCAGCCTCGGGGCTTAAGTTACATGCCAGCTCGGCCCCGGTCTCAATCCTCCTACCACGGAAGGCTTCCTGGTCAACCAGAACCACGTTCTGTTGAAATTAACATTGTGTGCGGAAACCATCCTCAGTGAGATGGCTCCTTTTTCTATAGCTCTGGCTTTGCCTGACAGTTCTGCCATCGTGTGAATGTACGAAATAAACATCTGGCAACGGGAGAAACCCTGACACTTGGTCCAGTTTGGGCTGAATCTGAAAGCCAGTGTCTTTTAAGTGTACCCCTGCTTTTACCTAGAAGCATGAAAATAGATTTACATTCCACATTCAATTACACACACACACACACACACACACACACACGCACACGCATAAATACAGACTTTGGAGAAGGTGGGTCTATTCTTTCTACTGGAAACCTGAGTTCCTATCTCTGAGACGGTCCTCATTTCTGATTTTCTTCCTGAAATCAACTCTTCTGGATGCATGCCTGCCCAGGAAATGATTGCCTCCCTGCACCCACCCACTGCCCACCTCTGTAATGGTCCCAAAGGCTTGCTCCTTCAAGGATCGACATGGACGTGATTGAGGAGGAAAACTGCCAGAAGCCCTCAGGTCTGGACGCCACAAGGAGGCGTCTCCCCCTTCGCTATCATGTGCGCATTTGTTAAACTACAACGGGGGCGCTAGTTTGTGTAGCACCTATCTATTCTGAACCTTATACAAGAAAAAGAAAAATTGTTGTTTTATTTAACCAGCTGAAAGTGTACGTCATACTGAAGGATTAGAATTTTTATCTTTAAGACAGAAGTAATCCATGTTCACTTTTTTCTTTTTTTTCCCTTTTTTGGCCTGCTCTGTGAAACTGTCCCTCATCCTGCAATGGGCCACGTGGTTTGGAGAATTAGGGGCAGCCACGGGAAAGGGTCCACACTACCCGCCTCCTTCCTACCTGACCACTGTCAATACCGGCTGGGCGGCCTCCCAGGGGAGTCATGAGAACCCAGGAGATCACACAAAGGCCTCGCCTCTGTTGGAAATGCCGCCACGATCAGCGGGGCACGCCGTCCATCAAATGGGGGCCCAGAGCGAGGAGCCGGACCCTCACCCCTGCTCCCTATCTCCCAGGGTTCGGGTCTCACGCTTGACGCAGGCCAGGAAAGCACAGACCAGCTTCCAAAACGCCCCCAGAGAGCCTCTTAATTGGGTAAAAACATATTAGAGGAAGGATTAGGGGCAGAGTGTAAGGGTTTGCTCTGAACTGAGGCTGGTGATTAATTAGCACTCTGGGGACTTGTTCTCTCCAGGAGAACCGACTGGATGCGAAAAAAAAAAAAAAGACTTCATTCAGAATGGCGATGGTGAATGCATTCCAGTCCTGAGTTTCTGAGGCGAGGGGTCCACGGGGACCACCGCGGGAAGCGTACTTCCGGTCAGGGCTTTGTTTCCCGTACTGCCCAAGGTTGGCTGATGCAAAATTATATCCACTGTCCACCAGGAAGTTAGGGGGCCGTCAGGGGGCCGGGGATGGGAAGGACCAGGAAAGACATCCAGAGGACTTTTCTGGGGAGAGGTTTGGACTGGAGACCTTTTGTAACATTTCATTTGATTGAGGAAGTGGGCAGAGAAGGAGCTAGAACAGAATTTAGGGCAATATACAATCCCAAAGAGCAAACAAAAGGCAGGGCTCTCTCCAGTTGGCAAGCAGTCATGTGCTAGAGTAAAAGCTGAGTTTGCCGTGGGAAAAACGTACAGTCTACAACTCACCGCCTAATCCCCCTCTCCCAGGAAGGCCTCCAGCAGCTGAGGTAAAAGGAGTCGAGGAGCTGCCAGCCGGAGAGCTGACAGACGAGCACCAACCGGACCAACCGAACACATTATGACCAGAAACGGACAGGACGCTTCAGGAGACGTCCGACGCCCAAGCACAGGGAAGGGACTTGGGCCAAGGGAACTCCAGGGCCCCTGCTAAGTTTGCGAGTATGGTGGCTGAATTCCAGAAAGCACTGAAAAAGGGAGTGTACGCCACTCCAGAGACAGACAGAACTGCCACGGGATCATAACTGATCAAGCATCTTGACAAGAATGATTAGTCTTTGCCCCCGGGGGCCCTTTGCCTCCTATCTGCTCTGTTTGAATTGATGAGCTGGAGTGATACCGGAGAAAAGGGCAGAACCACACAACTTTATAGTGTAAGGAGAGAAGTATAAGGATTCCCCAGTCCCCATGCTCTTCCCCAGAGGGGCTGCCTTATGACACACCATCTAGCCTTTGCTGGAACACGGGGCCTCCACTGTAATCACAGAGTTCGTCCTTATCCTGAGCTGGAATCCTTCTCACTAGGACCTCTCCACCTCTCGCTCTATTTCTTGGGCTTTCAGGTACTTCAAGAGTGCTGTTAAGAGTCACCGAGAACTTTCTCCTTTCCAGGCTAAGCCACTTTCCTTCAACCGGTCCTTGTAATACATCATCATCCCGAGCACTGGCTTCCGGACTCTTTTAATTTATCAATATCTACCTTCAAAAAGAACTGGACATGACACACCAGATATGACCAAAATAGTAGAGACCAGTGAGGTCTTTTTCTCTTTTTAATGAGTGAATTCAGCCTTTCAAAGATAAT
>CM053613.1:75192578-75263142 GCA_028646535.1 Procyon lotor
TAATTGCAATTTAGGAACATAGTCACAAATCAGACATGTAACAAACACCAGAGTCTGGGGACGCCTGAGTGGCTCAGTCAGTTAAACCTCTGCCTCCGGCTCAGGTCATGATCCCAGGGTCCTGGGGTTGAGCCCCGTGTCGGGCTCCCTGCTCAGGGTGGGGAGCCCACTTCCCCCTCTCCCTCTGCCTGCTGCTCCCCATGCTTGTGCTCTCTCGCTCTCTCTGACAAATAAACAAACAAAATCTAAAGTAAAATAAAATAAAAACACCAGAGTCTGGAAATACTTCCCGGAGGAAAGAGCCAAAGGAGAAGAAAAGAAGGGCAGGGTGGCAAGGCAGGTCAGTGTTACCAAAGGGGAATTCCAGCTGAAGGAACAGTGTGGACACGGGAACAGAAGAGAAAGCACCCCACTCAAGGCGCGGAGGGGTTACTCTGGCTGGACCAGGCACAGGACTGGGAGCAGCAGTGAGGTCGTGAAGACCACTCTGGCTGCAGCCCCTCCCGTGGCCACCACGGGAGGCAGGGAGACTGGTGAGGAGGACACTTGAGGAACAGAGATGGTGGCTTGGAGAGAAGCCACAGTGGTGGAGTTGGGAAAACGGGCTTGAAGAACACCCTCCCAGGGGAGGGAAGCCTCATGAAATGGACCAGTCCCCATTCCCCATGCAAGGAACGGAGGGAGAGGAACTGGGCCGGAGGGAAGGAGGGCCAGTTCAAGGACACTGACGTGGAATTTTGAAGAACATCCCCATGAAACGGCCACTAGGCACTCGTGGGTCTGAGCCTACGGCTCAGGAAAGCGAGGAGATCTGAGGTAGGGGAGAGTCATCATCATATAGAAATAATTAAAGCCAGTCAAGTGGATGAAACAGCCCTAGGAGAGTGCGCAGATCTAGGAGGAGAAGGTGCAGAGGGAGGAGAGGGAGAAATAAGAAACCTGGAGCCAGAACTTAAGCAGCCGGACACCGAAGAGACAGATGGACAAGAGCAGCCCATGAACTGTAAAAGCTCATTTTCAGTACCTATCCGTAGATCGGAAAAGCGACATCTCATAATTAATCAAAGTACAAACCACTGTTCTAGCTTGTGCTGACCCGAGGAGCAAACGGAGGCCTCGCAGACCCAAAAAAAAAATCTCGTTTTTACTAACTAATAATCTAACTGATAATGAGCATAACTCTCCAGATGTCTACTTAAACCATCTTACGGGAAGAAGAAATGTATACTCCCCACTTGACAGAGGAGGAAGACGCCGAGACCCGGAGAGAGGAGTCACCCGTGCAGGACCACACAGCGAGAAAAGGAGCGGAACCCCAGCCGACAGCCCCTGCTGCCTCGGGCAGTCCCCCAGACTGGTGCTAGGGCCTCGGTCCTCCTCGGAAAAACCATCCACGGAGAAGGCCTGTGTGAGCTTCTCGAGTGCACTGACGAAGACGGCTCGATCCTGCACAAAACCGGCTCCCCAGACATGGGGGGCGCTGAATGCCGAGCCGAGGGGCAGGGCCCCCTCTGCCACTGACCAGCCCCACAGCCCTGGACTCCTGTCTGTTCCAAGGTGAAATGGCCCCACAAATCTCATCCACCGTGAAGACCAGATTCTCCAGGAGAGACGCAGAGTCGGAATGTGGGGACTAACAGGGGCAGCTGAGTACAGAGAAGGAAGGGAATGTAATGGTGTCATTCAGGTCCTGGGACTCTCCTCCCCTCTCCCTTCCAGCCAACTTTTTCCTCAGACCTATTTTTTTTTTTTTTTAAATGCTGTAGTGTGACGTGCATATTCTCCTGAAATGATCTTTTTCACGCTGCTCTCCACACAGGCCGGGAGCTCCTCCATGGAAGGGCCGTTGACGTCCAGCCCTGTACGTGCCCAATAAATGTTTCAACTGTGAGAAGGAGCTCCCCTGAGTTCTCTGAATTTCAGCTGAATCTCTCGAACTATAAACAAAAAGCATGTCAACTCTCACAGAGGCATTTAAGAAAGCAACCCAAGCAGAGAAGACAATTGAGGGAGAGGAAACTTTCAGGGTCCCTCGGAACTTTCTGAATGGGTGGGCCACTTTCTACTCTGGTCTTCCGACGCAGGTGGCTGCCAATCCCCCCAGTAAGTCCACAGGGCCCCACAGCACCTGTGCGGACCAAGTAATCACTAACACAAACCTAGGGTTTCCCTCAGGATCCGCAAGCCACAGCACACGTTACTACTAAGAATAAGTCTCTGAAGGAACATTCTCAAAGGCTGATGACCTGTCTCTCATCCTCACTGAAGACAAAACTAGAGAAAATGTGTTTGAACCTTACCACGAGGGACTTCAGTCAGATCTGAGGAAGATCTCAGATCTGTAGAAGATCTACCCTTCTCGGTAGCGGGCCTTGAAACAAAGAAAGAGGTAACCAAGAGAGGTGGTGCAATCCTCTTTTCTGGGGTCTTTTTTTGTTGTTGTTTGTTTTTTTTACGAGGTCTTCACCTGTCAGGAAGATGTGGTGCATCACAAAGATGGAGGAAACACACATCGTCGCCCAAGCGAAGGGCAAACTGTTTCCTGGAAAAGCTCCACCTTGCTCAGAGTGACCCTTATTACTGCCATCCCACGCAACTCTGAGAAGCAAACAGAAGGTCAGGAAGAGCTCCGGAGTGTAATGACCCAGCCAAAGGCAAACACGTGCCAGATCAAGGCAGATGGCTTTGCAGAGAGTCAGACTGGCACAAACGCATAAGCTTGGTTATGGGAACCACGAGGATGAGGCTAAGTGGCATCTCTGATGAGTGGGCTCATCCCTCCGCTTTGGAGAAGCATCTCATCCCGATGGCCCCTCCAAAAACGGTGCCGCAGAAATTCTTCTTTTCCCCCCCTTATTTCATAGACTCACCTGTCCTCAACCTAGGGACTTATATTGTGCCCTACCTTCTACAGGGACAAGGTAACAGAAGAGCTCATGAATCAAACTGTCTATCACTTAAAAAGGACTTGAATGATGGGTGGCTCAGTCGGTTGGGTGTCTGCCTTCGGCTCAGGTCACAATCTCGGGGTCCTGGAATCAAGCCCCGCATTAAGCTCCCCGCTCTCTGGGAGCGGGAAAGCCTGCTTCTCCCTCTCCCCCTGCTTGTGTGCTCTCTGTATGCCAAATAAATAAGTAAATAAATATTTTTAAAATAAATAAGAAATAAAAAGGAAACCTGAATGAGAACACGTGGGTGTTCATACGCCCAAGGCGCCGCCAACTGGCATTGCGAAATGATGAGCTCTATCTTCCTCTCCCCTACTAACCCAAATTTTACGGTGACTGGCTATCTTATCACGCACACAATACCCACTGGCTTTTAGGACGTAAAAACTTCCGTTAAGATGCTGGAAGATCCTTGCCGAGCCTCAAAAAGGTGTCACCAAACGAACCGTCCACTATGTTCTTCTGTATTTTCCTAATCGTTGAGTCAAATCATGCAAGGGTTACCATAACCCCCTTTCCCCCACTGGGCCTCCAAGGCACATTCTTTTTCCATAGTTGTGAAAGAAGGGGAAAAAACCAAGTGGGTTGGTTTTTTTGTCTTAATTTTTCTTTTTATTTCCCTCACTCAGCCCCCTCACTTCCTGACTAAATATGCCAACCAAAAAGCCGCAAGACTAAAACCCTCTGTGGTCAGACTGAGTTGGTACGAGGCAGCAGGCTGGGAAGAAAATGACTGCAGCGATGTGCTGACATGGGGAGGCCTCCTGAAGCCCCAGGAAGCTCCGGAGAAGTGACAGAAACTGGCCCAGACTTGAGGTCAGAGGCCTGAGTTCAGGGCCACAACCCAGATCTGCCGCCGCGACGTGCCTGTGGCCTTACTCCTTTATCTCATCAACAAATCGCGGTTGAACAACCAGAATCTCCACACGGAGCGTGTACGAAGGAGGCAGAACCAAGGACCAAAAACAACTTCTGGGGGGGTGGGGCCACCAGTGGAAGAGACCCCGGCTTTCCTTACTCCTCCCCTCCTCCACACTCTGATCTTAGCTGAGCCACTGCCACCACTCGCTGAGGATCATGAACCATATTATTTGAATTGAAAATCCAGACACACAGTGTCTGGGAAACAGAGGGGAAGATTTGACACCAGGACTATTTTGGGAGGTGGCACGTGGCTGCTGACAGTGGCAGGGGTGGGGCGCGGAGGGGGGAGGAGCCAACTGCCGCCTGACGTCTCTTTGCCGCGGCTGGAAGCATCTCCGTCCTGCCCACATTTGATTTTCAGTTTTGCATGCTGGATGGGAGCTTTGCCATCTGGATGGGAGCTTTGCCATCTCCTCTGAGAGTAGGAAGATGCCTTAGGTGCCGAAATCCCGGGACAAGAGCTGCCACACCCCCTCCCCACCCCCACGAGATGTGTAAAAGCTGTATCTTCCTTCACACCAGACGCGACAGCCCCTTGGGGCATCACCCCCACCAATGTGGGCTACGGAGGCAAGAACCCAAGAGGGCAAAAGCTCCAGAAAGAGCCCTGGGGCTGCAGGAAGCTCTTGTGCACACCGCAACCCAGCAACCGCCCCCCACTCTTGGGCCAGCTTGGTTCGCTGTCTATAAACACCTGTTCCCGGGCCCGGTGGCTTGCGCCTGGGAGGTCAGGAAGGAAATTCCCCACCGGCAGCTTAGCCATTCAGACGCCTTAATGGAAAATAGTGTTACCCTAGAAGCAATTATCAGTGACCAGCCTAGCAACTGATGGAGAGGACCCGGGAGAAACTAACCGCATGCTGCTAATCTGCCCCAGGATCGTGCCCGGCTCCTGCCTGACACGGAAGGGGCGCCCCCTGCGTAACCACCATGGAAACTCTTAAAATACCAACTCCCACAGAGGAGCCGGGCCAGTGTGAATCAGCCCATGGGGCTCCACCTCGACCTCCTGTTTCCGCAAGTTGTTGGAATCTGGAAACCACATCTCCAGCCAAAGGCTGGAGGCTTCTCACGGAGCAGTTTGCCCAGGCAGGTCAGCATGGGTGTCCGTCCGTCCACCTGTTCGCCCCCCCGCCCCCCATGGCAGTGCTCACCCGCAAACCCTACAGCTTGCTCCCGGAGCCCTTCCCATCCTGCTGACCTCATTCCTCATTCCTACCTTCTCTCACACCCTTCCCCTACACATTATGCTTTCTCAAACAGGCATGAGAGCCAACGATTTCCAGACCCTGGAGAGATGGTACAGCGTCCCCGTGGAGAGCCTCAGCCTCTGCAACGGTTCAAATCTCACCCTTGCTTCTGTGGGACCAGGAGCGAGTTAATCCCTGAACTTCAGGTTTCTCAGCCGTAAAACCTGCCTGGGAGGTTTCTTGGGAGGATTAAATGGGATTGTCTATTGAGGCGCTTTGCAGAAAACTTGGCACAAAGTGAGACCCAGTCCCCGCCCTCAAGGATTTAGGGGTCCCGTAGAGGCTTTCTCTAGTTTCACCTCCTCCAGTACCGGTTACTTACTTAATCTGTGAACAGATCACAGGTCTCCTCTGCATTTGTTTTTGTTGTTTGGTGTTGAGAAAGAATGACAGTTCTCAGGCACCTGGGAGGCTCAGTCGGTTAAGCCTCTGCCTTCGGCTCAGGTCACAATCCCAAAGTCCGGGGATCAAGTCCCACATCGGGCACCTTGCTTATAGGGCATCTGCTTCTCCCTCTCCCTCTGCCACCCCCTCTGCTTGTGCTCTCTCTCTCAAATAAATAAAATCTTAAAAAACAAAAAAGAACGACGTTTCTTTCTCCCACCCTCCCTGTGCCTCTCACACGTGGCAGGATGTGCAAAGAGGTGAGAGGTAGAGTGTTTGGATGCACAGCTCACCCTGCTCCCTTGGAAGTGGAGCTGAAACCAGAAGCGAGACTCTCTCTGAAGGTTGAACAATCAAGATACGTCCACCAATGATACTATAATCTGCCAACCGGCTGGCACCGCCAGCTGGAGAGCCTGGCCCACCGGGCTGGGCAGGAGAGGCCTGAGGTCAGATGCGGGTCGCAGAGCAGAAACCCTGAAGCTCCAAGTTGAAAGGACTCTAAGCAGTGTGAGGATGTTCCGCAGAGGAGGGGACCCAACAGCCAAGGGGTCATGGTGGCGCAAATAATGACAATACGGGGCGGGGGGGGGGGGCGGGCGTTGCTGAAGGGGGAAGGCAAAGAAGCAAAGACACGCTGCTATGTGCCCTGGAAAGAGGAGAGCCATCCTACGGGGATGCCATCCACGTGTGCTCACTGAGCGCTCATCACTTTCCCCTCTCCCTCCAGGGAACGAGGACAGGATGCCATCCCGCCAGACGTGGCTCCGTCCAATTTCTGACTTTTCACCAGATTCCGGCACGTCAGAGAGTTTTGAACAGTCATCCCAACCAGTTGTGGCCAAGGAATCTAGGGAGACGTGCAGGTACTGATTCCAAAAGCTTGTCCCATATCAACCTCAGACTCCGTTTTTTCAGGGAGCTCAGAGAGCAGCATAGCCAGCAAAAAAAAAAAAAAAAAAAAAAAGTGCCATCTTACGTTAAATGGTGGCTAAGACACCAATTCCTAGTCCGAGCGCTGCAAGAAGAGTGCGAGGCTTGGGCCCCTACCTCACCACCCAGTTCACACAGAGCGGCAAGAAGGAGCTGCCTCAAATACCGCTCTGCACGTCTCTCCCAGGTTCTAGAACCTACAGCGGCTCCCCGGTGAGCCCTCTTTGGATGCAGAGCACACGGTCTCTGGGATCTCAGTGCATCTTTGTCGACTGAGAAACCGAAGTTCCAACTCTTCAGCATCAATCGAGTCGGGCAGCCCATCAGGTCGCCGCCCTATTTTCCACGTCCCTCATCGAGGCCACTCTTGGTCATCCGTGCCCGTCGTGGAGCCAACACGCCCAAACTGCTTCCACCAACAGGCACCTGGTCTCCATCCCAAACCCTGCTGTCAGGGCGCCGGGGTGGCTCAGTCGGTTCAATGGCCGACCCTTGATTTCAGCTCGGGTCGAGGTCTCAGGGTCCTTGGGACTGAGCCCTGCCTTCGGGCTCCTCCATGCTCAGCAGGGAATCTATTTGGGATTCTCTGTCTCCATCTCCCTCTGCCCACCCTCATGCACGCGTGCTCGCTCACTCTCTCTCTCTCTCTCAAACGAATACATAAATCTTTAAAACAAAACAAAGCAAACCCTCTGCTCTCCACGGAAAGTAGACGCGTGGCTGCCTAGGGCCGGAGAAGAGGGATAGGAGCTCCGAGGGTGATACATAAAAGACCTATAAAGGTTTCCTTCTGGGGTCAGACAATGCTCTAAAAATGACTGTGGTGAAGGTTGTGCATATTGGGAATATGCTAACAACCACGGAACTGTAGACTTTAAAAATGAGGGAATGGTATATGGCACATGAATTATATATCTCAATAAAGCCGTCACAGGGGAAAAAAACCTCAGCTCTGAACACATCTCTTCCAGGAAATTCTCCCTGACTTATGAATAAAGATCATTCCCTTCCACACAGTAGAGGAAAAAAAGAATCCTTCTTTCACTCCTTTTTAATTTATTCACCAACAAACACATATTGATCCCCATAAGAGGCCAAGTACAAGTGCTAGGCAGTGAGGATACAAAGACGAACCAGATCAAACTGGGCGTGGATTATTGCACTCCTGTACCCCAAGGTCCTTGGCTCCCCAAACCACACTGATTTTACCATCTTCTCCACTTCTTTCTTCCTAGGGTTAAAGGAGGGAAAAAAGTAGGGGGGGGGTGGTCTCCCGATCCTCTTTCTGTGTTTAGCTTGTGCAGTTAAAATCCACAGCCCCTTGCCTTCTCCTGTATCAGACTCCGGGCAACCTGCAAGGTGCTTTTCCAGCCCATAAAGAGGCAGATTCTGGAGGGGGAATGGGAAGAGGAATGATGTCACACTGGACCTGGTATGCTAACCACCCCCCCAGCTGAACCAGGCCAAAGCAAAGCAATTTTCCAATCCCGTAATGGATGAGGGGTCCCGGCTGCTGCTCCAGGACACTCGAGTGTGGAAGCCCCTACCCTCAAGCCTATGCAATCCATGCAAGACGCTCACAGGATACAGACAATAATCATTCACCCTGACACGGCATTTTCACGGGTATGACTCCTGAGACACATCTCCCCTTCCATGGATGGAGAAGGGGAGACACATAGAGCAGTGAATGGAGTGGGATGTGCAAGGTCCCCCAGAACTGAAATTTACACTGAAATCTCCTGGGGGCACCTGGGTGGCTCCATTAGTTAAAGGTCTGCCTTCAGTTTCGGTCATGATCCCAGGACCCTGGGACTGAGCTCTGCATTGGGCTCCCTGCTCAGCAGAGAGCCTGCTTCTCTCTCTCCCAGACCCCCTCTCCCACTCATGCTAATAAACAGATAAAATCTTTAAAAATAAAAAAAAAATTTTTTTAAATCAACTGTCTTCCGACTTAAAGTCCAATATTCTTACTGCTCTACCACCCTCAAACACCAGCTCCTTTTCTCCGGGAATCTTACTGGGGCATCCAGTACTACAAGCTTCTACTCACTTGATTGCTTCTTCTTCTTCTTCTTCTTTTTTTTTTTTTAATATTTATTTATTTGACAGAGAGAGATCACAAGTAGGCAGAGAGGCAGGCAGAGAGGGAGGGGGAAGCAGGCTCCCCGCCGAGCAGAGACCCCAATGTGGGGCTCGATCCCAGGACTCTGAGATCATGACCTGAGCCGAAGGCAGAGGCTTTAACCCACTGAGCCACCCAGGCGCCCCTTGATTGCTTCTTTTCTCTAGAAGAAGTCTTCCGTTTTTCTAAGACCTACACATGATGGGGTTTTGTCTTTGCCAACATCCAGAAAGATTCCAACACAAGACAGTGTAATAGTGATTAAGAGTTGAGATCCGAGTCAGACCAATTTGGGTTCAAATCCAGAGTCTGCCTTTATTCTTTTTTTTTTTTTTTTGAAGATTTTATTTATTTGACAGAGAGAAACACAGCAAGAGAGGGAACACAAGCAGAGGGAATGGTAGCGGGAGAAGCAGGCTTCCTGCCGAGCAGAGAGCCCAATGCGGGGCTCAATCCCAGGCCCCTGGGATCTGACCTGGGCCGAAGGCAGACGCTTAACGACTGAGCCACCCAGGCGCCCCTGAGAGTCTGCCTTTATTCTACACACACACACATATTCTTTTTTTTTTTTTATACACATACTCTTTTAATCCAGCAAGCCGTTAAAGACCTGCCTTCATCTACACCTAAAAGGCGAAAATCTTTCCTGATTTTAAGAATATTGAAGATTCCACAGCACCCTTAGACAACTCTCTTGGACAACTCTAAAACCAAGAAAGCCTTCCTTAATTCCAACCAAATCCACCTCCACCCTCACTCTGGCCAGCAATGCAAGCCTCTTTCCCCCATATTTTGTCCTCAGTAGGCATGGCAAATCCCAAAATCAAAACGGGGTCTCTATTAGGGTCTCTCACATTCGAGGGGAAAGCTGACAAACCGTGATGAACTATTTTCATTCAAGATTAGGTCCTGGCTGGCTAAGTTGGTAGACTATGATTGTCACTTCAAGTCCCACACTGGTCATAGAGATTACTTTAAAAAGAGAAGAGAAAGGAAAAGGAGAAGAAAAAAGAGGGGAAGAAGAAGAAATAAGGAAAAGATCAGCTCCCTCCCAGCTTGCCCCCCTCCCCCCCACTCTGTGGAACGGGCAGCAGGATAAGGTACCAGACAGAAAGAACTGTTATCCTCGGGTCCACAAAAAGCTCTATAAGGATAACCACTTTCAGTCAACAGAAAAGAGATCCTAGGAAAGCTTGGCATAACCCCACTGATTCCTCAGTTCCCTCAAAGACACAAGGTTCACCCTACTTCTTTCCTCTTCTAAAGTTTATTACTATTATTTTATCTTTCGTAATCTCTGCACCCAATGTAGTGCACGAACCCATGACCCTGAAGATATCAAGAGTGGCAGACTCTTCCAAATGAGCCAGCCTCATGCTACCTCCTGCTTCTTTTGCCTTTGTCCGTATCATTCCCCTTTCCTGATCTCATGCCCCTGACCTCATACTTTTCCTGCTGTTCTCTACCACCCGTCTGTGTTTGTCATAGTTTGAGACTCTCCCTTCCAGAAATCTTTACGTCTTCCAATGGTTCCCCCTCCTCCACAGGAGTGAAACTCACATATCTTAATTGCTTATACAAGTCTCTGCCCACCCTCCTTCTCAAAGTTGGCATTTGCTTTTTCTACCCAGCCCCTCCTCCTCTCCCTCCAGGATGCCATCAACATTAGCCGGTACCAGACCAAGTTCAGAAGAACATTCAATAAATACTCCTTGAATTGAAGTGAGTGAAATTGAACAGGCTGGGAGGAGGAGCCCCAGGGAAGGTGGCCAATCCTTCAGCGGCCCCACAGAGGCAACAAACCTCTGTTAGGAGACAGGACCATAGAGTCTAGAAGTAAATGAGCAGAGTCTATGGAATCAAAGAGCCAATGGGGATCCCTCTCCACCGCACAAACCAGGCGGTGGACTTGCCTCCAACACACTCCTAGCCAAGGTTGTACGGAGCTGCCCTATGGTTTTCTAGACAAGAGTGATAGGACAAGGCGAACTTCTCCCACTGCTCTGATGCCACACTATCCCAGGAAAAAAAAAAAAGTAGCAGGTACAAACCAGAGTAGAGTAGAGCAGCTCTAGACTGTTTGAAGACTCTGTGGAAACATGGAAACTCTAGGAAACGTGACTCACTTAACATGAAAACTCCAGCACGTCTGGTGCCCACGTAGGCCAGGACAGGCAAGCTGGTGTGGCCAAAATACCGTCATGAAAACTGAAATGGAGTTCAGCAATAGGAATCGAAGCGGAGGTGCCCCTTAACCTCTCGCACCTTCTGTTACCTCCACGTCTTAAATGGCAATAACAGTGGTACCTAACGCAGAGTTTTGGAAGTACAAGGGGCTCGCCAATGACCTGCACGTGATAAGGACTCAATAGGTAATAGATGGCATGGTTTTATCATTCACTTTGCTATGAGGATGGAATGACATGGAATGCGGCCGCAAGCGCCCCCGTAGGTGTGTGTGACACAGGAGAAAGTCTCAGGGCCCCGGCCCCGGCTTGGGGAGGAGGGCGACACGCGTGGAAGCCAAAGTACCCCCTGGCCCTCCAGCGGGGCGCAGCGGTACCCGAAGTCCATTCTGGCGAGCCCCCCACCCCCAGCCCCGCTTTCCTTTGAGAGGACTTGGCCAGGACGCCCCCGGGGAGGACAGGGGAGGGGAAGGGGAAGCAGGCAGGCAGCGGGGGCGGCGCGGGGACGTACCTGCTTTCACTGCACTCCTTTCGCTCCCTCACCCTGAGCCACTTGCGGAGGAGGAAGCGCTTTCGGCGCGGAGAAGCGCTGGGTGTGGAGCAGTTGGACCACGGCGTGTCCTCGTCGCTGGAGGGCGTGATCTCGATGGACGGCAGCTGCAGGAACTCCTTGCCCGGGGCCAGGACGCCGGGCAGGTCCCGGGGCAGCCCGGCCTCCAGGCTCTGCTCCTGCACGTTCTTCATGCGGCGCATCTTGAAGCGCCGGCGGCGGAGCGTGGGGGTCGACGAGCTGGACCAGAGCGGGCTGCCCTCGGGCGCGCCCTGGGGCTCGGGCACCTGCAGGGCGGGCGGCTGCAGGTTCTCCAGCATGTTGGCCGCCGGCATTGGGGCCCGTGGCGGCCGCGCTCCCTCGGCGCCCTCCGCCAGCCGCCTCGCTCCCCACCCCTGGCCGCGGCGCGCTCGGCCCGCTCTCGTTGGGAAACGCTCGCCGCTCGAGCCGCGCGGAGGGCAAGTTCGTCTCCCGGAGCGCCGCGAGGCAGGCGCGCGCCGCCGCCGCCGGGGCCGAACTTTCCGGTGCGCGCTCCCCCCGGCTGTCGGCGCCGGCCCGCCCCGTCCGCCGCCCGCCGCCGCCCGGCCGCCCTCCTGGGGCTCCCGCGGCGCGCCCGCTTGTTTTTCTTCCGCGCTCTCCCCGGCCTGCTTGCGTCTTCGCCTTAGCGGGACTCGGCGGCGCGGGGCCCCAGGGGGCGGCTCGGCAAACTCTCAGCGGCTGGCGATCGGCCGACCGGGCTGGGGAGCCGGCGTGGCGCTGCAGGCGGGCGGAGAGCAGAAGGGAGATCGGGGGGGGGGGGGGGGAGAGAGAGAGGGAGAGAGAGAGAGGAAGCGAGACACTGGATAAAAACAAAAAAAGGAGGAGGGGGGAGCTAAGAGGGAGGGGAGGTCATTTCTGTCCAGAAAGGGCATGCACAGGCAGCGACAGCTAGGGTAACTGTAGGCGAAATCCCTTGGGGAGGGACTCTACCTCCGAGTAAAGGCTGCTCCAATCAGCCTAATGAAACCGGATCACAAACCAAACTTTCTCAAAGCAGCGATTGGCCAGGCCGCTCTCATTAGTCTAATGCCCAGCTTTTTCTTTGGGGCAAGCGAGGGAGGGGGATAGGAGAACGGAGGAATCAGGAATTCAGTCCTCACTCCCCAAGGCCACCCAAGACAGGGTTGGGGGAAAACTAGGGGCCTTTGCAAGAGGATGTCGTCTAAGAAAAGTGCTTTCATTAAATTATTTTGCAGGTAGGGGCACAGGAAGGCTGGGCATAGTCAGAGGGTGTCAGCAAGGTTCCCGGAGGCTGCTTCCAAAATGACAAGTCGAGAAGAGAGAACAGTTCTGTGGAATCAGTTGAGGACAGCAGACATGACATACCAAGGAAGGACGGACAATAGGATCTGAGAGACATAGGACACACAGGACCAGTATGGAAAAGGGACTGATCCCTCTCCATCCTGAGCGACCCCGTCAATACCATAGCCCCATCCCAAGCACAAAATGAAGTTACTGGAGGGTGAGCCCCCAGAAGCCAAAGCAACCAGCAGAGCCCTCCTGGGAGTTATGTTCCTGGGGGACGATTCAGTTCTGCTTCAACCTGCGAGGGGTATGGACTGGGTCACCAAAAATCTTCTAGCTCATGGAACCTAGAAAGTGAATCAGCCCTGGCAATGTCTGAAGGTATGCTGACCCACTCCCTCTCTAGACCCACGTACCTACAGCCCTAAGAGCCTGATCCACTTGAGTGAGGCATTCTCCATCGGGACTGAGCATAAACCAGCCCAACTTCATAAACCACCCCTTCCAACCCAGTACAAATGCCTCTCTACAAAGTAGGGACAGTGGGTTTCAAATAGACCAGGAGGAGCACAGAAGAATGCACTGTCAAATCCACAATTCAACTCACCTGTTCTCTGCCCCTCTCTAGGAGTCCAATTCCCAGTGAAGAGCTGATGCCCCAGCTTCCCTACCAGGGTGAAGGACACAGGAACATTTCATAAGTGTCCCGAAGCTGCAAGAACTCACAGCAAGAAAATCTGTCCCTCCAGGTCAGCAAGACATCAAGCATTATAACTGGGCATGGTCCATCACGCCCCGGAACGACCCATGGGGGGAGCTCAAGGTATCAATGTCCAAGAGGCCAAGCAACTGAGGGGAGTCAGTTTTGCACTGGGACAGAGCTACTGTGGCCAAAAGGCCAAGGCCAGGCCCACCTGGAAATGACTGCCCGGATCATCAGCTGATCTTACTTCTGCCTCTCCACATCCGGCCACTGGCTCACTCAAAGGTGGTTTGGTGTCACTCTATTTTAACTCCCGGACATGACACAGAAAGGAGAAACCCCTTCAGGTGTCGGGCCTGGCAAGGAGAACACTTCTTTCCGGCCCCGGGAATGCTGAGGGCCCTGGACAGGCAACTCCAAACTTCAAAGCCAAGGCGCCAGAGTTGCTCACTGCCTTGGACTTCTTCCAAGGACAAGGGCTTTGCAGGGGATCCAATAACTTCCCATTGCAAGGAAACTGCCTGTTGAAGGGCCTGATGAAGTCCGAGGCAAAGCAGAGAAGCAAACAGAAACATGGGGATCCTCAACACAGGCCAACCAACTTGACTTGTTGGGTGCTGGGGCGGGGGAGAGAGATTCACGAGGGGAGCGGGTCCCTTGAAGTTTAGCACCAGCACTCGGAATTTTCACGGATGCCTCTTAAAAGGAATAAAAGCCACCAAGCTCCCTCTTCCCACACCCTGCAGCCGCTTTTCCCACCCACAATAGGATTCTGGACCTAAAATCGAAGATCCTAGGAGATTCAATCGGTGCCTTGGGCACCGAGTGGTTGAGAATGATCATTTACATTTCACCTGGCCTGAGGGAAAACCTCCTCCAAACGAAATCTGAAATGGTTTCACTTGGCTGAGAAGCAGATACCCAGGGGACGTCAAGGCCCCCCGGCAACTGTCCTTGTTTACTTTCACCTGCAGCCCCTTCTTCCCGTCCTTCCTTCAAGCCGTTATCCCGAAACCCTCTTCAAAACACATCCTCCCGTCCCCCCGGAAGCTGTTTCTGTTCTATCACTCTTCTTTTTTACCATGCCACCATCGAGTGAGATGATGAAGGGGGAACTGCTCTGAGAAAGGAAAGCCCCTTCGACGGCGAGCCATCCTTACTGTTGGGACAAAAAGCCTGTGGAGGGAAGAACCGAGTCCCTCCTCCCTTACTCTTCAGTATCCTGCGTGTTTTTGTGGGATAGTAACCTTTACGCTTTTGTAAAGGGCTTTCATACATAATATTTTATCTTCCCAGCGACCTAGGAGTGAGGTAGAACTTTATCCAAGGTCATAGATTAAAAAAAAAAAAAAGCAATAGTCAAAGGCAAAACCAGAACTTGAACCCAGGTCTTCTGAGGCCCGTTGGAGGCCACTGGAATCTCAGCACATGTATCAGCTCGGGGGAAAGAGCGGGTCCCCTGGGGCACCCGAATTCCCCCAGCCCTCACTTCACTGGAGATATCACGAGCTATATGCAGCTATTCAATCCCATCAGTCATTTTACAAGTGGGGAAATGGAAGCACAAAATCTTAAAAAAAAAAAAAATTTCCCAAAGCAGCCAGTGGCCGGGGGTCAGGACCGGGGTTTCCACCGGGGACTTCAGATTCTCAGCCCCTGTGTCCCCCTCCCCACCTCTGTCCCACATTTGACTCCCAGCAGACCCTGTGGTTCCCTGCGGGGCTGACCTCGCCCCCCCACCCCCCAGCCTCCCAGACAGGTGGAGAGCCAGAGCAACCTGGGCTCCCTTCCCCCACCCGCAGCCAGGCCTCCGACTTTAAATGAAAGGAGCTCATATTACCAAGCAACTGTTGTTTATGCTCAGCTGTTCAGGCTCCCTTTCCTGCAGACACAAGACACCCAACACCTGTCTATTACTTCTGCAGACCCACTAACTATAGTCTGGGTTGCCGCCAAACTTCAGGAGGGAGCCTAAGTGAACAACGCTGGAATGTACCGTGAGGCTACATTTCTCCTGCGTGCACATCCAAGTGAGTGCGAGCTACAAGGGGCAGGCCCCCACTGACCCTACCCCCCCATCCCACCTGCTCCGGGGATGCCAAGGACAGGCAACTCCCAAGAGCGGAGGCAGGACAGTCCCCTCCAACACAGCTGCCACACAAGCCAGGATGTCCTCACCCTCTAGCCTGGGACGTGGGGTCTGTCTCCTGCACAGCATGAGAACAAGCAACCCCAAGGGCTCGCCCACGCACAAGGGAAAGAAGCAAGCAGCAGGCCTACACCGAGTGGACCTTGTTACTACCGAAGAAGCTGGAAATCTGGCAGAAATGGGAAGGATGCTGCCGCGCAGGGTTAGTATCTATCTTCACATACAAAGTGCAGGATGGCAGACCTTATTCTCCAGTTCCCCTTCTGAGGCTGAGCAAGAGGAAGGGAGTGTAGAGCTCCGTGTGGGGATTCAGTTTGGATGATAAGCATCTACTGAGGCTAAACCAGTTAGGGACTGGGATGTATGACCCAGGATGGATAGCCTGGCTTTCTCTGAACATCTTAGGTAACTGGACCTCAGGGGGAGGCAGTAGCGGGAAAGAGAGGATGTGTTACAGGCCCAGTCCCCACCCCATCACCAGGGGTCCGTGAGGCCCCAGATTCTGGGGTCAGAGGAAACGGCACGGGATCTGTGTGGTCAGGGCTGAACACAGTCAATAAAACCACAGTTGGCCAGCCATCACGTCCAGCATCTCCTGAGGAAGAAAGAAAATGCTGCAAGACTTGTGTGGCGTCTCAGTCCCCGAGGACAGAGCGCTGGCGAGGCCTCGCAGCCACGGGGATTGCACGGAGCGCTTCCGCTAGCCTTTGGCAAGGGCCAGGGTGAACGATGACGTCACCTCGGGAGAAGGACTGTCACCAGATAAGCCTCCGTGGTTTCATTGCTCGTCAAAAGGCTTAGGAGTCAAAGAAGATTATTTTGCACAACAACACTTGGCTGCCCTGTGTTCTTGACACTGGGCTACCAAGGCACAGACAGACATCATCTCTTGTCCTCCAAGCCTTACAAGGACGGTCTTTGTGCAAACCAAGGCCGGAAGAAACTTCCTGACGTCACCCTGTCTCCTTGCTGTCCTTGCAGGTGGTATGATCTGGGGATTCCACTAAGTTCCTTGGAAGCGCCAAAAACTACTGGCAATATAACCTAGTGATTAAGTGCACAGGCCCAAGGCATGTTATTTGAGCTTTAGACGGTTTTCCACCACTGACTAGCTCTTTGATTTGGGGGTAGGTTACCTAGTTTCTCCGTCTTGGCGTTCTCACCTGTAAAGTCAAGGTAATTGATAGCATCTCCCTGCTGGGTCGTGAGCACCCAAACGGTGCTTGGCCCATGGTCTATAAATGCTGGTCTTCGTTATGCTGAATTAAGTCCTCTTATAAAACCCTTGCGAGGAAGCATGACTATTCCTGTTGACTTTCAGCTCAGTTTAATGGTACAAGTATTTGTTAAGCTAGCGCCCTATGTGAGGTCCCTTACTAAGTGCTCAGAATACAGCGAGACAAATAAGACACAGCTTGGGCGGAGAAAGGCCGAGTTAACGTAGTGCAAAATCTGAGTGCAAATAAGGCGTGAGTGGGAAGATTGATACATTATAACTAGAGGGAAAGAGGTGGTCCGGGCAGGCTCTGTGGAGGAATTGGTACTTAAGGCGAAGTATGATTTCCAACAGGAAAGAAGAATAGGGCATTCTGGAATAAAGAAACAGTTGTAGTGAAGGCACTGAGGAGTCAAAACTCATGAAGGGGTTTTGAAAATAGGGAGAGGTAAGTCAGAGCATATGGAAGGACACAGAGGAGACGAGGACAAACAAGAATCAGATCGGTAAGTGTTCAACGTTTCGATTTTGTTCTTTAAATAAAGAGATGCCATTCAAGTTTCTTTGGCGGGGAGGAGAGTGCTGTTATCTACCTGTATTTGAGGAACATCAATTCTAGTGACTGGGAAATACATACTGAGGAACAAAATATGGGTTACACGGAGGCCAATCGGGAGACTATGGTTCAATATTCCACGTTTTCGGAACATCGACTATATGCACGGCAAATGGTTCAGATAAAAGGTGGGGGGAAACCTGAAATAGGACAAGAAGAAAATGTGGAATAAGAAGAGGGGGGCAGGGAAAAGAAAAGCCCTATGAAGACACAGAGTGGAAGAAAACGAAGAATGAGGGATGATTCGGAAGTCCGCAGAGGAAAGGAGTCAACGTTTACTGAGTGCCTACTGCAAGCTAGGCACTGGGCCAAGTGTTCACGCAAAATATCCCCTCTAACCCTCCCAGCCACCCTGAGAGACAGACATCAAAACTCCATCTTTAGGATGATGAGAGATTTTAAAAGGTGACTTGCCCAAGTTCACACAGCTAGCAAGGGGAAGATGGGCACACGTTTAAACCAGCGTCTCTCTACTTTAAAACTCATGCTTTTTCAGTTACGCCACATTTGAGAAAGATAAATGATGCCCAATGCCATAATGAAGTCAGGCAGGAGGAAGAACGAGATAATTCCATTAGTTTTTGTAATTGGTTCACGGGTGACCTCCAAGAGAACAACTGCAGTGGAGGGGCAAGAGGGGAAGGGCTATTGTCAGAAGTTCAAGAGCAAGCAGAGAAGGAATACACAGACGCTGCAAGGTTGCACCACTTCTTCCAGAAATTAGGCAGCGAAACGCTGCAAGGTGGCACCACTTCTTCCAGAAATTAGGCAGCGACAAGAGTGAGTGACATGTATTTATTTATTTATTTATTAAGATTTTATTTATTCATTTGTTGGAGAGAGGGAGCACAAGCAGGGTAAGTAGCAGGCAGAGGGAGAAGCAGTGAGCAGGACTCAATCCCAGCACCCTGGGATCATGACCTGAGCCAAAGGCAGATGCATATCTGCCTGAGCCACCCAAGCATCCCTCTTTTTATTTCTTAAATGACTTTATTTATTAAATTTTTTGAGAGAGAAAGAGCAAGTGCAAGAAGAAAGAGAGGCAGAGGGAGAGGGGAGAGAGAAACTCAAGGTCCATGCTAAGCATGGAGCCCGATGCAGGGCTTGGTCTCACCCTGAGATCACGACCTGAGCCAAAATCAAGAGTTGGACGCCTGTCTCACTGACTGAGTCACCCAGGTGCCCTGACATCTATTCATTCCTAAACAGTCATTGAGCATCTACTGTATTAAACACTCTTTCTAGGACCTACAGCTGGATTGTGAAAAACAATGTGTGTTTGTGAGAGACAGAGGGAGAGAGGTGGGGTGGGGGACATTTAGGGCATAGGGATAACGAGGTTGTTGTTTTTTTTTCCTTTTAATCTGTATTTGTGTTTTCTTGTTGGTAGATGTTACGTTTCAGAGGAACAAAACGTGACCATGATTATGCCATTTAAAACGGAGTTCTGCCTGTATCTGCAAAGCAAATTGAAGCCTGGTAGAGTACCTGGTAATCTAGCAAATCAATCAAAAAGTATTTAATATGCCCAGACTCTCAGCAGACCACAGTACCATACTGGGTACTATGAAGGGCTTCTGAAAAGTTTCTGTGCAACTATTCATTTATTCCTAAAATAATTTTTGAATGCCTACCAAAGATGACCCTGGCCTCCTTCGCTTCAAACCTTGGAAGGGGAGGGGAGAACAGAAAACCAATCCAACAGCTACAATTTGGTAAGAAATTACACTTCAGTAGAGGCATGTGTCCAATGCTGTGTGAGCCCAGAGGACAGAGATCTTGATCCAGAGAGATCTTCATGGAGGAGACAGTGCCTACCCAAGGTTGAAGATCAGCAGAGAGCTTTTCCAGGTAGAAGAAGGAAGTATGCTTCCAGACAGAGAGGCCACACATGCAAAGGCACTGGGGTGTAAATTAGAGTATGGTGTATATATACATATATATATATATTTTTAAGATTTTATTTATTTGAGAGAGGGAGGGAGAGAGAGAGAGAGAGAGTAAGAGAGAGAGAGAGAGAGAGAATGTCAAGGAGACTTTGTGCTGAGCATGAGCCTGACACAGGGCTCGATCCCACAACCCTGAGACCAGGACCTGAGCCGAAATTGACAGTGGGATGTGTAAGCAATCCAGCTACCCAGGAGCCCTGAGAGCACCGTATATTCTTGAAATTATGAAAAACAAAAAAACAGTTTGGATCCTAATGTTCAGCTGGGTGAGGGATGAGAGCAAGAGAACGTATCCACTATAAATCTTCCTTCATTCACCCCTTCAAACGTGTTTATCGAGCACACAATGTTCTAGGTGCTGGAAAACAGGGGCGTGTGAAACCAAGTCTGTGCCCTGAAGGAGTTTATGTCCTGGGGATCACAAACTTCTGGAATGATGGAACGGAGACTTCCAAGAACTAATCCATCACTGTGTCTCCGCTGTTTATTCTGATCTAGATATTAGGAAAGAGGCACAAGGAGGTTCCAGATTTTTACTGAAATTGCATATCAGAAAGGCAAAGCTTCACAGATAATAAATGGCTTTGCAAACAGAGACCTAGACTCGGACAGCCGTCAGATGTTCCCACTTTTCAGAAATAGCCCCTTGGCTTCCCTGGCTGACCTCTGCCCTCAAGCTGTCCTAGGGACAGGCGTCCGTCCCCCGGGGTTGCATTCCCCCCTACCCTTCTTCTAAATTGCTGACCCTCTGGATCAGTGCCCTCATTGGTCGCCTCAAGTCAGTGACCACACGGTATTTTATTTTATTTTTTTAGGGTTTTTTTTGTTTTGTTTTTTGGGTTTTTTTGTTTTTTTACTTGACAGAGAGAGATCACAAGTAGGCAGAGAGGCAGGCAGAGAGAGAGGGGAAAGCAGGCTCTCTGCTGAGCAGAGAGCCCGATGCAGGGCTTGATCCCAGGACCCTGAGATCATGACCTGAGCTGAAGGCAGAGGCTTTAACCCACTGAGCCACCCAGGCGCCCCCGCACGGTATTTTAAATGCCCTGAAATTGGGATTTGGGGTTTGGTTATACCGGGTGAGCTCTAAAGTCTAGTGTAGCTTTCTGAGTCTATGCACTAGAAAGCTCTACTTGGCTTTAAGCAATCCTAGTGTATGAATACACAGATTTTTAAAATGTACACGTCAAAATGATCATTCATACCATACCAGTCATTTGTTTTACAAAAGGAATCCACTGAAAGGGATTGTTTCTTTTTTTAATAGATTGTTTCTTTACATGTATGAACATTTTTATTCAGTTAATGAACGAGTAAGTCACACTCTGTGAGACGGCCACCGGCTGAGTAATTAATAGTGTCCAAATAAGCATAAAACGTGTCACTGAATGCTGAGTGACCTTGTTTCTCCCTATTTCCAGGAAAAGAATGAGCCCCATTTCCCATATCCTCGACCACTCCTTTGAAGTAATCTGGTACTTTGGGAAGACGTATTTTAACTCTGTCTGACAGCTGGAAAATGTGTGAGCAATAAAGCTTACTGAGGTGACAGAATTATAGGCATATAAGAAGCATTAGGTATTTAATCCAATTTCATTAGATATTTGGTCCGCCCTTTCTCCATCCCATCCCACCCAGGTCCCCAGATAAGAAACTGGGGCTCTGACAAGATGAATCTTGGACAAGGTCACAAGGCTGGAATTAAAACTGCTTTTTGTAAATCAAACAACTTTCGGTCGGATTCTACCTTTATTAATTCTGGTGTGGATTTTGGAGTTAGCATTTTTACCTCTGAGAAGAATTAAAAAACAAATCCCCCTAAAGGAGCCCAAATGCTCATTCTGCTTTTGTCTCCACACATTCTGTGTGCAATTTCATTCCCTCAGAAGCCCACACACAGCAAGAAGTTAATGAAATACCTCGACAGAACTAATCCCAACATGTGAACATGTAGATTTGCACAGAAGATGTAACAGAATAGTTATTTGCTGTTGGAAAGGCCTCTTAGCTTTACACAGAATTCCTTTATGTGGGGAGTTCCCCGATTGCACTTTAAATATTACTTAACTTATATACTTTGCAACACCACAGGATAAAAGTATATCTGTAAATAATAAATCAATAGATTCATACCCTTTTGGTTCAAAGCAAACATATGATAACAAGGACTTGAACCAAATTCTGATTCAGTCAGGCATAGGTTACAAGTGTTCCAGTGTCCTAAAAATTTTCTGATTCACCTAGGATTTCTTGATCCAGACACTGTCTTTTCTCACTTAGGTCTCGTAAAAAGCCAATGAATTGATTGCGCTTTTTTCCATGTTAACAATAAGGACACTGAGGCCCAGAGAGATTAAGAACTTTAAGTGTCAAGATGTGATTCAAACTTGGGTACTCTGAATCCAAAACCAGTGTTTTTTCCACTTTACTGTATTACTCCATTTTGACTTTTTTTTTAGGAATTGTTTTATTTTTTAAATATTTATTTATTTATTTACTTACTTACTTACTTATTTATTTGACAGAGAGAGCACAAGCACAAGCAGAGGGAGCGGCAGAGGGAGAGGGAGCAGATTCCCCTTGGAGCAAGGAGCCCGATGAGGGGCTCGATCCCAGAACCCTCATGACCTGAGTGGAAGGCTGACACTTAACCAACTGAGCCACCCAGGGGCCCCTCCATTTCGACTTCTTGTAAAATATATTGTTCTAGCCACCATTCAAACTGGTTCTGTCATTTTTTAATGAAGCCTTTGGTTTGATTTACAATTTGGTCAACAAATTAATATTTGGGATTGCCATTCTGCCTTTTCCTTGTTTAATCCAGTCAGTTTCTGTTTGTTCTCTAGCTAAAATACACCACAGAGTCAATACTGCTTTCCTTGGGAGTTCCTGTTGAATTCTAAATATTTTTAAAAGAAATACTATCCCAAATATTAAGCGGAATTCACTTTCTAGAAATACATATATTTTAAAGTTTGTTTGGTAATCTCTATACCCAACGTGGGACTCAAACTCACAACCCTGAAATCAAGAGTCGCATACTCTTCAGACTGAGCCACACAGGCGAGAAATATTTTTAATGGC
This sequence comes from Procyon lotor, assembly GCA_028646535.1. NCBI lineage: Eukaryota > Metazoa > Chordata > Mammalia > Carnivora > Procyonidae > Procyon > Procyon lotor. The sequence goes on from CM053613.1 coordinate 75,214,880, forward strand.
ATATTCAGGCCACAGAAGCAGTTTCTCATTTGATATTATCAGTATAGCTCCACTTCCTCATTTGTATCCAAATGTCTCTAATACCTCTTACCTGTTAAGAAGTCTACCTGTAGATCTGAGGTGAGTCGGCCAAGTTGTCCAAGTGCTGGTGCCTAGAGGTTCTATTATTGAGGACTATCTGCACAATGCTCCCATCTCCTGCAAGCACACAGAGACCGTGGGCCTCCACTAAACTGGTTTGCTTATGGTGAGGAGCTTTCCACCCCTTGCTGAAATGGCGGCTTACTAAAATACCTTTACAAGTCGTTTCTCTGTGGTCCTCAGGCTCTAATTTAGCTTCCAGAGGTAAATCTAACTTGTTTTCAGGATATAGTAAGGCACTGGCTTAAATCTTGCCAGTCAGAGCAAAGTCTCTGTTCTTGAAAGCTTGCTCACGTGATCTCCTTCTGTGCAAGTTCACCCTTGCATCCTTGGACCTTGGAACCAGGACATTGAGCTCTATCTTCAGCATAATAAAATCTCCCCAGCTTAACTCAAAGAACAGCCAGTCAGCACTTGTTGGTCCCACTGTCCTTCAGGCAGAGCCCACTAGGATACCAAAATCTAGGTTAGTGCCCTACCTCTTCCTCCCTCCTGCCCCTCCCCCCCCATACCTACCCCCACCACACACAGACCCCATTCTTAAAAATTTCCCTACTTCTTTCAGTGACCCAACACCATTAATCCAATAATAAATGGTGAGTACCCCATTGGCGGAGGTGTTCAAGCAGAGATTGAACCTGCTGGGGACCGTCTCACATTGAGGTAGGGACCTGATGACCTTAGAGGGCATTTCCAGCTCTCAAGTTCAACCAGGTTCCGAGGTCCTGTAGCAAGTGTTTCCAGACTCCTGCTCTCCCCCATTCTCCTTTCCTGGCTTCTTCTCTTTGTTTTCTCCTTTGAGAATGTCCTCCACACTCATTTAAATCAATCCTTACTGGTATTTAAAAAACCTCGAGGGGTGCCCAGGCCGGAGGGGGGGTGTGGAAGGGGTTTGCAGCACCTTAAGTGACCAACTCTTGGTTTTGGCTCACGTTGTGATCTCAGGGTCATGAGCCTGCATGGGAAGAGGGATTCTCTCTCTCCCTCTCTCCTCCCCTGCCCTTCCTCCCCATTCTATCACTCTCTCCAAAATAAATAAATCTTTAAGAAAAACAAAACAAAAACCTTGGAGCAGTTTACCCACACTGCCTTTCAGCACACCATTATCGTCTTGTATCATAATTATTGATGTGCATTTCCCACCTCCCCTCAGACTGCAGCTGCCATCTGGGGAGGATTTATGTCTCATTTATCTCTGCCGGCCTGTTACAGAGCTTACTGCCTCACACAGGGCATGGGCTCCATAAACACGTGTGAATGAATAAATGGGGGGGAGGGGTGTGCGAGGGGAGGGCATCGCAGGAGATTTGAAGAAACCCAGGGCAATTAGTTTCCCAGCTTCCAACTCTCCGGGGATTGCTTCTCCACGGTAAAATCTCCTGAGGAGACGAAGGCTCAAGAACACTGTTGGTCTCAGCCCCGCGGGATCTCTGGGGACAGCTCCGAAGACTGAATACAGTCACAATTTCCCTTCGATTATCACGTCACACTCACTACATCATAGAGGAGGCCTCGAGAGAAGTCACCTGGAACTACATTGCTCTTTGCCCAGAACATTCATTCCTGATTAACTAAAAGCTCAGGTTTCTCAGGTAAGAGTGTTTGGACTGCAGATCTTTGGTGAGCAGTTAAAGGACAGAACAAGAATGCATTTGGAAACAGCTGTTTATCTATCCATTCTTTAAAAAAAAAAAAAGATTTTATTTATTTATTTGAGAGAGAGAGAGATCACAAGCAGGCAGAGAGAGAGGGGGAAGCAGGCTCCCCACAGAGCAGAGAGCCCGATGCGGGGCTCAATCCCAGGACCCCGAGATCATGACCTGAGCCAAAGGCAGAGGCTTTAACCCACTGAGCCACCCAGGCGCCCCATCCATTCTTAATACCCTTAATTGGAGCTTAATCAATCCTCTTTCTCTCATTGGTGATGGCCTTGGTTCACCATTCCTGAGAGAAGGGAATTCATCCCACACTCCTATGAATATCTCCCAACTTCCCTCAGAAAACCCAGGCTGACCTGAGTTCGGGTGCTCCCCACACTCAAGGGAAGAACCATCCCCTCCCATCATTTCCTGCCCAGAGGACACCTGCCAATCCCGATTATAAGTCTGACACCAAGTCATAATTTATTCTTCCCCAAATGTCTGTTTATTTCATGTGAGTTTCAAACCAGACAAATGCTTTAGAGGAAGCCAAGCCGCACATTTCATAAATAAGACACCAGGTTCAAGAAGGGTCTACCTTGGGACCGCCTCTGTCAGCTTGTTTGCTAAGCTACAAAAGATGAAGTCAGTCCATTAATTGCAAGAGAGCTGAGCCCAGAAACGCATCACTACAACTTTTGAAAAAAAATGAACTTTGTTTCAAGAACAGTTAGATTTGCAGAAGTCAACACACACACTCCTAGAAGCTAAACTACTTCATCCTTCCTGATACTGTTTTACTAACAGCACACTCTTATGTCTTACTTCAGGACTAGAGCACATTGTCAAAATGTTTCATTTTCCATTTTGTTGGCACTAAGTACTTTCTATGGGTAAGTGGTTGACCCAGGTTCCAGCAACAATTCACTTGTTTTCTGAGGGGAAATGTTATAAAGGACAACTTACATACCCAGGTTCTACGTGGAGGGTAGGAAGCCAATTTGGTTTAAATTAGATCAATAGCCGAGTACAATCATGGTGAGACTAGTTAACGTTTATTGTGCACTTAACTAAGAATCAGGTACCATCACAATTCATCCTCAAATCGACCCAATGAATTAGCAAAATTATCCTCATTTCCAAGTGAGAAAAAATGAGGTGTGGAGAGGTCATTCAAAGACACAGAGCTAGGGGCACCTGGCTGACTCAGTGGGTGGGGTACCTGTCTCTTGATCTCGAGGTCATGAGTTCGAGCCCCACGGTGGGTGTAGAGATCACTTAAAAATACATAAGTAAATTTCTTTAAAAAAAAAAAAAAAAGACACACAGCTCTCAGCAGCTGGGCTGGAGTTCAAACTAGACAATCTAACTAACTGACATCATTAACTCGGTCCCCTCTGTGTATGGAAGGGTCTCGGTCTTCAAAGTCAGCATAACAGTCCTAAGTTGGTATCTGACTTGATAACTCATTCATACACCTATAGTACAACACAGTGACCACATGTGTCTTGTACAAAATACCACGTAAATTCTGAATATCCATCCCGTGATTGGTTTGAAATAAATAAAAATTCAGTATGTGCAGATACAGATCTTGGACATATGAATTCCCGAGCTGGCAGACATACTGGCATATCCTCGACATTAACCGCAGATTTTTCAATTACTATCAAGCATGGTAATACTCATTTATCTCCTCACTCCCAGGAAAACAGTGTAACCCAGCTATTAAGTGCAAGTTAATACAAGGGTTCTGGAACTAGAATGTCTGTGTTCAAATCCAGGATGCACCGTGTAGTAACACGTTAATCTCTCTGTGCCTCAGTGGACCCATGAGCAGAATCAGACTGAGGACTATCTCGGGGGCTTGTTGAGAGAGAGAGAAAATGATACACACGAAGCCCTCAGCGCAGTCCCTAGCACATAGGAAATGCTAAGCGAAATCCGTAATCATATTATTTTTATGCCTGCAGTCATGCGTATTGGCATTGTACGTTCGTCACTGACGTAGTGGCAGACATCAGGCAACAAGGGATTGGTTGCACAGGCACATCAAACACACATCACCAGGCACTAGGAAAATCCACTGTATCCACAGAGCGCTACCCATACCGTGTGTATGAAATCCACTGATCATTTCCGTAGCTTCTCGCAAGCACACACATAACACACGCGTGCATACAAAGAATGGTATAGACTAAAGTCACCTGAAGAGCTTAAAATACAGACTTCTGTATTTGAAGGCTTCTGGAGAAGGGGCAAGGTGGAAAAGAGTAACAGTTGGTACTGCTATGATCTGGTCACTATTGTTACCGTTACTACCGCTACGAAGAGAACCTTGTTTTCAGCATCTCCCACATCTGTACTTGCCATACCAGAGAACGCTCCATTGCTTCCTGACAACGGGAGTGGTTTTGCCATGCAATTATCATCTCCAATCATCACACTCAACAGAAGTTAAAAGCTAGCATTTGGGTCTTCCATTCAAGCGGGGGATCTCTGTATCCCTTTCATTACGGGAGAAAGAACCAGTAAAGCCGATGGGATGTGCTGTAACTAATGCCTCAGAGATGCCCAAAGCACAACATCCCTAATCCACTTTGAAAACTAGCTGTATTCAGAATGCTAGGTTTTATATTAAGCTATATGTTATAGTAAAATCAGCTGCAGGGGAAAATCCTCTTTGAAACAGAACTAAACCGTTTTTATTTATTTCTAAGACTTGCAAGAGCCTGGTGGAAGAGGCAAAACAAAACAAAACAAAAACCAACTCCAACAAACATCAATAATAAGATACCAATTTAACCCTCGGTGGAGCTAGAGCAATTGCACCAAGGCGATGTGGTACGCATGACATCTAGAACCCTCGTGGGCGTCAGGAGGCCAAGAAATAAGGGACTATTATAATAAGGAACACTGGGTGCCTGGCTGGCCCAGTTGGTAGAGCACGAAACCCTTGATCTTGGGGTTGGGAGTTCAAGCCCCATGTTGGGTATAGAGAGTACCTTTAAAAAATCTTAATAAGAGGGGCACCTGGGTGGCTTAGTGGGTTAAAACCTCTGCCTTTGGCTCAGGTCATGGTCTCAGGGTCCTGGGATCGAGCCCCGCATCGGGCTCTTTGCTCGGCAGGGAGCCTGCTTCTCTCTCTCTCTGCCTGCCTCCCTGCCTACTTGTGATCTCTCTCCTCTCTGTCAAATAAATAAATAAAATCTTAAAAAAAAAAAATCTTAATAAGAAACACTACATGCTAGCCACAAAGTCACTATTTTACCAATGAAGCATATGACAGAGGTCAGTGGTTAAACGGTGACTAACAAGAGAGAAACTCCACGTTTTCTCTGGAATCCCTTCCCCTGTGCCTAATGGAACACTGATTTTGATCTGAATTTCCAAACAAAAGAACGGGATGCCAATAGTCCCTGAGTTCTTGTGGAAGTTTCCAGCGTCCCCGCACCCATAATTATGTTTCCTGATGCTTGTTACTCCCTTCTCTATTCAAGACATGTCACCCCAGTACTGCCATTAATGCAATGAGGGAAATGCAGGAAAGAGCAAAGCAGAGTGCCCCATATTTCTCATCTTGACAGAATATGCTTTGCTACCTTTCTCAGAGGGAAGAAGGGAATAAGAAAGAGTAATAATAAATAAGGAAGTGTCATTTCTCCCCTTTGCTGGTTTGGATGGCAGGAAACCATGTGTGCCCCGCCTTCCAGTAGTGGGGAGACAGTGCAGAACTCCGTGCTCCATGCCAGACTGGTAATATGCAAGCTTACGAGGGAGTCAATCTAAAGGCCCCTGGGATGGCTCAGTCAGTTGAGCACCTGACTCTTGATTTTGGCTCAGGTCATGATCTCAGGGTCGTGAGATTGAGCCCCACGTTGGGCTCCACGCTCCACAGGGAGTCTGCTTAAGATTCTCTCTCTCCCTCTGACTCTTGCCCTGCTATGCTCGTGTTTGTGAATGCTCTCTCCCTCTCTCCTTCAAGCAAATAAACCTTTTTAAAAGATGGATTCAATCTAAAAACCCTACTTATAAGGGAAGAAGAGAGTGGATGCAGGTCTTTGAGTTTCTTAGCTTACAAAAACATACTCCAAGTTATGGGGGAAATAGCATCTTCAGGGAGCTGGGCTTTCATTCGCTAGCACAGAGCTATTGGAAAGAAACATGTTTAAATGTAGTGAGACTCCCACATTAGAAACCTTTTAACTGGGGTGCCTGAGTGGCTGGGTGGGTTAAAGCCTCTGCCTTCGGCTCAGGTCATGATCTCAAGGTCCTGGGATCGAGCCCCAAATTGAGCTCTCTGCTCGGCAGGGAGCCTGCTTCCCCCTCTCTCTCTGCCTGCCTCTTTGCCTACTTGTGATCTCTCTCTCTCTCTCTCTCTCTCTCTCTCTCTGTCAAATAAAAAAAAAAAAAAAAAACTTTTAACCTTACAATCCTAAGACTTGTGATTTGGAGGAGGAAGGCTTTTGATTGTTAGGCAGATCTGAGTACAAATCCTAGCTCTGTCATCACTGCTGGGTGACTTAGCTAAGCTACTTACTTCTCTAGGGTTCCACTTCTTTCTGTACAAAGAGGAAAAACACTACACACTTCATGGGTTGTGAAAATTAAGTGATATATGCTACAAGTAAAACGCCTGGCTAATAAGAGGCACTCAACACACTGCTTAGGTTTTGTTTCTTTTTTTTAACAGTAATAATTTCTTATAGAAGAGAGATTGTTTAACAGTGAGAAGTTAGCAAGACTAAGGAAATCACAGTATTTTTCACTCAAAGGAGAAACACAGCTATTTAAAAATATAAACATACATCTACTATACATTTAAATTATTAATTTTTTTCAAGTAATCTCTACACCCAACACGGGGCTTGAACTTATGACCCTGAGATCAAGAGTCACATGCTCTACTGACTCAGCCAGCCACCCACTTCTGTACACATCTGTATACATTTGTATACATTTGCTGGAAGTGGAACGATTTTACACATACAGCAAAATTATAATATGTGTGTGTGTGTGTGTAACTTTCTGTGTTGTACTAAGTGGCATTAGTATACATGTTATTTGCTCATAATAATTGCTTTTAAGAGATTATATTTTTAATCTAAAAAAAGTAGAAATTAAATTCATTCCTTCATTTAAAATGAAAAAAACAAACAAACAAACCCAAAACTATAGAGATGTGTAAGTCGTCCCTTCTGAGTCTCTGGGGAAATAGGACCTAAGCCAGTAACACCGATTCGCCCCACTCTGCCCACCGCCGGCCACATCCAGCCTAAAGAGTAACAATAGTTCCAGCGCTGATGTTATCATTTCAGAGACCTACTCACTGGGATTGCTAAAGGAAAGTTATCATCTCCCTTGTTTATTTGATTATGAAATCTGTGGCGGATGTTTGTTACACCTGCTACATGCTGGGCACCAGCCTCAGTGAGAAGTCTGTAAGGATCCTGCCCCGGACGAGCACACCACCTACTAAAAGAAGATAACGTGACTCTTGATCTCAGGGTCATGAGTTCAAGTCCCATGCTGGGGAGAGAGTTTACTTAAAAAAATAAATAAATAAAATAAAACTTTAGGAGAAGACAAACCATTTGCCTCGCGCCACAGAAGGTGGTGGGACACGTGACTGGAGGTACGCAAGTCGCTTCAGGGACCGCCTCAGTATGTCAGCGAACCACAGGGAGGCTTGGGGGTGGAGACGGGTCTCACAGGCAAAAAACTGAGACCTTGTCTGGAAGCCACTCAGGACTGACGGGTTCATTCTCTTTTCCTCCCCCACTTCTTTCTTTCCTCTTTTTCTAAGATTCTCCCCTTTGGCGCTTCCCCCATTTCTTCTCTTCCTCCATTTCTTCTCTTCCTCCTACCCCCCCTCCTCCTTCTTTCTTCTTCTTCTTCTTTTTAAGGTTTTTTTTTTTTAGAAGTAATCTCTACACCAGCATGGGGTTCACACCCACAACCCAAGGTCAAGAGTCACAGCTCCACCAACCAGCCAGCCAGGCGCCCCACCCACCCATTTCTTCTGCTGCTTTAAACCCCTTATTCCTTGTCCCCAAAGCTTCTGTCCTGTGAGCTCCAGACCTCCTAACCACAGCCCTCCACTTCTGCCTGCCCGCTGGCCTCCCTGAATTTATGAGAATCAGAGCCGTCCAGGAGAGGGTCAAAGAGGGAAAGGTACGGATGGAGAACCCATCTCTAAAATCTGATCTTGTGACTCCGTGATTCTAACCCCCCAGTTGGAAACAAACAGGAACTCAGAGAGGGTACGTCAGGCACCTGTTCCTGAGGGAGGTGAAGAGGACACCCACTACCTTGGGAGGAAGGAGGCTGTAAATTGTTCTGAAGCCTCTCGCTTTCGCTCTTTGTTTGTTGTGGGTTTTGTTGTGGTTGTTAGTTTGTTCTTCGTGAACTAGATTTTCAGACCCCAGCTCTGAGAGCGGAAACAAGGTCTCCTTCTTACATGTCCCTGTTTCTGGGAAGCCACGTCCGCTGCAGGCGAATGTCGGTGAGTTTTAAGCCAGCAGAGTTCCTATGTCTGCAGGGTGATTAGGCCGTGTTGTTGTAACTCAGCACCAAGACACCTGGACAATGGGCACATTTTTATAACTGAAGGCAAAGTGATGGACGGGAGTGATCCTATTCTCGGAATCTCCTGAGTGTCAGGGCAGGCAAGGCAGGCAAGACACCGAAGCCCAGAAATGCCCCCAGCTGAGAAATGCAAGTGCTCGGCAGTGCCTAGGGGGTGACAGTGGGGGTCTGCTGAGATCAGATGAGATGACAGAGGCATGGCTGCCCAAATAAGACCCCACACCTGCAGAGCCCTTGCCGCTCAAACACTCTCCCGAGTATGCGCAGTACGATTCTAAGGCACTTCAATAAGGGGAGTAGAATGCACATAATACTACTTTATCGAGGACAGAGTAGGGTCGGAGAAGTTCTGCAACTTGCACGGGTCCTAAAGGAAGAAGCAAAGGCAGGATTTTCAGCCAGGTGTGCCCTTTCTAAATTACTCTAAGTACCCAAAGTGCTTGCCTGGTGGTTCCGTGGTAAGATAGTGACAGACTGGGGGTCCAGCTTTTCTTATTAACCCCGGTCCCGAGGTCTTCCCACCAACAAAAAATGCCTCCATAACCCAATCATGTCATCGAATTTCTTTTTCTCTGGTTTTTGGTAAAGACAACTCTAATCAGTGCTGCCTCTGGGCAAATACCAGATAAAATTAAAAAGAGGACAAATGTTAGAGACTCCCTCGGTCCTTATCATACCATTACTTCTAGTCTTCTGAAACAATAAACACCGTGCTTTATCTGCAGGTTACGGAGGCACCGGTCTGCTTTCAGCAGCTGTGGTCTTTTGAGCAGAAAGTACTTCTCATCTTCCAAGTCAGAGCACAAGAAAGCAAAAACTGATGGGCTGGGCCAGCATTAGTGTTAGCAGGTAAGGTTATCCTGCATGAATTCATGCTCAACGATTAAGAGGTAGTTCAAATCCTTCTAGCAGACTCCCTCTATATCCTACTTATTCCACTTAGTTAACAATGCTCACCCCCCGCCTGTGCCTTAGAGCATGGGTAAATCTTGCCAAACTTGTAAAATTTGCCTCTGGACAACACCCCCTGGCTCAAAGGTCTGGGGTGGCAAAAGTTGGTCCCGGAATCCTTCCCTCATTCCACACTATCTTCTTGGCAAGCAGTGGGCTGCACTGTGTCATCCATTTACAAGCTCAGTTCATTCCAACCATTGTGAAAAGTAAACTTTGATCCCTCCGCGGGAAAATTATTCACATCTGGGCTCCAGGACTAGGTTTAACATAACCTAGACTCTGGGTCTCCGTAAAAAATAAGAGAGGGGGTCGGGCAAAGAGACACCTAGCTATAAAGACATGAAGAAGGGGCTGGCAAAGTCCCAGCGGGGTTTCCACACTGGCGTGAGGCCCCACAATATTATTCTCTTCCATTTCACTTAGCTTTCTACTGGTAACAGTCTTAGCATCCTGGCCCTTCCGGAGAGCAGCTGGGAAAATATAGGTCCAGAAAGACTGATCTTTCCTGCAAATTTACACAGCAAAACAGTGACTCCTGGTTTAGGACTGACCCCAAAGCTAGATCATCGGCTCTACACTGGTGTCCCGAAGTTCAGCCAAAGTTTACACCAAAGGCATCAAAAGGCCGCCTTCCTAAGATCTATAGTCTCTCCTTTGAAATCATCAAGATTATGATCCTAGTGTGTACTGCCTTCACTTTCACCGTAAGAAAACAGCCTGCTGTTTTCTTGGATTCGGGACCATGTGGAACCACCCTGAGGCAACAAGCCGTTTGCTGGCTGTCTACGGAGAATGTAGCTCAGGAGCCCGTGGAGAGCAGAAGCTTTGCCTTGATGAAGGTTGGACTCCGGAGTCTAGCTCAGGGCTCGGTACAGAAACTGCACTCAGTAGATGGGAGACTTGTTGATTCAGTGGATGGAGCTGCACGTTTAATTTTGGGAGATGAGAGAGACAAGCGTCGGCTTATCAGCTTGCTCGTAGCCCCGGCATTCGGGAGCCGGGACTCGGCTCTACTTGCTTTGAAAAGGTCATTTTACCAGCCCTGTTTAAAGCAGGCTGGAATTAGACAGAAATGGGAAATCAGTGGGTGATGGGGAACAGCAGGTTCTTAATGCCCTCTGGTGGCCGAGATGATTTCGGATTCCAAAGTCCCCACACCCGTCCCAAAGCTTTGAACTGAAGCATTCGGGTAGCCAAGGGTATTCATTGACCAGTCTCCTCCTCCAAACCAGGGGCCCCGTGGCCTCTGGGCCAGAAAGATGCCACCCCGTTCCCAAAGTCCTCCAGGGAGGCCTCTCATCTCTGTGCTGAGAGCAGATAAATATGTCAAGAAGCTAACAGTGAAGCTTTTAAAGTGAACTGCCGTTCAGTGAACGCGCTGTGCTTTCAAGAGCTCCTCGAAGGGAAGACCATTCAAGGAAAATAATAATTTCCAGGCCGGAACATTCAGATTTCCATTTTGGGGTTACTGGGTCAGGTTACCCTTCTGAGCATAAAGAAAAAGAGCCCTTTCAAGCCTTACATTGCCCGCATGCCAGGATTCCTTTTCCCCTTATAGAAGGACAGACTGAGGAGCCAGACCGAGGACTAGAAAAATGGTAACTATCTTCATCAGAAGCCCACAGAAGGTTTTTGATTTGATTTTGGTTTGTTTTAAATGTATGGCAAATGGAAAAAGACCCCGTAAACTTTAGAAAGAGATTTCTAAAGTAAGTACCACAGGGACAGAGATTTCTGTGTTTCATCCCACTGTTGACTCTCCAGCTCCTGGAAGAGCATCTGACACATGAATACGTATTTGGTGAATGAATGAAGCCTAGAGAGAAAGAGGTGCTTTTCAGTGGAAACCATTGCATATTGGAGAGGATGTCATCTCTTCCCTTGAGATCCTTTGAGATCATCAGTTTGATCTCCTCTTTTGGTTTCATCCATTTGCGTCACAGATGAGGAAAATGAATCAGAGAGGTTAAGCAACTCACCATAGGTCACACAGCAATTTCACAGCAGAGCCTACAGCGAATCCAAACCTTCACTCCCTAACACTGGCTAAAAGAGCAATGATATTCAATGTTTTGAGCTACGACTTACAGTGAGCCAGCACACACGCGCGCGTGCATGCACACACACACACACACACACACACACACACACACACACCACTAGAGTTTCCTGAAACACCTTCTCCCTGGAACAATGGACACTGATCTACTGTCTACGCTATTTTGTTTTTTGTTAAATTCTGATCACAATTCGCCAAATTAATTTTACAACTTAAAGTTTTAAGAACACTCCACTATAGCATCTTGGCTACTGTCCCCTCTGCTCTGTAGAAGGCTGAAGTCCTCCAGAATCTTCTGCCAAGGAAGAAAACTAGAGTGATCAGCTTCTTGGGACTCCTTGGCCCGAAGATCCCCACTTTATAACGGTCCAGGCGTATCTCCCATTGTCAAGTTTCATTTTGCTTCCAAGAGTGCGGTCCAAGCAACTGTCCTCTCCAAGCAGGCTAACCACAACAGCGTGCTTCAGAACACAGACCAGGGCCATTGGCAGCAGCCTTGTCCTTGTCCTTGCCTGACTCTCTAACCACAAGTTAGCAAGGATTTCCATCCTTACATAAAGGAGCACGTCCTTATCTCTCACTAGCCTCTCTTGGCCGCCACTTTCCCCCAGCTTGGGGGAGGGAGGCAGGGGTGGGGGCAGCAGGAAGAAAAGAAGCAGGGAAGCGGGGAGAGCAGGACCAGTAGGTGGGTCTGAGAAGGTCATCAGCTACATAAGTAGGTGTGAACAGATGGGCTGCTGAAGAGTCTTTAGGAGGTAGGCAATCTTCCCACCCCCTCACTCACTCACACACACAGTTGCAAAATCCTTTCCTTTCTCCTAACCCCACTTGATCCTTTTCTACCCCATCTCTTCCCCCCACCCCCCTCTAAGTCCACACGGTGGGGAGACGGCTTCTCCACAACTTCCCTTCTAACAGACAGGATGGGACTTTCTCCTCTGACTTCCCATTTGCCTGCTGAGAATCAGCAAAAGACACGATCTGGCAGCGGGTGGGGGTGCCTTGCGGCAGCCAAGGCTGAAAACTTCTCTATAGCAACCTGGGCACATTCCCACGGCTCCCTGACACCTGGCAGGATCGCCAGGGTTGGCAATTCTCCCCACTCGGAAGTAGTTCACGTACTGCAGGCGGCGCCCCCCCTTGCCAGTGAGTGGCAAACTGGCTGCGGGGCACAGTAGTAAAGGCAAGAAGCCAGGGGGCAGGCCGGACGACGCTTCAAGTGCTTACTGGCCGTTTCGGATATTGTCAGAGGTGGCTTTTGAGCCTAGGGTTCCACATCTACAATTCTGCTCCTGAAAGGGGAAGGTAACAATGCACTTGGGAGACAGGAGAGCACTCCCCTCACCCTAGCTCCGCCACCCACGGGCTGTGTGATGTTCAGTCAGTTACTTAACCTCTCTGGCTCTCAGTTACCTCATTTTAAAAACGAGGGCGGAGATTTAAAATTGGACAAAAAAATTTTTTTTACGATTGTATTTATTTATTTAGACTCTCTAAATAGTACAAGCGAGGAGGGAGAATCCCAGGCAGGCTCGACGCCCAGCTCAGAGCCCGATGTGGGGCTCCAGCTCACGACCCTGAGATCATGACCTGAGCCACAATCAGGGGTTGGAGAGTTAACCGACAGAGCCAGCCAGGCGCCCCTGGACAAAAATTAATTGCTCCTCCTCTGTGGTTCCTTCAACAGCTCAAGGAATTAAATCATTTATCTTGAAAACCGGCAAATAAAGGAAAAGACTCGAGCATTTGTCCTTTTTCTCCTGTATCAGCTACGACACCAAATACTCAAAGAGTTGTCCAAGGGAAGCACCTCCTTCGAAAAGTATTTGAAGGAATAAATGAAAGAGAAATGATGGGATATCACCATTCTGTCACACCCAATGCTGACTTGAGACTCTGAGCACCAATATGTCACGGGGAGAGAGAGAGACAATCCGACATCGTGAGCTTCCTAAGGGGAGAACACACCACCACCCACGATCCTGCCAGAGAGATCTATTCACATCAGTCCCGTTCAGAGCTAACTTCTGGGTCCAGCGACCAACCTGCGGGACCTAAAGAGTTCGTAGGACCCAGAGACCTGCACGGCGAGTGCGCAAGCGTCATCCCCCCGGTCACACGCCCTGAGCTCTTCAAAAAAATCAAGTCTGAGCAAAAGAAACTGATGAAGGGCAAATCTGGAAAAGAACAGAGACTTCCTTGTAAGACAGGCTGATTTTTTTTTTTTTTTTTTTTTCCAGCACAAAGTAGACCACGCTAGCTGTCAGGAGAGTCGCAGCGAGATGATCAACTTTCAACGAGAGCCGGGGGAGTGAGTCCTTTGAGGAGGGGAGAGTCTGTGAGGGGATCAGAGTACAGAGAGTCTGGAACAACCAGCAGAGTCTCACTGCTTCTTTGTCATTGCCTGTACTTGTGTTTTATTTTATAATAAGGTGGGTTTTTTTTTTTTAAGAGAAGAGAAAAATCATCTTCAATTCCTCACAGACCTAGAACATTTGGTTCTGGGATTCTAAATCTGGAAAGCTACAGGGACTGTCGTGGCGAGGTTGCTGGCTCGTGGGACCACCCTGTGGCAGGAGGCAGGGGGGAGGGGGGAGCAGAAAGGCTAAGTCTCTTCTGGCTGCTCGGCCTTGAGTCCTGACTACCACTTACTGACTAGGACCCTGGGAAAGTCAGTTAACCTCTCGCGTCCCGTTGTCCCGTCTACTAAAGCAGAGAGAACAGCTCCTGCCTTGTTCCTGTGACAATTAAAAAAGATAAGCCATTCTCATCAAAGTCCATTCTCGTCCAGTTGGTCTGGTACATGTCCTTGGTTCTGGTCTCCAGATGGAGGGAACCTCGGGACTCCACTGAGTGTTTCCATTGGTCCCTGGAGCCATTCTGTGAGGAAGCCACCAGGGCGAGGAAATGCCCGTGGAAGGCAGGAGAGCCCGGTGGCTAAGAACTTGAACTCTGCACAGGGTTAATGACCAACACCTGCCTTGCGGTGACTAGAAGGTTGAGGTTCTGAATGGACACAAACAGCCTTTGGAACCTGCAAAGGACCACACCCATGTCAGGAGTCACTGGGATGTCTCTAGCGGAGTGGCCAGATGTCCTCTGCTTTTTTTCACTTTAACTTCTTGGGAGGACAGGGGAAGTCGAGGAATCCCGTGACATCTGGGACTACAGCTTAGTGTCAGTCTTCCTCCGGGTTCTTATTCAAACAGTTTCATCTTATCTATGTGACTCTGGGCAAGTCACTTAACCTGACTGTGCCCTCATTCCTTCCCCTACAAAATGAAGATAAGAAAAACTACTTCATATGGTTGTCATGGAGATTAAACGAGTTAAAAAAAATACGAATTGTTTTCAACGACGCCTGGCACGTTGTCTGTTTAAAAAAAGCTCTGTCTTCAGATCTTCTGGGTTCAAACACTAGCTCCTTCCCATTTATTAGTTCAGCAGCCCTGGAGAAGTGTCTTTGCCTCTCAACATCACTGTCTTTTCATCTATAAAATGGGGATAATAAGAGTACCTTTGTTGGACTGGCAGGAATATGAAACAGGCTAAGGCAATAAAAGATCCTGGCTCAAATAAAATATTTAACAAACACTACACCTATTATTACCCCCAAAGCACCAGATAAGGGGTAAAGGTCTGTTTTCTTCCCCTTTGTCCAAAGGAGAAGAAAATGCATAGAATACTCCAGCAGGATACTGGGTAGACATCCTCTGAAGCACAGTCCTCATCTCCAGGCACTGAGACACTTTTATAGACCGGAAGTAGACAGACCCTTCTTGTAGACCCCACCCATGGGGTCAAGGACAGGCAGGTTTCTCCAAATCCATCGCATCTTGGGGGGCAGCAGAGCAGTGGGGTATGTGGAGTGGCATTTTTAAGCCATAGGAAATCAAGGTGAATAAAAAAGAATAAAGAAAGAAAGGACAAAGGAGAGCAAAGAGGAGAAAAGCTTTCCTCTCCACCATAACTAAGTATATTCACCAAGCCAGCCTCACTTTTCCAAAGAATGACCAAGCCATTAGAACTGAGAAAGAGCAGCCCAGAGCCCACTGCATAGCAGGAATCCCAGAGGTGTTTCTGGTTGCACTTTCTCTCCGGGACTTCATTTGATTCTCTCAACATTTCAGCAGGATACAAACATTTTGGATGAGAAACTATTTCCCAGAGGGACTTCAGCCAGAAGAGCTAAAGAAACTTACCCAAGGTCATGAGTAACTTGGGTTGACTTGGGTCTCACCACTCAACCAGGGCTCTTTGGTCGAGCACACAGGAGGTTCTCACCCTTGGCTACTTGGAATCATCCGAGCGTATTTAAAAAGCACTAACACCTGGATTCACCCACAGAGACTCTGATTTATTTGGTTTAAGGTGCAGCCTGGACATTGGGATCTCCAAACAATCCTTAGCTGGCTTTACTCTGCAGGCAAGATTGAAAATCACTCCTTGAACACATCTGACTTCTTGCATAATAAGTAAAACCCACATTTCACCTAGGGAAACTCTGATATTTCCCTTGTCCTTCTGAGTAAGGCATGCAAATAAAGGAAAGAAACAGTGTAAAAACTAACCCCTTCCTTGAGAAAACAGTCCAAATGTCATTTGTCTATATGCTGGGGTGGGTGGGGGGAATGTATCTGAAGAATCTAAAGGGGAGATCCACTGTTTCCTCCATACACTTTCAAAATTTTATTGTTTAATCTTATTGTGTTTTGGCTAAGAAGGAACCACTTTGAATATAAAAACCCTTCCTTAGTATGGAAATCAAGATTATGTGTCCAAAAACTTTCTTAGCAGAACTTGTTTGATTTCATTAAACTAAAATTTATTAAGGACCTACAATATTCAATGGTTCATGCGACATTAGAGATTTTGATAAATAAGTATAATATAGCCCTGTACTCAAGGGATTGTAAACTTGTAGAAGGGACAGGAAAGTTACACAAATACCTAGAAGAAAAAAATTATGCTGAGTGCACGGAAGTACTTTGAACAGTTCTTTGCACACAGAAGGCACTCAGCAATTACATGGGAAAAGAAGATGAGAAGAGAGGTAGGAAGAAAAAAAGAAAGTATGGAAAAGGTGAACAAGAAAGAACTATGGGGAAGAGTTTGAGATGAAAGATCCAGTGTGTTGGGAGGAGGTTGTAATTGTAGCCTTGAAGAACAACTTGGAAGTGGAAAGGCAATTCCATTTGGAGGGAACAGTATACACAAAGGAATGTGTGAAATCCTGACTATGTCCGGGAAACATGAAATGGTACCATTGGACAGAGCAGAAGGAACAGCAATGCTGATAATAAAAAAGAAATGATAAAGAGAAAGTTGTTGCCAGTATAAGAAAGGGAACAGAATAATATCTTAATTTTTAATTGGTAGGCAATTGGATGGCCATAATTTTGGTTTTTCTCATGACACTATTAATTTACCTCTCTGGTTCATGCATAATTGCTAAGAACATGCTTTTTCACTCTCAAAGGTGCTATAGTTTGGATAATAAATATGATAACCTTAGTAGCAAGAAACCTTTAAACTGTTTTTAAAAATCAGAGGATGGGGAAGTATAATAAGGATGACATTATTAGAGTTGCCTTTTACCAAGACTCATCAGGCACTTAGTTCTATGGGATTTGCCCCCATAGAGAAAGAAATCAGAGATGGGAAGATCTTTCAGATGCTATAGCTCTCTGGGCAAAAGTGAAAAAGAGCCAACACTCAGGAGCTGACCAAATGTGGTAGGCAGCCTCTGAGGCAGGCCTGGTATTCCCCACCACGTGGTATTCAACCCCGTGTAGTCCTCCCACACTGAAGAGGGTGACCTGCGTGTACCCAGTAGGATATCACAGAAAAGGCGGGATGTGACTTCTGAGGCCAGAAGTCATGCTTCTGAGGCCAGAAGGATGCTATGGCTTCCTCCTTCCTCTTTTTTTGGATCACTTGGTCTTAGAGAAGCCAGCTGACGTGTTTTAAGGACCCTAAATAGCCGCAAGGAAAGGCGGATGTGGTAAGGAACTGAGACCTATCATCTCCACCACAAACATGCCAGCCCTATGGGTGCGCCATCTTGGAACTGAGTCCTCCAGTCCCAGTCAGCGTTTTAGATGTCGGCAGCCCCAGCTGCCATCTGAGCACAATCTCTTGAGAGATCCTAAGCCAGAACCATCCACCGAGCTTCTCCTGAATTCCTGACCCACAGACCCTGTGGGAGATAGAAATGTTTATTATTGTTTTTAACTGCTAGGTTTGGGATAATTTGTTACACAGCAACAAATAGCAGTCCATAGAAATAAAAAGGAAAGTATAAAAATGAATTGGGTATGGAAATCCAAAGTAACTGGCATGTGGGTTCTCCTCCCAGTTCCTCCCCTAATATTAACTGTGTAATATTGGGGCTTAATACAGGAGTATTAAGTCCCTTAATACTTAATACCGGAGTCTTGGTTTCCTCATCTGCAAAATACACAGGCCTGACTAATGATCTTTGATGTCCCTTGTAGCATCTGAATTAAATGATTCCATTTTCTAAAAGCACACTTATTAGTCATAAAGCAGGGTTTAGAAATTATCACATTACCTGGTAGGCACTCTGCGTTTCTGGCCTCATCCTGTTCAGTGATTTTTTTTTTAATAATTTTTTTAAAGATTTTATTTATTTATCTGTCAGAGAGGGAGAGAGAGATCACAAGCAGGCAGAGAGGCAAGCAGAGGCAGAGGGAGAAGCAGGCTCCCTGTTGAGCAAGGAGCCCGATGCGGGACTCGATCCCAGGACCCTGGGATCATGACCTGAGCCGAAGGCAGCTGCTCAACCAACTGAGCCACCCAGGTGTCCCCTGTTCAGTGCTCTTTTATCAATGACTGAACTGAAGATACAAAAAGCATTTTTGTCAAAACTGAAGACGATGTAGAACGTAGAGGGAAAGCCATCGCAGTGGCTGAAGCAAAATGCTTAAAAATCTTGAAATTCTGGAATAATGAGCCAAGAGTAACAGGCCAAAATATAAGAGACTAAGAGCCTGTGAAGGTCTAAAATCTACCTCTAAAAGTATAAGCATGTGTGGTAGAATATTCGCTATTGTTCAGTAATGTGAACTGGTTGCCAGGGAATGAATTCTGCCTTTCTTAAACTGGATTCATGAATTCAGTCAGCGACCACCCAGGCACTGTGTTAGGCGTTAGAGCTAAAGCAATGACTAAGATACAGACCTAAGCTACATTTGTAAAATTACAGACCCTAAAACTAAGGGAGAGAGAACCCCTTTGCCTCCTTGCTGGGTCAGATCATCTATGGATATTGGCCACAATTCCACTGATACAGAGACCAGCCAGAGCGAGGTCTGAGGCGAGTTAGCAGCATGGATATGGCTGTCAAAGTAATCTGAATTAACTAACCTTTATTAAGTGGCTGCTCTGTGTCCTGTCCACAGACAGTATATCCAGAGAGAAGAAAAGATGGCTTAGGATAGAAGCTTGCCGAATACCAATACCTAAAGAACAGACAGAAGAAGAGGATCCACAAAGAGGCTGAGTAGGAGGTGTAGGGGAGTAGAGAAAAATCTGGAAGCTGAAACAAACAAGCATTTCAAAGATCCGGTCTTGCCTCTTCTCCTCCCAATCTCCTCCTCCACCCTTCTAACTTGCTCTCTCTGACCCAAAGACATGGGTGTTCTGGCGTTCATCAGACCCCACTTGTTCCTAACTCTGGATCATTCGTCTGTTTGCACAGGTTGGCATGCTCTTCCCCGAAGCCCCAGAACGAGCCAGTCCCTCCCCTCATCCAGATCTCAGCTAGGGTGCCATCTTCTCAGAGAGGACTTCTCTGACCGCCCCAGCTAAAATAACCCTGTGCCTTACCCTGATCCATTTCTCTTCTCAGCATTTATCACTTACCCCCTAACATTTTATACGTTCACCTGCTCCTTCATTGATTATCTCCTCCTCCCCCCAACTCCCGGGCCCCATATACACTCACTGATTCCACCTGCCTCTTACTGGTGGATCCACACCACACACTCATCCACACCACATAGTAAATTGCAAGTGCTTTGTAAATATCTGATAAAAGCATTAGTTAAATACAGTCAAGATGCCAAGGAGGACTTCAGTGATCTTGACAAGAGCCATTCCAGTGAAGGAGCAGAGAGATACACAAAGAACCACAGAATAAACAAGGTCTGAGAAAGCAGGAAGGGATGAGATCCAAAAGATTCATGGTGGAATTCGCCTTAAATAGGAGACAGGAACCTGAAGAGAGGAGAAGGAGGGAGGAGTAGAGCTTCAGGCGAGCTCTCAGGCAGGAAGGTAAGAAGTCGAAGGATTTCTCATCTAATGATTCCTATCTTAGTTTTAAGCAAAACCAAGGATTCGTCAGCTGAAATGAGGTAGGGCAGGTGGTAGGACTCTGGGTTTCAGGAAAGTGGAGTCAAAGAGATTTGAAATAACCACTGTGAGAAGAGCCAGGTTGCAGGGTGGGAGCTAAGGTAAGGGGAGGCAGTGGCTGGAGCAAAGGCTCCTAAAATGACGTGGTTTGTAGAAGGAAGGCAAGAGGGAGCTCCTGGATGCGGTCACAGTAGCAGTCACGAGACTGGCCTTTATGAAGTCTAGGAACAATGGCATGCCACCTTGCCATCAACAACCCGTTAGAGGGCTGGGGACCCCGATCCTACCCCAGAAAGGAGTCATGGAGGTCAGGGAGAGAAAAAAGCCTCTGTCTTCAAAAAATCACCATGGAAAAACTGTATTGGACATGTATCTGCATGGGACTAAGGCCAATAGGTAGAAATTATGAAACTTTTAACCAACACCCCCCCCCAAATGCTAAGAATCACAGCAGTCATAAAGAGATAAAAACTGTCTTTGGGAAGGGGATACCCATTTCTAACGGCGTTCGAGGGCAGACCGGGATGTGGCAGGGGATGAAGGATCCAAGGACAGCAGGTGGTGCCTGCAGGATGCTGGGCACTCCTCAGCCTCGGAGGCAGGCGGGAGGTGAGGAAGGGGCCAAACAGATGGAGCCCAGGGGCTCTTCCCACTTCAGCCAGGGCAAATCTACATTTATTTGTAGGTGATTGGACTTCTGCTTAATGTTTTGTTTAGAGTGTTTTTGCATAAAGAAAATGCGAAACCACCATTCGACTAGGTGGTTCTTTTCCTTCCAAGCCAGAGGGCTTATTTTTTTTTAATGAATTGATTTGAACATAGCTGTTTTTATTTCATTTACTTATTTTAGAGAGGGAGAGAGAGAGAGGTGGGGGGGAGGAGCTGAGGGAGACAGAAAGAATCCTAAGCAGGCTCCATCCCATGCCCCGAGATCATGACCTGAGCCAAAATCAAGAGTCAGACATTTAACTGACTGAGCCACCCAGGCGCCTTGAACATAGCTATTCCTAAAATAAACCTTTTAAAGACAGTACACAGAGTTCTTATATGAATTATACATACATACATATCTACATACACACTGTACATACTTATACCCACTTACCCCTATTAACTTTGTACATCTATATGGTATATCTGCCACAATTATTGAACCAACATTAATACATTATTATTAAATAAAATCCATCCTTCATTCAGATTTCTTTAAGCTTTATCTAATATCCTTTTCCTATTACAGGAAACACTACCGTTTTACATTTATTCATTACGTCTCCCTAGGTTTTTAGATGTTCCTTGACTGACAGTTTTTTAGACATCCCTTATTTTTGATGACCTTGAAAATAAAAGTCCTGGTCAGGTAGGTATCTTATAGAATGTCTCTCCACTGGGATCTTTTTCTGAGATTTGTCTCATGATTAGACTGGTTGTTACGGGTTTGAAGGAGGAAGACCCCAGACGAAGTACATTCTCATCACATCCTATCAAGAATACACACCACTGGGGCGCCTGGGTGGCTCAGTTGGTTAAGCAACTGCCTTCGGCTCAGGTCACGATCCTGGAGTCCCAGGATCGAGTCCCACATCGGGCTCCCAGCTCCGTGGGGAGTCTGCTTCTCTCTCTCCCCCTCATCCTCTCACTCTATTTCTCTCTGAAATAAAATACTAAAACTTAAAAAAAATTTAAAAAAAAAAAAAAAAAGAATACACACCACCAGCATGACTTACGTCACTGTCGACGCTGACCCCGAACACTGGCAGACGTAGTAGTTTTCTCCATTGTAAAGTTACAATTTTTCCCCTTTCCATACTAACCACAGACTTTGTTTTTGTTCCGTGTATAATCTCCATTTCTGGGACTGAGATTCCAAAGAAAAAAATGTTACACGTTGCCAACTTGACTGAACTAAGTGGGGCCCAAATAGCGGGTCAAACATACTTCTGGGTGTGAGGCTGCTTCTGGAAGAAGTCAGCATTGCAGTCGGTAGACCAAGTTAAAATCACCCTCTCCGACGTGGGTGGGCATCTTCCCATCCACTGATGGCCTGAAGAGAACAAAGAGGCATACACACTAAGGGGGAATTTGCTCTCTGCCTGAACTGGGGCACGCAACTTCAGCTGCCCTTGGACATGGGCATACCTGGTTCTCAGGCCTTTGAAACCGGACTGGGACTTACACCACCGGCCCCTGGTTTTTATGCCTTCAGTCTAGGACTGAATTACACCAAGGGCCTTCCTGGTTCTCTAGTTTGTAGATGGCAAAACTATCTGCAAACCAAGCCTGAGTCTTTTCTTCCCCTGTCAAATCATTATAGGGATCTGCAAGGTTCTAGGTGCAGGCTAGAGGACAAAAGACAGGAACGGGGACCACAGGCATTTGGGTCACTTCTTCATGTAACTCACTTGTGTCTTAGGGCTGCTGGGGTCCGATCACATATATACCACCATTTCCATTTGATGACAAACGCTGCTGGGCACACCCAACTTTAAGGCTTGGTGGGTCAGATAACACCCAGTTTGTACTGGGCAGCTCAGACCTCACAGATTCTTGGTGGCCTGTGGTCAAGTGTTTAGTTTTGCTAAGGTCCAGCAGATGGCCAAGAGCCGTTCTCAAAAGGAGGGCTGTTAAGTCAGGAAACGACAGATGTTGGTGAGGATGCAGAGAAAGGGGAACCCTCCTACACTGTTGGTGGGAATGCAAGCTGGTACAGCCACTCTGGAGAACAGTATGGAGGTTCCTCAGAAAGTTGAAAATAGAGCTACCCTACGACCCAGCAATCACAGTATTGGGTATTTACCCTCAAGATACAAATGTAGTGATCCGAATGGGCACGTGCACCCAAATGTTTATAGCAGCAATGTCCACAATAGCCAAACTATGGAAAGAACCTAGACGTCCATCAACAGATGAATAGATAAAGAAAATGTGGTGTATATATACACAATGGAATACCATGCAGCCATCAAGAGAAACGAAATCTTGCCATTTGCAACAACATAGATGGAACTGGATGGTATCATGCTAAGCGAAACAAGTCAGTCAGAGAAAGACAATTATCATATGACCTCTCTGATAATGAAGAATTTGAGAGGCAGGGCGGGGGGGTCATGGGGGGGTGGGGGAGAGAAATGAAACAAGATGGGATGGGGAAGGAGACAAACCATAAGAGACTCCTAAACTCACGAAACAAACTGAGGGTTGCTGGGAGGTAAGGGGGTAGGGATAGGGTGGGTGGGCTATGGACATTGGGGAGGGTATGTGCTATGGTGAGTGCTGTGAGATGTGTAAGCCTGATGATTCACAGACATGTACCCTGGGGCAAATAATACATTATGTTAATAATGTCAATATGTTAATGTGTTAATATGTTAATATGTTAATGTTAATGTTAATAATAAATAAATAAAATCTATATTAAAAAAAAAAAAAAAAAGGAGGGCACTTATCTGCAGAGGATGGCCAGGCCTTGCTCTGAAGTTCTAGGAGGGCTCTGCTCAAATTGACCTGTAGGTGCCTGCCAGGGGCTCCAGACGCCGTCCCCGTCTGCCACTACCACCTTGTGTACCACTGGATGTGCTGATCGGATGGCCCCGGGCCCAGCAGCTGGCCCAGCAGCCTGGAACTGCTACAGAGCCTTTCTTTTGTTCGGGGCCCCACTCGAAACTAGCAGATTTTCAGGTCACTCGGTAAATGGGCCAAAGTAGAAGAGCTAAATGAGGAATATCTACAAACTCCAAAGAAGCCCATGAGGCACTGTGCTGCTTTCTTGTAGGAGGAGCCTGACGCAAACAACCTACCCTTCACCTTCAAAGAGAGATCTCAGCAGGCCCTGTCCTGGTAATAATTTCTGTCTCAGGACGCCTGGGTGGCTCAGTCGGTTAAGCTTCTGCCTTCGGCTCAGGTCATGATCCCAGGGTCCTGGGATCGAGTCCCACACTGGGCTCCGTGCTCGGCAGGGAGCCTGCTTCTCCCTGTATCTGCTGCTCCCCCTGCTTGTGCTCTCTATCTCTGACAAATAATAAATAAAATCTTTAAAAAAAAAAAATTCTGTCTTAATTCATTTAGGCCACTCTAACCAAACTACCATAGTTGGGGTGGCTTATAAACAACGGAAATTTATTTCTCATAGTTCTGGAGGCTGGGAAGTCCACGATGAAGTTACCTGCTGATTCAGTGTCTAGGGAGGGCCCACCTCCTGGTCTGCAGATGGCTGGCTTTCTTCTCCCTTCCTCCCATGTTGGAAACAATAAGGGAGCTCCCTGGGGGGGGTCTTTTAATCCCACTCTGGAAGGCTTTGCTTTCATGATCTACCCTCCTCCCAAAGATCCCACCTCTACACATCATTACCAGAGAGATTCGGTTTCAACATATGAATTTGGGGAGGACACAAGTATTCAGTCTATGGCACGGGGTGGTACAGGGTACTTGGGGAGCGTGAGCAGGCTGATGCTTGTTTATATGCACACCACGGCCAGAAAACCAAAACTCTGAGACGTCTGGGGATGCCAGGGTCTAAATCCAAGAAGTCCAGGAATCTGTTACCTCCCTTGTTTTGTGGAACTGTAAGTGGAAGGCAAAAGTGGACTGGGTGGTGTGTCCTTCGAGAAGCCTTCAAAACCTCTTCGCCTTGGCACAAGAGGTCACGCTTCCAGGAGTCTTTCATTTGCTATGCAAAGAATGCTAATTCAGTGACTGTGGGGCGTTTTTGTCCCTCCTCTCCTCGTAAATGCAGTCTCTCTGTGATGATAAACAGTAGGCCTCATGTATATGCGTGTAGGCCTGTGTGTCAGAAAACACGATGCATTTCTGGAATGTGTGACAATCCACTGTGAGCCGTGCCTCCACCAGAAGACTGTGCCAAATTAGTCCTTGTCCGAAAAATCTTCCTGGGGATACTTCACATCCAGGGCCATGACTCATAAAACCAGATGATGCTTCTTAAAATGCCGGCATCTTGGAACTTGACAGCTTCGAATACCCCAACTGGGGTGATCGGTAATTCTCGGGGGGCTCAGAGACTATCTCTGGCCACTGCAAACCTTCCTACTCCATCTGCCTCCCAGAAGGAACCCAAACACTAAACACGTCTACCAAAAGACCCTTCAACCATTCAACCAACGGTTACAATCTTGGTCTAACAGGAACTCAACAGTGTGCGGTACACTCATTCAACGTACACACAAAAGATGAGCAGTCTTTCCTATTTCCCCCACACAACCCAAGACGGGCTGATGTGACCACCATCTTGTTACAGTTGAGTCCACGGGGCTCAAAGGATCTGCTAAACATCTCCCAGCCAACGAAAGGAGTTTGTGTGATGAACACACTCTGGCTAGCTGCTGCTACCTCCCATGCACCGACGCCAACACAAACTGGGCAGCTTTCTGTTTTCTGAAACAGAAGTACTTTGTGAGTCACATCAGAAGCAAAATTCTAAGAATCTGGAGTTGGAAGAAACTGAGTGCCTTGAAAACGCAAAGAGAGGGATTTCCTTTGGGACAGGAGGCCCCACAATTCCAACTGGGGATCTTCTGTAGAGAGTGCTGGGAGTCATCCCTACAAATGAGTCTGAAAATCTTTAGGAATAATGGAGAAACTGTGACAGAAGGAAGGCAGATACAGAAGGAAAAATATGTATATGAAACTTAATTTCATTCTCATAACAACCTTATGAAGTTGGTATTAGAATCTCACTCAACAGATGGGGAAACTTGGATATAGAGGGGTTTAATAACTTGCTCGAGGTCAACAGCTATGTCAAAAACTAGAATTCCAACTCAGATCTGTCAAATTTCAAAGCCCACATATAATTTTCTGATATTCGAGGATGTCTTCTGACAGAGTCAGATAAAGACATAGAGATAGTATGTTCCTAGCCCCACTCTGGCCACTCCACAAAGCATAATGGTGAAGACCAAGAAGGAACCAAAATAGGCAGATGCTGGAAGAGGTATACTATATTTGCACATGTATATACACATACAGCGATACAGCCAAGGACCTATGATCTCTACCATCCAATAGGACTCACCTCATGACCCCAACCAAGTAAAGGATATTTTGGTTGAAGATGTACTTAAATTCAACTGTGCAAGGCTTAAAATTAAATTTGACTCTACGAGGATGAAATGGCACGGCCCTTGCCTTCCAGAAGGATGCAATCAAAGGAGGGAAAGAGAGGTATAAACAACCAAGCGACCACACTAGGAGGCAGAATGAGCATAGCAGGATACGTGATTCACCCAGGCTGGGGAGGCTGGGGAGGGCCTCCCGGTGAACAGCACTGGATCTGGGTCCTGAAGCATAAAGATTTCCATGGGCAGTGGAGGAAGGAAGGCTACTCCAGAACAGAAGGAAAGAAAGAACAAAGGTATGGAGGGAGGAGTGGGAGCCAAGAAGAGGGTAAAGAAGCTGGAAACTATGGTGAGGAATTTAAACTGTATTTGGTAGGCAACAGAAAACCAAGAAAGGGGTGAGGCGGGTGTAGGTTGAGTGGCACAAGTGAAGAACAAGAGGGATCAGTGATGAGGAGGCAAATGCAGTGACCGAGATAAAGTAAATGAGAGCTCGAGCTACGGCAGCGACTGAATGAGAATCACTGCAGAAATGAAAGTCAAAATTCGGTCACTGCATGGACTGGGGGAAAGAAAGGTAAAGATGAAGCTAACTCAGGTTTCTTTTCTGGATGACCGGAACAGAGATAATATAAACTGAGCTAAAAACCACAGCAAATGAAGAAGCTTCTGGAAAAAGAAGAAAGAGAAGATAATCATTTCAGGTCAAACTGAATCTGAGGTGCCGTTAAGTCAATCATGCGACAATACGCACTGCCTGGAAACATGAGCCAATAAATAAGGTTTTATTGGGCACAGCTACATCCATATGGCTGCTTTCTCTCTGTAATGGCAGAGTTGAGTCCTTGTCACAGAGACCACGTAGCCTGAAAGACTAGAATAGTTACTATCAAGCCCTTTAAGAAAAAATTTGCTGGCCCTTGATCTACAGTCTGAAAACAGAGATCAGAGATGTTTATCTGGTGAGTAGATAGTTGAGAAGAAGGCTAAGAAAGAAACACTGGAGGAATATTATAATCTATTCTCCATTCAACTAGTATTTGTTGACCACTCACTCTACATCAAGCACTGGGACACTAGGTTCGTTGGTGGGAATAACACAGCAAACAAGATAGACAAAGTCCCAGCCTCCTGAACTTCACAATAGAAGCAACAAGAGGAAATAATTAATAATCAGATAACAACCAATTACTAGCAACATCTATATTTTGAGGATGGGAAAGCAAAGAGAAGTGAAAGGCAGGGGGAAATCCTGGGCAGGAATACTGAGCCAGGCCAACAGAAAACCAAGAAAGAGCACCCCAGCCCAGAGACCAAAGATGGAAGTCCTGGAACCCAGTGCCAAAACCGAGACAGACATGACTGGGAATGTCAAATGCTGTGAGATGTAGAAAGAAGCCATCGGCATTTGGGAGTCACAGACTTTGGAGACAATTTTTGGCAAAATGGTGGAAAATAAGCTAGTTTGTAGGAGTTAAGACGTCAAGGGGGCAGTGAACAACCTGGGAAAATGAGTGTACACTGATTTTTACAGAAAACCAGAACGATAGGAGAACAGCAGCCAAGATGTGTTAGATCAGAGAGCTATTTTTTTTTTCAGAGGGCTATTAAAGTTGAGAAAGAGATTTCTTTTTTACCATCAGGAAGATGTAAGCATCCTCATGAGGAGGAAAGAACCACTAGAGAGCAAGAGATGGAAAAGTTAGGAGAGAGGAAATAATTCATTACCCAGAGGTAAAGAAAGGATTTATTGGGCACCGAGCAGGAGCCAACCCTCAAATGGGAGATACAGGACTTCTATAGATGGATAGAAAAGTCTTTCATTCTCCTATCAGCCATGAACATTTAATACAACCTATCTTTTTGAACTTGGGACTTTACTAACTTGTCCAAGTCCCACATTTGATAAGTAGCAGGACTGGGATCTCAAGCTAATATCATTTGGTTCCAGAGCCCAAGTACTTTCCATTTAATCAAGATGTCACAACTTAGAAGTAAGGTTCCTCCTTGGCAAAGAGGGAAAGAAAAAGAATTCTTGGGGAAAAAAAAAGAGAGAGAGAGATGCTGATGTAGAAAGCATTGTTAAGGGCAAATCCAGGTGAGCCTGACTTAATACCTGAGCATTCGGAGAAATAATCTTACTTTATCTGCAGTTACACATTCAACTCTGGCCACGCACTGAATGTTTTCCATTTGCCCACCACATCTACTCTCCATTCTCTCCATCTTGCCTATAAGGCTGACCCTTATGAACAATGTAACTGGCTCACTTGCCCTCTGGCCTCCAGCTGGGTCCTGCTGAGGGAGGCAGTGGCTGGAGGAGGGCAAAAGGAGGATGGGGATTGATTGATGGCAGGGGTCTCCTTGCCACATCAACGTGGACTGATTACACTCTTGCACCAAAGGCCACAGCTCCAATCAGGCAGCCCTCTCCTACAACTGTTGCCAACATGCTTTTTCTGGTTTCTCCTTTCTCCTAGCTAACCCACACCGCCATCAAACTCCCTCCTGCTACCCTGTCTGAGCGCACCATCTGTGTCCTGCCTGAACCCCAACAGGCTACATGGTCCCATATGTTCCGGGATGCTTTTTCACAATGCATTTACATAGTCATTCCCGCATGCATGCATTTCCCCACAAAATCAAACAGCACATTCATTTATGCACGTCAACCAACTGCAAGGTCTTCGGGATGAAAAAAAATCGAGGCATTTTTCACAACACGAGAGTTCTAAGCTGAACCTTCAAGTTCAGCATCAGTTTAAACCTCAAACCCAAAATAACTTAAGAATCAATGATGCTTAATCATGAACCTCAGTATTCTCGACTCTTCTAAAAATGCCCAAAAGAGACAAATTCTGGATTTGACTGACCCAGGTTCAGAAGCGGAGAGAAATGCACCACATCTGAAGCTACAATTCTGTTCAAGTTCAAAGCTCTTTCCAGTTCCGGTCTTGAAAGAGAAGCTAAGCCAAGCTTTCTGTTCTGACTCACACTCTGTGATAAAAACTTAATTTAAAATATTAATTTGCTTTTCCAAAGGGTGATGAAAAAAACACGTGCCCTCAGAATTGCTGCTTCCCTGTCTTCTCCTTCCTTCACCTTCGTCTTTCATCGGTGTCATTCACTTACTCTGGGAAGGCAAAACCACCTAAGTTTTCGTGCTAATGTGTAGCTTCTTCCTCGGGCTCTGAGCGAGCACTGCTAGGCGTTGGTCAGACTCCTCTGTCCTGGGCACAGGCAGGGCACCCTGGTCTACATCATGGGTAAGCAGAGCAGGGAGTGCGTAGTCTTGACACTAATATTTCCCCTACTGGAAGTCGTTGGTCCTTGCTTGAGACTTCAAGCCAGTCACCACCTCACTCTTTCTTTCTACCCGGGCTCCTGTTGACTTAGTCTGTAAGATAATGGGTTGAAAATAGAGCAATAGTTTGTGATTTTTTTCATCCATGGGGGTTGCATTGAAGAAATAGTATAGTCCCAAGGGTTGGTGGTTGTGTTTATATATATCCAGTCCACAGGGACTGTTCAGTGTCTATATGGCTTCTTGGGAGACTTTGCAGTAACTCTATAGCCCCCTGGGAAGCTTTACTACATGTTTAATAACATTAGCCAAGTGTTAGCCCCTTGGGACTCCCATATCCCCTTGAGTTCCAGAATGTTGGTTGTCGCGCAAATGCCGAAGACCTCGTATTCATATAAAGACCTGGCATGTGAGAATCTCAACATCTTCCCACCTGGAGTTGGCCCAGACCATTAGAAGGGATGGCCTGAACGCTCAGGGGTGTAAATACTTATCTAGAACCAAGACCTAATCTACTCAAGAATCAGGGCTCAGGCTTTCCCACTTCGGACCCCAGATCTAACCAAAACTCAGATTTGGATCCCAAGGCAGAGATTTTAGATGGGAGCCCTACAGATACTCTGTAGGCAAGGCTATCTGTTATCAAGGAAGCAGCCCCATCTCGGGCCACAGTTCACACATCCACCCCGGGATTTGTCCTAGATCTCTGGGAGGTCAGCAGCTACTAAGGATCTACCTACATAGCTCTCACTTAAAATATCTCACTTAAAAAAAAGTCCCTATTTAATGGGACTAGATTCTTTTTTTTTAATGGGACTAGATTCTTAATCAAAGTTCAAGGTATGGTCCTTCCAGGTGTTCCAAAGCCCAAAATCTCCTTTAGGATTTCCAGAATAGCTTTGTCAACCATAAGACACGACACCTTGGTCAGTTAGCTTAAGCGTTAGGTTAAACACAGCGCCATCCACAGGCACAGGGATGGCTGTGATCACCTCCAGAAGCCCCTCCATCTCTGTCCAATATCACTGAGTACGACAGGGGTGACCTGGAGCCCTACTTTCCAACCAGGACTTGCCTCAAGACACACGCGAAACACACCAGCCCCAAGTTTTCTCTGAAGCTGCCAGACGACCAGGCAGCAGCCTCCCCCTGACCACAACCCCAAGCTGTAATTCTCAGGGCCACTGTCACCACCACCTGTTCGGTCCTAAGACACAGACTCTGGGGCTCCTTAAAGCATCTTAGGAAAACAGGTCCAAGAGTTGCCCAGGGAAGGGTTGGGGAGGGAGTGGGGACAGACAGAGACTCCCAGAGCTCCACAGAAATGAGCAAAGCTTAATCATCTCACCCCTGTTCAGAAGTCCCCTACCTCTGGCCAAGAGTTTCCATGGAAACCTCCTAAGTTCTATCTATAGGAAGAGAAAAAAATTAAAAAGAAGCATCCTGAGGTATGTATGAATTAGCTCCAAGGAAGGCAGGCAGAGGAGGAGGGAGTGGGGGGCTCATCTGGGAAGAAACAGAGCCGATCATTACCCTGATATGTAGAAAAGGCCTGGTGAAAACCCAGCTGTCTTTAGCCACAGAATCAGGAGGGAGGTGGGGTGGACCAGCAGGTATGAGGAACGAGGGGCTCAGAGGTGGCCGTGCATTAGCACGTGGAAACAACTGTAAGGGAAAGGGGGGCCTTCGAGTCAACTCATGAAAGGATTTCAGGCCAGAGATCCTTTCACCTCAGACTGCCTGCAAAGAATCAATCAGTCTATCACCTATACTGTTATGTCTGAGCACCTCAAAAATCAAGTCTTCAGATAGTAACAGGAGTGTGTAGAGAGATCTAGTACATCCTTGCCTTATAAAGCTGCATCCCTTCAGGTCCCCTGTAAGCAAAGACTCTGCTAAACTCTTTTTCTCCTGATTCTCTTGATTTCAAGATGAAGTTTGAGTCGGGAGGGAGGGAGTTTCTGAGTCTTAAATGTCATGCAATTTGCTTTTTAAAAATAGACCATGAGGATCAAAGAACTAAATGTAAGAGCTGAAGCTATAAAACACAGACATAAATCTTTGTGTCCTTGGGTGAAACAATGGTTTCTTAGACATGATACCAAAAAGCACAAGCTACAAACGACAAATAAATTGGACACCATCAAAATTAAAAACTTCTGTGCTTTAAAGGATACCCTCAGGAAGCAAAAAGACAACCCAGAGAATTGGAGGAAATTTTTGCAAATTGTATGTCTGGTAAGGAACTTGTAGTTTTTTACCAAAAAAAGGGGGGGGGGAAATTCCATATATTCCCAGACCCCCTTTAAATATGGCCCTACCCATTGCCTCATCGCAGAGAGTCCCTGCTTTGCCATCCTTCCCACTGCTCCCTTGTGGTGTACTCAACACACTTCTATCTCCTTTGTTCTGCCTCAGGCGAATCCTTTCACTGCCTAAGTCCAGGTTTCCACTCAACAGGAACGCCCCGCATTTGGTGATCCCCATCCAATGGGGAGTGACACCACAAATAATAAAAAGACCCCCCAAAAATGGGAGAAGGATCTGAATAGACATTTCTCCAAAAACGACATACGAGTGGCCAGTTAAGTATATTAAAAGATACTTCGCATCATTACCAATCAGAGAAAGAAAAATCAGCACACAATGAGATAGCACTTCACACCCAGGAGAATGGTTAGAGTAAAAATGATGATAGCAAGAGTGTGGAGGAACTGGAATGCCTCTATAGCGCTGGTGGGAATACGGGATGCTGTAGCCACCTTGGAGAATAGTCTAGCACTTCCTCAAGAGGTTTTATAAAGTACCCTACCTCTGACCAGGAGTTTCCATGGAAACCTCCTAAGGTTTCAGCAAGTCCAGGATCCAGCAATTCTAGTCCCGGGGATAAACCCATGAGAAATGAAAACACACATCCACACAGACACCTGCACTCAGGGCCACATGACTCATGATGGCCAAAAAGCAGGGACGACCCAAATGTTCATCAACTGATGATGACACAAATGAAATGTGGCATGAGCACACGATGGAAGATTATTCAGCCATAAAAAGGAACGAAGTACAGACACACTACAGCATGCACGAACCTTGGAAATACTATGAAAAGTGAAAAAAGAAGCCAGTCACAAAAGACCACATATCGTGTGATTCCATTTATAAGAAATATCCGTAGAGAAGGAAAGTAAATTAGTAGTTGTCTAGGGCTGGGGAGATTGGCGGGAATCAAGAAATGACTGTTAATGGATATGGGGCTTCTTTTTGGAACGATAAAAGGGTGTGAGATGGGGTGTGGTACTGGCTGCACAGCTCAGTGATATGTTAAAAAAAAACACAAAAACACTGATTTAGGGGCGCCTGGGTGGCTCAGTGGTTAAGCGGTTGCCTTCGGCTCAGGTCATGATCTCAGGGTCCTGGGATCGAGCCTCGCATCGGGCTCCCTGCTCAGTGAGGAGTCTGCTTCTCCCTCTCCCTCTGCCCCTACCTTGCGCTCTCCTACACTTGCTCTTCCTCTCAAATAAATAAAAAAAATCTTGACAGAGAGAGCATGTGAGAGAGCACAAGCAGTGGAGAGGGATCATGACTGGAGTGAAGGCAGCCGCTTAACCTACTGAGCTACCCAGGCGCCCCAAATAAAATCTTGAAAAAAAAAAAAAAGCCTCTAACATACCAATCCTGCCTTTATTAAAAATTTTGATATTTTGTTCACCGTAGACTTTTTCACATTGCTATTAGTTCAAAAAAATATATTGCATTAATAAATTATTTACCTTGATCGGGGAGTTATGGGCCACCTCCTTACCTTTTGTGCCCGAGGTAAGTGTTTCACAGGCATCACCATAGGGAGGGCCCCGACAGCAGGCCAGTGGGTGTGATAACAAAGGTATCCTCCTTTAAAGAGCCTTAAGTGATCCTCCCCTCCCCTGGCGAGAGCTTGGAGGCATCCTCCCAAATTCCTCAGTTCCCTCTCCCTCTCTACCCAACCCGAGTTGTCAGATGCACCTGCACGCTTGGCCGTGAACTCTTGATGCTGTTCTTGATGAGCATCTCTTGATGCTCCTCCACACACACTTCCTCCCACCGGCTTCACGTGTGCGGGCGTGCGAGCGTGGGAGACTCCGTGTGTACGTGTGTGTAATTATGAATAAAAAAGATGATGTAAAACTAACAGTGGGCAACTATTCCAACTTTCAAAAAATGAGAAGAAAAGAAGGCAGATTCTACAAATTACAGTCCGGTGAACGGAAATGGATCTCTAGCAGAATTACAAAACCGTATTATTTCACAAGACGATTTTATCTAGTCCCTTTATCCCCGGGACTAGAATTGCTGGATCCTGGACTTTGCTTCAGGAAGCAAAGTGGTTGACAACAGCAGCCAGCAAAGTTTTATGAGAACCAAGGAAGGTCAAAGGAACTTCACTGCCTTTTTTGATAGTTCTCAGACTATGTTAAAGATAAGAGAATTACTAAACACAGTGAGTATCTTGAGGATAGCAATGCATCCGACAGTATCTTTCTATCACTGTGAACAGGATAAAGAAATGTAGGCAAAAGAATGGTGTATTAAGAAAGGCTGTAGCTCTCTGACTGATGGTACACAAATTTAGTTTGCTATAAGCTCAATATATATCAACAGAGTAAAGCAGCTGTAAAAAAGAAAAATCTAAATTGATGTTGGGCTACATCCAAATCCACCTGTCTGAAAAATCCACATGGACTACTTTTCAACTGACTGCGGTTCTGGGGGGGGGGGTTCCACTTTCCCGGGGGACTCTAAGCAACTAAAGTACTTACAGAGGAGAGGGGTGTGGTTGGAACAGAGAACCAAAAGATGCCAGAAGATTATGAAAAAGTCAAGATTGGAGATTTAGCATACAGTAGTAAAGGCATAAGGGTAACATGATGGCCACTTTGAGATCCTGGAAGGAAGGCAGTCAAGCAAGCAAGAGAAAGAGAAAGAGAAAAAATGTAATCAACTTATTGTAACCCAGAAGGACAGAATTAAAGCCAGTCAGTAGAAGTTATTACCAAAAAAAAAAAAAAAAATCAGCTTAATAAAAAGCCCCTCCTACGGCTGTCCCACAGTCAAAGGAGCTGCTTTGTGTTAAATAATCAGGAGGTGCAGTTGGAGTTGTGGTCCCTTCCAAAGTAGAGATAACTATGAATCTGTGTTTCTTCTCTTTTCTCCCGCCTAGTCTTTTATACCCTTTCTGCTGTGGTGAGTACTTGGAAGATGTGCTTACTCCGACAATAAGCTTTAACAAGAGCCCACTGTTTTACCTTATTCCAACCCTCCTCTAACCCGGCTCCCCAGCCTGCCTTCCTCCCACCCTTCTTCCTTGCCACCATCTTCCCGTGTTCCTCTGTAGGCTGACACGGTGCAGTGCTTTATGCTCCTCCCACGATCTCCACAACGGAGTCATGTGAGAGAAAGAGTAGTAGGAAAAAAGAAGAGAGTAATAGGCAAGAAGACTGTAACTCGGGAAGCATGTCGTGTCTCTTAACACTCTGACGTTCAAAGCCCATCGCTGGCTGGTCCTGGGACGCGCGCATGGCCACGGAACTGACTGAACTCAGCTCATGTGAATTAACCTCGGAGGGTGTCTACATACGTGTTATCTTGCTGGATGACACTCAGTGCTTCCAACGTATGCAGGGTCTGTTTTCCCTGCTCTGCTTATACGTTCCAAGGACCAGACCCTGACAGCCTGGTCTCTGCTGTCACCCCACAAGGGCACTCGAGAGACAGTAATTAATGAATAGTAATTAAAAGAAGAATTTCCCTTCTCCTTCCCCCATATATTCCTGACTGATGAGGATTCTGCTGATAAAATGTTAAGACCAAGCATTAGACAATGTACGGAACTGAAGAGCTAGTAGAGAGGTCAGAAAAAACCTAGCCAGGCCTAACCCCTCTACCTGGCAGAGGAGTAAACTGAGGCCCAGAGGGATGAAATATTCGATGAGGAAGCAACAGGGCTGGGAGTCAAAGCCAGCTCTTCCGGTTTCTTAGGAGACAGAATGTCACGGGAATAAAAAATAAATAAATAAATAAATAAATAAATAAATAAATAAATAACAAAAAACCCACAAAAACCCTAAAGGTTTTGGACTCAAATGAAACCGGATTCTAATGCCAAATCTTCCTCTTCCCAACTCCACGATCTTGGGCAAGTTAATCGGTGTCTGCAAGCCTCAGTGTCTTCAGAAGTAAATGATCCCATCTTCAACCATGTCGCCCGCACAGACGTGCTCACTAAGTGGTAGTTTTGAGAACTACTGGAAAGCCCAGTGCTCTGTCCCCACGACACACAGGTCCTAGCTCTGTGTGTCTGTAGGGAAAGGAACACGTCCACGCTAATGGGGCCCTGGGGAGTAGAACAATCAAACCCTGAGGGCCCGCCCGCCAAGTGCTGAGCCCTTTTCCATACTCGGTCTAAAACCCGCAGGACCCCCATACAAAGGGACCGGGGACAGGACAACTGCCGTCCGTGCAGATGCCCCCTTTCTGCTGAGAGGACGTGACCACAGAAGGCACTCCATATTTCACTGGACTTGAATATCTTTTGAGAGTCTTTTCTTCGGAGATCTCTGGACTTTCTCAGGTTCCTGCTTCGGGCCTGCCAGCTAGAGAACACCAGAGAGCCCCCGGCACCTCTCAGTGTGTATTATCTCCCAGCTCTCCTGGGTGGTGCTTGAAGGCAGAGGGCAAGGGAACGCGGCGGCCGGTTTACAGGCTGGTCCCTGTGCAACCTTCGTGAAAGCCAGGAGCGAGTAATGAACAGAGCATGGTGACGATTCTCCCCTTCTCTGAGAGCTTGCTTCCTCGCCTCCTCGTCTGCTGCTTTAGAAGTTCCCCACACCTGGCCCCAGCCTCCTTGGCAGCACGGTCCCCCTCGCCTCTTTCCTGATGGCATTACTTCCGAGATATCACACATGAGACACTCCTTGACACTCCTTGACTCCGCTCCTTCCTTCGTGGGAAACTTCCCCTTCTCCTGTGCCCAGCACATACTCTGCCCCCCGTAGTCTAGAGTTTTGCGGACCCAGGACATCTCATCAGACTGGAGGTTGCTCATTCCATAGCCGAGGGAAGGAAATTCTGGAATTAATTTGGCTGCCAATGTTTTGAGGCATTTATCTTTGGGTTTTTGTAACAGCTCTCATCCCGGTGTGAGGTGTACAGACAAGACAGAAGCGATGCTTCCCAGGATAAATAAGCCTAAAGGAAACAAATGTGATCATCTCGTCTTACTGGATCCATTTATTTGACTGTCAGAGGAATTCGGGAGCTGAAGAGGAACAGTTGAAGGGAGGTAGGGTTTGTTTGTCAAAGCAAACAGTTTGTTCTTTTAGAGCAGTTCTTGGGAATAATTCAAGAAGGTAGGACTGGATGAGAGGGAAAAGGATAACGCTGATTAATGTAAATGAATCCCTTGTAAATTTTGTGGGTTTAATTAAGGCTTGCAGAACTGAACCAGGAGAACCATGAACTGCAATTCAACATGTGTTCTGTAGTTAACTAGCTATTACTGAGTTTCCAAAATTCCATGGTGGCTCTAAAACATAGCAAACACTTGGGATTGAGTGAGCAGCAATAGCAACCCAGACATAATCCCTGCAAGAGGAAAGAATTCAGATTCC
Source organism: Procyon lotor (assembly GCA_028646535.1). Lineage (NCBI taxonomy): Eukaryota > Metazoa > Chordata > Mammalia > Carnivora > Procyonidae > Procyon > Procyon lotor. The sequence continues at coordinate 75,251,662 of CM053613.1, forward strand.
AAGGACTTGATCTAAGCACCCCCCCACTCCCTTAACCAAGAAAGTTCCTATTCCTTGAACAGCCTCCAGATAAAAGGGCAAGGTTTGGACAAAGAGAAACAAAAAAGAGAATTGTCCCTGTGGTCATGAACAAGAGAGATGGTTTTTTCACTTAAGATGTAGGGGCGCCTGGGGGGCGCTCAGTGGGTTAAAGCCTCTGCCTTCAGCTCGGGTCATGATCTCAGGGTCCTGGGATCGAGCCCCGCATCGGGCTCTCTGCTCAGCGGGGAGCCTGCTTCCCCCCCTCTCTCTGCCTGCCTCTCTGCCTACTTGTGATCTCTCTCTCTGTCAAACAAATAAAATCTTAAAAAAAAAAAAAAAAAAAAAGATGCTTCCTGCAGGCGGATGAATGGACTACAGTGATCTTTATCTCACTCCTGCCCACCAGGATTCCAATTCTTCTCGAGGCTTCTGACCCCAAGCTAAGAATTTTCCTATTGTCTATATCAGGACTCAAAGGCCACACCATAAAAGTGGCACTCTGGAAGCCCTCCAGTGTCCCCATCTCTATTCAAACGGAGAAAATGAGAAACAATGCATAGGAACAACAATGGGAATGAGGTGGTACATCTTGTTCTTGTGAAGCCTACTCATCAATATTCATTTACTCAACACATTTTTATGAGCTCTAACTGTGTAAATAAAGCAGGATGCAAAATTATACACGCTCCCTGATTCCAAGCATGCAAAAAAGCATTATTTCCAAGCTAAAACTACAAGCGATTATATCCTGGTTATATTATGGAGCTAGGATTGTAGGTGATTGTCCATTTTTTTTTCCTAAACCTGTTCATAATGCCGCCACAGTGCTGTTATTTTTTTCAAACTTAGAAATAAAGCAGTCCGATGGATATGGCAGAGCTGTTCTCTTGCCTTCTGACCCGACGGCTATAGGGAGGAGGAGCTGGAGACAGAACATACTCCAGCAACAGTGTATGCACCTGTGAAGAGGCGGGGGCTGGGGGGGTGGTGGCTGTAGGCCAAACACTGATTCTTGACATGTGTGCATGAGGCGGACCAGCTAGACAACTCTGCAAGGCACTGCTGAGAGATGCAGAGTGGCGACAATGGACCTTGAATTTGTAAAACCCAATCTACAGAAGACTTGTGGCCCCAGGCCCGGCTTGTGGACACTTTACACCAAGTTAGAAGCACGTGCGCCTGTCTTGCCTTATACTATGGTAACCTGTTCTTCGTAGAGAACATAAGCTGCTTGAGGAATGACACGGTTCTTATTCTTCTGCCGTCCCCCCCCTAAAGTCCACCCTGGGTATCCCCCAACAGTGGCTAGCGGAATTCCAGCACCGGAATGAATCATCACGCATTGATGGATTGAGTGGTTGATTACGAGGCCCCGTAAAGACGTACAAGAGAAGTCATTTCCATGGCAGAAAGGTGGATTTTGTCAGTTTTCACCAACCAACCTGGGGATGAGCCAGACATCTGCTGGTTCAGCAGGGAGAAGACCCCTATGATACCCAGGCCACAAACGATACTAATGGCACCCCAAGCCCCAGTGCTCTTCCTCCTCTGGCCTTTTCTCTTCTCAAAGCTACAACACATGTTGACTGTTTTGCTTTGAGTGGGGTACTTTGCCTCCTTCACTGCCTGGCAGAGGATGTTACTTACCAGAAGGGCAGTCCAATCCCTACACCTGCTAAAGATAAACGAGTGACAGGCCCCTGGGTGGCTCAGTTGGTTAGGCAACTGCCTTCGGCCCAGGTCATGATCCTGGAGTCCCAGGATCGAGTCCCACATCAGGCTCCCAGCTTCACGGGGAGTCTGCCTTTCTCTCTGACCTTCGCTCCTCTCCTGCTCTCACTTTCTCTCTCTCAAATAAATAAATAAATAAATGTCTTTAAAAAAGATAAACGGGTGACATATCCTATTGGTTGGCTAACTCAACACTCAATCCACATGCCTTTTTTCCCTTTGCCCTTCCTTTTTATGGAAGCTAGAAAGAACAAATATTTTGTTCTAGCCTCCTTGGCCGCCGGTGAGGGCTCCTTCTATGCCTGGCCCCTGAGCTATGAAGGAAAGTGTACTAGGAAGCTTCTGGGAGAACCTATGCTTTCTGGAAAGGGGGTAGACACTGTCTGGTGCCACCACATTCCCCTTCTGTCCACCTTGAACATGATCATGATATCTGAGCAGTAATGGCCTTCTCATGACCACAAAGTAACCGCATGAGGATCGAAAGCAAAAATGGTGAGGACGGTACAGGGAAAATGAGCCTGCGTCCTTGACTACACGGTCACGTGTCTAAACCAATGCTGGATACTAGCTTTCTCTGGACTTCTTCTTGCATGAAAAATATCATCACACATATAAGCTGCTAGTAGTTTGGTTTCTATCAAACTGAAGCCAAAAACATTTCTAAAGGAATCACTCTCTTGAATCAATCATTTGCAACCATACTAGATCTGCACACAAATATGATTATACATTACCCTGCTTAAATTCCTCACTGCTTCCCACTGTCTTTGGAACAAAGTGTAAGGATCTCAGCATAGCAGGTAAGGTCCCTAATACCCTCCCCTAGGGCACCAGGCATATGTCCTTCACTTTATACTCTGAAAACTCCAAAATAACTTAATGTTTTCTATAAAAACCATGCTTTCTTTGGCTGCGACTTTGCTTAGGCTTTCTCTGCCTGCTCTCACTTATCCTTCGAAATGTAATAGCTTAAACATCACCTCCTCCGGGAAACTTTTCTCCACACTCCCAGGCAGGGCTGAGCGCCCCTCTTTTATTACAACAGCACCTGGCCATACTTCTGTCTTTGCCCTAATCGTGTTAGACATAAAGTGTCCGTTTGCAAATCAGACTTCTTCCCCAAAGAGCGAACATCTCTGACAGCAAGGCCTAGAAGTTCACTCTTCTCTGCAACCCTAACACTTAACAAAGTCTCTGGCACATTGTAGCTGCTCTGTAGGTAAATGTTGAAACACACTGTGTTTCAATGTGTCTACACAGCTCCTCTTCCTGCCCATGGATCCTGTCCTCCATGCACTTGCTCAGAGGGGCGAAGTCTCTCCCTTTGCCCCTCCCCCCATTCCCGTTCTCTCTCTCTCCTCAAATAAATAAAATTTTAAAAAATAAATTAAAATAAAATTCAATGTGTGTACACAAACACACACACATACACGTATGTTCCTGGGTGGATGAATCTTTGTGTCCAATTTTCTTTCATTCATTCACTCATCCATTTATCCGTTCATACAAAACAGAAAAGCTTCAGTAGTCGAAAAGTCCTATGTCACAAGGATGGAAAACTGAAGAAAAACTGCCAAATAGACAGAAAGGTAAGGGATTGTAAACAAGCTCAAGCAGAAATCCATCTGTTTGAGAAAAGAGAGGGTTCCAACAGCATAGTGACAATCACAGACGCCCAGTCACCATCCAGTAGCAAATGTATAAGATGTATAAGGATGACACAGACTTACGGTTTAAGGATAGAGAACTCAGTGGGGGGTATGGAAAGGACATAATAACTGTGCCAATACAACCATCCAGTGTCTGAAAGTTCTACCCATCCAAGTTATCGTTAGAACTCCATGCTACAAAAAAAATCCCAGAGGACAGGAAGAGTTCTCTCCGTTACATCCTTCATTTCCAATGTCTCCCTCTGTCTGTATCTTAAGAGTTTCAAATACGGTTTTGCCCATTTTGAGGGGAAAAAAAAAATCCCAAACTTTGATCAATTCTGTTCCCTTGCTGTTATTATCTTCGATTTCTTCTCCTTTGGCTACTGAACTTGTAAAACGAGCAGTCTCTGCTGCTGTGACGATCTCCTCTCCTTTTCCTTAGTAATCTCCGGCAATAAGGTTATTGTCCCCAGTGCATCACTGAAACATGCTCTCCACTGTCACTGAGAGACCAGTCAGCAAATGTAATCACAACATTCAAAAGCATCCAATCTCTCTTGGTCTGTAATCTCACCTTCTCTTTAACACCCATGACCCCTTTCCCTCTGTACTTTCTTCACACTCTCCTTCTGAGCAACGGTGACATGACAATAGTCTAGTTCCCCAATGTGTCCTTCTTTGACTTTCCTTCTTCCCTTGTTCCCGAAACATGGGCATTCTCCATACAGATAAATAGATGTCTTTGTCAGAGGAATGCCCACCCTCCAATGTGAAGTCCAGAAAAACCAGGGGAAGGGGGACAGGACAGAGGTTAACTAGTTTGGAACTTTTTCAGGAAGGTTTTAAAATCCACCTATAGCTCCCAGACTAGTGATTATGTCTACAATCTGTAGACAATTATGGCTACAGCTGCTGAACTTGATATTGATAAGGCTCTACTCTACCTTTTCAATCTCCTCTCTTGTTCTTCCCCTACGGAGTATCTCCACTGAATGCACCTACATTCAGTAAGTGTCTGTTGACCAAACACACGAGGACACAAATACCTGCTTCCTGGATAACTCCACCCACCCCCACTGCCCTTCCCCCTCCAACAATATAATGTGCCTTGTACTTGCTCATTTTTAGGTTTGTTCGCATCAACTCCCTTGTGCAAAATGCTTTCCCTCTTGATTTTCCATCTATGTAAATGTTGTCCACTATTTATGGCCCAGGGTGACTCTCGCCTTCTTCAAGACCTCTTCCTTATTAATATATTGTTTATTATGTTCTACATGTTGAGAATTTAGTGTTAATTATTTTTAAAATGACTTCTTGCCCCACGGCACTTGAAGCCACAAGGGAACGGGAGGTTCCTTATGCCTCTCTGTACCCTCAGCCCTCTAAACCTAATACAGTATCTTAGTTTCTGACGGCTTGGTTTCACATGACGTAGCTGTGTTGGAAGATCAGGCTTGAAATCAGAGCTCTTAACCCTAGTAAGACAATGTTGAAAGGTCACTGTTTCCTAAGTCTTGGTTTCCTTATCTGTAAAACTGAGAAATTACTAGTACTCACTCATGGTGGTATGAGCTAACTGAGATCATGAATGTACTGTGCTTAGCACAGCGTTCGGCACATGGCAGAAGTCTCAATAAATGACTGCAGATAACGATGATGAAGGGGATAATTCTTCAGATACAGATTAGACCTGAATCAATGCCAAGGTGAAATGACTATCTATTACTGGAACTCCATGACTAATCTGAAGGAAGCTCACTCATGGAAAGATACTTTCCTGTTCTAAAGGACATTGGGGAAGACAGACGCCATCATGCCCCCCTACCTGAGCTATAGCCACCCAGCAACAGAACCTTAAATTATGTTTTTATGTAGCTCATTCTTAGGATTGCTTCTTCCACATCTGTCATCTCATGATCTGAGCAGTGGGCGCAGAGTGAGCCCATTAGCTCTACACCGGGGTGATTTGGAAATAAGAGCAGAGGGTTGCTGCCTTGTTGCTTTGCAATAATTTAACCAAATGGCGTGTAAGTGCACTGGGAGGCTATTAGCAAAACACAACATGAAGGCTGTAATGCCTGTAGGGTCAGTGATCTGAAGAATGCCAAGACTGTTTTTAACTTGCCCTTCCTGCATCAGACGTGAGCTAGGCTGCTCTCCAGCTTGTATGCCAAAGATAGTAAATCTGAGGTAAGAAATCTCTGGACCTTAATGATACCCATGTTTGAGAGATGGCTCCTTGAAGCTCTGGACTGTGGTTTCAGCTAAAAGTTCAACAGAGACAGTGGTTGATTGTGGGAGAGGAAGGTAGCTGTAAGTAGGAGAGTCATGTTTACTTTGCATACCATTTTTTATCTCCCAAGACTCAACAATAAAATGGCCTACCTTGGAAGACGTGGTTTGGTTGGAGTGTGGCAGGGGAGAACCGGACAGACAAAACATAGAATTACTGAGTGATAATCTAAGGACAGATGGAAACAACAACACAGATAGCACAGGGACAATCCAAATGACAACGTAGTTTAACATTTTGGAAGCAGCTACAGCATTTGGACAGACCAGGAAAATAGTCTTGGCATAGGGACCACTGACACAGTGAGACCCCTAGAGATCTCCCACTTCTCTTCGTGGCTCACACGGCTGAGCACACACTCAGTAAAGCTATTAACATGGAGGACTACACGGCTGTTAACTGGTATTTCGTCCAGATGGGATTCTCCCCAGGGAAAGCAAAATCAGAGAGCAAAATAACTGGCAAATAATCTCCGCAATGACCATGAGTTCTGTATAGCTCGACTCTCTGGGACCTCAGGCTATGGCAAAAAGAGCCTGTATGATTTCTGTCTGGGCTCTACAGTATAATTTCTTAAGTCATGTGCCACAGAGGCAGAGACAGGAAACCAAGAAACTTTCTCAGAGGACTGCCATAATTTTCTTTCTTTCTTTTTTTTTTTTTTTTAAGATTTTATTTATTTATTTGAGAGAAAGGGAGAGCAAGCAGGGGGAAGGGCAGAGGGAGAGGGACAAGCAGACTTCACACTCAGCGTGGAGCCTGACATGGGGCTAGATCTCATGACCCTGAGATCATGACTTGAGCCGAAATCAAGAGTCGGATCCTTAACCGACTGAGCCACCCAGGCGCCCCAACTTCTACAATATTCTTATGAGCAAGCTGCATCAGTTCCCAGTCATTTTCTTGTGGATGGGCAAATGATCTTCTCCCGCCTACACAGGTAAGAGATTTACCGTGGAGATTCCCTTCTTCCTCAGCATGTTTTTTTACCCTTTTCTCGTATGCCTGCCCTGTGGAGTGACAAAAATCCCTAGGATAGGGGCACTTGCTCAGAACCAGCTTCTGCAGCCCTAGGCATCTAATCCACCAAACTGACCAACAAGGCCCAGAGCAGTGACCTGGGAGCACCTCCACTTTTTCTGAAAGGGCAAACACGTACTTGGGTTTCCATGCTACACAGTCCGCACACAAAGTCTGTGCCATACCTGAGCCGGCCGGAAGGCAGGTGACCAGTGACTGGCAGTCGGAGAAATCCACGCCCATCTCATCGCACATTCATCCACACCATCAAACCTTCTACCCAAAGACCAGGTAACCCTAATGTTGCTCTACGTGGTTCTACCCTCTCGGCTGTGTAAGAGACCGATGGTGTTTCAGAAAGGGTCAGTTCTCAGTATCAACACAAATCTTGGCCTGTGTTGGGGCACCTGGGTGGCTCAGTCAGTTAAGAGTCCAGCTCTTGATTTTAGCTCAGGTCACGATCTTGGGGTCCTGAGACCGAGCCCCACGACAGGCTCCACGTTCAGTGCAGAGTCTGCTTGGCATTCTCTCCCTCTGCCCCTCCCCCTGCTCACACATGCACAAGTGCTCTCGCTCTCTAAAATAAAAATGAATAGGGCGCCTGGGTGGCTCGGTGGGTTAAAGCCTCTGCCTTCGGCTCAGGTCATGATCTCAGGGTCCTGGGATCGAGCCCCGCATCGGGCTCTCTGCTCAGCAGGGAGCCTGCTTCCCCCTCTCTCTATGCCTGCCTCTCTGCCTGCTCTGTGCTCTCTCTCTCTGTGGAATAAATAAATAAAATCTTAAAAAAAAATAAAAATAAAATAAAAATTAATAAATAAAATCTTAAAAAAATATTTTCCCATTAACAGAGGATGACATAAACAATCAGAAGATCAATTTTTATCTGCTAATCTTGCGCACGAGTTTTAAATGTGTAGTGGTAAAACAACGTTTACCCATTCAAATTACTCTCCCTTATGCACATACTCACCCTACAATGAGGGAAGGGGGCGATCCATTCAGCCTCTGAATGAGATCCTCACTCATCCAGCGGGTGCAGGATGAAAACCTTACAAGACAATCTGTATATAGGGCAAACTGAGGACCAGAAAACTTTACGTGCTGCCCCCACAAGCTGTCACCTAAGTGGAACACTATTCCACTCAAAATATCACCTCAAAATATCCTCCCCTAGCAACTGGAGATTAATTGCTAACACTAAATTTTATGTCAAGAGTGAGGGTACCAGGCCTGGATCTGCCACCAACCAAATTTATGGAGTTAGATGATTGATTTTTTCTCTGGGCTTCCTTTTCCTCATTCATAAAAGGTTAAATGAGATAATTCCAAGCCCCAAAATGGTCAAGAATCCACAAAAGTGTAGCTATAGAAGGCGACAGACATCCTAATTCTTAGTATTTCTTCTCCAGAGCTCACCAAAAAGCTAAGTAATGACTGCATCATTAGAAGGACACAGTGACAGATTGTTGCCCAGGTAATTGTGTCTGCTGTCTTCACCGAAACCCTGCCTTTAACCCACCCCTGTAACAGCCTTGGAAGAAATCAGAACTGGCTGTAAGGAAGGATAGCAGACTGACCTAGAAAGGATGTTTTAAAACCTTGCTTCAGTTTTTTGCTTCAGCAATTTCAGTGCTCTGAAATTGAGGTGAACAAACAAACAGGCAGATAAAACACAGCTGAAACATTTTTTCCTGACTTCTAAAGCTTTTTCAGGAAAGGGGGGAGGGAGGGATGACACCAATTGCTCATAGATACCTAGAGATTGTGTTCTTTTGGTTTCCGTGTGCAGAACAGACATGCAGCCACACCAAACTACAGATGTTGAGATGATCCAGCCACCAATGTCTAGAAATAGGGAGCCCAGGGCTGAGTCTGGGGGCAGGAGGCAGGGGCCAGGGGAGACAGAGCATTCAGGTAGACAAACCATAGAGGACGCTAACAGAACAAGTCAGAAAGGGCCACACAGGCAGGGCTCATCGCTTGCTGGCACTGTTCCCTCAAGGACAAAAAGATCCTTTGTCGGCCTCAGCAGGCCCATCGTATGCTTAGCTTCTGGTGACAATACTGGTAGGAAGCCTGTGGCCCAGCGGTGAGTCAACCCCTCTGATATGCCAGGTTGGATGAAAATGGAAGTCATTATGTCACCTGGCTGGAATGGTGTGTGGGGAATGGCCCAGAAAATTCACTTTTTGAACCTAAAAGTTCATGAACTGAGAAACAGAAAATGTTCTCTGGAAGGGACACTTTTATTTTAAGCCACTGGTGACATCGAATAAGATAAAATAATAAAGCCCATCAAAAACAAAACAGAACTGTGGCTTGGACTTTCAAAAGTCCAGGTGGAAAAAGCCTGCAGTCACATGGTTTAGAGAGTCTTCAAAACACACCTGCTAATTGGGCTCTGCACCAGGTGGACGTCAGACACAGGGGTCACCTAGCATAGCACTCTGTCCCCAGAGCGGCCACACCTATCTCACCCCAGCAGATGGATGGGGACCATCCAATGTGCAATTTCACAGCCCTTCTTGGTCACCCATCCAGCAATAAGCAACTCCATCTTTTGATAATACAAATAAGACAATGCCAATTTAAGATAGGGGGTCACTGACAAGCATCCTGCTTGGAACTACCTTTTCTCCAAATGTCAACCCCGGAATCTCAAGGTACCTCTGAGATCTTCACGGCCTCAACCTCCAGTCCTCTGAAATTTCCCATTCCGTTCCTCCTTTAAATCCCTTCTCTGTCTTCTCCCAGGCTCTCTGCCTCCTGGCTTTACTTTCCTCTCGGTCCCTTTCCTCAATAGTCTCAATAGCACTCTCAATGCCTTGTGGTTTTGCCAAACCTACAGGATGCATCTGCTCCCCAAGAGAAATGCAACCAGGGGCTCGCTCTGCCCAGCGCCCAGGGTGGGGTAGGATGGGCACAATGGTGCCGGCACAGGGTATGTTTTCCAACTTCAACAGGTGTCAGCTCTATATGGAAATCTTTCTGCTTGTCCGAAGTCCATAATTTTGACACTCTGAAGATTTTCCATTCTTCTTGACCTCACTTTCTACTCCACTCTCAGAAGCTACTAACACGGATGACTACAAAGGCTGTTAACGGCTATTTTGTCCAGATAGGACAATCTCAGAAGATGATTTCCCCTCTTCTTCCCAGAGGAAGCAGAAGTTACTACTTGAAGCTACTTTTTTTTTTTTTGAAGCTACTTTCAATCATTCTTCACATCGGCACTTCTGAAAGTAACACCTTTTGCTGTTTTCCCACCTCCTCCAAAGAAAGGGGCCTTCCTCCTCTCTCCTTGTAGGGTTTTAATGAGAATAAAGTAAATTAATAACCATAAAATACCTAGCACGATGCTTGGTAGGCCATAAATACTGGTACCCTTCCAACCCTTCCTCTACAGATTCAATCCCCTTCCCTTGTTTTTTGCTAGATTCTGTTCCTTCTGAGTTCTTGGGTTTTTTTGTTTTTGTTTTTTTTTAACACCTTCTGAGTGCTTAAGAACTCTGCTCTCTTAGCTCTCTCTTCTCTTTCCTTTTCTCTTCAATTGCCCCCTTTCTATCTTGTGGCTTCCCTTTTACTGAAAAGTATATTCAAGAGATTCCCCTCTTTTTCAAGATCTTGTCAGTCTTACTTCTAGGTTGTCATGTCCTCCTCGTACTCAAATATTGAGAGCAGCGTTCCAGAACTCTCTGTCGCCTTCAGTTCCTAAGCTCTGGGCAATGCTACTAGCTTGCTCCCACCCCATCGGCCTTCACAATTTCACTGAAGCTGTTTTTGCTAACTTTACAAATGACTCGTTACATCTCTACTCCAGTAGCTTCTTTTTGGTCCTCATTCTGCTCCAATTTTCCTCTTTATCTTCTCTTTCAACCATGCTTCGTTTCTGGTCCTTCGCATCTCAGTTAAGGGCTAATGACCCAGTTCAGAGAACACGGAGCAAGAATGTCGCTGTGACGTGTGGCTCCTCCTCTTCCTTCTCTCAACAACTTCCATCAACTACCAGCTACTCCATCTTGAGGACTCCTTTTTAAGCTAATTCTCAAAGTTGGATATTCCCTTCTAATCTTTCCTGCCTGATTTCAGACCCCCATCGAATCTCACCGGGACTACTCGGCAGCCCCTTTATGGCAATCTGCTCTTTGGACTCTCCCTGTTCCTGTTTACCCTCCACATGGCTGCCAGCCACTTTTCTAAAATACCAAATCTGTTCTTGCCCTCCTGCTGAAAAATGCCTTGGTTCCCTGTCGCCTTTGTTAAGTACAAGCTATATAAGTGGACCCTCCTGATCTGACTCCAGCTTGCCACTCCAGGCTCACCGCCTCACCTTCTAGAATGTTCTGTCCTTCTCCATCTGGAACACGCCTACTTGCCTATTAAAACCCAGCTCAAATATAACCTTCCCTGAACAAGTTTCTCAGAGTGATTGACCTGGGCTGTTCTGCTCACTGCTCTGGACTTGGTGTTCCCATGCCCCCTTGTTCTTACCTCTTTAGAACCATTAACGAGTTGTCTTTGCCTCCTCTACTTTGTCTTCTTTACTAGAAACTATGACCTCTTTGAAGAAATAATCATTTTATTCAACTCTGCATCCCCAATACTCCTCTGGTTTCTTATTTAACAGGCTTTTGTTGCAAGAATATACAGAGAGGATGTGGTAAAAAAAAAAATATATATATACACACACACACACACACACACACACACACACACACACACACGTGATAGAAATAAACAAGAACAGAATAAAATGGAGGT
>CM053613.1:75263642-75294166 GCA_028646535.1 Procyon lotor
ATCCATTCATCTATTGAAGGGCATCTTGGTTCTTTCCACAGTTTGGCAATTGTGGCCATTGCTGCTATGAACATTGGGGTACACGTGGCCCTTCTTTGTAATGCATCTGCTTCTTTGGGGTAAATACCCAGTAGTGCTATGGCAGGGTCATAGGGTAGCTCTATTTTTAATTTCTTGAGGAATCTCCACACTGTTTTCCAAAGTGGCTGCACCAGCTTGCAATCCCACCAACAGTGTAAGAGGGTTCCCCTTTCTCCACACCCTCTCCAATATTTGTTGTTTACTGTCCTGTTGATTTTGGCCATTCTGACTAGTGTAAGGTGATATCTCAGTGTGGTTTTGATTTGAATCTCCCTGGTGGCTAACCCGAAAATAAACTCGAAATGGATAAAAGACCTCAACGTGAGGCAGGAATCTATCAAAATCCTAGAGGAGAACATAGGCAGTAACCCTTCGACATCAGCCACAGCAACTTCTTTCAGGACATGTCTCCAAAGGCAAAGGAAACAAAAGTGAAAATGAACTTTTGGGACTTCATCAAGATAAAAAGCTTCTGCACAGCGAAGGAAATAGTCAACAAAGCAAACAGGCAACCCACAGAATGGGAGAAGATATTCGCAAATGACACTACTGATATCTAAGATCTAGAACAAACTCCTCAAACTCAACACTCACAAAACCGATAATTACATCAAAAGATGGGCAGAAGACATGAACAGACACTTCTCCAAAGAAGACATACAAATGGCTAACAGACACATGAAAAAATGTTCATCATTCATTCATTTTTAGAGAGTGAGTGTGCACATGAGGGTGGGCAGAGGGAGAGGAAGAGAGAATCTTCAGCCGACTCCATGCTTAACGCAGAGCCTGATGGGGTACTCAATCTCACGACCCTGAGATGGTGACCTGAGGCGAAATTGAGAGTCAGAGGCTTTTTTTAAAAAGATTTTACTTATTTATTTATTTGACAGAGAGAGAGAGAGATCACAAGTAGGCAGAGGCAGGCAGAGAGAGAGGGGGAAGCAGGCTCCCCGCTGAGCAGAGAGCCCGATGTGGGGCTCGATCCCAGGACCCTGAGATCATGACCTGAGCCGAAGGCGGAGGCTTTAATCTACTGAGCCACCCAGGCGCCCTGAGAGTCAGAGGCTTAACCAACTGAGCCACCCAGTCACCCCAAATAACTAAAGATTTTTAAAACTAGAAGGAGATCTTGAAACTTCTTCAGTGCCCAGAAAAGTTACACAAATGGGTCCCAAATTTCTTGGTAACAGAAAAAAAGGGTACAACCCAGATCTCTCAACCTTCATTCAAACACTCTTTCAGCTGTGCCATTCAATATGGTACCCTGGTACCATGAAGGGTTGGAGAAGTATTCTTGGTAATCCCCAACACATAAAGTCCACATTGGACTCCATTGTCTCTCAAACACTGGCTTGGTCCCCAAACCATCCGCAGAATTCTTTTGGGAAATGTTGGCTTTGTGTTCGGACTCTGACACTTTTTGGTTGTCGATCAAGGGCTGATCCCTCACCCTTTTGGACCTCAATTTAAATCATCCCCAACGTAGAGATAACCACAAAAGCACCTTGGAGGCTTGGTTAAGGATTTTATTGTTTAAGATAAAATACATAAAATGCTTCACAAAGGTCAGGCGTAACTACCGCGGCAGCTGCCATAAGGCGCCATGTTTCTCCAAGATATTTCCTGGGTGGATTTTCCACATGCCGTAATCTGTGCTCTTTCTTCTCATTCCTTCAACCCACCAGGCACCATTCTTTGTCATGGAGCTTCAAAAATGAATGAGATGATGAAATGCTGGCCGTCCAGAATTCCACGGACTAGTAGCAGATACATAAATCGTTACGGTCGATATGGGAGCACAGAGGGTGAACTTAGGCCAAGATCCTTGGGAAGGCTGCATAGCACGTGACATTTGGGTAGTTATAAATCAAAAGTAGAAGCTCTCCAGACAGGAGAAGGAAGAGAAAAGAGTGGAAATTGGGGACATTCCGGGTGGTTGTAATGGATTTGCCTATTTACTTAAAGGCAAGTGCCCTGGAAATGGGCTATATAAGCTAGAACAACAATAACAACAACTAGAGCTATTTTTTAGCATGATTTAAACACTACATTTTTTAACCCACACTTATAACTGGCACAATGACCCTTCAAGGTACATAACATTGCCTGAAGATGACAGGTGAGAAAACAAAGGCTTAGAGAGGTTAAGTAACTTGCCTAAAATCACAGAGCTGATAAACAGGGAAGTCAGGTTGTGAACTTACGTCCCATTGCTTTTATTTCATGTATCACACTGCTTTTCGTAAACTGAGGGTTTTAAGAGATGACTGGAAATGTAGGCAAGGGACAGAGTTTGCAGAACATGGGCCACTGCCTTTGGCTCAGGTCATGATCCTGGAGTCCCGGGATCGAGTCCCACATCGGGCTCCCAGCTCCACAGGGAGTCTGCCTCTCCCTCTGACCTTCTCCCCTCTCATGCTCTCTCTCTCTCTCTCTCAAACAAATAAATAAAATCTTAGAAAGAAAGAAAGAAAAGAAAGAAATCTGATGGCAGTGTATAGGATGGATGGGACCAGAAAGAGAATAGAAACAAGAAAATAAGTTTTAAAAAAGTATTACAAAGATCCGGACAAGAGAAAATAAAGACCGGCTGAAATTAGTCGTTCATCTGCTCACTCATGCTTATGTGGGCGCAGATCACTGATCATTTATTTTATTAATAAGGACTTTTGGGACACCTGGGTGGCTCAGAGGTTAAAGTCTCTGCCTTCGGCTCAGGTCATGATCCCAGGGTGCTGGGATCGAGCCCCACATCGGGCTCTCTGCTCAGCGGGGAGCCTGCTTCCTCCTCTCTCTCTGCCTGCCTCTCTGCCTACTTGTGATCTCTCTCCTCTGTCAAATAAATAAATAAAATCTTTAAAAAAAAAAAAAAAGGACTTTTACTGTCTCACAGTCCAGAGGTCAGGCGGGCCCCAGGTTGATCTGAAGGCCTGGCCTCTTTCCTTCTCTCTACTCCAGTAGTAGTTATCCTGCTCTGGGTTCCCCTCATAGACCCCAAATGACTACCAGCAGCAGTTAGAGGTCTGCATGCTTCCTTGTTCACATCCTCCCAGCGAGAGGAATCTCTCCTCACAAACCTCCAGTCTTCTCACAAACCTTCCCACTGCTGGGGGAACCATGTGCCGACTGGCTTAAGAGGACTCAGGGTTCTCCCTGGATCTGGGCAGGATATGTGCCCCTGTGCCTGGTGCGACAGGGGTAGCTACTGGAACCAAACTATAGCTTTTTTTTTTTTTTTTTAAGATTTTATTTATTTATTTGACAGAGAGAGAGAGATCACAAGTAGGCAGAGAGGCAGGCAGAGAGAGAGGGAGAAGCAGGCTCTCTGCTGAGCAGAGAGCCCAATGCGGGACTTGATCCCAGAACCCTGAGATCATGACCTGAGCCGAAAGGAGAGGCTTTAACCCACTGAGCCACCCAGGTGTCCCCAAACTATAGCTTTTTTAGCAAAGAGGAAGGGGGAGCTGATACCAAATGGACGACAAGTAGCGACCATTGCTGCCACCCTGCTTTGGGCGTGGCCACTTGAAGCCAATGACTTTCCATACTTGTCCATCCCCAAACCAGCCTGCCTGAGGACGTGCCCACAGTCACGGCCTTAGACTAGTCCCTCTCCAACTCCCTTTTCTCAAGGGCTCTTCTTCCACTTTACGAGAAAGCCATACTCCCACCTATTTCAAATATGCCCATAGTGCTTTGCCTCAGGAAAAATGTTCTAGGGTGCCAAAAAAAAGGGGGAGTTTTTAAAATACTGCAGATGATTATGATGATGAGGTAATGAGTACTGCGCGTGTCAGGCAGTTTCCAGTTTTTTGAAATTCAGAGGAGACCCACTAGGGTTATCACCTGGCGGATCGCTAAATATACTTTTTAAAGGATAGGTTGCAGTGCTATTTTTGATATATAGATTAGAAACAGTAAGATAGGAATGGAATTGGTGCTGAACCCCATTTTATTCTAATAATATGTTGTATTAAACAATAGATACATGAACTGATTGGGGAAAACAACAAAAGTCCCACCTGTCTCATTAAGTGATGCATTTCCAATAACATAATGTACTTTCTATATTTAATTTAAAAGGTCAATATACTTACATTTTTGTTGATTATGTGGTAATAACCATTCTCATAATAACTCTTTCAACACTTAAATATTTACAGCATCAAAATAAATATTTTTTTCAACTTCAATTTATATCTTTGATTTAGAGAAGTGTGAAGGGTGGGCAGTAGAAGATTTCCAAGCATTAGAATGGGGAAAGTTAAATGGGAATCATAAGGTGAAGGGTAAAATATATAACATTTTTAACCATTAAAAAAGTGTTGGGGGGGGCACCTGAGTGGCTCAATGGGTTAAAGCCTCTGCCTTCAGCTCAGGTCATGATCTCAGGGTCCTGGGATCGAGCCCCACGTCGGGCTCTCTGCTCAGCAGGGAGCCTGCTTCCCCCTTTCTCTCTGCCTCCCTCTCTACCTACTTGTGATCTCTCTCTCTGTGTCAAATAAATAAATAAAATCTTTAAAAAAAAAAAGTGTTGGGAAGTTTTGGGGGGAGGGGGACTACTTAGAGAAAGGGGGTCAAAGGCACACATTTCCAGTAAGATAAATAAGTACTAGTACAACTCAACTACAGCTAACACACCTGCAGGATATATAGGAGAGTTTTTGAGAGTAAATCCTTTACACAGAAAATCTTTTGTTTAAGTCACTAAGTTTGTGGTAGAGCTGGTGGCAGGTGGGACCCTCTGAGGTGGTGGGCTCACCCTTTATCTTAAATTCAAAACATAAGAGCAAGAATTAAAATGAGAAGGAGGGCACATATTGCATGGAGCACTGGGTATGGTGCATGAACACTAAATCTTGTAACACTGAAAAAATAAAATAAACATATTTGGGGGAAAAAAAATAAAATGAGAAGGGAAAGACAGGGTCACTCAAAAGGTCAATTACCTAAACCACCCGAGATAAAGTAAAAAGAGAGAGTAAATTCTGAGTCCTCAATCCAAGGAAAACATTTTTTTCTTCTTTTCTCTTTTCCTTTGTTTTTATTGCATCTCTGTGAGAAGATGGGTGTTAGTGTCCCTATCGCAGTAACCATTTTATAATACAGGTAAATCAAGCCATCATGCTATATGCCTTAAACCTTTACGGTGACGTATGTCAATTATTTCTCACTAAACCTGGAAAAAGTTCATTCATATATTTTTGAAGAAATGATTCTGAGTATCAAATTGACAATTGAGTTTCCACTGGCTAAGTTTTTTAAATGCTGTAATCGTTTTATTTTTGAATAGTCATCCTTATACTATGTTAAAAACCTTATCTCTTGAAATATATAAACTTGGGGCACCTGGGTGGCTCCGTGGGTTAAAGCCTCTGCCTTCGGCTCAGGTCATGATCTCAGGGTCCTCGGATAGAGCCCTGCATCAGGCTGTCTGCTCAGCAGGGAGCCTGCTTCCCCCTCTCTCTCTGCCTGCCTCTCTGCCTACTTGTGATCTCTCTCTTTCTCTCTCTCTGTCAAGTAGATGGATGGAATCTTTAAAAAAAAAAAAGGTTCTAGATGTCAACTTAAAAATGTGAAGGAGGACATGTAGTATTTCCAAATTATTTTAGAGATACAAACCAAAAATGCTAATCACCACTTGTTTAAAGGAGACAACCAAATTGGGTTTAAGAGCAGCAGGCTTGTCTCCGTGCTGGGCTGGTCACTCCTTACAGTTCCATGCTAGTTGTCCTGGTTTTGACGTTCCTATAAATATCCAAGTCCTGATGACTTTTAGGCAGTTGGAATTCAGCAGAGGAATCTGGACTACAAACATATTACTTGGGGATCAGACAGGGACAGAACCTGGTCAAATCAAAGGCGTATTTGCCAATATCAAGAGAAAGTATGACAATGGAGAAAAATAGCCAGAATCGTATTTTAGGAAATAACACTGGCAAAGGAAACAACACTGGCAGAGGAAACAGAAGAGAGATCAGAGAGGTAGGAAGTGAGTAAGAAAGAAAAGCTTTTAAAAGGAAGTAATGGACAATAGTCCTAAAAGAGGTCAAATAAGATAAAAGCTCTGAAGTATCCATTGGACTTGGAATTAGGAAGTCAACAGTGACCTTAGTGATGTCAGTGGCAGTGGGTGGTAGAAGAGAGGCCTGATGACAGTGGCTGGGGGCGAGGGCGGGATGTCAAGCAAGACCAAGATGAATCCAAGACTGAATATGAATGAAAAAAATAGAGTCAGAAAAGGGAGCCAAGTGATTTTTCTCCTGGCTGGGAGGTAATGACCAGTTCTGACAGTTGAACTTACTAAACATGATTAATTCGGTTTTAGCAATTTGGGGGTTGAGAAGATCCACGTTTAAGTGAGAAATGGAGATCTAAAATGAAAAGAACTTAGTGCTCCATCTGTGAACACAATCCGTTGTATTTTGACTCCTGAATATGAGATATGCGTTAGATATGCAGATACAAGAGATAAATAAGATGCTCTTTACTTCCTGGAATCATCTACACAGAGATGATGGCTCAAGATGTATGTAACGAATGGGGTATGAAATGAATGAGGAGCAAGATCACAGTAGCACCTGGGAGTTCCGGCCTCACGATGCACTAGAGAAGGGGAGTGGTCAGAGAAATAGAACGAAATCAGAAGAGCAAAGCCACTCAAAGCCAGAGAAACAAGAGCTGTCAAGAAGGTGTGGGATAGGGGCACCTGGGGGGCTCAGTGGGTTAAGGCCTCTGCCTTTCGCTCAGGTCATGATCTCAGGGTCCTGGGATCGAGTCCCACATCGGGCTCTCTGCTCAGCGGGGAGCCTGCTTCCCCCTCTCTCTGCCTGCCTCTCTGCCTGCTTGTGATCTCTCTCTCTGTCAAATAAATAAATAAAATCTTTAAAAAAAAAAAAAAAAGGGTGTGGGACAGAATGCCGCAAAGAGCAGTAGAATCTAGAGCAAGGGTAAAACTCACTGGATATACTGATTAGAGAGTAACTGATCACCTTTGAGAATGGAATTGCAGTCCAGCTATAGAGGGTGCAGAAACATGCAGATAGAGAAAAAGTGGGAGATATTGGTGTACTCAGAGAAGCTTCCTGGTGACTTTTCTATCCCAAAGACTCATTTGGGGGCACTTGTGTTATGTGTGGTATATGAGTGGCAATGCAGAGATATTGCACATTTAGTAAATTAAGCTCCCAAGACTTTAATGTCTTGGAAAATGAGACATGCTTCACAAGTCACAGTCATTACAGTTATGGACTCAGTAACAGTGTGAATTTCCTGATAATAATAGTACTTATCTCACCACTTAAGGCAAAGAGGAAACTTTCTAGCTCAGAGACATTTTCTAATCATTAGTTAAGCAAGTCTTTCTTGTGTGCATCTTCCTAAATGATCGGATTAAGCTTTTATTCTTCTCCCTAGAGAGCTAATCAAATGTGTGATAAAGCCATTTAAAACCACATTGCAAATTTATTTTCTTCCTTACTTCTCCCTCTTTGGCTATAAAAATATGGTGCTCATACAGAACGAAATAAAACAAAAAGAACAAAAAACCCACCACACTTCACCAGCAAGAAGAAGGGCTCTATTTTCATTATGAAGTCATTAACCCTACACTCAGAGCATGTAGCACATGGGGTGAACCTCATACCCTGTATTTTGGTGGCAGGTGGTAGGAGGAATAAAATCTGCCTTCCAGATGCTCACAGTTTGAGTGTTGGTGGGGGCCCCTGAATAAGGGCATATTTTCATGAAATGGTAATGATCAGAACCCAATGTGGTTTTTCTTACTGTAGATATTGAGGACTTGCAGTTGAAGAGCATAGACTCTCATGCTTAAAGGACTTCAAGTTATAGTTCATCTAACTCCCTGTTCACGATTTGTATCCACCACCACCCCAGCATTTCTGCTAAGTGACATTTCTGCTCATGAATTCACTAGCTCCTAAGGATAGCTCTTACTCTTAGTAAGGTCTTCCTTACAAGGAGTAAAAATAAGAACAATGCTCCTGTATTTTTTTTTAAGATTTTATTTATTTGACACAGAGAGAGAAGCAGACTCCTCATTAAGCCTGATGTGGGACTGATCATGACCTGAGTCGAAGGCAGACGCTTAACGACTGAGCCACCCAGGCGCCCCGCTCCTGTGTTGTTATTGGTCCCAGTTCTACCAAGTTTGGCCACTCAGAGCAAATGTCCCAAATATTTGGAGGTAGTTTCATTGAGTCTTCTCTTTTCCTTTAGCTTACTGATGAGTTTGGCTCTAAGCCCTCCACTGCCCCCAGTTGCTCTGTCTGAACGTACTGTTTTGTACCCGTCTAAACCATTCCCCTGATACAGAATACAATTCTGATTCCTGGGCTGCCCCAGGAAGGGCATGGAGGAAGCTGTTGCCTTTCCCCAGGTGTGAGGTTCCACAGCTCTGTGCCACTCCAGAGAGTGTCCGTTTAGTTTTCACGTGACCTTTGTGCTCATCATGTCATTCCTGCCTCCGCAGTCTTCAATGTCTTCCTCTTTGTTATGGAATACATCTGTTTCCCTGCTTGGTTTTAAAGACTTTGTCTCATCTTTTCCTATTGGATTCATTCGGCATTATTTTACATTCCACTCTAACAGACTTGGAGCCCTTGGGTCAATCAGGTCTTGTTACTCTACCTCAAACATATCCTGCCTGTTCACTTCTAGCTCTACGTGTTCTCATCCTGTCCCCTATCTGAAATGCCCTTCCCCTTGCCCACTTAAATTCCCTCTCTCTTTTAAGACCCGACTCGAATACTACCTCCCAGATGCAGCCCTCTTCTGTTATTCCCGCTTGAATTATCTCCTACTTTCCTGAATGTTCTTATCCCCTCAGAAGCTGATAGAGCAGGATCCGCCTTATCCCTCATGAGTACAAAACTGCTTGGTCATTCGTCTTGTATTATTCACCATGAACTATACGCATAGGTATTATACGCAGAGCAAAACATGGACCACATTTTAAAATTCACTTTGTTTGGTGCACTGGTTGTTAAGGACTGAATGTTTGTGCATTCCCCCTTCTAAATTCGTATTTTGAAACCCTAACCCCTAATATGATGGTATCAGGAGGTGGGGCCTTTAGGGAGGGGATTAGGTCAATAGGTCCCTATGATGGGGATTAGTGCCTTACAAAAGCAACCCCAGAGAGCTCTTTCACCCTCTTCCCACCTGTGAGACTCCCCACAATGGGAGGGCACCCTGCTGCTGGGTTCTCACCTGAACACACCTGTGCTGGCATGCTGACCTTGGACTTTCAGCCTCCAGAACGGTGAGAAGTCCATGGCTGTTGTGTAAGCCACTCAGTATAGAGTACTTTGTCATAGCAGCCTGAGCAGACTAAAACACTGGTGTATTGCCAGCACCTGGAACAGCGTCTGGCGCACAGTAGGCACTCGATAACTATTTGTTGAATGAATGAATGAATGAATACATGAAAAGTGCTTAAATGCTCACTGACTTGATTGAGCACAATCCAATCGCGATTGGATTGGACAGATGATCAACCAGAGCAGAGACTAAATGGCAGAGGACAGGAATATCATTCTTAAAAACCAAACAGTACTCCCCATCCTTGGGTCTGATCCAGATTTGCGGAAGGAGAGGGAAGGGGTGGAGGAAGAGGTGGGCTGTCAGCAGAGACAGTCACCGGGTCCTCAGGGGAATAAGATGATGTAGGGAGTTCTGACTCATCGCGGGAAATCATCAGCGACGTTTCAACACTCCCTAAAACCTGCGGCCCCCGGATTAGCTTTGAGGCGACTTTGGCTCCTCTCTTGCCCTCCCCCCGTTGATATGAGGGAGCTCATCTCACAGACTGAAAGTGCTATGGTTCTTTGGCGTCCAGGATATGACAGGTTGTACATCCTATATCCGGTCAATTTCACCGTCGCCTTTCTTTGGAGCCCAGGAAACTACTGGAGGCAGGAGAAAACAGACACGGGAGAAAAGAAGGATCAAGGAGCAATACAAACTCTGATGTACCACCTGAATTGCTCTCTTCACCCACATCGCCTGCTCCCCAGATACCTGGGTTTTGACATGTAATATACTTTACGTGTGAGGCATAATACTAAAAATGCCTCAAAACATAATGACTTAACACGAGACCAACCTTTTTTTTTTTTTTTTTTGGGCTCCTGATTCTGCACTTTGGGCAAGTCTCAGCAGGGTCGCCTCGTTTCTGCTACGCCTGGTGTCACTCGGGGCAGCTTTACTGGGACCAGAGGCTGGGCTGGCAGGCGGCCGGCTGAGCCTCTCTCTCAAGCCGAGTGGTTAGGCTTCCTGCCGTAGCGGCTGGCTTCAAGGAAGGAAGTGAAGCCTCACAACCTCTTAAGGTTTAGGCCCAGAAGTCACACAGTGTCACTTCTGCCACGATCAAAGCAAGTCTCCATACTAGAGGAGAGGACGGGAGCAGGGAAAAACTCTGCCTCCTCATGGGAGGGTGTCAGAGTCACATTCCAAAGAACACGTCGGACGGGAGAGATTTTTCTGCCCATCTTAGATACAGTTTACCACAGTCATTTGTATATCCTCTGTTTCTCCAGTAGAGTACTTCCCTAAGGGCAAGTCCCTATTTGTATTCACTTGATGGCTCTCACAGTGCCCAGTCCCCCAGCATCTCTATGAGTCCAGGCACTGTGGTTCCCTCAGAATCATCTCGCCCTTGGAGCACTCCCTGATCCTCCAAATGGAAATGAATTTTGCATCCCCTGAATGGGAATTGTCCTTTGGTTTCCGCCCTTACATTCTGAAAATTATAGGTCATGCAATGCTGGAGCTGCTAAGAAATGAAATCATCTGGGCCCATACCCTTCATTTATAAATATGGAGAAATTCAGACCAGATGGACAAAGCAACTGGACCAAGGACTCATAGCTGAAGTTGGACTCCAAGACTTCCTTATCTTGCAGTTATACCGTGTTTTGTCCCCCAAGCAGCTTACCACAGGAGCGCTAAGCCCAAGTTCCAGTCAGAAGAAGGGATGATGGAGAAGTAAACCAGAAAGGCGATGGTGTCCAATCCTCAGAAGGAACCTTGAATCCGAGGACAACAACTGCAGAGAGTGGGTAGGCTTAAGCTCACAGACAGAATGCAGGCTGGCTGAAGTTTTGCGTGGTTCACATGGTATTTGTTAAAAACATTTGAAGAAGTTGCCAATATATTTTTTTTTTAAGTTCATATCAAAATCCAGATTATCAGCTTCTATGGGAAACCAGCTGGACCATCTAGCCACACTGGGCCTGCCTATGAGCCTGGCAACCATCCGTTGGAGCGGCATGGTGGCTGTCCCGTTAAATGTGGCCATCGTCTCCCAGGTCCCTGGTTTCAGGAAAGTGCGGCTTGCTCTCCTCTCGTGTTAGCGGCACAGCTAATGGAGTCATGTGAGTGCGTGGCTCCTGCCTTAGATGAAGGCATTGGAAAATCACACAAACATCTTCTTTTATATGGCAAGGATTTGCCTGTATGTTCCATCTCCCTACAAATCATAAGCTCCCTAAGGGCATTTACCATGTCTTAGAACACTTTGGTAGAAATAACAATATTTGTTTAGCACTGCGTAGCCCCCAAATGGCATTTATGTACATGATCACACATAGTACTCTGGAACTTTGTGATGTAGGGCTTACCATATCTGTTTACCTTCTTCTAAATTTTTCTATCAGAATCGGAGAGGTTGATCCCAGAGATCAGCCAGCCATTACGCATGGAGCTGGGTGTGGAGGACATCTGGTGTTCATTTTCCTTCAGGAAACTTTCCCTTTCCCCCACACCCCTGTGGTTTGGATGAGGCTGATCCCATGGGAATTCGACTCCGGCCTGTCCAATAAGAGTTCTGATCACCCCTAACCTCAGTGATTGATTTGCGTGAATATGTGACCCAACCTGGGCCCATCTGATCTAATGAGTACCAGTCCCAGGACTTTTTCTGAAACTCTCCTTGCATTAAGTTGATCACTTTCAGGTCAGACCAGCCTCCTCATTCTACAACTTCCAGGGGCAAGTGACGAGAGTGTCCTAGGAGCCCCTCCGCTCTGCAAAAGCTCACCTCACCCCTAGCTTCCAAAGCATCTCTGTCAGGAGTAAAATGGGCTGTAAACTCTGTGTGCTCCTGAAAAATCCTCTCACCTACCTGCTTCCCAGCCCTCACTGACCTACCACCACACTGCCTTGAGGGCACTATGACCTACCAATATACACATTACCGGGATACTGACATAGTGACCCATATAGTACAGGGCTCCCAGATCATCCCATGTTCCCAGGATGCTAATCCTCATACTTCTTCATGGGCAACGGGGCACGGGCACCGCCCTCATAGTTCTCATCCCCTTTTCCTGCTACTTCTGCTTTCCATAGAATTTTGTGTTCTGAATATATACAGTCGCTTATTTCTTATTCCCCCCGCCAGCCTTATTGAGATATTATTGACAGGTCACATTGTGTAAGCTTAAGGCGTATGAAGTGTTTATTTGATGCACTTGGGATTGAAAATGATCACCCCGGTAGCTTCGCTGACACCTGGATCACATCGCATCGTTACCACTTCTTTGTTGGGATGAGAATATTCAAGATTGACTGTCTTAGCAAAGTTACTTACACATCTGTCTCTCCCTATTTGAACGTAAGACTTGTGAGGGAAGGGACCTTTCCCGTTTGACTCAGTGCTTAGAACAGTGAGTTCTAAGGATTTAGAACGGTGTGTGGGACCAAGGAGGAGTTCAGTGCACACTGTGTTGATGAATGAATGCTACCCAGAGGGGATAAACCCGCCCAAGGAAGAAAAACTGTAAAGAAAGCAAATGCAGGGCGGGGAGGAAAAAAAAAATTTCTGCTACATTTGTCTAAACCTTGTGTTTTAGTTTGTGAGGGCTGCCATAACAAAATATTATTGCTTAAACAACAAAAATTCATTTTCTCACAGTTCTGGAGGCTGGAAGTCCAAGATCAGAGTCCCAACACGGTTGAGCTCTGGTCAGAGCTCTCCCCCTGGCCTACAGGCAGCCATCTTGTCCCCGAATCCTCAAACAGCCTTTCCTCTGTGTGTGGGCCTGTGTGTGTGGAGAGCTCTCTCTCTCTCTCTTCCTCTTCTCAGAAAGCTACCAATCCCGTCAGATTAATATGACCTCGTGTAACGTTAATTACCTCCGAAAAGCCCTATTTCCAAAAACAGTTACATTGGGTATTAGGGCTTTGTCATATGAATTTGGGGGAGGACACAATTCCATCTAACACCTTGACCCTGGATGTGTCTTAAACTCTTCAGTTACTTATGAAGCAATAAATTCTGTTTATGTCATACCTTAAGCCAGGTTGAGTTTGGTTTCTGAAGTTGCATTTAAAAGAAGCCTAACCAGGGGGCAGCTGGTGGGCTCAGTGAAACACGTGACTCTTGATCTTGGAGTTGTAAGTTCAAGCCCCATGCTGGGTGTAGAAATTACTTAAAAATAAAATCTTTACTGTGGCTCAGTCGGTTAAGCAGTTGCCTCCGGCTCAGGTCATGATCTCAGCGTCCTGGGATTGAGCCCCACATAGGGCTCCCTGCTCAGCGGGGAGCCTGCTTCCCTCTCTCCCTCTGCTGCTCCACCTGCTTGTGCTCTCTGGCTCTCTCTCTTTCAAATAAATAAAATCTTTAAAAAAAAAAATCTTTAAAAGTAAAATAAATAAAGGAAGCCTAACCACCCCACGACAAAAAACCAAGCCGCCCAATTAAGAAATGGACAAAAGACTAAAATAGACATTTCTCTGAGAAGATAGACAAATGGTCAATAAGCCCACCAGAAGATGCTTGACATCATCAGTTGTTAGGGAAATGCAAGTCAAAACTATGGTGAGATACTACTTCACGTGCACCAGGATGGCTGTTATGAAAACGCAAACAGAAAACAGGCTATTATTGGAATAATGATGTAATGTTGATGAGGTTGTGGAGAAGTTGGAACGCTTGCACATGGCTGGTAGGAATATAAAATGGTACAGCTGCTGTGGAAAATGGTATGATGATTCCTCAAAAAAATAAAAACAATCACCGTCGTTCTGCTCCTGGATATGCATCCAAAAGAAATGAAAGCAGGGCCTCAAGTAGATACTTGTACACTCTGTCCATAACAGCATTATTCACAAGAGCCAAAATGTGGGAGCAGCCCAAGGGTCCATTAGCAGAGGAATAGATAGGGGTGCCTGAGTGGCTCAGTGAGTTAAGCATTTGACTCTTGATTTCAGCTCCAGTCAGGATCTCATCAGAGTGGTGAGATCGAGCCCTGTGTTGGGCTCCGTGCTGAACGTGGATCTTGCTTAAGATGCTCTCCTGGTCTCTCTGCCCCTCCCCCAAGACCCCCTCCCCACCATCGCAAAAACTCTCTAAAGAAAGCAAAAAAAAAAAAAAATCCAGATGGATGATACATAAAAGGTGCACAGGCTACAGCATGGGAGAACCATGAAGACATAACATGCCAGTGAAATGAGCTAGTCACGAAATTACTAATACTCTGTGATTCTTCTTACATGAGATTCCTGGGGTCATAAAATTCATAAAAGCTGAAGGTAGAATGGTGGTTGCCAAGGGTTGGGAGGGAGGGGGAAGGGGGCAGTTGGTATTTCATGGGTACAGGGTTTGGAAAAATGGGAAAGTCCTGGAAATGGATAGTGGTGATGGTCGTACAACATTGTGGCTATGGCATTGAACTGTATACCCAAGAATAAGTTTAAAAATGGTAAATATTATATTATGCATATATTGCCATAACAGAAAAAAAGCTAACCAATGAACTGGATCTCAGACCAAGATCATGAGGCTTCGAATCTGTTTTTAACCCTACATTCTTGGGTCTCTTTCCACCACTTACGCTACCCAACTCAAATGCCCTACACATCATTTGTGCTTAATAGAAATCAGGTGAATAAGTGAATTAATATATAAGTGAATGAAAGCACTAACATTTATTTGTTTGTGTAGAGAGAGAGAGCACATCTGCACGCTCATGAGAGCAGAGGGGGAGAGTCAGAGAGAAAATCCTAAGCAGGCTCCACACTCAGTGCAGAGCCGAACACGGGGCTCAATCTCACAACCCCGAGATCATGACCCTGATCGTGACCCGAGCCAAAATCAAGAGTCGGACACTTAGCGGACTGAACTGCCCGGGTGCCCCACTGACATTTATCTTTAATTAGCATGACATCACTGTGACGTAGCATAAGCATCTCCTGGCAAAAGGCCAACATTTTATTTGAGGGTCCTTAACAGTTCAGGAAGTATCATGAAAGTTCAACACAACCTCTTACTTCAGGAAGCCTGGAGGGTCTGTCCCTACCCAGTCACACTTCCCCGTTCAGCACACGAGGGTTTGTTTTCTCTGTGGATGTGTATTTCAAGTGCAACCGCTGAGGAGAAACAGCTTCAAGACAGAGGCACTTTCCTTTGTATCGCTGACAGCTGCTCATTCAGAGAGGTTATGTGGCCAGCTGCTCCCCCAGAGCCTCGGGGTGGATATGGCTGCTGGGGAAAGTTGACCTGACTTTGAGACGCGCCCTAAGCTTTCATTCACCCCTTCACCAAGCCCTGGTGAGGTCTACATTCTCGACGTCTTCAACCTTCTCCATCCTCATTGCCACCACCCTGGGGACAGCCATTGCCATCTGTCCTCTGACTGTCCTCTGACTACTCGCAGGAGCCTGCTAACTGCTGTCCTTATTTCCTGCATCGTCCCCCACATCTGGGGCCATCCCCCACAGAGCAGCCGAGCTATTTTCCAGATCACCAATCTGATTACGTTCTACCTGGTTTCGACCTTCAGTGACTTCCTACTGTGGAAGGATAAAGAGAAAACTTCCTAACTGGTCCTCCTTGGCCCTCTTATGTTCTGGCACCTGTGTAACTGTTCAACCTCATTCGGAAGCACCTCCTGCGTCTTTTCCGGACTCCAGCCAAATGCGCCCGCCCTTCTGTTCCTAAGACACACTGATCTTTCCACCACTAGAATCCTTGTGCGCCCTGGCACACCCTCTGCCCCTTCAACTCTTATTTCTCCTTCAGCTCTCTGTTTGATCAACAACTAGCTCCTGCACTGCCCAGATTCCCAGCTCCTTAAAAACAATGACAATGTTTGCTTTTGCCCATCACTGATGCGCCATCATCTAGCTCCATGCCTGGTGTATAGTAGTTGCTCAATAAACACGTGTAGGAAAAGGAGAAGGGAAGGAGGGAAAGAAGAACAACAGGGTCCCCATCTGGAATGCTGGGACACCATGCAGTTGCTTCTGTGCACAGCCCTGGTACCATTTGACGTAACAGCTGGAGCTCAGCAGAGTTCCGGGGTTCATCTTCGTTTTCTGGGGGCTTGGTCAAATTGCCAAAAGTCCCTAACTTTGGGTTTCTTCCATTTATTTCAGCAGACAGAGGTAGAATTCCTACTAAATGCAGGGTGTTATTAGAAAACTGCTTCTCAGGGTGCCTGGGCTGGCTCAGTGGGTAGAGCATGTGACTCTTGATCTCGGGGTCGTGGGTTCAAGTCCCACATTGGGCCTAGAGCTTAGTAAAAAGAGAAGAAAAAGTGCTTTTCATCTGGAAAGGGTGCCTTCTATAGAGGGCCATAGCAGAATCATAAGGGGGCAGTCTTGCTCAGAGTACAAAGAAACCCCTGGCTAATGTGATGGGCACGTGTTGGGTGTGTGAGTGAGTGAGCAGGCAGATAGTGATAGAGAGATGAACCAGACATTCATGATGTCAAAACACTCTCAGATGTGGGAAGGACGTGGGGTTAGAACTGTACTACAAGCCAGTTGGCCAGAACAGAGACAAGAGGTGCATACAGAGCACAGAGAAGGAGTGATTGATTCCATCTTGGGGAAGAGGGGAGAGGGTTTATTGGTAACTTTGGATCTCAGCCTGGAAGGACAGACCGAACCTCATGGATGGCCCTGAGGGACAGCTGCTTGTCCCTCTTTCCAAGAAAGATGGTGACAGCTAACTAGCTAAAGTTCAGGGGGCCTTCTGAAGCCTTTTACCGGAGGCCCTATGAGTATCAAGTACAGCAGACCCTTGAATGCCACGAATTTATAGTGTGTGGATTTTTCATACTACGGTACTAAATGTACTTTCTCTTCCTCATTATTTTCTTAATATTTTCTTGTCTCTGGCTTCCTTTGTTCTAAGAATACAGTGTCTAATACCTACAGCCTACAAAACACATTAGTTGACTGTTTATGTTGTCAGTAAGGCTTCTCTGGTCCGCAGTAGACTGTGAGTAGTCAAATTTGGGGGGAGTCAAAAGTTTCATGTGCGGTTTTTTTTAAAGATTTTATTATTTATTTGAGAGAGAGAGAGCACAAGTGGGAAGAAGGGCAAAGGGAGAAACAGGCTCCCAATTGAGCAGGGAGCCCGACATAGGATTCGATCTCGGGACTCTGGGATCATAACCTGAGCCAAAGGCAGATGCTTAACTGACTGAGTCCCTCAAGGGGCCCCATGTGGATTTTTGACTACACAAGGGGTCAGCACTCCTAACTGCCCATGTTCAAGGGTCAACTGTCTTGTCTCTTGACAGCAGATAATTCTAATATATTCAACAACACAAGTGGCTGGGCTCAGCTGACCAGTGATATTCCTCCTGTGAACTGAACGAATATAAACTTTTCCCTTCACTCCACAAAAAGATCTCGATTGACCAGCATTATCAGTTTGTGGGAGAAAATATTGCAACAGGGGATTAGCTTGGGAGAGGTTGACTCGGATCTAAAACTAACTGATGATTTTGGCCCTATTTCTTTTCTTACGGAGCCAACCAAGTGTCTGGCACTCTCGGTGACTTTATCGATTCAGACGGACCCCTAGAGAAACACATAAACAAGGGCCAGTCTTTCTGGAACAAGATATGGGGAAGCAGCAAACAGAGATGGTGTTAGACAAACATGGGACTCCAGGTCTCTGGCTGGAGCAGAGGACACTGCAAATGATGCTTAGCTCTTCCTGGGTTCTGGGTGCCAGTCAGAACCAAGACTAAATACGTTGTAGGTATTGCGTCATTGGCCGATGGAACCTGAGGTAGACAGTCTTTGCCATCCACATTTGGTAGAGGCCAGAACTGAAGCACAGACGGACTGCGTAATTCGTCCAAGGTCACGCAATGGTGGGATTTGATCTCATGGCCCACGCTCTTAACCACCATATCAGCCTGCCTCTCAGCCATACAGCTGAAAACAAGGACAGGCAAACCTGGCCATAACAACATTTCTGTCACCTTCTAGCTGTGTGACCTTGGGCCTGTTGGCTAATGTTTCAGGGGCCTTCGTATTGGAATAGGCCCCAAAGCCTTAAACTTGGGAAATGACTCTCATTGGGAAGAATGTGCCATCTTAACCTACTAGCCGGCTGCCTTGCCCAGGTCCCCAGGCCTCTCCCCGGGTTGAGCCACCGAGTTCATCTCCCGCATGCTTGACCAGTTCTCAGTAAGGGTGTGCCTGTTTCAGTAGGCTGAGCTGTGCCAAATGGAGGCCAAGTCTTGGAACACTAGGGCCTTTATTCTAATTCAGTTTCCAGAGCTCAAATAGAGGCCTCCGAGCACCTGTGTGGCTGTCCCATTTTTTTTCTCCCTCATGTGGGTCTTCTCTCCTGCTAACGGAGTACGAGCCCTCACCCTCTTAATCCAGATCCCCCCCTGCACTTTGACTTACGTGTTTAGGCTCCTCTAACACCTTCCAAGTTCTGGTATATGGGTTGCGCCCTGCCTCGCACTTACTGGTCCTTTTTCCCAGCTCAAAAGAGGAGCACTGCTCCTTAGATGACCCTAGGAGCTGGCCCTCTGCCACCTTGAACAGGCCTCTTGATTAGATGCTTTCCTGACCACTTGCCACACCTGCGTCTTTCTAGATAAATTCCCATAGCGTAAAATTCACCATTTTCATCACTTAGTGTGTATAGCTCAATGGCTTTTAGTATATCCAGAAGGTTGTGCAACCAGCACCACTATCGAGTTCCAGAATATTTTAGTCTCCTTATAAAGAAAGCTCCAGAGGACATTAGGCCTGAAAAGCCCACCTGAGGGCTGGAAGGGACGGGGCTCAGCGTAGCGCGGCAGCTTACGTGGGGCCGTCATACGTGAGAGATAAGGGGCAGGCAGAAGGCCATGGCGGCGTGCAAGGTGTCCTACCCCCAAGGACGGCCCCTTGGCATACTGAATATTTCAGGCTGCATGAATTTTCTGACTTTCTTCAGAAGCAGAGCATAAGACCCTCATGTGAGAGGCTCCCTTGCTGTCCTCAGGGGAAAGAGCATCCCTCCCTCTGAAGACAGACAGACGCTGAAAGGAATCTGAGTGAACAGCCCTTGCTGTCTTCCCTAGTTTACTGCTCTTACCTCAGACTGCTGTTTGCATGATCACATTGTCCCACGACTCTCCAGACTTCACCAAACCTACCACAAGCGCTTAGGCTTAACCACCCAAAGAACAAAAGCCAAAAAAACACCACGCTCCTCACTGGTCTTTCTCCATCTCCCTCCCTCCACCCCCGACAACCAATACTGTACTTTCCATCACTGCGGATTTGCCCATTCTGGATATATTTATAAATGCAACCATATAGTATTTGCCCTTTCTTTGTCTGCATACTGTCTTCTCTTTGTCTGTGACTTAGCATAATGTTGTGAAAGGCCGTCCCCGTCATAACACGAGTCGATATGCCATTCCCGTTTATGGCTGCCTAGTAGTCCATCTTGTAAATGAAGGTTTTGTTCATACGTTCACCAGTTGGACGTCTGGGTTGCTTCTA
This sequence comes from Procyon lotor, assembly GCA_028646535.1. Classification (NCBI taxonomy): domain Eukaryota; kingdom Metazoa; phylum Chordata; class Mammalia; order Carnivora; family Procyonidae; genus Procyon; species Procyon lotor. The sequence continues at coordinate 75,283,503 of CM053613.1, forward strand.
CCTTTTGGCATTACGCATAATAGTTCTACGGACATTTGTGTACAAGTTTCCTTTATACGCTTTCAGTTCCACCAAGGAGTGGGTTGCTGGATGGTATGGTAACTGTGCGTTCAACTTTCTGAGGAATTTCTGAGCCGTGTTCCAAAATGACATTTTTCATTCTTACCAGTGACATATGGGAGTTCCAATTTTCCACATCCTTGTCCATGCTTGTTATTGTCCTGCTCAGTATTTCTTGGTCCCGCTGTGGGAGGTTGGGGGGGCGGTTTCCTGAAGTGGGTGATTCCTTGAGGAAAAGATTTAAGCATTCGGCTTTGATGCTAGAACAAACCTAAGTCTGGGTCTGCTCTGCCACGCAGGGTACGAAGGCAGGTATGTTTCTTGAACTATGTTTTTTTTTTTTTTAATCTTAACCCTCAGTTTCCTCATCTGTTAAATGGGAATAATAGGGTGATGGGCCTAATTAAATGGGGCAATGCATATCAAACCCTTAGGATAATGCCCATAAAGTCCTAACTCGATAAATGAAAGCTGTCGTTATTATATCTACCTTCCTTTGCCTACACGTCTAGACTTGCGGTCAGTGGATCACTACGCTGGTCATTTGCCCAGATAACAAATACGTATGGAGAGTCCATCAAGTGCCAGGGGTTGTTTTAAGGAGCTAGGATTAGAGTGCTGTACAAGCAAGAGACCCACGAGTAGGAAGCTAACATTCTGCTAGGGCAAGGGCCATGAGAAGTATGTAAATGTAAAAATAAGGAAGATAATCATAGGAACTAGAAGAGCCTTGTTACAATAAGAGAGGGTAATGTAATAGTGAGCGGGGCAGGGGTCAGCAGCCGCGGCCAGGGGAAGAGGGACACTGCAGAGCTGTTGGAGCTGACCGGAGGGGGGAGGCAGCCACACACGGGTCTGGGGAAGAGAGTTCATACCGACAGACCCTCAGACCTGGAATCCCTGTGACAGGAACAGCTTGGAGGGGCTGAGGGGCTGCGAGAAGTGAGGGGAAGGGGAGGGGGCAGCAGTAGCTCCCAGCAAGCCTGGGACCCTGGACAAGAGCCAGTAGGAGCCGAAGAGCTGCCCAGACCCCGTGCTGGTGACAGCACCATGCCGACGGTGGGGCCCCAGAGAAAGATGTCCGTGAAACTGGGCCAGACCCCGAGTGGGATATTTGGCAGGAGTCCTTGGTACTAAATGTTCTCCGTAGTTGGCAGGAGTCAAAGGCAGTCTCACCGGAGAGCTTCGGCCTGGCGTGCCTCCTCCCCGAACACCACCGTCACTCGCTCCTGGGAAGTCCTGTCCTCGTTTGGATTTCTTTGTACCCAACACCGAGCCCTCGATCACACGTCTGCTGCCGGTGTACCCGTAATAGGACAGCCGCGTGTGTTGGTACAGGTGCTTGCACTTGGGAAAGTTGAGACAAGGAAGCCCGGACCCTCTCTGCCTCTCGGGGAACATTCTGGATGAGGCGGGTGGGGTTGAACACTCGTCCTGTGATGCCACAATGCCCAGACTCAAGCACCGAGGAGGCATCGTAGGGAGCCCGTCTCGCCGTACACGAGCTGGCCGGAGCGCGGCCTGCGACCGCTCTGTGGCCACCCACGTGGCAACGGGGGACCCCGGGAGCACTGGTTGTGCTGCTAAGGCAAGGATTTCAGACGAGGCACGCGTGTGTTTGTGCTCCGGGCTCTCCCACTTCCTAGCCCTCTGGCCATGGGCAAGTTTCTCCAACACTCTGAGCTTTAGCTTCCGCATTTGTGAGACAGACACAAAACCCATGTCAGAGCGGCAGCAAGTATGTGGCCCTGGACCGTGGAGCTGGCACTTAGCCCTCAATTACTGTCCCTTATCATCATTGATTATCATTATTTTTGCTCCTACTCCCGCTATGACGATTTTAAGAGCCTCCATCTAGGAAGGGTCACCATGTTTCACAAAGTAAACGCTGAGGTTGACGGGTGTCCCAAGAAGGGCAGTGGGTAATGCCCTTACAATGGTAAGAATTTGAAGATTTGAAGGAAAGGTTGGCATGGGAAGGGTGAGGTTGAATGAAAGAGTGTTGTTAAACAGCTTCCAAGTATGAAAATTGAAGAGCTACGAAATGAGGAGGGGGACGAAACTAATATTTTCTTGGTGTGACCTACCCTATGCCAAATCCCAAACTGGGGTCTTTACATTTATTATTACATTTAATCTCCATTGCAACCCTCTGAGGTTGTTGTTGTTATTTCCATTTTACAGATATGGAAACAACCTGAGGGACCAAAGGCAAACATTAAGTGACATGCTGGTGTCTTGTCTGACTTTGACACCAATGGCCCTTTCTCTATAGTCTACACCAGTAAAGCCCCAGCTAAACCTATCTGCTTATTCTAGAGATCATGAGCTCCACAGACCCAAGAATATTTCCCCAGACGTTAGAGTTGTGCGGTGGAGCAACCAATCCAGCCCAGGTGTGAGCATGGAAGCCGAATACTAGAATGAGAAAATCTCTTTGTGTAGCAAGAATGCTCTTCTGGCAGAGTGCCGAGGAGGAGGGTTCCTTCTCCTGAGGCTGAGAAAGTCCTCAGGGAGGGGAAAAGTAAGTTGGAGGCCTTTTCCAGAAGAGAAGTCTCAGATGAGGCTCCTTGGGGTCGTCTGCTGGAACGGCATGGAAAGGGCATCCTTTTCCGCTCAGGCTAAGGAAGCCATGGTATGGAGGTAGAAAGGCACGTGCTGCATTCAGGAAAAAACTTGGACCACCTGGACTAAAGGGGCAGAGGATCCGGAGAGGAAAATGACACCCGAGGACAGGATGCTCTGCACGACAAGCTATGGATTTTAGATTCTGTCCTGTAAGCAGTGGGGAGACACTAAAGGCTGTTCAGTAGGTGACCGCATCTGTGTTTTAGGACATCACCTCTGGTGACTGTGTAAATGATGCAGCAGGCAAAGGGTGAAGCCATAAAGCCAGGTTCTTCTAATTGACCCTGCAGCGCACCTGCCTTTGGGACCCCTGGGGGCCCTTTGAGAAGGCAGGGAAAGGGGCATTTCAAGGACGCTGCTGAATCCAGTCCTTCAAAGAGCTCCCACTCCATGACATCCGTCCTGAACTTCTCAGGTACGTGATCAGGAAGCCTGCTGGGGCAAGGGCAGTACCATCAACCTTCATTTCCACTGCACCGAAGGCAAGGAAGGCTTTCTTACTTTGAAACCGTCTCTAGCTGAGATACCAACATTTTCAGGGCAGACAGAAGTGGTTGTCTCCAACAGCTGAGAAGCCTCCAGAATAGGACAGTAGTCCAGGGCCTCCCCCCAGGACAGGCAGGATGAGCAGTATGACCTGGGACAGTGGATGAGGCTCGGGCCTCTGCCTGGCCAGCCAGCCATTCACAATTGCTCATTGAATGCCTGCTTACGCCAGGCCTCGTGATGCGTACTTGGCATGCCAAGGTGAAAGAGGTAAGGTTCCTACCTTCAATAAGGTCACAGTCTAGTGTGGAAGTCAGGACGATGGCAGGCTTTGGGGCGGAGAGGGTGGACCATGAGCCAGGCACTGGGGTCTTCCGTGAAGCAGGCAGATGGAAAGTCAATACAAAACTATGACAAGATGGGAAAGGCATCATAATGGAGATTCTCAAGGATCACTTAGGAGCAAATAGCTCAAACACTCAGGGAGGTAGAATAAATATCAGGGAACTTTTTGTCAAGATCTTACTGAGCATGTAATAAAGTGCCAGGTTCTGGGCTGGGTATCAGCTATGTTAGGAAAAACGAGCAGTCTTGTAATGAGGAGGTTAAGGGCAGGGGACGTGCAGCAGAGTGAAAGCATGAACTATCATGGAACCTACAAGTAGTCAATAAGGCTCAGGATAGGATGAACGACATAAAGTTTAGCATGGAATAGAAGCAGGGGAGCTGGAGAGGTGACAGGCGTGTGATTACAATGGGCTTTCTATGTGATGCTAGCGAGTTGGAACAGCCTGTAAGATCTCGTGACGGGGCACTCTGGCTCCAGCGATATGGTCAGGGGGTCACGTGACATGATAATGCAATACGATCAGACTGTGGTTCAGAAAGCTCTTTTGAACTTCAGTGCTGAAACTGTAGGCAGGGAGAGCTAAGTGGAATTAACATAGAGGAAACCACTGAGTCCCTGAACGAAGGCCAGGGCAGTGGGGATGGAGAGGAGGGGACTGACGGGGGGATGCTTGGGAAGGAGAAAGAACTGGCAGGGCTTGGGGACCCCTTGGAGGGAGGGAGGGAGGAGAACCAAGAGTGAGGCCCATGACGTTGGCCTGCAATCAGGTGTACAAAAGAAGGCAGTCGATGGCCGGACTGGTCCAGAGACTGGGATTTCGGCCGAGAAGAGTGAAATGACAAAAGGGAGGAAGCAAGGATCATTGCAAGATGCTTATGAAGCAATATATGTTTTCTAGCCTGGTTGGAGGAGGAAATGGAGAAGGGGAATTGATCAAATGGAGGCAAAGGGCCAGTAAGGTCAGACACTAGATGCAGCAGGAGTAAAGGAGTTCAAGAAGTGGAAGGACAGGACACTGCGGTGCGTTCGAGGGTATTGGAGTAAAGGTTGGAGATGAAACCTTTCCAGGGTGCGGCCATCCGTGTGAGCGGCTCCGGTGGGAGGGACCGGACTACCGGACAGGTCCCCCTTGTAGACAGACAGGTCAGGATGCTGGCAGGCTTTGGGGTGGAGAAGGTGGGCCTTGAGCCAGGGACTGAGGTCTTCCGTGAAGCAGGCAGATGAAAGCTACAGAAGTGGGTGGAGGGAAGGGCGTGGACTTCTAAGCAGCAGTGTTTGTAGGAGGCTCGAGAAAGTATGGTTTGGAAGCAGAACTGGGAAACCGCAAGTTTGCTTATCGGGGTGGGCCCTGGGCTTCATCCAGAGGACGTGTGGAGAGAATGGGCTTCGTCCGCAGGAGGCAGGGGTGGTGACGCTGAGCCCCCAGGCAAGCGCAGTTTTCAGTCCAAACCAGGAAGGGGACAAAGTGAGGATGAGGATGGAGCGCGAGCTGTGTGGGGCTTGTGACTGGCACTGCCATCTTCACAGTCACCGTGGTCTCTCCCCCTCACCCCTGCAGCCAGCCAGTAGCCACGGCCTGCTGATTCGGATTCATAAGCAGCTCTCGGGTCCCTCCCCGTCCTTCCTTTTCCACCTCCCAAGCCCTAAGCAGGGCTCTCGTGGACCAGCGCAGTGGCCTCCCTTTTGGCCCTTCCCCCCCCACCTCCCACGCTGCACCCCCCTCCATCCTCCGCAGAGCTGACAGAATGTTCTTTCTGATCCCCAATTCTGATCCCATCATCCCACCACCCCCCCTTCCTCCATGATCCCTAAGTTGTTAACAAGACGCAATCTGTCCCGTTTGTTTGGCTTCCAGAGTCATTCATAATTGGTCTCCTGCTGATCAGTTCCATGTCATCTTCTACTGCTCTCCCCCCCCCCCCGGAACTGTATGCTCTAGTAATACTCAATTATTTATAGCTCTCCGAACACATTACTATATTCGCTCATGTTTCCAGATTCTGCACATTCCATTTCACCCGCCTACACATCATTCCCACTTGCCACACCTTGCCCTTGACAGAGCCCACTCCTGAATCCACTCACACACGCAGCCCTTCCCCTGTGACTTTGTCCTTCACTCCCCCGGAGAGCCCAGGGGCCCCTTTCCATAAGCTCCCCCTGAACTGTGCACAACACACCACGAAAGCAAGCAGGCGATTATACTGCCCTAACTGTATGTGGCTGTTCACCTTCCTACTCGGCGCTAAGCTCTTTAGAGGAAAACATTATCGTTTTTAAAAACTTTCGCCCTGTCCCCCCTTTTCTGCAGGGGTCCACTGGCAAGGCCTAAAGGCCACAATCACCCGTTCTTTCATTCATTTATTCAACAAAGCCGTCACAGGTCAAGCACTGCGTTCTGCTCTTTAACTGGAGACTTCTGGAAGGGCAGGGATTGGTTGGATGGCCAGTACTCTGCTGCACAGGCTGAGACTCTTTCCCTCAAAGCATCCCATGCCTAAACCTTGGGGCTCCGGGGAGTTCTCCCTGCCCCTGCCTGGCTGACTATTCTAGCTCCCCCCCCCCCTCCTCCCGGACCGTCCTGCTGTACTCCAGCCAGAACCCGAGGTTTGGCATTAATTGCTCTCTAATTGTTTCAAGTGTGCTATTTTTATCTCCGGAGTACTTTGCACTCTCCTTGCAAATGGCCTGGTCTTTGAGTTTCTCATTGTCACTGTGCCCCCAGCGCCCAGTAAAAGCTTGCTTATTGATTTTCTATGGGCTGTAATTATTTCCAGAGCTGCCCTGGGACAGAGATCTCTCCTGAAATGGGGGCTGCTTCCACGCCCCAGCGATCCCCTCCCCACCCCCAGCACCTCCCACCGGCTGGGGCTTCCACGGGTGTCCCTAGAACCTCTGTTTCTCCTTCTCTCTGTCTCCACCACTGAGGTTCTCTTTTTCTGCCAGTCCTCTTTTTGCATAGGGCTCTCTTGGCAAGAAACGTTATTCTTATTGGCTGCCTTACGATCTATTTTTATCTCTCGGCGCAAAGTATTAAACACTTCTGGGACGTGCTGGGGTGAATGAAGCTTCCACTTTGAATTTCTGTGTTTTCAGTTTTTTCATCTCAAGATACAGTTGAAGGAAAGGAATCTTGGGGGGGAAATGGTACTGAGGTGAGGTTAAGTGGGAAGAGAGGCTTCTTTCTAGAAGGGTAAGCTGTGATCGCTGGCAGGAGGGGCTGAGGGGGGCCATCACCAATCCCCGAGGTTCCCAGCTCCTTGTTAGTCTCAGAAAGAAGACGATAAGGTGTAAGGATGGCCCAGAGTTCTGCTTCAAAAGTGCTTGTTAGAGTTCAGAGAACCTCGGAAGGTTTTCTGAGAATTGCCAGTATTGCTCTCCAGTCTGTCTGAACCTGCCTTGCCTACCCCCAAAGGGGACGGAACCATGGGATCTCGGCTGTCTCTTGGGGCTTTAGGGAGGGCTTTGCTCTTGGGAAGACAGTGAGCCATTCAGATTTACCAGGGAACCCTTAGATGGACGAGGCCGCAAATCCTATCGAGGACAGCGGTGGTGGTGATAATTACTCTTCACGTGGATCCAATAAGGTTTATTTGCCGCCTGCAATGCTGATGGCAGAGCACGAGGGTTAAGGGGCTGCGCTGGGCTTCAAGTTAACCTGAGTTTAAAGCACAGCTGTAGCACTTCCTGTAGTTCGGGCAGGCTACTCACACGCTCTGAGCCTCAGGTTTTATTACAGATAAGTGCGCATAATACTAGCACGTCCACGAGGATTATGGAGACAGGCAAGGCACCGAGTGCAATGCCTGGTGCATAGTAAGTCCTCCATGGATAGCTCATGATATTATGCAAGGGCAACAGTTACCTTCTTCCTAACCAGACGGCAACCTGGTGCTCATCCAAATCCTATGGGAGCCGCCACCTAAGTTATCTAAATAGTGGGACAGTTAAGGGACCGTGGGAACAAGCCCCAGTGAAAAACTCTGCGCACCTGGAGCGCTTTCTGGCGCCCGTTCCTTGTACGCAGCTTCTCCTGACCGCGTGGAACCAGCACGTGGCCCCTGTTTAAGCCCGACTTAAACAGGAGACCCCGAACGGGGCCCTGCGGACCAATCAGGATGAAGCGCCTTTCCCCCTCCTTCCCTTATTAGCCTATTGGACCAAGTGGGAGCAGGTGAGGCAACCTGGTCTATGTAAGTGAGGCCCCTCTGCTCGCGGAGGTCAGCCGAACTCCTACTCTGTTGGTGCGCTGTCTCTGTTCCGCTCGCGCTGTAGTTCTGATAAAATTCTTGTCTGTGCCTCTGACTCTTGGATTCGGCTCAGTTTGGGGGAAGGGGGTCGTTTTTAAGATTTTGTTTGTCAGAGAAAGCAGCACGAGCAGGGGGGAATGGGCAAAGGGGGAAGCAGGCTCCTCGCTGAGCAAGGAGCCCCCATGCAAGACTCCGTCTCGGGACCCTGGGATCATGACCCAACCCAAAGGCAGACGCTTAACCGGCTAAGCTGTCCAGGCGTCCCCGGTTCTGTTTCTATTCCTGCCGCGTCCGAGAACCCGACTCCACCAATAGTAACCAATCTTGTGGGCTTTTGCTGAGTGTCCCACTGGTTAGGGGCGTTTAGGGAGAAAACAGGATGACCCGAGACCCTTGCAGAACTGTTCTCGGTGGTGGGAGTTCACTTGGCTTTTTCTGTGACTAGAGTCTCTGTTGAACAAACTATCTCTGCCCTAAAATATATCCAAATATATCCTCCCCGACCCTTGCCAATCAACGTGGTGATCGAGGTCGTTTATCGCTAGTTTGGCGACATAATGTAGTGCAGGTATAAAAAGCAAATCTGGGAAACACGTGAGACTATCAGTTAGGAAGAGCTGCGGACGGATTTGGAATTTCTGGCTTTGGCGTCGTTATGTTTCTCCAGTATTACCTCAACGAGCAGGGAGACCGGGTCTATACGCTGAAGAAGCTTGACCCTTTGGGACAACAGACCTGCTCGGCGCATCCTGCTCGGTTCTCCCCAGATGACAAATACTCTCGACACCGAATCACCGTCAAGAAACGCTTCAAGGTGCTCATGACCCAGCAACCGCGCCCTGTCCTCTGATGGTCCCTTTAACTTCATGTCTTCTCTGCTACCCTTCAGAGACTTTCCGAAACCAAGATCTTCGAACAGTGAGCCTTGAAGCCGTCTTACCACCCTTGCTGTTTGGAATCCGGTTTCATCGTTCCCCTTGATCATGCTTGTGTAGAGCAATCATGGTAGCCTCCCTCTTAAGGAAACAAGTTTGAATTTTCTTTCCCTTCTGAATCACAGCTAGGTTATTAAAATGATTTGAAAAAGAAAAAGAAAAAAAAGCAAATCTGGGGCACCTGGTTAAGCTTAGGACTCTCGATTTCAGCTCAGGTCATGACCTCAGGGCGGTGAGATGGAGCAGGGGTCGTGTTCCATGGGAAGTCTAAGATTCTCTTCCTCTGCCCCTCTTGCTCCTCTCTCTCTCAAATCTTAAAAAAAATAAGGGGGGGGGGAATGATCTGAAAATGGAAATCCTTGCATTCAAGGGGAATCTCCATTGTATACCAGTAGGCTACTTATTTAGCGCTGCTAAGAGCTTTGGGTTCCTCACGTGCAAAACGGGGTAATAAGAATATATGATCAACACACCGTGCATGAAAAACACTCGGCACAGTTCCTAGCCCGTAGTAATTGGGCAGGAGGTGGTGGTGGTAGTAGCAGTTGGAGGGCGGTGGTAACTGAGGAGCTTGCTTCCTTACTGGGGCACCTGCTACATCTCGCCCCTTCTTTGAAAATGTCTGGAGCTCTTCTTCACACCCAGCACTTAAAGCTCAGTTCGTGCTGACCTGGACTTGAACCCACGTCCGTCTGCAAAGGACGTCCTCTGGGCACCTCAAGTTACTGTCTCTTCAGCTAAGCTGGGCCCAGAAGCACTCAGGAACCTGGCAAAACTCCTTCTGACTGACTTGGCACCACAGGGGGCAAGAAAGCCATGTCAGGGGCGCCTGGGGGGCTCAGGGGGTTAAAGCCTCTGCCTTCAGCTCAGGTCATGATCTCAGGGTCCTGGGATCGAGCCCCGCATCGGGCTCTCTGCTCAGCAGGGAGCCTGTTCCCCCTCTCTCTCTGCCTGCCTCTCTGCCTACGTGTGATCTCTCTCTCTGTCAAATAAAATCTTTAAAAAAGAAAAAAAAAAGCCACGTCAAATGCTTTTTCCCCCAACGGCGGCAGATGCTGCCTTTCACGACGCAGAGCAGACACCGGGCTCCCAGACAAGTTTCTAATTAACGACACACAATCAGTGTCTTTCAGATGTGCATATGTTATTCTCTGCCAACTAATTAATTGCACTAAACATTCCATCACTTAAGGTGGAGCCTGGTGTATCAGAAAAGCCCATCAGAACCAGCCTGGATTCAGAGCTCTAAAGATGCAGAAGTTCCCATCCAGGTTCCACCGAGCTGCAGGAATCTACATGGCCCCTCCCCCTCTCTAAGCTTCTCTAGAAGTAGAGCCAAGGAGACTTTCTAGAAAAAAAAAATGCTCTAAAAACCTTGATTTCAAGCTTTACTACAAAGCTGTGATCACCAAGACGGTATGGTACTGGCACAAAAACAGACACATAGACCAGTGGAACAGAATAGAGAGCCCAGATATGGACCCGCAATGCTATGGTCAAATAATCTTTGGCAAAACAGGAAAAAATATCCAGTGGAAAAAAGTCTCTTCAATAAATGGTGCTGGGAAAATTGGACAGCTATATGTAGAAGAATGAAACTTGACCATTCTCTTACACCATACACAAAGATAAACTCGAAATGGATAAAAGACCGCAACATAAGGCAGGAGTCTATCAAAACCCTAGAGAAGAACACAGGCAGCAACCTCTTCGACATCAGCCACAGCAACTTCTTTCAGGACATGTCTCCAAAGACAAAGGAAACAAAAGCAAAAATGAACTTTTGGGACTTCATCAAGATAAAAAGCTTCTGCACAGCAAAGGAAACAGTCAACAAAGCAAAGAGGCGACCTACAGAATGGGAGAAGATAATCGCAAATGACACTACAAAGGTCTAATATCTAAGATCCATAAAGAACTCCTCAAACTCAACACTCACAAAACCGATAATCACAT
>CM053613.1:75294666-75320576 GCA_028646535.1 Procyon lotor
GCCACTTTGGAAAACTGGAGATTCCTCAAATTTAAAATGGAGCTACCCTATGACCCTGCCATCGCACTACTGGGTATTTACCCCAAAGAAGCAGATGCAGTACAAAGAAGGGCCACATGTACCCCAATGTTCATAGCAGCAATGGCCACAATCGCCAAACTGTGGAAAGAACGAAGATCCCCTTCAACAGATGAATGGATAAAGAAGATATGGTCCATATATACAATGGAATATTATGCCTCCATCAGAAAGGACGGATATCCAACTTTTGTATCAACATGGACAGGACTGGAAGAGATTATGCGGAGTGAAATAAGTCAAGTGGAGAGAGCCAATTATCTTATGGTCTCACGTGCTGAGCATAAGGAAAAACATGGAGGGCATTGTGAGAAGGAAGGGAAGGGGGAATGGGGAGAAATCAGAGGGCAATGAACTATAAGAGACTGTGGACTATGAGCAACAAACTGAGGGTTTTGGAGGGGAGGGGGTGGGGGTTGCACGAGCCTGATGGTGGATATTGAGGAGGGCACATCTTGCATGGAGCACTGGGTGTGACGCATGAACAATAAATCTTGTAACACTGAAAAAATAAACATTTGGGGGGAAAACAACAGTCACGATCATCTCTGGGAGAGTAGAGACCTACACCAAGGCACATAGTAATTACTCTTGGCCTTTGCTGTAACCTAGTTTTCTAGGCAGGAAGGGTGGTCAGCCTCACACAAAAGTGATTGTGTGTGTGTGTGCCTTCTGGGGTGTGGGCTTTACACACACAACCTCGTGTGGTCCCCATGACCATCCTACCCATGAGGAAAATCTCCTTCAAGGACCTCCCACGGGAGCTGAGCCACAGTGTGAATCCAGGCTGATCCAATTTAAAAGACCCAGAATTCATCCTCCTCGTATAGTCCTCCGTTCACCCTGTCTTTTCTGGTTCCCTCACCCCCCTCACCCCCTATTAAAACAGACTTTCCTCTCTCACATCCTGAGGACCCAGCTGCTTCCCTTCTTCAGTGAGGTCTTGTTAACCTGATGAAATATTCTTTGCCGGTTTGTGAGCTTAAGGCTGCCGTTCTCCTCCCTCCTCCCCGCCCCCAGCAATTTAATTATTCTAATAAGAGCCTTCTGGAAAGACTGATCCCCTCCAATCACACCAGGGATTACCTGCCTACTCCACCTCCCCTGGGAACTGCCCTGAGCAACCATGGTGATGGAACTTTCGTGATCATGGGAGCAAAGCCAGAAGGTTCCCTGGGTGCCCGACGAATCGAGATTAGCAGAGCACAGGGTTATAAGGTGGGGACAGGCAGCAGAGGCAGGGAGATGCTGTGGACAGAGCCATGAGGAAATAAGGGTATCATGTGTTCGAGCAGGAGGGCTGGTTCTACTTGGACAGGATAGAGGGACCGGGGAAAACAGAGGTCCCTCCCCTCGGAAAGCCTGCATTCCCTCCTTCCCCTTGCTCTCCAAGGCCTTTCTGGTCACAGAGGCAGCTCCTGTGGTGGTAATGAGTTGCAGGCGGTCGTTTTTTATTTCGCACCAGCTTCCAGGCAGGGAAGGGCTAGCCGACAGGGCCTCATCTGAATCAGCGGCAGGAGGATGTTTCTTGCACCTCCGTATGCCCAGGGTTCCACTTCCAAGACTGCGTAGCAGGTTGCGGCTGGGGAGCACTGTGTTGGAGCCCGGAGAGGGTGCCCATCGTCTAGGCGCCTCCTCACTCGCCTTCTGTCTCTCTGACTCCCTCCCACAGGCTCCCACTTGACTACCAAAATTGGGAGCAGGTGGATAGTAGTTCAGTTAGACCCCGGGGAGAGAGACGTCTCTGGAAAAAGTGATCCTGTGCTTTCTAAATTTGGCAAGACACAGCTGTTGCCACTTCCTGCCCGTCTGCTATAGCTGTGGCTCTGTCCGTCTCTGTCCCGTTTCCACTCACACCCGAGGTCGTGGGGGGGGGGGGTGCCTTCTGGAGACAGCTGCTCTCTGATGCTCTCCGTGCTGGGCAGCATTAGTCTGGGGAAACCTTCTGCGCAGTTGCCTGGATATTCAAGACCTCCCACTTCCCTGAGGGGGCTATTATCTTGAAGCTTTAATTAAAATTGGGTCACCCATCTGTGGGTGATGGGTGACCCCATGGGGCAGCAAAGCCAGCGTCCCTGCGACATCCGTGGAGACTCGGCCCCTGGCTCCTGCCTCTGCTGAATTTTTCATCAGTTCTCTGCTCCTTCCTGAGTTTGCTGTCCTCTTAACAAATCGCCCCCACTGGACACCCTCAGCTCTTGCCGTGCCCTTGCTCCCAGATGGCTGCCACATCCAGGTTCTCTCGGAAATGTGCTGAGCACGCATTTCTAGAGTTGGGGCAAGAGAGAAGTAACACTACAGAGAGCCTGTAACTGACATAAGCCTGCTCATTAGGTAGTCAGTCCTGTTTTTATCATTCCTTTGAGCCATTTCTGTCGCTAGAGGAGCATTACTGATCCCCGGTCTCATTTTCTTCACCGACGTCTTACACTGCTGCTGGACCTCTTCCCCTTTGAGAGCGCTTTCTTCCTTCCTCGTTTGCCCCATCCCCCCAAAACCCCTCGACCTTTTTAGGCAGAATAATTCAGCCACCTCGTACCCCCTCTCTTGGCCACGTGCCAAGTCCTAAGGGATGTCTTCTTACAACCCAGAATGATCCGGCGGGGTGTTCTGCGAAGCCTATTCTAACTTTTCATTTCAATGAATTAAAATTAAGACTCAAAATCTAGTCCTTTAGTGGCTCTAGCCACATTTCAAGGGCTTCATACCCACAGGTGGCTAGTGGCTACTGTGTCGGGCAGTATAGACAGCACAAAGTCCCACTGAGCCGCCCCGCAGCTGAGCCAAGACCAATCCCCCCCCTTCCCTGCAGGAGACGGTGTCACTGGCCATTGGATTAATCCTTTTCCCCGCCGAGCTCATTAATGTGTACTGAGCCCTTTCACTGTGTGAGGTAGTTTTCATGTATTTTGTGTAATCCTTCTAACAGTTCTCTAAAGCGGGTAGCGTTTTTCTCTCTGCACACAGGAGGGGCCTGAATTTCCCACAGCCAGTGCACCTGGTCCCTGTCCTTTCCTCTAAGCCAAATGCTTAGGGGGAGTGATGGGAAGATAACTCGGAGAAGGTTATCTGGGGGGCAGACTGGGTGAGAAAAACGGGAAAGGGCTTGGTCAGCCCCATTGCCAAAAAAAACCCCATTTTTTTTTTAAGATCATATTTATTCACTTGAGAGAGAGTACAAACGGGGGGCAAGGCAGAGGGAGAAGGAGAAGCAGACTCCCCGCAGAGCCGGGAGCCCGATGCGGGGCTCGATTCCAGGATTTCAGGATCATGACCCGAGCTGTCTAAGCTACTCTAGTGGTGTCCCCCGCCGCCCGCCACTGCATATTTTAAATTAAATCTTAGGAGGAACTTTCTTACTCTTAAGGATTCAGTCCCAAAATGGGGTTACTGGCAAGGAAGCTCAAAGATTATTTTTTCCAGGGGACAGAATTTTTACTTTGCTTTGACGAACGCCATTGCTTGTGGTAGCTGGCCAGGCAGAAACCCGTTTGGAGGGGAAGTTCATGAGCCTTCCTTTGAGGGAAACCAACAGTGACGGGAAACCGAGGTGGTTACAGAGCTGGTGATTCCTCCCCCACACCGGCTGCTCCCAGTGCCTCCTCCTGCTCTCTGCTCTACAGAGCGGCCTTCCAGGTCTGAGCCACCCCCTCGTGCTTGGGAAAACCTGGGTTTCTGTAGGCTGAGCCCGGGCCTGACCCAGTTCCATCAGCTCCCAGGGGAGGCCTGGGTTCGATGATGGCACCATCTGCTGGCCCCTTCTCATACCGCAGCCGCGGACTGGCTTCCTTCTTGAAGCTAATACGGTGGTTCTCAAAGTTCCGTCCTCGGAATCACCTGCATCTCCTGGAACGTGTTAGAGCTGCAGATCCTCGGGCTCTGCTTACTGATCAAAAAGTAGTTGGAGTCCCAGCTGCTTGTGTTTACAACAAGCTCCTCAAGTAATCCTGATGCACCCTAGAGCTTTGGAGTCCCTGGTTTAGGAGATCCAACTCTACCATTTATTCATTTCTCAAGTCAACAGTCATTAATGAGCCTCTTCTAGGGAAACATGACCCCCCCTAATAGAAGTAGGATTGCTTGCTGTACCCTCACAGCTGTGTGCAACAGAGAAAGGAAGCATTATGACTACCGTGTTTTCCAGACAAGGCGGAAGTGAGAACAGAAGACTGGCCCAGGACCACACACATAGTAAACAGCAAGGTTGGGTTCTATGCTCAGGTCTTTGCCTGTAAAGCGTGGGCTCATCACCAAACCACCTCTGCATGCGCTGGGGGGTGGAGGTGGTGGGAAGGGAGAAACCTCCCCAAAACATACACCCCTGAAACTCATCACACCACCTAAGCTTGCCAGCAACACTTACAGAGGGTTAGATACTCATTTTACGAGGCTAGAAGATAGACTGTCTGATTGATTGCCGTACGGCTCTCACCGGCCACCTAGCCGGACTGTCCCCATCTCTAACGTGGACCGTACAGAGCATTACTGGGTAGGTCATAGGGGGGCAGGAGAAGACTTACATGTATGTACTGCTTGGGTCCTGCCAAACTTCAGGGCCTCCTAGGAAGGCAGGAGTTTAACTTGACGGCTTAACTGGGGATTTAGAGGGAGAAACAGTGGGGCCAAACAGAAGCGCCAAAAAAAAAAAAAAAAACTGGAAAGAAGAAGAGATAAGAACAAAGGCAAACCCAGGCTCCTCTTTACCGTTTAACAGACTCTGCAGCAGCCCTTCGTGCCTATGACACGCTGTTCATTCACAGCAAATAGCCGTGGAGCCCCTGTTAGGAGCAGGGCCCCCCGAGGTCACAGCCCCCTAACTATAAGGGACACGCTTGTTCGAGGAGGAGACACGTGGCTTTAGCAGGTTTAGATACTCCAGGTTTTAAATTCCCTTGGCAGTAAAAACATGTTCATAAATAGCAGTATTTTTTTTATTTTTTTTTATTTTTGGTAATAATAACAGGAATTGAGGCACTTAACTAAATGCTAGGCAGGGCTCCAGGCCTGAAATGGGACCAGGGTGACTGAGCGAGTTACCACCATCTTGAAAAGTCCCACTTCTGGTCCTTAGCTCTGCAGGCCTGGGAATTGGATCTTATTAGTTTCCTCCCTGTTTATCTGGCTCATAGCTCTCAGATTCCTGGGGAAATACATTAACCAGAATGGCGAATGCGTCCAACTACAGTCGTGAGAATGACATTCGTGACTCAGTACATCTAAGACCTTATGAAAAACCTGTAGGGGGGGCGCCTGGGTGGCTTAGTGGGTTAAAGCTCTGCCTTCGGCTCAGGTCATAATCTCAGGGTCCTGGGATCGAGCCCCGCATGGGGCCCTCTGCTCAGCAGGGAGCCTGCTTCCCCCTCTCTCTCTGCCTGCCTCTCTGCCTGCTTGTGATCTCTCTCTCTCTCTCTCTGTCAAATAAATAAATCTTTAAAAAAAAACTGTAGGCATGTCCCTTGTGGGCATCAAAGCGAGGGGCATTGGGTGAAGGGATTGGGGCATATCAGAGAGCCAATGCTCTCTCATCTTTGGTACTGGAAACGCACCTGGATGGCTCAGAACACTGGCCTAGAGGCTCACGTGAAGGGCTCAGGGTACCCTCTGCCTGATCAAGGCTGGAGACACACCAGCCTTGGTATGGCTGTCCATCCCCTTTTCTGCTTCCTTCCAGGATTTCAGCCAGGCTGCAACGTAGGTCATCTGATTTCAACTTCAGTCTCAAGTCCAGTCCCTTTGACTGGTGCTGTCTTGCTGCACTCCCAGGATTATATTCACAACTGTCTCTCGAGGTAGTTTCACCAGTAGATAAACTCAGTTGCATGTATTTTGTGCTGACTTTTAAGTTCTGTTGGGAAGATGGACTTTTCCTAACCACAATCCCCAATGCCAAGGTTGCCCTTGGAGCTGGCTGGCCCCCAAGACAGCCCAGGCATCTGCTCTCCACCCCAATTTCTCGACCTCTTGTGTTCTCCCCTGTCTTTACCTTCAACACACACGCAGAGCCCGGGAGATCCAGAACCAAACACAGGGGGAGTCTTGGAACCACCTGCTTACTTCTATTTCTCCCAAGAGCTGTTTCTTCCTTATTTATCTTTGTTTTGTGCCCAGAAGCTAGAATAGTTGCCAATACTGGTTACAGATTAAGTCAATAGATGTCTGTTAGGTGAATGGAAAGAGTCCTGGTCTGTGATCAATACATTTAGAGTCTAAAATTGTTTCAACACCATCACTCACTTACTTTGGGATCTGTGACTAATCATTTGATGGCTTTGTGCTCTGTTTGCCGAGACCTAAAGTAGGAGAACCATCCCTCCTCCCTTCCTGCTTCAAAAGAACATTAGGCAGGTGTACTTGATCACTGCCAGAGGTTGAACTTCTGCCAAGTGACATAAGTTCTCCATCACTGGTTCCATCCTAAGAAAGGCAACAAGGCATAAAAGCTTCCGGGCATTAAATACAGGCTTTCCTTTTCCATCAGGTCAGTCTTCTGGTGTTTCAAAACACGAGAAGACCCAACTTGTCCCACCAGGCTCTCGGGAACAAGGTGATGTCTGTAAAGTATTGGATGGCTCCTACTAAAGTTGCTGCTGATGAATTTGCACCGCTGTTTTGGTTAGCAATTGATTCCATGTGCCTGGTTTCAATACTCAGGAAAACATTTTCAAAATAGAGCAATTAGGACTGAAAAAGAGATGTGGCATGAAACGGTTGTTTCTAGAAATGTAGCGATTCATGGCTTTGAGTCAAGGAAGCCCCAGTGCTCGCTGAGATTGTGGGTTCTTCCCTGAAGACCAGGCAGACCTCATGATGCCAGGCCCCTGGGCCAAGAGACGAGGGCCTTGGGCCCCTGCTCCTTCCAGCCCCATGGATAAGTCCCCCCAGGGTGGTTGTCCTTCCGGGGGACATTGACTGGTCAGCCCTGTACGATGCAGGTGACCCTGGCTCCTGTCTGCCCTCTGACCAGCCAAGCATGAACTTTCTTTCACACCGGGAATCTCTGCTCTGAAGAACCCGGAAAGTATAAATCAACTGCTCAGGTTTTCAGTAGGCAAAAATCCATTTTGAAGCCGGGGGCTCAAGTGAATAGAGGTAATAAAGTAGGGACAGTTCATAATCACTACTCCTCTCCTCAAAACATTTCTTGAATTTTCTCTTAATTAATCTCCCTTTCCACCTCTGGCCCCTATGTCCATTTTCCCAGCCCCCTCCACCCTCCTGGACTAAAATACATAAAGAAATGTTTTTCTTATTTAATGAGATTTTTTGGATAAAGTTGTATAATCTGCTTTCTTAATTCTAAAAGCTGCAGAGCTGAGCACTTCGCATTGCCTAAAGGAAAACTGAGCTGCTTTTCACTTATCTGGGGGGAAGGGAGTGTGGGGGAGGGAAAGGGGTGACTAGGTGGGTGAGGAAATGATTCCCTAGCCTTGACAGGAGTCTAAATGTTTCTCCTTGACTTTCAAAATTTTTCGTAATTCAGTGCCACCCTACGTAAGCAACTACCTTTCCATCCCGCGATGCTGGTTTCTAGCCAGAAGAGTCTCCCTAGGGACCTTGACTTTCCGCACCAGTGGCCTCCTGAAGGACAGGCGTGGACTCTGATACTGAAGGGTGGGCCACTTACCAAATCATTCAATCTCTTTGAGCTTCAGTTCCCTTATCTGTAGCTCAATGCCTGGCCGGCCCATGCCTGACCGCAGTGGGAGGATACGATTATAAAATAAAGCTGTGGATATGTGGAAGTGTTGGGGGGAGGGGGGGCGTAAAGTTCTGTGTGAATGGACGATGCTTTATTGCCTGACTTCCGGAATGAGTGTTTCCAATTTCCCGATCACCCAGGTCCCATTCATTCTTCAGTAATCACTCTCGATCCCCTACTTTTATTTTTTCTTTTTATTAAGGAAAAAATTAAATGCACACAAACACAGAGAGAATAGCATAACGAACTCCCAGCTTCCAGGATTGAATCTTAGGGACAATCTTGTTTCACTTCTACTCTTGTCTGCTCCCTGATTATTTTGGAGGGAAAAAAACTCATAAAAAAAAAAAAAATATATATATATATATATATTTAAAATGTATATCTGCTAACTGGTCATTGGATCCTGAGGCTAGACCAGACTACATGTGGGGGTTTTTTGGTAAGGATGTCCACGGCAGGGTCGAGTACTTCCCTGCGCGTCACAACGGGAGGCAGACACGTGACCTGTGGTGTTCCTATTGGGGGGTGTTCACCAACGCTCACCGGTGGGGTCCCGATGCGCCGCCCGTTGAATCTGCTACATGATGAAGCCCCCCATCACGGAAAGGGTTGCTTCTCACGGAAAGGGTTTAGCGCCCACTGATGACTGTGGTGGTTTTGCAATGCGTCAGCGTGGCCAGGCAGGACTAGTTCCCCTGTGTGTTTCTGGTGAGGATGGGACGCGAGGGAGGTTGTTGCGAGGAGGGGCAGGTGGACGGAAGCGGGACCCATTATCACTCACACCCATGTGGCTAGTCCGCGAGCTCCCTCATTGCCAGGAGAGAGCAGCCACGCCTGCGACGTCCCCACCCCGCCTCTGCACCGCCGGGGCCCGCGTGTGCGTGCGTGCGCCCCGCGAACACCCGTACCGTGAACATCAGGGGCCAGAATTGCCGTGGGTTTCAGGCCCTCTTCCTGGCCTCTGCTGCCACTGACATCCGTCCTCCCTTTCCCACCTCCTGCCCCGCGGACTTCCAGCTCGGGCCCCAGATCAGAGCCGTGTTTCATGAGCAGTTGCAAAATGGTCATATTCTGGTTGTAGCATTTCTTTTGCTGAAATTCCTGAGCTGTAGCCTCAACAGAAGAGAAGACTTGGTTGTGTCCCTTCCGTTTTTCTCCTTCGCGAGTTTTCAAAATAACCAGTTGGCTTCTAAGCATCTTCCAAAAGCAATCACTTTCTCTAGTGTCGTTTCGGACTCACGGATTTTAATATATTTGACGTGGCATTGCATCATCATTACTATAATGTTCACGTTATAGTATCACATTCACATTACATATCTCATCTTTGACCAGTGGTAACTCATTCAAGTGGGTTCTTGGATCTTTTGGACACAACCAAAAGATCAAACCAAAAAGATCAACCAAAAGATCAACCAAAAGATGTCAGTTGTCTCTGACAACCTCTCCACCCTCCCATCCAACAGAATGTTCCGGGCTGCCCTTGGATGTTTCCTGTCCCAGCCTTGAAATCAGCATTTATCCAAGAAGGCATGGCTCCTTTTAGTTGGAAATCCAATTTAGAGAACACAATCTGGGCGTAGGGAGGCTCATTATTTTGGGGTTAGTCATGGTTTCCAGAACTTTGCAGTGAACAGAGCGAAGAAATAATGGTGTTTTGTTTTGTATTTTTTAAAGAAAATACATCGTATGTTCTTCTTAAATAAATTTAAGATCATGGGATTTTCCGTTTGGTTCATTCAGTTTTATATTTCTATCTCCTGCTAAACAGCTCGGATCCTAAATATATTAACATAATTATTTGATATATCTTGGTATATACACACACTTAATCTCAGAATAATACTGACATAGCATATAGTATGTAGTGTATAGAATATAATTTATATTCTGAAATATATATGTGCCTATGTACTTCACAGTTTCTATGAGCCTATATACTTGACAGTTTCAGAATAAAGGTACTGGTATTATAATTACTGAAAACAGCTTAAGATTACTATTCTTTTTATCCTTCGGATATATTCTTTTAGGATTGTACAAATTATTCTGTTCTAAAATACTTGAAACAATTACTATCTATCTCTTTTTTTTTTTTTTTTTTTAAGATTTTTATTTATTTGACAGAGAGAAACATAGCGAGAGAGGGAACACAAGCAGAGGGAATGGCACCGGGAGAAGCAGGCTTCCTGCAGAGCAGAGAGCCCGATGCGGGGCTCGATTCCAGGCCCCTGGGATCTGACCTGGGCCGAAGGCAGATGCTTAACGACTGAGCCACCCAGGCGCCCCTCTCTCTTTTTTTTCTTTTAAGTAAGAGCCATGCCCAACAGAGGGCTTGAACTCACAACCCTAAGACCAAAAATCACATACTCCACTGGCTGAGCCAGTCAGGTTTAAACCATCAACTTGGTATACATTTAAGTTCATTTCTTTCATTTTGCTCTCAATGTTTCGTTTTGCTCTCAACGTTTAGGGATTGTATTTATGTTTTTTAATTTCCTTTTGTAATTATAGAAGACATTAATATGGTTCCAAATTCAAGTGTTTAAAATTAGATACTGTGTTGATTTAAAATTTCTCCACAAATGCTTTAACACACCCTTCAAAAGGTCCAAGCCCCGCTCCCCGTGAGTATCAGTATCTTGCCTCTAACAAAGTAAGATATAAATGGCAGTGTGTGACTCTGAAGACTAGCTCATAAGAGGCATTACAGTTCCTCTGCTCTTTCTGGATAAGCGGTGTTAGAGGACATTGGCTTCCCCATGATGATGAGGTTCAAGCAACCCTCTGCAGAAGTGAGGTCCAGGTGGTGAGAAATCGAAGCCTCCCTCCTGCCAACAACCATGTGGGGGAACCATTGTGTGCGTGGCTCCCCCAACCCGGTCAAACCTGTTGATGACTGCAACTCAGACCAACACCTTGACTGTCATCTCTTGAAACACCGTGAATCCCAACCACCCGGGCTGCTCCTGAATTCCCCACTCTCAGAATGTATGTGCCAGAATATATGTATTCTTATTTTAAATGTATTCTTTCCATTCCTGTCTCTTCCATCTCCCTGAAGTTAACCATTTTTTTCCTTGCTAGTTTGTCCTTCCGCTGGTTTTTATTTTCTAAATATAAGCAAACAAGTACATATTTGTATTATCTACCTTCCTTAGGTAAAATTTAGTCTATTACACATTCTCCTGAACCTTGCAGGGTTTTTAAAAAGATTTTATTTATTTGAGAGCATGAAAGTGAGAGCAAGCAGGAGCGGGGCCTGGGGGGAGGGGGCGAGCAGGGAGCTGGAGAAGCAGGATCCCCGCTGAGCAGGGACCTTGACCCGGGACTCGATCCCAGGCCCCTGGGATCATGACTGAGCCGAAGGCAGATTCTTAACTAACCGTGCCATCCAGCCTCCCCTGAACCTTGCAGTTTTCAATGAATGATGTTTAGTGGAAATTATTTTAAAGCTGAATGGAGAGTTTCTCATTCTCCTTAACAGTTGATTAGTACTCCATTCTGTAGATGAACCACAGATGAGCCAACCTATTCGGAGCTGTGTTGTTTCCAGTCTTTAGCAAACAGTGCATATGAAAGAGGATGGGTGTGTGTTTTCAGTTTTGCTGGTTTATCTTTGGGATCGGTTCTTAAGTGCACTCTTCTTGAAATTTTGTTTCCTACGACTTCCGCTCTCCTGGCTCTCCCTTGTTGCCCCCTCCTACTTCAGAGTTTATTCCATATAATTTAGCACGTATCTGTGCCTTTATTTTGTAATTCTGAGCTTTTAAGATCCACATGGATCTTAGTTTTGCAGCTAGGAGGCTGTGCTATGGGAACCCATGGAAGGCAGTCACAATGCCGCTCCACGGCTGTCAGGAGACCGGGTTTAAGGCTGAATCTGTGGGGATTAAAGATGTGACCTAGAAAAGGAGTTGGAGGGCGGTGATGAGGATCAGAGTACGCCAGAATGAGAACTCTCTTTCAGTAGGTATTCCAAACATGAAGCAACTCTTCTTGGAAGAGAGAAAAATGTTCCGTCCCACTTCTATCATGATGACAAGCAAGGTAATGAAGATTACCTTGAAGAATAATGTGGAAGATTATTAAGATCTAAGATACGAAATAAAGAGATTAGGGAGAGAATCCTTTCTGTGCAACCCAGCAAAGCAGGCAGCAAATACCTCCCCAAGCACAGTGGCTGTAAGTGAAATCTCTGCAGAGACGTTATATTTAAAATGAACATAAAAGAATCATTCAGTCACTTAAGCATCTGCCTTTGACTCAGGTCATGATCTCAGGGTCCTGGGATGGAGCCCTGCATTGGGATCTTCGCTCTGCTCAGCGTCTGCTTGTCCCTTTCTCTCTGCCCTCACCCCCGCTCATGCTCTCCGTGAGTGTCTCTCAAATAAATAAATGAAATCTTGAAAAAAAAAAAAATGAACATCTAGAATTGTGGGAGCAAAGATGAAGAGCCTATAGCCAGACAGCGATTCCCTAAGGGATGGTCGTCCTGAATGTCTCAGGACAGAGGTGCGGTGGGAGAGTTGGGGGGGGCGGTGAAGGGCAATCGGGATCCCAGCCTGTGAACCCCATCAGCTTGATCAACCCTGGTGACCAAACACGGGTTCGCCCAACCAGATCCCCTCTGCACCCAGGAGTGAGAACTTATCAGTTAGGGCTTGAAGAAGCATCAGCCCCAACAAGAACGGGAACGGCCCAAACCACAGAACTTTGAGAGAACTTGAAAAAAGCAAGGCAGCCAAAAGACAGAACAAATCAAGCCAAACGCTGCCTGGACCACAGTGAGTCTCACTGTGTCCGCAGGTTGCAGGGAGTGTCACAGCCTCTGTATCCAGTCTCGCATCTACGGTTGTTTCTATTTCTGCCTAACTTCGCGATCTAGAAAGCTGCATGGAGTTCTCATTCAGGATGCGTGCTGAGTCCTTCCTTGTTTTCATTTGGTCCTTAAATATTGTGATATAGCTAATGAAGGTGGGGTCTGTTTTAGACCAGATTCTGTTACTCACTGTGGGCAAATCAAGGAGGCAGTGTCCCTTTGCAGTGTGGCTGGGAGCAGATCACTCACTACCTGGTACCCTTTGCAGAAGAATAATGACAAGCACGTGCTACACAGCAGATTTTCAATGAACCCCTGATACACTGATCAGATCCTTAGCTTGAAACTTTCATCACCATTCTGTTCTTATCCTCGCCTTTCTCCCCTGCCTTCATGTGAGTTAAATGTCAAGTGCGCCTAGACCTTTAGGCAATAGATGAGCTCCTTCCAAAGTTGCCTGTGAATCTACTTTTTATTATCTTAAAATATTTTTATACACAATGTGCAAGTCACTGATGATGCAAAAGCATGCCTGTAATGGACATAATTCCTGCATCTTAGAAATTGATTGTTTCATCGGGGAGACGAGTACACACGCAAAGATAAAGACAATCCTCGCTAAATGATTTCAGTAGCTCAGGCGTTCACTCAGGGTGTTGCCTGCTGGAAACACCACTCAGGGGCCGGAGAGCCAGCTGAATGTTGAAGGACCTGATGACAGATAAATGGAAAGGAGGGAGGAGAGTTTTTGGCAGGAAGGACTGTGTGAGCTAAATCGAGAAACTGGTAAGGTGCCATGTTGATAATATTAGCTGTGGTGAGGAGGGCGCGGGTAGCCTATCCCATCAGAAGGGAGGGTTTTGCAGCAGGAGGGGAGGAGGGTGAAACTCAGAAGAAGACGAATAGGGCAGCGATGTGTAGGATGGAGTGCAAAGAGGAGACTGGAGGCAGGCGGGCTGATTCAATGTCTGCAAATAGAATCACGGTCTTCACGCCGGGGAGCCCAAAGACAACTGATCATCTCCAAGAAGCTTCATCTTTATTGCCGATTGAATTTTAATAGGGCTTTAGCCTCAAGGGTTCGTCCACATTTGACCTCAGCATCTGCATATCAATACTGGCGTGGAGCAGGGCGGAAATGTTTAAGAGATAACTGATGGCCAGTTCGTTGGTGGCTGGCAAATTTCAGGCTTGCACACTGGGACTGCTCAGTGTGGGCGCACGCCTGCACGCCCCGCCTGTGTAACCCAGGGGAGCCCGTCCTTGTCCTGGGTTGCTTTCTGTGTGTTTCAGGAATGTGGGGAGGCACAGAGTAAAACAGATTGAGTGCCTCGTAAGAGCGAGGCTTTTCACATGCACCATCGTACTCCATTTTCCCAGCCATCCCGTCCGTGGTATCGGTCCCAATTCACAGATCAGAAAACTGAGATCTGAGCAGCAAAAAGACCCGCTTTGAATTACAAGCTAGTAAACGGCAAGGCCAACATACAGACCTAGTTGAGGCTGACTCAAAGGCTGAAGTTCTTTCCTCAACCCCGCGCTGTCACACTTGGAGAAAAATTGTGGTAGATTTGGAGGTGGGAGGAGGGGTGGTGATGCAACATTTGAAGTGAGAGGGAGTAATAAACACCCATTACTTACTGTCAGAGGGGAGAATTGTAAAATAGTGCAGCTCTAGCTCAGCTCTTCCTTGCCCTTAAGCTACAAAAATTGTCTACTGCTGGGAAATAAGGGTTTTCCTCCATAGTTATTTATTGTAAAGAATTTTTTTAAATTCTTAATGCCACTAAATCGCTATTACTGCTCAAGGTATTAAGATGTTCTGCCTGGGGGCTGCTTGGGTGGCTCCGTGGGTTAAGCATCTGCCTTGGGCTTAGGTCTGATCCCAGGGTCCTGGGATTGAGACCTACAAGGAGCTCCCTGCTCAGCAGGGTGTCTGCTTCTCCCTCTCTCTCTGCTCCTTCCCCCGCTCGTGCTCTCTCCCTTTCCACCTCTCTCAAATAAATAAATAAAATCTTAAAAAAAAAAAAAAAAGAAAGAAAGATTTTCTGTCGGGGCCGAGACCTTAACAGAGATATCTCCAAAGAAAACAACTAGATGGCCAACAGACACATGAAAGAAATGCTTAACGTCATTCATCATCAAGGAAATGCAAATAAAAACCACACATCAGATATCACCTCACACCCGTCAGAATGGCTAAAATCAAGAAGACGAGACAAGTGTTGGCGAGGATGTGGAGAAGAAGGAACCCTCGTGCACTGAGGGAGCCCCTGTGGAAAACAGTATGGCGGCTCCTCAAAAAATTATAAATAGAACTGTCATGCAATCCAGTAATTTCACTACTGGTTATCTACCCAAAGAAAACAAAAACGCTGATTTGAAAAGCTACATGCTCCCCTATGGTTATTGCAGCGTTGTTTACAAGAGCCAAGAGAAGGAAGCAACCTAACTGTCCATCCATCGATGAGCAGATGAAGATGAGGTATGTGTATACAATGGAACGTTTCTCAGCCATAAGAAAAGCATGAGATCTTGCCATTTGCAACAGAGGCTATAAATGCTAAGTGAAAGAAGTCAGACAGGGAAAGACAAATAACCCTACGATTTCAGTCGTCTGTGGAATTTAAGAGACCAAAGGAACAAACAAAAAACCAGACTCTTAAGGACAGAGAACAAACGGGTGGTTGCCCGCCAGAGGAGAGGTGGGGGCGGGGAGAACGGGCGAAATAGATAAAGGGGATTAAAGAGCACACTTATGAGGAGCCCTGAGAAATGTGTAGGATTGCTGAATCATTGCACTACACACCTGAAACAAATGTGACTCTATGTTAATTACACTTTAGTAAAATTTTTTTTAAATTAAAAAAAGATTTTCTACCTGAAATGCCCCCCATATCCTTAACTCATTCTTCAAAATGAGTTCGCCTCGACATGGGCCCCTCATCTGAATCCTGTCTCAGTGCCTTTCACAGCCACGAACTCCTCGTTCTGTCTGCAGCACCTGGGCAGGGACTCGGTATTATCAATTCTAGAAAGAGCAGAATCTTATTCTGCCAGCCTCTCCCGAGCCACATGTGGTCCAGAGCCTCTCAATAAAGTTTTCCTAATTTTTCTCATCGGTTTACTTCTAGACAAACTGAGTAAAGGGGCTGTAGATCAATACCCGTGACTCTTTTGCCTCCTGTCTCTTTCCTCTCCTCCCTGGACAATCTTTTCCATCTTGACCATCCCTCTGTCCCCTCTGCCAGGGCCCTGACTCCATCCTGGAACCTGAAAGGGAAGATTATGCTCTGACTGCTCTTGGGCACGCTGGAGGGGTGGTAGTCGGCTTCTGTGCCTGGTCTTGGGGGGCCATCCCCTCGAATGGGGCCCACAACAAAACAGGCTGAATAATAGACTTATAAAAAAGTTACTCAAGCCATTTGGATTCTCCTGGGTTGGAAATACAGTAGATTTATAAGGATTTTTTTTTTCATTTATTTCTGTTGTTGACAATATTTCTAGCCTCTTAGCATAACTTTGACACATGTATAGTTTTTCTTAACCAAGCCAGAGCCATGGGAATATTACATCCCCTGGCCACCATCTGGGACACGCACAGAACCCCTCGGGTCAACGGGTGTGACACACTTGCGACTCTGTGTGACCTGCTGGTAATGCAATATTGTTCTCCACCAGATGGTTCGGAGCTGGTTGGGTATAAACCCAGAGTAGCCTGTGGCCATCCTGTCATCCTGTGGGAAGGAGCTGAGAAAAAAGTTCATAAAGAGGAAGGCACAGAAAGAGATATAGAGAGTGTCTCTTTTGCTTGAGACGTAGCGTCCACCACGCCTGAAGCTAGGTGCTGCCTGGACTTTTCAGTTTGGAGAGCCGACACCTCTCCTTTGTTACTTAAGACAGTTGAAGTTGGGTTCTTATCATCTGTAACAAGAAGTTCCCACAGTGCAGTTATGATGATCAGGAAATCCTTATCTCTCCAATCAAAGCTCCCCCTGCGCACGAGAGAGGAAAGAGGGTGAATGGGAGCAAGAAACCCGGTTCTGGGCAATCATATGGTAATAATTTATCTATGTGCCTATAAGACGACGAGTGCCTCGCCAGCCCGCATCCCCAGAGCCGAGCACAGTGTGTAAACAGAATTAAAACCCAAAAAGTATTTATTGGTTGAATGCACTTGGTTTATCCATAGTTTCTAAGCTTTGGAGTCAACTCAGCCTGTTCAAATCCTAACTATTATTTACTCACCATGTGTTTTTGGCCAAGTGACGCCACCTTTCCGATTTTGATTTCCTTATCTGTCAGATGAACGCACTAATAATAGTACCGACTGCCCGTGTTATTGGGAGAAGGGGAAAGATCATGCACGGAGCATATCCCATAGTAAATATGCAGCGATAGGCGCCGGGTCTTGCTATTATCAAACAAACGACAAGGGTTGGGACATAGGCTTTTGCATATTAAAATTTCTATAAAATGCTATCTGCTATAATGACATTTTAATGTATCTTGGTTTATTATTAAATTTATGTACCAGTTAACCCTGAGCAACGTGAGGGGGAACAGACCCCTCATGCAGTTAAATTCCTGTATAACATTTTTTTTTAGAAGAGTATTTATTTGAGAGAGAGAGAGAGAGAGAGTGAGGGGCAGAGGGGGAGGGAGAAGTCGGTTTCCCACTGAGCAGGGTGCCTGACGTGGGGTTCGATCCCCGGACACTGAGATCATGACCCGAGCCAAAGGCAGACACTTAACCCACTAAGTCACCCAGGCACCCCCTGTGTAATCTTTGCCTCCCCCAAAACTTGAGTACCAATAGCCTGCTGTTGATGGAGAAGTATTACCAATAACATAACATTACCATAACATAAACAGTCAATTAATACCTATTTCGTATATCGTATGCATTATATAGGATCGTTACAATAAAGTAAGCTACAGAAAGAAAATGTAGTTATCAAAAAAAATACTGTACTTATTGAAAAAAAATCCACACCTAAGTGGACCCGCGCAGTTCAAACATGTCATAGAAAGGTCTGCTGTCTAGCTGTGTGATCTTGGGCAAGTTACTTAACTTCTCTGAACCCAGTTTACCTCAACTGAGTCCAGATCTACTCTTGCACATATTCGCGTTTACATAAATACCACAGGACATAATAAAATGCCCCACTGGGAGGTGGCAGGTGGAGCAGGCAGCCTGTAGGCTGAGCCTCAGGCATCCATCCCCTGCCTTAGTGCTTTCTCTTCACAAACACTACATTTTGGCCAGCGGACGTCCTCTGTTACTTGGACCCCACTCTGCCTGCTCTCACCTTCTAACCTTTGCTCCAGTCCTTGCTCACCCACATTTTAGAGAGTCTGACGGCCCTTTTAATGGAGCCTGGTGGCTCTCTCTTTCATAAAGGCTTTTTGTTGTTGTTGTTGAAAAGACTTTTATTTTTTTCCCCCAAATATGTTTACTTTATTTTTTCAATGTTACAAGATTTATTGTTCATGCACCACGTCCAGTGCTCCAAGCAATACGTGCCCTCGTAAAGGCTTTTCTGACCTTTCCTTCCCCCCAATGCCACACTTCACAGCAAGTATTTACACCTTTCTTGCGCCCTCTATATTTGTACATTGTATCGTATCGATTGTATCATGTCTCATCTCCTAGAGGGCTCCAACTGCAGATTTGAATAGTTAATGCCAATTCGCCTTTGCAGCATCTTCTGTGCCAGCACACAATGGTGTAAACAATCATGGGTGCTCAGTAAGTATCAGTTGAGTAAATGATGCTGGGAGAAAGCGTATGAATGAATGGAGGATCATGAAAATAATTAAATTTATGTTCCTACTTCCTCCTTCTTGAATGATGGCCTTATCCGTTGCCTTCGATATACCCCTTTAAGTCGTATTTCCAGGATTCTGGGATTCATTAGTGAATTCATGAACAACGGACCTCAAAGAAAATTCCAAATCCGCAAAAAGGAGCGTTTCTATTCTATTAGCGGTATAGCATTAACACAATTATAATGGTAAAGTCTTTTACAAATTGTGTCAGTTATGCTGCCATCCATCCATGCAGTTAGTCGGTCATTTATCCAAAAAAATGTTAATGTTGGTGAAGATATGGAGAAAGGGGAACCCTCTTACACTGCTGGTGGGAAGGCAAGCTAGTGCAGTCACTGTGGAAGACAGTGTGGCGATTCCCCAAAAAGTTAAAAATAGAGCTTCCTCTATGACCTAGCAATTGTACTACTAGATATTTATCCAAAGGATACAAACATAGCAATTCGAAGGGGCACATGCACCCCAATGTTTATAGCAGCAATGTCTACAATAGGCAAACTATGGAAAGAGCCCAAATGCCCATCGACAGATGAATGGATAGAGAAGATGTGGTATTTATATACAATGGAATATTACTTAGCCATCAAAAGGAATGATGTCTTGCCATTTGCAACGATGTGGATGGAACTGGAGGATATTATGCTAAGTGAATTAAGAGAAAGACAAATACCCTATGATTTCACCCGTGTAAAATTTAAGAAACAAAACAGATGAACGTAGGGGAAGGGAAGGAAAAAAAAACAAGATGAAAACAGAGGGAGGCAAATCATAAGAGACTCTTAATCACAGGAAACAAACTGAGGGTTGCTGGGGGGGATGGGAAGGGAAGGATGAGGTTACTGGGTGGTGGGCAGTAAGGAGGGCACTTGAAGGAAAGAGCTCTGGGTGTTATATGCAACTGATGAATCACTGAACTCTGCCTCTGAAACCGATAGTACATTGTATGTTAATTAAATTGAATTTAAACTTTTTTTTTTTTTTAAATGTGTTTGTCAGCTGAAAAGAGCACCATGGAGGGGGGTAAAATAAACACGACTGCGTGATTCCTGCCTTCACAGTCCATCTGGGAAAACAACGAACTAGTGACAAGTTCACTAAGGCAAGGTGTTGGAAGACAGATCCCTGCAGAGACGGGAGTCCAGGAAGCCTTGGCCTCCTTTAGGCAGTATTGGCCAAAACATTTCAAGCGAATGTACAGATAAAGGAATTGAAATCCACTATGATTTGAGGGTTGAAAATAATTTCAGGCGCTGCCCCTGAACTCAATGTTTTTTTGTTTTTTGTTTTTTTTTCTGAACTCAATGTTTATTTGCAATTTTCTAGATTGGACAAAAGCCTTCTCTAGCCTAGTAGGAGATGGAGAATGACTAAAATGTCAGTAGAACTGCTTTTGAATTTCCATGAAATTAATAGGTGTGGTTCTGTATTTTCCTTGCCAACCTGCTCGGGTAAATCTGAGAAACCATTCCCAAGCTGCGTGTGCCCTAATAACTCGTGTGTTATCGAGTGACAGACACACGGGCATTTTGGTGCTGGGGCTGTGTTCCCACGAGGGAAACAAACCTCTGGGATCCATCCCTGACCCTGATCCCAGAGCTGAGTGGTCCATTCTACCCCGTCCGCTTCTCAGTTGTCTGCAGGTTTCCAAGTACCAACCCCAGGCTAGAAAGAGACTGGAAATCATTTCAGGTCACATGCCACAACCCGGATGAACTTTGAGGACATGATATTCATGAAAATAAGCCAGTTGCAAACAGACAAGTACTGTGTGGTTCCAGTTACGTGAGGTACCTCGAGTTGTCAAGGGCGCAGAGACAGAAAGTAGACGGGCAGTGGCCGGGCGCCGGGGAGGGAGAAATAGGAAGTTGTTATTTGATGGGCGCCCACCTTCTGTGTTCTGCAAGATGAAAAGCTTCCAGAGAGCTGTCGGCACAACAATGTGAATGGGCTTACAACCCAAATCGTACACCGAAAAGTGGATAAAATGGTTATGTTTTCCTCTATGTGTGTTTTACCACAATCAAAAAAAATCATTTCAGCACTTCTTCTGTCTTCAAACTGGACAAAACTTTAATGTGCCCTCAACAGATGGGAATTTCCTGGGTATGGAAACATCTGGAGAAAATAGTCCCCGATCTGCTTCTGGCAAGCCTGCCTGCTGGGCTCTCGGTCCTCCTTTATGAGAACTTCCATATTTAAATACACCGGAATCCCTTTGGGGCAGTGTGAGCCTTTTTCCAAATGTTGGCCCCCCAAAACCCCCAAGAAACAAAAAGCCCCAAACCTAAATTCACCAACTGTGGGCACATCAGAAGGCAACTTTGGAAATCATTGTATGTTTCCTTTCTCTCTCCCTTTCTGCCAGGCGGAAGCAGGAATGGGGTATTATTGGCTTTTGGGGTCAGACCAAGTCAGACAACCATTAAAAAAAAGAGGAGTCGTGAATGACAGTGAATACTTATAGTCAGGCACATTTGTGGGTGCTTTTGCATATATTAACTGATTTACTCCTTGTAACAACACTGCGAGGCAAGCATTCTTTTTTTTTTTTATATTTGAAATTATTTCATTTTTGGACATATGTGAAAAATGATATACATAAATTTATTAACAGTGGTTACGTCTGATATACATAATCATGGGTTATCTTTATTTTTCTTATTTTTTTATTCCCCAAATACGTTTATTTTTTCAGTGTTACAAGATTAATTGTTCATGAACCACACCTAGTGCTCCATGCAATACGTGCCCTCCTCAATACCCAGCACCAGGCTCGCCCAACCCCCCACCCCCTTCCCTCCAAAACCCTCAGTTTGTTGCTCAGAGTCCACAGTCTCTCTTGGTTCATCACCCCCTCCGATTTCCCCCATTCACCCTTCCTTTCCTTTTCCCAATGCCCTCCATGTTTTTCCTTATGCTCCACACGTGAGAACATAAGATAACCGACTCTCTCCACTTGACTTATTTCACTCCACATAATCTCTTCCAGTCTCCTCATGTTGACACAAAAGTTGGATATTCGTCCTTTCTGATGGAGGCATAATATTCCATTGTATATATGGACCATATCTTTATCCATTCATCTGTTGAAGGGCATCTTGGCTCTTTCCACAGTTTGGTGACCGTGGCCATTGACAAGGCAAGCATTCACAACTGCCACTCCTATTTTGTTGACGAAAAGATCTGGCAGAAAGACATTAAGTAAATCACCCGAGATCATACTCCAGAAAGAGGAGGAACCGGGACGGAACTCCTCGAAGTCTAGTCTTGATGATGATGCTCTGGAACCCCGGCCAGCACAGCCGAGACAGCCGTCATGTAGGGCCCCCATACTGTGTCCTATGCTCTGGGGGATGCCAACCCCACCGGGCTGCACCTCTTCCCATGGGGAAAGGAGTCTATGGGCCAGGAAGCTCTGACCACCTGAACCCCGTACCAGGTGCCCTCACCCCAGTGTCCTCTTCCCAAATGGTCCCAGACCCTCCTCAGGGGCCTGCACTACTTTTCTCAGGTCACCCTTTGGGGGTGCACATGGGGACGGAGCCCGGGTGTGTGGTCTCAGGTTTCCTCACGATGGAGGTACGACGGAGGTCAGAACCAGCAGTGAAAAAGGAAGGGAGGGGCACCTCGATGGCTCAGTCAGTTGAGTGTCTCCCTTTGGCTCCAGTCATGGTCTTGGGGTCCTGGGATGGAGTCCCACTTCGGGTTCCCTGCTCGGCGGGGAGTCTGCCTCTCCCTCTCCCTCTGCCACACGCCTTGGTTGTTCTCTCTCTCTCTCTCTCAACTCAATAAATAAAAACTTAAAAAGAAAGGAAGGAAAAAAAAAAAAAAGAGAGAGACGGCCACAGGCCGGGGTCAGCAGTGGCCAGAACGTCCCTGGGCCACCACATTCTGGCCCAGAACTCCAGGAAGTCTGCGAGCTCTAAACGTGCACTAGGCCCTCCAGGTCACTGCTGTAGAGATTTGTTTGTTAGGCTAAGAGAACAGGACATACTTTAACAGTTGATTAGCTTGTTCCGGACTTCCAATATTCAGAGACAAGCGTTCCTTTACTGCCTGTCTTGCCCGGGCCCCCAGAAGTTAGGGGTGGGCCTGCCCCTGGTTAGTGGGCTCCCCGGTGGGGGCCGGCCCCTCTGGAGTACTCCCTGCGTGTCGGGGGGCGTCGGGAGCAAGCGACGTATCTTCCCATTGGGTCCTCATAACAACCGTCCACGTAATCACCCTCCACGTGCCGGGGTGGCTGCTTCACCTCCCTTGACCCCACGACGAGACTGACCTACAAAACAAACCAGTCAATCACTCTCCTGGAGGGGCTCTAAAATCCTTTAAAAACACCAACCAGGGGAAGTGGTAGACCTATTTCGATGACTTTCAGATTATCCGCTGTTTTTTCCTCTCCCGACACGTGTCCTGCTAGATGTTCATTTTGCCTCTTGGGATGCCTTCACTCTTCTGAACACACAAAGTGGGAAAGCCGTTGCCCTTTTCTACAGGCATGTGTTACAAAAGTAGTTACCAGGGGCGCCTGGCTGGCTCAGTCGGTTAAGCGTCTGCCTTGGCTTAGGTGATGATCCCAGGGTCCTGGGATCGAGTTCCGTGTCCTCCTCCGGCTCCCTGCCCAGTGGGGAGGCTGCTCCTCCCTACTTCTGCTCTCTCACTATCTCTGTCAAAAATAAAAGGTAGTTACCAAACCTATCAGCACGTTGATGCTAACGTGGGGCCCTGCTGGGGGATTAGGAATCTCAATGGGTCTGCAAATCTAGGACCTCCCTTCCACGGAGATGCACGGTGGTCAGGAGGCACCAAGCCGAGAGAGGACCCGAGTGCCGCGCGATTATTAGCCTCACTGTTTCCTTCTGCCCATAACCATCAGGAAGCATAACCTGCTCTAAGGAGAGAGAGATCTTCCCCTACAGGGGACTCTCTAGTTTCTCTCTGGTGCCCCAGGCGTGGTCATCATGGAGATGGAGAGAGCCAGGGCCGCCTGAAGAGCACTCACTGTGTTCTAGCTCTCATTTAATTGGCTTTTTTTAATACAAAGCCATCCTTGGAGCGTGGATGGGTGGGCTTTCCACAGACCCATTATCAATAACCGCGTGCCAAGGCCAGCCTGCTGTGTCCTTTTACTTAAAAATAGGAAGAGGAGGAGGAGAGGTTGAGCGGGGGCGTGGGCAAGGGATGTCTTGCTTTTCTTTTTTTCCCTTAAGCTTGAATCTGAGCATTTGCCTCCGGCTTTCTCTCTCTCCGACCAAGCAAAAAATCGTAAAAGCGAAGCGAAAAGCCAGCCTGATGACGGTAGTCAAATATTTCCAATTTGAAAATTATGCAAAGGCTAGGAAGGGACATGAGATTGTAATTGGAGCAAAAATATTTTGGGTTTTGGGGAGGGGCTCGTGGTTTCTCGTGCTGGGTTGTGACAAGGCTTGGCTGGAAAGCCTCAAGCCTGCAACCACCTGGTCCTCACACCCGCCCCATCATATCTCATATTTGCTTCTGTTTTGCACAGTAATTTGGTTAGCATCTTAGGTCAGGTTCCCCAGGAAACGGACTCTCAGAGGGAGGTTAACTGAGGTTGCTCTCAGAAACGGCACCTGAAAGGGAAGCAGAAGGGGGTAGAAGGAAATGCTGAGCCACCATGCTGTAACCCTATGGGACCCAAGCAGCTCCGGAACTGGAACGGCCCTTTACGGTTATCCTCAGCTGGGATTCACATAGACTTGACATTGGTGGGTGGCCTACGGTCTGGGAGACATGACTTTGGGCCAGCAGTTCCCTGCAGCCAAGGGCAATTTCCACAGAAGGAAAGAGGTTCCAGAAAGTAGAGGGAATGAGTGCCTTGGTCCCTTGCATCCCCAGTGCCCACAGCAGCAGTTGGCGCATAATAAGTGCTCAATGGATGGTTGTCGAATATAGAATGAATTAATGCTTTTTATTCTACGGACTTCTTTATTTGAAACAAGGAGACTCATGTATACATGGAACACATTTTCCTAGAAATATTTACCCAAATACCTCCCTGAGGCCTAAGGACGTTCTCCGAGGTAACCATATTAAAATTATCCATTTAAGAAATTTACATTGACAGAATGCAGTGATTTGATACATAGTCTATGTTCAGTTTTCCAATTATCCTAATAATGTGCTTTCAGCTTTTTCTCTCTGTCAGTCCGGTCTAAAATCATACCTTGCATTTAGTGGTACTGTCTCTTTAGCATCTTTTAATCTAGAAAGTTCCTCAGCTTCTTTTTGTCTTTCGTGACATTGACATTTTTGAAGCACTCAGTCTGATTGTTTTATGCAATGTCTCTTGGTCCGGTTTTGTCTGATTGCTCCCTCATGATGCATGCAGATTAAACATTTTTTTAAAAGATTTTATTTGTCAGAGAGAGAGAGAGCACAAGCAGGGGGAGCGGCAGACAGAAGAAGCAGGCTCCCTGCTGAGCAACGAGCCCAATGTGGGACTCGGTCCCAGGACCCAGAGATCATGACCTGAGCCGAAAGCAGACACTGACTGAGCCATCTAGGTGTCCCCAGGTTAAACATTTTTGTTAGGAATACTATATATGTGATACTATGTTCTCATGGATCACACTGGGACCAGATGAAGCTCTTTTTCCCGTTACTGGTCATGTTAAATTGGGTCCTTTGGTTAAGGCAATGTCTGTCAGACTTATTATCTGTTTTAAAACTATCCTTCCCGCTTTGTATTTAATGATCGTGATGTGACACTCGGGGACTAGATGAGTGTCCCCAAAGTTGTTCTGTCAAGAACTTTATCATCCACTGATGATTCCTGCTTAAATCAGGTATTATCATGATGACCACAAAATTATGTAACACTTCCAGAAATAAAAATATCTCACCTGGTCGGCAAACAGTAATTGTGGAATCTCTGTAGTTAGAAATTCTACATGTTCTATACAACCAATACATCGAGTGATACATACGTAAACGTATGCAGACAGGCTGTTTTCTTAATTAAATTTTTAATGTGATTATATTTGAAATTTTTG
Source organism: Procyon lotor (assembly GCA_028646535.1). NCBI lineage: Eukaryota > Metazoa > Chordata > Mammalia > Carnivora > Procyonidae > Procyon > Procyon lotor. The sequence continues at coordinate 75,320,114 of CM053613.1, forward strand.
CCTTTGAAATGACATTTCTAAGTTTTTAAGCAAGCATGTATAGCTTGGAAAGTCAAATTGTTCTACAAAGCTTGTAAGGGAAACAAACAATTCCCTGTCCCACTCCCCACCCCTCCCCCCAGCTCCCCATTCACTTTAGGCTCTTTTACCTACTTGTTTCTTTGTTTCTAGATAACTTACCTCTCCTGTTTCTTGACTTTTGGTTTTGCACATTTTCTGTAGACTTCCCACAGGAAGTGGTTATCTGGGGGACAGGACTGGGGTTATCTGGCAGTCTTCCCTCACCCCCACACGGAGGCACATAGCACACATAGGTCCTTCCTCTTTGTTCTACCGCCAAACAAAACAAAACATACTTACAATCGCGATTAGATTACAGTGTACCGTTCACACTGATGACCAGGAAATCGTTGTTCAGAGTTGTGCAGGGCACTGGGCTTCTATTTGTCCATTTTTTTTTTTT
>CM053613.1:75321076-75349950 GCA_028646535.1 Procyon lotor
TGAGGAAAATTAGAACATAATTCATCTGAAAATTTAGAGTCTAAGCATGAAGACGGTGTTTGGGAGGGACCTCCCTATGGTACACTGTATTTGCGGGGGAGGGCGTGGAGGCAAGTGTTAAGGCTTTGGTAGGGAGAGATCCTCTATTGGTATGATTGGTATGACAGTGAAGGGAATTAGATTCCTTGAAGGCTGCTCCCTCTGCCCCGCTCCCCTACTGCCCCCTCTCTCAGCAGGTGGTTTCACAGTTCAGCTCTCTGGGTCTCTAAATTAGAATTCCTGCAGGCCTACTGAGAAGAGCATGGGGGAGAGTTTCCTTCTGACTGGGATGAGGGGGTACCAGGGAAACGGGGAGCTAGCTTCGCTGGGACAGCCCCATCAGCTGCTCCTGAAGGCTCCAATGAACTCTTCAAAGACATTTAGCAGCAAACTGGTAAGCCTGACTCCCTAGAGAATACTCAGGAAAAGAGAAGAGAGAGTAGGAAGAAGAGTGATCCATCCACATCCTTCCAGAAGTAGAAATGCGAACAAAAGCTGGATTTGAATGTTAAGCTAAAAAGATCCAAGAGCGCAGTCATTTATTCAACACATGTTGAGCCTCCACAATTTGCCAGCACCTGTTATAGGTGCCTGCGGGATATCTGGGAACATGGCACGTGAAAATCCCAATCCTTGGGGAGCATGCATTCCAGGGGCAGGAAACAGACACGGAAGAACACGGTAGGGCACATTTGACAATACTATGAAAATAACAGAGCAGGGAAGGGGGACAGACTGGAATTTAAATAAGACGGTCAAAGTAGACCTCACTAGAAGGAGACAGGAGGGCATGTCTTAAAGGAGACGCCGAACAAGCCTTGGGGAAAGAGAGTTCTAAGCGGAGAAAAGAGGCAAAGCAGAGACCCTAAGGTGAAAGCATGCCTAGGCACGTTTGGGGAACAGCAAAGAGGCCAGGTCGCGGAGTAAGGCAAGGGAACAGTAAATGAGGTCAGGCAGTGGGGCCAGATCCTGCAGGGCCTCTGGGCCATTGTAGAGATGATGGCTTTCGCTCTGCGGGAAGTGGGGGGCTATTTCAGGATTTTGAGCAGAAGAGTATCATGATATGATTTGTTTTGAGAACAGGCTATGGGAGGACCAAGAATGGAAACAGGAAAACCATTTTCCTGGGTGGCTCAGTTGCCAGGCGTCTGCTCTGGGCTCGGGTCATGATCTCGGGGTCCTGGAATCGAGCCCTGAGTTAGGCTCCCTGCTGAGCAGGGAGCCTGCTTCTCCCTCACCCTCGCAGCTCCCCCTGCCTGTTTCTCTCCGTCAAATAAATAATCCCCCCCAAAAAACCCACCAACAACAGTGTATCTGTGGTATGAGAGAAAGAGAGGAATCCAGGGCCACTCTGGTGTCTGGGTGTAAGCCCATGAGAAGAGCTGTCAACCAAGAGAAAAGACGGAGCGGAAGAGCTTTGTACTCCAAGTGTGCAGGGTGAGGCGGATCAGGGGCTAATTTTGGACTTTCTACACTGGAGACTATGTGTCCAACACCCAGAGGAGGCCTGGGGTAAAGCACTTGCCTATAAATGTGTTGGATATTCAAGGGGGAACCCTGGAAATACGCTTTTGGGAATTCTGAGCTTGTGGATGGCATTTAAAGATGTAACACTGGATAACATCCCTGATGGCAGGAGTATAGAGATTAAGAAGAGGGGGTTGGAATGAGGCTCTCCCAATAGTGGATGTCTCAGCACAAAGATTAGAACTCTGTTAAAGTACCACTAACCTCACAGTAAAATTGTTGACCGTCATCTTTTTGGCTGACTCTTCAAGTCCAGCTTTTGCTCACATTTCCAGCCTTACCCCTGGAGGACAACTCATCTTCCTCCTACCCTTTCATAAAGACTTTGAGTTGCACCTTGAAACCACCTGCTGAGGGAGGAGACAGTAGGGTGGTGGGGGGCAGGGGGAGCAATCTTGAAGAGGTCTGATTACTCATTATCCTACCAATCGGGCATCTCTCCTAACCTCAGCCTGAACGTTTGCAAACCCCACCCCCCCCATACACAATAGGGAGGTCCCTCCCAAACATCATCTTCATGCAGAGGAATATTCTGGAAAGTACAGGAAACACACGATTTTGAAGGTCCAGTGTTTACTCCCAGACAAAAGTTCTGTCTTGAATTTCTGCATTCTTTTCGATAGAAGCTGTAAACTATGGGGGAGGGGACGGACGGAAAGAAAGGGATTTAGCTTTAGGAATTTGGAGTGTAGATCCTAACTCTGAAGTCTGTCTTGGGCAAGGGCCTTCAAAATCTCAAAGGCATAGAGCTCAGGTTTTCTGCAGCCAAGTTTAAGGTCTAATTTTCCTCACACATTAAAAGAAAATGAGGACGACAATTCTTAGCTGCTGACCTCACAGACTCATTGTAAGAATTTTAAGAGCGGAAATCTGTGAAAGGACGTCATGCCTTTGCTCACTGACCATCTCGTGATTACTTTGGGCCCAGCAGAGTCCTTGGCCCTGGATTTAGGAAATACGCATTAGGCCTAGAAATGAAAATCCATCAACACAATGCAATACTTTCGGTCGGGGAGTTTTGTTTTTATTTAACAAACACCTATGTGGTATTTATTTTATGCAAGGCACTCTTCTAAATGCTTTACAAGTATTAACTCCTTGCATTAAAGAGGAAAAGAAAACCCTGTGTCAGTGAAAAGTTCACGGCAAGATCTAGGAGATTAAGGAAGTGAGTCACCCCAGCAAAGTGCTTAGACTTAAAGACATTCTTTTGTTCGATAAATTCTTTGGAGAGGGCCTTCCACGAGGTGGGAACTGTATTCCTAATCTGAAAGTGGGACAGCTGCAGTTTATCCTGCTCGAGTGGGGGCGCTCTTTTGCACCCTTCCGGGCTCACACTCAACTGCATTTCCCATGCAGACTCGGCATCCCAGAAAGGAGTTCTTAAGGCCTGGGAGAGGTTTCTTTCCTATTCTTATCCCTCAAAATGCAACCAGCCTCCAGTTCCCGGGTGTGGCCAGGGATCGGGAGCACAGAGGCAAAAGAAATGTAAATAAAATTAAATCTCCTAAAAAAAAAAAAAAAAAAAATTAAATCTCCTTACAACTCACAGTGCATTGACAAATACTTAAGGAATGCAGAGTATGACCTTCCTCCTGGAACTCCCTGCTCCTCACAATCCCGGGGCAGCTCGCTGGCTCGCTTTCTTTCCTTCCTTCCTTCCTTCCTTCCTTCCTTCCCTCCCTCCCTCCTTCCTTCCTTCCTTTTTCTTTCTTATTCTTTCCTTCTTTCCTTTCCTTTCTCTTTCCTTTCTTCCTTCATTTCTTTCTTTCTTTTCTTTTCTTTTCTTTTCTTTTCTTTTCTTTTCCTTTCTTTCTTTCTTTCTTTCTTTCTTTCTTTCTTTCTTTCTTTCTTTCTTTCTTTCTTTCTTTCTTTCTTTCTTTCTTTCTTTCTTCTTTCCCTTCCTTCCTTCCTCCCTCCCTTCCTCCCTTCCTTCCTTCCTTCCTTCCTTCCTTCCTTCCTTCCTTCCTTCCTTCCTTCCTTCCAAGATTATTTATTTATTTATTTGACAGACAGTGAAGTACAAAGCAGGGGGAGCCGAAGAGGGAGAAGGAGAAGCAGGCTCCCAGCTGAGCAGGGAGCCCGATGCGGAACTCGATCCCAGGACCCCAGGATCATGACCTGAGCTGAAGGCAGACGCTTAACTGACTGAACCACCCAGGCACCCAGGTTTCTTTCTTTCTTTCTTTTTTAGAATTTTTTTTAAAAAAGATTTTATTTATTTATTTGGGTGCGGGCAGGGAGAGAAAGCACAAGCAGAGAAAGGGGCAAGCAGAGGGAGAGGGAGAAGCAGGCTCCCTGCTGAGCAGGAAGCCGGTTGCGGGGCTCCATCCCAGGATGCTGGGATCGTGACCCCAGCAAAGCTGACTGAGCCACGCAGCTGTTCCAAAGCAGCTTTTCTGCAACCTGGTCCAGTCCCTGTGCTTTTTATTTTTTTTAAAGATTTTATGTATCTGACAGAGAGACACGGCTAGAGGGAACACAAGCAGGGGGAGTGGGAGAGGGAGAAGCAGGCCTCCTGCTGCGCAGGGAGCCCGATGTGGTGCTCGATTCCAGGACCCTGGGATCATGACCTGAGCCACCCAGGTGCCCCCCAATCCCTATGCTTTGATAAAAACCACCTTTTTTGCACTGAAAACATCGCAAGAAATCTCGTGTTTTAAGTAGGCTCCAGGCGCGACACAGAGCCCCAAGAATTCTTAACCGTTCGCTGCCAGATCCTACTTCCCATCAGCCAGCACCAGGTCTGAGGAATTTCTTTGTCTTATCTCACTGCTTTTTGTTTCTCTCTCAATCAGATGAACTCTGTTCATCATAAAAACCTATGAACTCTGACCCAGGAAAAAAAAAAGTACATTATTATTTTGCAAATAACTTGATAGGGTTCCTAGAATCCAGTGGAAGGTCCCCGCTTCAGGAGACTCAGACCAGGAAGAGCCAGGGAAGGTCACAGCCCTTCTGATACCGCACGTGTTTGTTTTAGACGTTTGCTGGGTGTTCTTGGCCCCACATCCTGCCGCACTGGGTAGAAGGGATAGGTTTCTCGCTGCGGTGGAAGGAGCCGGCAGAGAAACGCCAACTCAGTGGAACAATAGGGGGAAGAGGAAACTTATCAGCAACAGGAGAAAAACTGGAAGTTTTAGAGCCTACCTCCTCTTGCTGAAAGGGGGGGGCTGATGTTTGGAGGTAGGACAAGTGAGGTGGGAAGGCCTCACAGGTACTCCATCCATGTTATTTTCTTTCTGGCTTTTTCATATTAAACCTCGTAGGTGCATAATCACTACGAGGAAGTGCGGCTGTGCCTCCCAGGAAGAATGAAGAGGTTCTAAACCTGGAAATCGGTCCAGAGCCGGGTATTGGTTTTTAAATTTGTTTAATTTTTATCGTAAGTAAACTCTATGCCACACGTGGGCTCGAACTCACGACCCCAGAGATCAAGAGTCACAATGCCCTAACAACTGAACTAGCCGGGCACCCCAAGAGCTGGGGAATTTTTAGGAATTTGGGGGTTTTGTGGGATTTGGGAAGTTGGTGAACCTTTTTTTGGTCTAGGGGATTTCTTTCTTGCTCATGTTAATATTTGGACTAACATCAGGAAATATTTTCAAAAGTCACATTTGACTTTGGACAGACAGTAGAGTGTGGTCCACAGGAGACTCTGGGTGCTTAAAGTCCACTAGAGTAGGAGCTTTCAAACTTTGAACGGACTTACATCAAGAAATACATTTTCCAGGGCGCCCGGAGGGGCTCAGTAGGTTAAAGCCTCTGCCTTCGGGTCAGGTCATGATCTCAGGGTCCTGGGATAGAGCCCCACATCAGGCTCTGCTCAGCAGGGACCCTGCTTCCCCCTCTCTCTCTGCCTGCCTCTCTGCCTACTTGTGATCTCTCTCTGTCAAATAAACAAATAAAATCTTAAAAAAAAAAATACATTTTCCTCCATGACCCAGCACGGATGGAGTGCACATAAGACAACTGATGTGTAAGTTTCATGAAATAGCATATGTGCAATACACCGATATTTTCCAGTCTGTGTTAAACAAACAAACAAAAAGACCCAGTCTGCTCAGTTAGAATCCACTACTGAGTCCTGATTTTGAAGAAACACTGCACCAGGGCATAGTGATTGAGAGTGAGCCAGCAGGGAAGTCAACTGGTTTACATTCAAATAGGAGCCCTTCCACTTCTAGCTCTGCACCTTTGGTCGGTTAATTTACCTTTCTGAACCTTCAGTTCCTCAACTGTAAAACTTGGGTAAGCTACTTCACTGGGTTTTTGCGGGACTGAGATAGTAAGCCCTCACATCGCTTTTATTAGGCTGGTTTGGGAAAGCCTCTAAGGTTTCCAAAATTGTCCCGCCCAGTACCCAAAGAACATAAGTCATTCTATGCATTTGTATAGCAAAGCCCCCTAGCTGAAAGCCTCCATCCCTTTTCCATCACTTGTACACACTCTGGACTAAAGCTCAGCCCTCTGAAGGTGGCACCTAAGGCCACTGCAGCCTGGACCGTGCCTCGTCTTTGGTCCCTGTCCTTACATCTCTGAATAGCCTTGTCCCCGAGCTTGAGGTCCCTTGATTCTAAATGACACCCTCTGATGTGTCCTTGTCCTGGATCATGTGGTCTTCCCTCCTTTTGAAAATGCCTCTCTTTTATTTTTGCTTAAACAACACCTACATAGGCCTCAAGATCAAGCTCAAGGACTACCTTCTGTGTATTAGAGCCTTTCCTGGATCCCTGTGTAGAATCATTGACTTCCTCCTGTGAGCCTCAGCCCTTTGGACATACCCCACCACAGCACTTAGTACATACAGGTAGGGCTGACTTCCAAATGCCTTTCTCCCCTTTTCCCCAAATCTTACCCAATATTTAATGGGAAAGAAAGGGGTCAGGGGAGACATCTAAGGTAAGTATTTAACATCTTTGGAAAGCAGACATTGTCCAACTCCAAAATAATCTTAGTATAATTAAATAACCACTGCCTAATATTGAGCATTTCACACCCATTTAGGACACAGGTTGGGGCTCAGTTCCCCCTTGCAATTTGGTTCAGTTTTTTCAGATGCACATTGAATATCAGGTACTGTGTGTCCCTTAGTCTTAGTTGTGGTTTTAATTCTAGGAAATGAAGAGCTAGAGACTAAGCCCTTGCTCCGGGGTGGGGTGGGGGGTTGGGGGTGATGGGAGAACAGTGCACATAAATTTAATCCTCTTGCAAACAAACAGAAAATGAAGCCCACAAACTGCAACTGCCGCGGGGCGGTTTGTCTTTTGACATGCCTGGTGGCCCTGTTACTGACACAGTTTTAAAGAGAGGAGGAGGAGGAGGAGGATTTTGTTTGTTTTTTCAGAGTGTGATGGGGGACGGGCAGAGGGAGAAGGACAGAGAGATTCCTCGGCAGAGTTGCAGCGCGGAGCCTGGTGTGGGGCGCGATCCCAGGAACCCTGAGATCATGACCTGAACCAAAATCAAGAGTCGGAAGCTCAACCCCTCGATCAGGAGTTTTCTTGCTCAATATCAAAGGGAGAAAGGAGGTGGCCAGAGGGGTTTGGCATGGGAATGAGAACATCTCTGCCCTAATTTCTCCACCCGAAAAATAGAGGGGAAAGGTCTCTGTTGTGTCTTCGTGACCTACCCCGGGGGAGATGGTGGCTCTGACTTGGGAAAGTAACTATGTTTCCATCCCTAGAACCAGGAGGAAAGCTCCAGAGTTCTAGAGGCCATGCCATCTACCTAGGCGGAAATTCAAATATTCCTCAAACTGCCTACCCGTCCCCAAATGGTCCCTGCATATCTGAGCCTCCTAGACAACATGGAGGGAGCCAATTCTGCTCAGATTCAAATGCAAGGCTAACCTTGGGGTCTAGGTTATTGGCTAGTCTACCTTGGGCTCCACATCCGGCCCAGCCCCTCCGGTATTTTCTCTCTCACCCTCACTCATTCCAAAAATGGTGTCAAATTTACTCACTAAATTTTATATTACACCCATCTTGATATTCCCACTACCCATGACTATAGCGTAAGCTCCTCCTGCATAGTCAGAAATTGTTCAACTGATCTTGCTTCTCCTTGAGTCTCTTTTAAATCAGTGTGCTGCCACACAGGGCCAGGTCGATCGCCTAGGACGCATCTATGTTCCCGTCGCTCCTAAAATCCTTTAAGAGTTCCACGACAATATAGGAAAGTATCTGAGCTTCCTAACCTGTTCCGCAAGACCTTTCGTGTTCTGGTCCTGCAACCTCTGGGAGCTCACCTTTCGTACTCCACATCCGCTCGCTGCTCATGGCTGCCCAGAACTTTCCGGCCTTTGTGCTACGCTCTTGTGATTTCCCCAATGCAATTAGGAAATGTCTATCAGCACTCAGATCTGCCGTGACTTCTTACAGGCGCTGCCCTTGACCTTTCCCCCCCTCCAACTACTTTCGGCCAATGGTGTCTCCTTTATATTCATCTGGAACGCTCTGCTTATCTCTATCATGATCTCTGTCCCTTCTCAAGTTGTCTCTTCACCCAACTACCTCCTCCATGTGGATAGTGGGAATTTCACCTAAATTGATTATTGACGGACACCTGGGTGGCTCAGCGGGTAAAGCCTCTGCCTTCGGCTCAGGTCATGATCCCAGGGTCCTGGGATCGAGTCCTGCATCGGGCTCCCTGCTCGGCGGGGAGCCTGCTTCTCCCTCTGCTTGCCGCTCCCCTGGCTTGTGTTCCCTCTCTCTGACGATAAATAAATAAACAAACAAACAAATAAATAAAATCCTTAAAAAAATAAAACCAAATTTAAAAAAGTAAGTTGACTTTTGTTCTTTTAGAACTTGCAAATAGTACCGAGCTTTTCGGGCAATGGGGCCGTGGCACAGTTGATTCTGTCTGGAATAGTTATCTTCCCACATTCTCCTTGTTTCCTACATAACACAGACTGCAATTTCAAATTCTTTAGGAAGGTAACATAGCTGGTTGTTAACAGCGCAGGCACTGTGCCTCATTTCCAATGGCAAAATGGGTGACCTTAAGCCCCTTTCTCACTTTGTGTGGTGTGTCCGGGCACAGGCTGTATGGAGTTCCTTATTTATAAAACCAGACTAATAATCCTAGTTATGAGGGTTAAGTTAAATGAAATACTGTGTGCTAAATAGACTAGAACCCAGAACATAGCCTAATGTTTAGTATTCTCCACTTATGGGAAAAAAAAATGTGTGTGTGTGTGTGTGTGTGTGTGTGTGTTTTGTTTTTAAATTACTGAACGGCTTTGGACTATAAGGTCCAGGAAGACGGGGATTTTAACAGCTTCTTCACTACTGTATCCCAGGACCTAACTTGGCATATAGTATTTGCTAAATAAATCCATGTGCACTGAATGACCAAAGAAATCCCGATCCTTACTTTGAAGTATTAACCAAAGACAAGTAGGGACCCGTGGCTGCTTCAAGACATATCGGTGGCCGGCTTTAATCAGCAATGAACTTCTGAGCCTTATGTTGGCTTAGAAATTGGCTACATTGGCTTAGCTACATAAATAAGCAACTTTCTTTTTCCTTTCGTTTAAATGCAGTCACTCGGGTGAAAGTTAGATGAGTGGAGATATTCTTTTTAAATTTTTGCGACAGGAACACGGCTCTTATTTACTTTATCCAGAACAGAGAGTATCATGTCTACGACTGACTGAGAATCTGCTGGAATAAATACACTCAGTTTAAGGTGACCTTGCTCTAGGGAGAACAGAGAGTCTCAGGATGATGTACTAGGAGAACCAAATGACAAGCAGTATCAAAATGACAAAGTGATGCAGGAGCTGAAATCCAACAATGATCCTGGATTTTATTTTAGTGAAAACTTTAACTTCTTCCAGCACAAACCATCGTATGAAATCAGGGGTATAGACAGAGAAGAAAGGGCAACCTTTCACTTTTTAGTAGGGCAAGAGGTAAAGTTCTGAAAAGGAAGAAAAGTCTAAAGTGAGTTTCCCCGGCTTATTTTACGTGATTTTTTAAAAAATCACCAAACTTTCCACTTAAATTTGTTTTCTTTTTGGATTTTTTTTTTTTTAAGCAATCTGTACACCCAACACGGGGATCAAACTCACAACCCTGAGACCAAGAGTTGCATGCTCCACCAGCTAAACCAGCCAGGCGCCCCTCAACCATGAGATTTTAAAAGAGTAAGTCAGCGGGTAAATGGAATGGGAAGAGTTATGCTAGAAAACCCAGCTTGAGGAAAGCTGAATACGGCCAAGGCAAGCGGAATAATACAGCGTAGTTCCTTACTTCTCACTCTCAACAGAGACCAGCCCCGTGGATCATTGGGAGCAAAGTGCTACGAGTTCTGTTCCTACCACCCAAAAGCCCAGAGGCACCAATGGACCGCCCCATTCTGCGCACACAAGACCTAGGGCCCGCGCTCGTTTTCCAACTCCAGAACTAGTACCGATTTTTTTGCTGACCCATCAGAGATGTGTTAAACATTTTCAGTCATGCCCTGTCTTGTATGTTCTTTGTCACATTACACGATCTCAGAGCTTGAAAGTCATGACTTTGTGCAAAGGTTCAACATAGGCAGGTGGCAATGTTTTCAGAGGAGAAAGGGGAGTAGGCTTCTTAGTATAGGTCTGGGGTCTGGCCACTAGACTAGGGAATCAAACTACAGCATCTTAGCTCCCTTCTTAGGAAAGACACTAAGAGCAGAGATTCCCTCCCTGGGCAAATGATAGGTGGCTTTCTTGCCTTCCCCAAGAACCCAGAATCTCTTATCCTTAAGACCCAAGTACCCTTCCTTGTTGATAATTTTTGTCTTAAGAGTCTTTCAACTATGAGCCAGATGCAAAAGCAATTCTAGCTCTTTCCCCCAACAGAAAACTGGAGGACTGAGGAGAGACAACTGTGGGAGAATGAGGGGAGGAATGGGGATGGGAACGGGGGTGGGGGAGCCCCTCTGGCCAACTGTACACTTACCACTTTTTGGTTCCCTTCATTATCGGTGAGCAGCCATTCAATATCCAGGGTGTCTTTTTCTTGAAGCCCCAGTTGATGGTGACAGGGCAAAGTGACCTTTTCTTCTGCCACTCTCTTGATCTCGGTGTGAGTCCCCAAGGCTCCAACATAGTAGGAAACTGGAAGAGGAGGGCCTCTAATGAGTAATGCAGAAATGCATAGCAATGTGTGGGAAGCAAATATTACACCTAATAATTATGGAGTGTTCCCGTGGGCAAGGGGCAAATCAAGGTGTTGGAAGAATCCTAGACTAGAGGTACCAGAAGTCCTGGAATCTCCCATTGGCTCCTCCTTTAACTGAATTCATCATTATCTGCTTTAGCCCCTTGAATTACACTCTTAGCGATGAGTACTCTTACTCTTTCCTACCTTCTTGGGTTTTTATGAGTGATGAAATAAATCCCTCGGGTCAACAACTGTGTTTTTTAAACTTTCTCTCCTTTCCCAACTGAGGCTTGCAAAAGGACAGAAACCCAAGGAAAGGCAGGGGTTGGCATCCTCCCCAGACCAAGCTCCAGATATCCCGTGGCCCCCTGAGCCCCCTTAGAGACAGGCTCCCCCTACAGACCAACAGGTAAATGCAGGAGGCCTCAGGGAGCGAGTGGGATCTCATAGGCAATTCCTGCTTCCCTTAGAGACACTCATTCTCCTCTGTTCCCCCAACTTCTGTCTTCCAGTCTCTAAAGTCTCATCCCACATGGCTTCAAAATACGAAGGAACCTTTCCTGTCCAAACTGAAATCCCAAGTTACCACATTTGGATCTTCCGCTCATCCAGTATCCCCTTGGCCAACAGGATTTCAGTGCCACTCTTGGCTTTCTTTACCTCTAATTTCCATCTTGTTCCTGTTGGCAACTCTAGGTTCCAAGCTCACTCCCCTTCTCTCCTTCCTATTCATTTCGGATACTATTAAATCCACAGTGTTAAATAACCTCACCGGGATTCTAGGTATCACGTGTCAGCCATTACGGTGTGCTCTAAGATCCTCCTTTGTCTCGTCGCACACAATAAAGGAGCCCAGCATGAAAAGCCATTCACAATGTTCCTACGTTCACAAGGTAACAGAATCATACAACCTCCAAGTTGGAAGAGCCCCAAGTGTCCGGGTTTCTGGCGAAGTCCCCTCTCCTAGGGAGCACTCACTCTGCCCCTTCAGAGGGTTTTAAGCACTAAAGATGAAGGACTATGACTCAGAGAGGCGTATAAGCGACCTTTCTTATTCCCTGTTCATTTCCCGAGATATTAGCGGTAAATCTGCGGGAAGGAAAAGGGCCTGAAAGGAGGAAGAAGGAAGCGGGGGAAACTGTAGTTCCCTCTAAACAGGGAGCAGATTGGATTGACATTGCAGGGTTGAACCCTCAGAGGCACACCCCCCCCCCAACGGAAGCAGCAGGTGGATTCCCAAGTTCTAGGGCAAAGAAAGGAGGCCACAGAGATCTGTGGGGGTATAAGAAAGGGCCTTCGGAACCAACAGAATAAGGCCCTTATAGGGTCTTACTGACATTCCCAATTAGGTTTCTGCTATTTCTGTTTAAAACTTGAAACTGCAAGGACAGTGGCCATTTAGGGAGTAGTTGTGTGGTTGGGCTGTACGCTGATTACTCAACCCTATGAAGGAGGATTATCCAAACCTACGGATGAAGCATCAAGAGGAGCTTAGCAATTTGCTCACGATCACGCAGCTAGGAAAGGACAGATCAGGGGCTCAACCCCAGATCTGTCTCACTGCAAAGCTCATGTTCCAACACTCATGCTATGTGGCTTCTGCCCTACATCTTACGTGGCTTCCTGGACACGTGGTTCTCCCATTAGCCTGCAAACTCCTTGAGATTAGGTACCAACTGACCACGACATTCCCAAGCACTCGGCCCAGGGTCCCTCACTCTGCAGATGCTCAATAAACAGTTGTTGGATTGACTTGAATTTAACCCATGTACTCATTGTACCCATGAGCAAACTGAGGCCTAGGGATAAAGGAGTTGCCCTGAGGTCCTACAACTCCTTTAAGGCATAACCCATAGAAAACCCATCCTCCCTCAGGCCCCATTAAGCAGCTATAAACAGCAGGGAGATTAGCCAGTTTGCATTGCACTAAGAAGGAGCTCTGGCTTCTACCCCTGCTCGATTTCCCCTGGATACAATGAGCAAATGAAACCAGTGTCCCATGCCCCTGGAGAACTAGGGAACCCAGCACCAATTTGGTGCATACAGTACGCACTGTACAATAAATAAATAAACGCAAAGGAACAGCTATGAAAGTTGCCGATTTGAGCCACTAGAGGGAATCAAAGGCTCAGATTTGGTTGATGTCCCAAAAGGGAAGGAACACAGTGGTGGGTGGTGTGTTTGCCAGAGTGCCAAGATCTATTTATACCATAGCCAGAATTAAATACGGCAGTGCAGGGAAGGGGCCGCCCAGTGAATATAAATGACTTTACTAAGGCAGGGAAACTCAAGATTGGAGTGCACGCCATCTCTAGTCTTAGCTCAGAGCTTATAGCTTAGAACCTCAGCTCCTTCGAGCTCAGAACCTTAGCTCAGAGCTTAAAACCTCAGTTCCCCCAGACTTAAGGGGGTCACCAGGATCCCTACAAATTTCTCCTTCTATGCCTCCCCCCAACGCCTGTGTTCGGTAGCCTAAGCCTACAGGGGTCTGGGCTCTGTATAGAATTCCCGAGTTTGGGGATGCCTGGGTGGCTCAGTCGGTTAAGCGTCTGCCTTCTGCTCACGTCATGATTCCGAGGTTCTGGGATCAAGTCCCACACTGGGCTCCTTGCTCAGCGGGGAGCCTGCTTTTCCCTCTGTCTGCCGCTCCCTCTGCTTGTGCTCTCTCTCTGACAAATGAATAAATAAAATCTTAAAAAAAAAAAGAAATTCTCCAGCTTGGCACACGTCTCTGCTGCCTGGTGGGTGAGTGGGAAGGGCTCGCCCTGGGCTCCCAGGCATTGAAGGGTTCATCTTTATTAAGAAAGACCATAAGAGAGCATCAAAATTTAACTTAGGAGGAAACTACAGCCCAGAGAATTTAAATGTCAACAGAACTGCAAATAGGGAAATACAACTGATCCCTGAACAACGCAGGGTTAGGGGCAGCGGCCCCACCTTGCAGTCCAAAATCCACATACAACTTTTGACTCCTCCAAAACTTTACTAGGAGCCTACTGTGGATGGAAAATTTTCCTAATAACATAAACAGGCAATTAACACATATCCCATATGCTATGTGCACTGTATACTGTATTCTTATAATAAAGTCAGCTAGAGAAAAGAAAATATTAAGAAAACCATAGAGGGGCGCCTCGGTGGCTCAGTGGGTTAAAGCCTCTGCCTTCGGCTCAGGTCACAATCTCAGGGTCCTGGGATTGAGCCCTGCATCGGGCTCTCTGCTCATTAGGGAGCCTGCTTCCCCCTCTGCCTGCCTCTCTGCCTACTTGTGATCTCTTTCTATCAAATAAATAAATAAAATCTTTTAAAAAAAAAAAAAGAAAGAAAACTATAGAGAAAACACATGTACAGTACTATACTGAAAGAAATCCGCATGTAAGTGCATCCACACAATTCAAGGGTCTTCACAGGGCATCTGGGACATGCCCTACACTTGATGGTGGGGGAGGTGCTGGAAGGCTGCAGTGGTACAAACATTCTCTGTGCACGTGCAAGATTTAGTCCTGGAAGCCTCCGGCTTTCCCTAAGGGAAGGCTTCTAATACAACTCAGGCACTTAACATAGGCCCTTTGAGAGCCTGAGCTTGGGAGAATTACTCTCCTTGAGCCTTACCATTCTCATCTGCAAAATGGAAATTGAAGGAAACACTGACAAAGGCACCCAGCACAGTGACAGCACATCGGGGTCTCCCCGCTAAAATGTGTCAGTTCCCTTCCTCCGCTTTTCTCTACTACGAGAAGGGTCCGTTTTATTTTCTCAGATGATGGCTGCCTACGTTCAGCTAAGATGAGTTCAAGATTTTGTCCTCTAAAGGACATTTACATTTACTAAAGATTTTCCTGAGCCTGTAAGACTTTCAAAGAGATGGACAGGGGTAACTTTGTGCTTTTCAGCATGTATACTTTTATATAACTGAGGGAAGTAAGACATATTTAGAAGACGAAGCCATTCAAAAGAAACTAGTACATTTTACTTATTTTTAAAAGATCTTATTTATTTTTAATTTTTTTAAGCTTTTATTTATTTATTTGACACAGAGAGAGAGCACAGGCAGGGGGAGCAGGAGAGGGAGCAGCAGACTTCCCCACTGAGCAGGGAGCCTGACATGGGGCTTGATCCAAGGACCCTGAGATCATGACCTGAGCCGAAGCCAGATGCTTAACCAATTGTGCCCCCCGGGTACCCCGAAGGCTTTATTTTTAAGTCATCTCTACACCCAGTGTGGGCTTGAACTCACAACCGTGAGATCAAGAGTCACATGCTCTACTGACTGAACCGGCCAGGTGCCGTGATAATAGTAAGTTGTTATTTTTATTTTTTTTAAAAGATCTTATTTATTTGACAGAGAGAAAGAGCACAAGCAGGGGAAGCAGCAGAGAGAGAGGAAGGAGCAGACTCTCTACTGAGCAGGGAGCCCCAATGCGGGACTCAAACCCAGAACCCTGGGACCATGACCTGAGCTGAAGGCAGACGCTGAACCAACTGAGACACCCAGGCGCCCCTGTTAGACTTTCGAACAGTCCTGCCTGACAGGCGAACCAGCAGTATCACTTGGTGAACTTTCCATTACTGGAGTCATTCAGGCAGGGGATATCTCAGGAGCTGTAAGTGATCCTTACATGTGGATGACGAATCAATATTTAAAGTTCTTTCTAACTATAATATTGTATGAAATATTAACTGATATATTAATATTCAAGGCACTGTCCTAGTTCAATTTCCGGAATGCAAAGTGTAAGATACAAATGGATACTATTATCTGTCAATGTGTTTTATCATCATCAATCAGCTCTTATACAATCGATACAAACGATCTCATTCTGTTTCATTGTTAACATTGTTTTTTAAAGATTGTTGAAGTGATTTTTAGAAGTAAAGGGAACTGACCCAAGCAGTTACTGAACTTCTTTCTTAGCTATGGATGTTTTAATCCACAAGGGGGCAGAATTTACTTAGAGAGGATTATCCATGCCTCCTCTAATGCAGTTCTTATATTAGTAAGGATTATTATTGACAAAGAATTATAGATGACCTTGGATTGAAGCTTGATAAGCACTCTGTTGCCATTTGTGATTGCATACTAAATTTCAAACAACCTGCATTTAATTTTCAAGGGCAACAGAAATCAGAAAACAGGGTCTGACATTTGAGAGGAACTTATTACCAAGGCAACTGAAATATACACGATTTTAATAGCTTAAGGTCCCAGTTTGCACTTTTTCCCACTGAAGTGGACGTTTACTGTGAGACCAAAAACCTTATATTAATTGCAGAATTTATTATGAAACAAATCAATTACTCAGGTGCTGTGAAGAATTGTTTTAGTAAGACAGTCAATAAAAAAAGACAAAGGGAAGGAACAAAAATCCATCACAGATGGCTTAGAGGGACTGAGGAATCAGCAAAAGAACCTTCCAGGTCCTTTCAGTCTTGCCATTTAGTCTTGGTTCTAGGCCAGTCACTTACGGAATTACAAAATCCTGGGATGCTCCGGTTATATGGAATCTAAAATCTCCAGCTTGGGAAAGTCTATAGAAGGTCATTGTCTTGCCTCTGGACAATAAAACTCCTCTGCTGAAATGTATCAGATGGTTCATATTCTCTTTTATCATTGAGAATCTGAAATCACAGCAACACTGTTCCAAGATGCTGAGAGTTCTGCTAGTATCAAATTTTTTTTATTATTGTATATCACGAGATATTTAGGGACACCAACTTCTGCATCATAGGATAATCAGGGATACTGTCCTTTCATAGAATGTCATTAATCAAACACCCTGTTCTCAATGCTTCACATTCCGGGTACCACAAAAGGGAACGCTCACAAGATCGCTGGCACCCACCCGGAAGGAAGTAGGGGTGCTTTTTTGTTTGATGAATATGAGTGGCATGCCTGCTGCCATACTAGGTGCTGCTGGAAACAGAGATCAATGACATTGCCTTTGGTCTATGGAGAGACCACAACAATAGAGAAACAAACAGGCATTCAACAAGCCCAATTTAAGGCAGTGTGTGATCAAGTTCAATGTGAGGGTCCGGAATCAGTAAGGGAATTCAGAAGAGGAAGATCCCCACGGTGATCACAGATCGCTTCCTAGAAGAGGAAGTATTTCACCTGGGCCTTGACAACTAGATAGGAATTTGAACAGTGGTAAATGAGGGGCTGGGATTCCAAAGACTGGAAAGGGCAGCCTGACTGCTTAGGAAACTAGGTCCTAGGCTGACCTCAGTACTTGACAGATTGGAACATCACCTCGGACCCTGGGTCTTGACAAGTTCCCACAGAATGGTCCGTAATCTAACATCAACGGCATGTGAGCTGTGCCACAGACCTACAGTCTGGGGGCTGACCACGTAACAGTAAGGTTTTATCCTGATATCTCTAGTAGTAATTGTCAGGGAAAGGATGCTGATGTGGTCCAGAGGGATCAATCACCCCGCTGCTCCGAAATACACCAGTTATCCCTCGGAATTCTGTTCTCGGGAACGGACGGGTACATTTTCCATATGTGTATTCATGTTCACATAGGCAGGAAAACACACACATACCGGTGCAGAGAACCTACAAGCATGCCGAAGTCCATACACAGATCAGACAAGAAGGCATGCCTTTGATTCTGAGGCGCTGAGAAACAGATCCCTCACTAACCTATTTCATTGACATGTGTATTTATAGCCTCTGTCTCATTCCAAATGCTAAGTCTCTTTCTAGATCTAAATCTTTTATTACCTTTGGCAGGGAGATTTGAACAGAGGGAGGAAATTAAAAATAGACACAGACTTACTACTGAGAGTGCAATGGTCAGTTTTTAAGGATTCGGGGCAATGGAGAATTGAGATGATGCTGATAAAAATCCACTGATGAATTAAAGCATCAGTTCAGCCTTTATTGATCCCATCTACCTTCCTATAAAAGTAATAATGAAGAGAAGATGACCTTCAAATAGAAGATCTCTTTCTTCCTCAGTCACCTCCTCTAGGGATAGAGAGTCGAGCCATAATACCTTGAAAATGAATAAAGAAAAATTTCATTCAAAATGGAGTTAGGAAGTTCTAGTGGACATGCTTATGCAGGTACCACTTGTCAAAGCTTACTTTACCCCAGCACGAAGAAGGAAGGTTTTCTCTTTGCCCAGGAACTATTGCAACTCAGCCAATGAGAAGTCGCCCCAACTTGGAATTCTTTTTTTTTTTTTTTTTTAAGATTTTATTTATTTGACAGAGAGAAACACAGGAAGAGAGGGAACACAAGCAGAGGGAATGGTAGTGGGAGAAGCAGGTTCCCCGCTGAGCAGGGAGCCTGATGCGGGGCTCGATCCCAGGACCCTGGGATCATGACCTGAGCCGAAAGCAGACGCTTAACGACTGAGCCACCCAGGTGCCCCCCAACTTGGAATTCTTGCTCTTGGGTGTAATGGGCTTTCCTTTCAAACACCCCCTCCCAAGTCACTTTTGTCCTCTATAAAAGAACACTCCTCACCTTGTTCTGTGGACTTGTCTGTGGTTTGAGATGGTTTGCGTGTCCCAAATTGTAATCCTTCTGTTATTCCTCGATAAACACATTTTGCTGATAAACTGGCTATTTTATCTTTAAGGTTCACAAAATAAAAAGAATCAAGGAAGCTATATTTTCTACTCACAGGGAAATAACTTCCTATGTGAGAAAAATGATAGCTAATACACATTTGCCATCCAATATATTTTAAAACCTCTCTATGGAAACATTTTAACAATAGCTAACAATTTCTGAATGCCTGTTATGTGCAAAGCATTGTGCTACTTGATTTATATTCATTACCTTTTTTTTTAAAGTAGGCTCCATGCCCAGCATGGAGCCCAACCCACGGCTTGAACTCACAACCCTGAGATCAAGACCTGAGCAAAGATCAAGAGTTGGACGCTTAACTGACTGAGCCACCAGGTGCCCCCATATTGATTTCCATTTTTAATCTTCTCAATAATCCTGTAAAGTAAGCACTATTATTACCCCCTTTCTACAGACAAGATACTGAGACACAGAGAGATTAATTTGCCCAAGATCACAAAATTAGCAAGGTGTGGTGCCACAGTTCAAACCCACCCATTTTAACTCTAACATCCATATCCTTAATGGCATATTATACTGCATCCCAGTACATATATTTAACAAAAATTTCATTGACCTAGTGTTATGCTAGTATTCTTGAGAGTTCCCTCAAAGCTTTTCCACTCTTGGCCATACCCAGGAATACTTCTCAATCTTTCTCTACTTATGCCCCCATTTTTTGCATATAAATGAACTCACACTCTTCTTATTTGGAACATATTAAATACTATGGTTAAGCAATAGCATTTTAGAGTACGCTTTTAAAAAAACTAGATGTGAATGTAATGCTGAACAAAAGAAGCTACACAAAAAAGTACATACTACATGATTCTACTTATATAAGGTATAAAAAATTTAATCAATGCTTTTGGAATTCCAGAGAGTGGTAACTCTCAGAGGAAGAGAGATCCACAGGGCTGCATCACCACAGGGCAACTGGCTTCCCTCTCCCAAACCAAGAGGGAGCACAGGAATGTGTCTAAGATGGAAACTCAGAGGAGACATCTGTTGCCATATTCCATTTGTTATAAGCGGTCAAATAATTCTAGCCCACATTCATGGAGAGGGGGCTACGAGGAGGACTCATTAGGAACATTCTTACAGGCCGCCTATCCCGCCTTTAAAAAGCTCTAAAAGTTACACAACAACTTCCTCTGCCTCTCCACTCACAAGGATAATCACTGTCATATGGATTTAAAAATGCTTTAACAATTCACTAATTTTTCGGTAATCACAACATCCCTCAAGAGCAGGCTGATGGCATGAATCTTTCATTCAGTTTTATGGAAATGTAATAATAAGCTTGATATTATCGCTTTTATATTTGCATACCACTTTTCAGATTTCACCATTCTTTCCCATCTGTATTTTGAGTTTTGTTACGCAGAATAAGTGGGAATTATAGTTTAGTGTTAGTTTATCTGAAAGTACTCTGAAAATTATAAAAACATTTTATAATATTAGTATCTAGCATTTATTGAGTTCTTACCATATGCCAGTTATTGGGGGCACCTGGGTGGCTCAGTCGGTTAAGAAAGAGTTTAGGTCTCAGTTTTGGCTCAGGTCATGTTCTCGTGGGTCGCGAGATGGAGCCTCATTTCAGGCTCTGTGCTCAGCAGGGAGTCTGCTTAAAGATTCTCTCCCTCTATCCCTCCCCCAACACGCCCAAACTCTCTCTCTCTTAAATAAATAATCTTAAAAAAAAAAGAAAAAGAAAAATCTATATGCCAGTGACTGCATACCAATGCAGAACATATATGTATGTATATATAGTGAATGTGTATACATTCACTTAATCATTTAACTCTATGAGGCAGGGTTTTGCCTCATTTTATAGAGTAAAACCTAATAATTTGTTAAGATTTCAGAGCTAATAATTGATACAGCCAAAATTTCAACTCAAAGAGTCTGATATCAGACCTCTCATGCTCTACAAAGAAGGTAAACTATAATCTTCACTATCACTCTGATAATACATTTTCCTGGAATATGTCATGGGGAAATTTTTAAAAAAGCTGTGCCATCCTGACCTTGGTGTTTGTGTGGAGGAAGGAATTGTCTTCCAGATTATGGCAGGTAGAATGTGAAAGGCTGCAATTCCCCATACGGTGCTTACAACCAACATTAAAGAATATTGTAATCTTTCTCCAATAGGCCGGTGCTACCAAACTGTGATCGTTTGGGTAAAGTGCCTGGAGTATATTCTTGCTAATAGGTTCGTAAAAAGTTGACCATACTCATCATATTGTTCATTTAACACCAACTCTTTTTAAAGGGCTTATAAATAACTAGGATATTAGATAAGCTCTTAGGGACTGCAGAGAGCTTTAACATGCTTCTTACATCAAGGGTGTGAGCAGAATTACAATCAGGCATAGCGCATGCTTCACCGGAAACATCTCAGAGTTTCTCTTTGCCCAGAGACAGATAATGGCAATTAAAAATCTGGACCTTGATTTGTATGCTACTTAATGATGGTATGCAGATAAATCAGCTAAAGCAGACTTCGGCTTCTCACATTAAGGCGGCAAGAATAGATCTAAGAATTGCCATTTGGCTTCCTCCACTCAGGATACATCCCTGGAGAACGTGTCAGGTCTCTGCAAGGGAGGATTCGTAATGCCAAGTAATTTCCCCTAACTTTGCTCTCTTCCTGTTACTCACCCACACCCAAATGACTCAAATGGCTGCTCCATGCTCATTTACTCATTCATTCACTCATGTGCTTATTCAAAGGGCCTAATGATGAGTCTTGGCTTTGGCTTGCCCAGGACTGTCTTCCAGATGATCTTTGCATGAGCAGCGCTAACGGGTTCTGGTTGAGCTCCCCTTCTTCCCCCTTCTTCCTGCCTCCACACCAGGTGTGCTCATGCTGGCCGGAGAAGACTAGGGAAGAACAAGACATCACCCAAGTGCTTTCTAATTTTAGATGGGTGGCTCCCAAACCCAGTTAATTATTAGCATCACTTAAAAAGCTTTAAAAAACTTAGCTGAAGAATGTTAGATAAACAAGGTAAACAAACAGAAGATGGCATCCAGTGCAAAGGAAGTCTCTAGCCCGTACCGGTCCTCAGTTTCCCCCCTACAGGTAACACTTGTTATCAGTTCCTGTCCATTCTGCCTCTCACACTTGACTCGTGGTTCGGCTGGGTATAGAATGTTAGGTTGGACAGATTTTGGACTCAAATTTCAGAAGTCATTGCGCCATTGACTTTTAGCTTCCAGGGTTACTGTTGAGAAATCGGATGCCATTTTTAATTCCAATCTTTTGTAAGTGACCTCTTTTTTTTTTCTCTCTCTGGAAGTTTTTAGGGTCTTCTCTTCATCCCCAGAGTTGTAAGATTTTGCTATGATGGGTTTTTGTTTGTAAGTCTCTTTTTCTGCTCACTTAATGGTTAGGTTAGTCAGTCTGAACACCTATTTCATTTAAGTGTTGGGAAATATTATTATACTACTTAAAAATAATTCCTTCCGTTTCCTTTTCTTCTTGTTTGTATATAAATGTGTGTCAGATGTTGGACCTCCTGGATTGATCCTCTAATTTCCTTATCTTTTTCTCGTATTTTTTGATTGAATGGTTCCAAGCCTTTTTTTCAAAAGCTCCCTTGGGTGGGGGAGCATTATAAGGTAGTTGTTAAAATCAGAGATTCAATATATTTGGTAGACGCTCCTTTCTAGTTGTATAACCTTTGATAATTTCCTTACCCTCCCTGTGCCTCGGTTGTCTCATGTATAAACTGGGGGAAATAATCATACCCCCAACTCATGGGCATTAAATTCAGATTAAGGGACTGTTTGCTTTCATATATGCCTGGTTCAGTAAATACTGCTATTATTGCTATTAATCTGTTCCTTTTGCAAAAGATCTTACCTTTTCCTTATGTCTCATTTCTTATTTCTTCCCTTATGTCTCCAAAGATATTAATCACAAGTTTCTTTGCATGGTCTGTTTCTACTCGTCTTCCTCTTACTTTTCACAAATGGCTCATGTTGGAGAAAGAGACACCAAATAGCCATCTGTAAGTGCTGTGAGGGAGCATATTTTTTTTGCACAGCGGATTTCACTGTAGGCTTTTTTTCACCCTGGACTTCCCAAATGTCAGTGTCTGTAGGCTTTTTCTCTGAAGCTGTTCTATTTCTCCAGAGAAGAATTCTTAAATCACCCATCTGTCAGTGGGAGGTGGCAATGGCTGCCAAGGATCTCTAAGCTGGGTGAGCAAAGGGGCTGGGGAGTCCAATTTGAGATGCAAATCAAATAGTTTCAGAGAGAAGACACTAATGTGGGGAGTCCCCGGGTTTACAGTTGGCCCTTTGCTCCTTGCTGTGCCTGGGGCCTCTGAATCAGCTTGGGAGGGGAGGAGCTGGGGCTTTCTGCGGAAGGTACAGAATGAGAAATTTAGTTGTTTTTATTTTAAGGATTTTATTTTTTTATGGGAGAGAGAGAGCAGGGGGAGGGGCGGTGGGAGAAGGACAAGTACTCTGGGCTGAGTGTGGAGTCTGCTACAAGGCTCAATCTCATGACCCTGAGATCACGACCTGCGCCGAAACCAAGAGGCAGATGCTTAACCAAGCGAGCCACGCTGGTACCCCAAAACTTACTTCTTTTTTTTTTTTTATAAAGTTTATTTTTTTTAAGTAATCTCTATACTCAACATGGGGCTCGAACCCGCAACCCTGAGATCATATGCTCTTCTAACTTAGCCAGCCAGGCGCCTTTTTTTAATTTTAATTTTTTCAGGCGCCTTTTTAAAAAAGAGGTCTTTATTTGAGAGAGAATGTGGGGAGGGGGAGCAGAGGGAGAGAATCTCCTTGCTGAGCAAGGAGCCCGAGTGAGTCTTGAACCCTGAGCAAGAAGCCTGAGGTGAGTCTTGAACCCAGGACTCTGAGCTCCTGACTTGAGCCAAAATCAAGAGTCGGACCTTCAACCTACTATGCCGCCCAGGTGCCCAGAAACTTAGATCATTTTAAAACAGATTTGCACCTGACTCCCCGCAGCTTTAAGAACATGCCCTAGCTCCACATTTTGCTATTGTCTGTATAGCTTCTAGTTCTTTTTTTTTTTTTTTTTCAAACATTTTATTTATTTGACAGTGAGAAACACAGCAAGAGAGGGAACACAAGCAGAGGGAATGGTAGCGGGAGAAGCAGGCTTCTTGCCGAGCAAGGAGCCCGACGCGGGACTCGATCCCAGGACCCTGGGATCATGACCTGAGCCGAAGGCAGACGCTCAACGACTGAGCCACCCAGGCGCCCCGTGTATAGCTTCTAGTTCGTAAGACCTTCCGTGAACTGGCTCGCCTTCCATAACCCCAGTTGGGTCTCAGCTTTACTAGATTTATAATATTCTGTCTTTAGCCTGGTATAGACCATCCTTTGGGAAAAAGGATGTTTTTTGAGATGAGATCATTTTTTGAGATGAGATACAAGAACAAGATCTCTCGTGAGGTTCCACCTTGAAAAAAGCAGACAGCATTTGCACACTGTAGCTAGTTAGATCCCCCCGCCCCCTGACTTTCTGCCAGGCTCCCCAGCACACAAGGAGCTCGCACACACAGCCACAGCTCCCTGCGTCTGTTCTGAGGTTGAGAACTGCTGTTAGTTCAAGTCACAGATGCCCCATGTTATGCAAGGAGACAGCCGACTTGCATGGGCACCAGGAGAAAAAGAGAATAAACAATGAAACAAATACAGCAAGCCCCACATTAGGTGTTAGGCATAGAGATTACTTTTTTTTTGTTTTTTAAAGATCTTATTTATTTATTTGACAGAGAGAGCAGCAGAGGGAGGTGAGGGAGAAGCAGACCCCCCGCTGAGCAGGGAGCCCTACCTGGGGCTCGATCTCAGGACTCTGGGATCATGACCTGAGCCGAAGGCAGAGAGGCTTAACTGACTGGGCCACCCGGTCGCCCCAGGCTAGAGATTACTTAAAAATAAAATGTTAAAAAAAAAAAGAAAGAAAAATATACAAATTCAGGCAGTTGGCATTCAGAACGTGGCCCAAAGCTAACACCAATGCATTGTCATGCGAGGGTTTTCTTTCCTTAAAATAAGTCTTTGCATATTTTAAACTGGAAAGGTCCCAGAGAATTTGGTAAGTCAGTGGTCTCTCCTCCATCTGCTTCCTTTCATCCAAACACTGGCCAACGTTTCTTTCACATTTCTTTCCTCTCCACCTCTCACCTCCTTCTCCTGTCCTTGTGGATTGACATCCATTTTATTCCTTTCCTCTCACCTTAATGGGATTTGGGGAGCAAACAGAGAAAAACGCTGGTGTTCAATGTAACACGTTACCTAAAATCACAGTAAGTGATTTGGGTGGGAGCAGGGAACGTCTTTGATCCTGTATTTTCTCTGCGCCCTTTTTGAGAATAAAGACTTGATAGTACCTGTAGTTTTTTTTCACCCTCCCTCTTCCTCCGTTCAACAGATAGTCATCTTTGCAGGTTTGTGTCCCTCAGCGGTGACCCTGCTGTCTAGCCCTGTGCCCGCCGGGACGGTCCTTCTGGAATAGAACCGCTTCTCCTCGTGCTTGGGATGTGTGTCAGGACGCGGTGCTCACAGTCCTGCCAGAAGGCATTTCTGCTCTAACACCCTTTGCTCAGCTTAATAGAAAAGAGACAGAAGCTGCTGTTTCCCAGCCGATTCTAGCTCTTCTCCACAGGACCTTACCTGAGAACAGGGGACAGAAAAATGTGAAAGCAAGTCTCATCTGGAATGGGGAAACTGTCAGGCATTTTGCTAATTTTGATTTAGGAAACCACAAAGGAAAAGTGTGGGGATTTTGTTAATGTTTTTCCTTCCTTCCTTCCTTCCTTCCTTCCTTCCTTCCTTCCTTCCAAGGTTCTCAGAACAGATTAGAGAAGTACAGAAATCCTGGGGACAATGCCATCATGCCCGGCATACACGGAGTCCCGTTGTGCCCAGCAGAGTCTCTTCTCTTTTGCTGTGTTTGCAACTTGGAAACCCTACCAGAGACCGAGGCCTTCTTTTGGAAAAAAAAAAAAAAATTTTTGTTGAAATCTTTTGTTTTCTCTGTGGTCTTTAAAAGCCACTGTGGTTTTGAGTCCTGGAATCAGCTTTTCTGGGCAAGTCCCATCGTTGGCCTCCCGCTGTGACCTTTCTGGGGGGCGGACTGTACAGAACTCCAGCAGAGATCTGAAGATCCTTGCTAGTGAGAAGTTGGTGGTGAGCCCCGCAGAGGAGCTGCGTGAGACACGCGGGCAGATTTCCATGACAGCTCACTCCTGGCTCAGCCACGTGAGCGTGTCCCCGTGTCCCAGCCTCGCACGGGAATTCTGTGGAAGACCTGAGGGTAGGGTGAACACTAGAGCCCTGGTTTCTGCCCTTTGGAGCGCCCAACACCGTGCCAAGGTATGGGAAAGAATCGAAGACTATTACAAGACAGCACAAGATGGGCACCACCTCAAAAGCCACGGGAGCTCTGAGGAGATGGCCACCCGTGGGTGACGAAAATGAGCGAAGGAAATCAGACTTCCAGTCTGAGGGGTCACAGCACTTCTGTAGGCAGGATAGGGGACAGAGTGAGAGACCTTGGCCAAGCGAGAGAGGCAGGAGTGGGCGCTGGATGTTTGAGCAGGAGCCAATTCATCACTCAGGCCTAGACTGCAAGGGAAAGAGGGAAGGAGCAGAGAGGAAGGCATGAGTGAGTCATCTGAGGTGAGACTTCTGAGAGGGAAGCTTCTAGAAAAAAGACTTATTTGACTTGGCCCCCAGAGAACAGCTCCAGTTTTGTTGTTGTTGATGTTGTTGTTATTTTTAGTTTAACAACCGTCTCTGTTCTCGGGCACCACTTTCCCAGCTCACTGGTTAACTATTCTGGGAGATTCACTCAGAGGCAGGTGGAGACTTATTTTTGCCACCCCGGCCCGCAACCTTTCTTAAAACCTCCATGCTGTTGGTGGGCTGTGGTGTCGCAGGTGAGTGAGTGGAGACACAAGGGGACGTGGCTCTTTTTCATTCAGCACACAGGCCTGTGGGCAGCAGGAGCCTGAAGGGCCAATACGCCCCGGTTGTGTCTCTGAAATAATCCAACAGCCATCTGTCCGTATCACTTTTTATATATTTATTTATTTTTATTTTTATTTTTATTTTATTTTTTAAAGATTTTATTTATTTAACAGAGAGAAACACAGCGAGAGAGGGAACACAAGCAGAGGGAATGGTAGCGGGAGAAGCAGGCTTCCTGCCGAGCAAGGAGCCTGATGCGGGGCTCGATCCCAGGACCCCATGATCATGACCTGAGCCGAAGGCAGATGCTTAATGACCGAGCCACCCAGGCAACCCTATTTATTTTTATTTTTTAAAGATTATTTATT
Organism: Procyon lotor; assembly: GCA_028646535.1. Classification (NCBI taxonomy): domain Eukaryota; kingdom Metazoa; phylum Chordata; class Mammalia; order Carnivora; family Procyonidae; genus Procyon; species Procyon lotor. The sequence continues at coordinate 75,347,713 of CM053613.1, forward strand.
TACTTATTTGAAAGAGAGAGAGAGAGAGACCACAAGGTGGCGGGGAGGAGAGGGAGAAGCAGACTCCATGCTGAGCAGGAAGCGGAAGGCGGGACTCGATCCCAGGACCCCGGGATCATGACCTGAGCTGAAGGCAGATGCTTAACTGATGGAGCCCCCGAGTACCCCTGTCCGTATCACTTTTTAGACTGTCTGGTCAGATCATGTCATTTCATGGCCATCATCCACCCATTTAGTAAACCCTTACGGAGCACCTGTAAGTGTCGGAAAAAGAGCTGTAGTACAGTCATGTAACCAGTATTTTCTGGGAGGGTCATGGTAAGTTGTTGAAAACAAGGGCCTGTATTTTTCAAAAAAATATGAGTAGAACCCCAAATTCATCCGCAGTTTTAAGCTAAAGCAAGACTTCACAGAAACGCCCTTGCGGCAGGTTGCTCTGGGCTGTGTTCCCAGGGTCACAGGGGCACACTCCTCTGCCTTTAGGCACACTTGGGAGGAAAGTCTGCAAAGCACTGCCCTACTTAACTGTCTCCAGGGGCCTCGCCTTGGCTTATAGGATCAAGTGGAAACTCCTTTGGGAGCATTGAAGGTTCTGCAGGATGTGGTCCTGGGCCACTTGGCCTTGCTTCCTACACCCTCTCCTACAGCAAGAGCGGGCGTGCCCTCAGCAGACAATTCCTGAGCATTCTGAGCCCTCATTAGGCTCTGAGCTGGGGGGTGGGGGGACAGAACACATTCCGGTCCTCAAGCCACAAAGCCTTGTTCGAGTTCTTTCCCGTCTCACCTTCCCTGCCTGGACGGTCCCTCTCTCTCTTTCTTGAAGCCAACCCAGTATGTCACTTTTCCTGAGCAGCGTGAATTTCTTTTATCTGTGTGCCACAGGACTCAGTAGACACTTTCAGCACCGTCTCTATATTGTCTTGTGCCTATGGACATGCTCACCTTTTTCTCCCACTGAACATTACGTTCCCCAGGCGGGGGCATTTTCCTCTCCGTTTTTGTAGTTATACAATGCTTGTCACCAAAGGGGCCTTCAGTGAATGTAAGCTGAACTAATAATTAGTTTTTCAGAAGGACATACAAATTGTTTGGGAAGCTCATCTGACCGCATTAATGAGTTTATTCATCATCTATGCATTCATTAATTAAGTATTTTCCAGCTGTCTATTATTGAGCCAGGTTTATGAAGATCATAGTAAGGAGAACAGAATTAGTCCCTCCTCTGATGAAGTTTACGATTGTGTGGAGCAGACTCACAAGAATAAAAGAAAAATACTTAATTGTAAGTATTTTCTATGTTTAATGTGATAAATTAATATGATTAAGTAATCACATCAAATCTATAAATGTGATGTCATAAAGGAAAAGTATCGGAAGCTATAAACATATAATTCCATCATTAAATATATTTGATTTCTTAATATCCTATGCAGTTATATTGTTTGATTACAGTAAAATTCTTCTTCCCTTTTAAATGTTTCTTTAACTTATTAAGTTCAAGCGCTTTCTGAATTGTATTGTTAGACTCTTCCACCTTTTGAGATAATGTTTTCTTTTCCATATCGGTAAACAAGACTTCTCGGACAGGGAATTAGGGCTTGAGGGGGCTGTCTCTTCCACATTTAAAAACCAGAGATAGGGGCCCCTGGCTGGCTCAGGCGGTGGAGCGTGGGACTCCTGACCTCGTGATTGGTTGTAGGTTCGAGCCCCACAATGGGTGTAGAGATTACTTAAAACTAAGATCTTAAACAAAACAAAATAAAAAACAGACAGAAACCTTCCTAGAGAAATGACTGCAATTCTATACAAACACTTTCACAAAACAGAGAAGGGAGGAACACATCCACCACATTTTATCAGTATTATTCCGATCCCAGAACCCAGGTAAAGATATCACACACACACACACACACACACACACACACACACACACCACAGACCATGTCTTCCCAGGAACATAGATGCAATCATCCCTTAACAGAATCAAATCAAATAATAAACACAAAAAATAATGCATCAGACCAAGTAGCTTTTATCCTCAGAATGTAGGTTGGTTTAGGGGCGCCTGGGTGGCTCCATGGGTTAAGCCTCTGCCTTCGGCTCAGGTCATGATCTCAGGGTCCTGGGATCGAGCCCTGCATCTTCGTTGGGCTTTCTGCTCAGCAGGGAGCCTGCTTCCCCCCCACCCCCCTCTCTGCCTGCCTCTGCCTACTTCTGATATCTCTCCTCTCTGTCAAA
>CM053613.1:75350450-75379222 GCA_028646535.1 Procyon lotor
GGGGGGGGGGAGGGGGGAACGACACGGGGGAAACAGGTGAAGGGGATTAAAGAACACACTTCTCTTAAATCACTGGATTGTATGTCTGGAACCAATGTAACACTGTATGTTAGCTACACCGGAAATAAAATTAAAAACTTAATACAAAAAAAAAAAAAGAGGGACACCTGGGTGGCTCAAGTTTAACTCAGGACCCTCAGTTAAATAAATAAAATCTTTAAGAAAAAAAAAGGGGGTGCCTGGGGGCACAGTCGGTTAAGCATCCGGCTTAGTTTCAGCTCACGTCGTGACGTCAGAGTCCTGAGATTGAGCCCGAAGTCGGTGTTTGGTGCTCAGTGGGGCGTCAGCTTGAGATTCTCTCCCTCCGTCTCCCTCTGCCCCTCTCCCCCAAATAAACAAATCCTTGAAAAATAGAGAGAAAGCTGATCACATCCGTCCTCTACTTGTGAAGTCCGAGCTCCTTGTCATTAACTAAACAGCAGTCTCCTGAAAACTGACCAAGCCGTCCATCAGTTCCCGGGATCAGATGCATTCCTTTCTAAAACCCGGGATTGTGCCCAAGCACAAAATACATTGCTCAAGTCAAAATACTGCTCTATTCCTTGCCCTCTGCTTTGAAGACTTGAGGATGCCAGCAAAGTGGGTTGTGCCAGTGACGAGATGGAAAACGATTTGATATAAATACATTTTTTTAAAAAAACGAGTATTTAGGAAGACTGTCCCCCCGAACAAACAAAAAAGCGATCAATGGCATTGAAAGGTAAATATCTCTGAGTCCTCTTTTGTGCTCTAAATCCGGTTCAGCTGCGAGTCCCACACGCTCTTCCTGTACAACATGTCCAGAGCTCACCCACTCCTCACCACCCCCCCGCAGGCAGCTGTATCCAGGGTATGGTCACATCTTCCGTGGACTCCCAAAGAATCTTGTCTGGCCCCCCGGCCCTGCCCCCTCGTCCTCCCTTACAGACCATTTACCAGAAAGCAGCCAGAAGGACCTTTTCATAACGTAATAACGTAACCAAGATCATGCTACACCCATAAAATCCTTTAATAGTTTCCAGTCACACCTAAAATAAGAATGAAATTTGCCACAGCCTCGCTATCTCTCTGTCCCTCTTGTTCTCTCCGCTACAATCTCAACAGCCTTCGTTTAGATCTTCAGGAGCCGCAAGCCTCCTCAGACCGTAGAGTATACAGACTGGCCATTCCTTCTGCCCACAAAGATTTTTATCAGATCTCGCGTTTCTGACTGAGTCCGTCTTAGCATCAGTTTCTGAATTAAATGTCATCTACTCAGAGCAGCCGCTCCCTACAGCCCTACGAATGCAACAACCTCCTCCATCACTTACCAAAATCAAAAACTAGTCATTTGCCTTCATGTTTCTCTTCCCTGCATGAAAGCAGAGACCCCATCTATCTTTGGAAATTGCTGAATTATAAATGTGCTGAATGTTTGTTGAGTGAATGAATGAAAAAAAAATACTTTGATGGCAGACCTAGGGTTGGTGACTCAAATATGTAAGAGCCTTTATTAATAAGTTAGGAAAATATGAGTACGCCCCCCAAAAGGCTGCAGAAGCTCCCAGCCAGGATCTTAAAAAAAAAAAAACGTTTCAGTCCATACAATAATACTTAGATACTGTCTTTTTCTTGCTCTGCCGCTAAAAATCAAGGATGTTAAGCCAGAAGGAAAGGGTATTTGAGGGTGCGGATGGTACTGATGATAAAGAAGAGGTCAGGGCGCCTGGGAGGCTGTGAGTTAAGGGTACGCCTTCCCTTCCTCTCAGGTCATGATCCCAGGGTCCTGGGACGGAGCCCTTAAAGCTCCCTGCTCAGTGGGTAGCCTGCTTCTCTCCCTCTGCCTGCCGCTCCCCCTGCTTGTACTATCTCTTTCTCAAATAAATCAATAAAATCTCTTTTTTAAAAGTATTATCGAAAAAAATAAAAAAACTTATATAGAAAAAAACCCGCGATCACGAAGCGTGCCAGATGCACTGACGGCATCCCACCAGTTGTGCGAAATGCTGTTTTGAACACCTGATTCCCCACAGCTGCAGTTGCGTCGCTCTAGCTAATAACATTTGTATCGCCCCAAATCAGCATGGGGTTGATGAAAATGCAAATGGCCTCGGAAGCTCGAGGCAGGAGAAGGAGGAAGTGCAGAACCGCCAGCCTTAGCGTTTCACCAAATGGCCCTGCGGAGGTTTGAGTCAACGAAGCAAATTACAGGCTTCCTGCGTCCGGCAGGATGCGGTGAGACGAGTTGCCCACAAGGGGGCAGAAGCCAACCATTGCGAGCTCGGCCCCGTTGGGCGGCGGTGGGACTGCGGCGGTAAGGGAGACTGTCATTGATTAGTTTCTGTGTCTGTTTTGCTATCCTTTCGACCCCAGATACGGAAAGGTTAGAACAGGGTGCCCGTTTCCAGAAATAGCTCCTCAGATGAGGCTAAAAGCATCTGGTGTCAAGTCTTTGATGACCTCCCTGCCCATTGCACGCAAAACTCAAAGTCTCGCTGCAGAGCCACAGGAGGGTGGGAAGATGACCTAGATTTACAAATCCTCTAAATAGAAGGGTGGCTTCCCGTCCTAGTGACATCTAGCCCTTCCACCCCGCTCCGAAAGGAAGAAAGCCATCCCCCTTCCCCGCCAAAGACAAAGAAGCCCATTTGGAGGCACCAGAAGGATGATTTTTGAAGTCAGATTGAGGAGCTCCTCGAAGCCTCAGATCTCAACAGATGACACTATTCACTCCTAAATCCCTGGCCCCCGAGGCCCAGCTTGACAAAGACAGAGAACAAATAATGTGATCAGACACTGAAGACCAGATCTAAATAATTCAAGTACTCTCCAATTCCACCTCCATGGCTTATTTCCTTTAGCTGTATTAGTGCTTTTGATAAAGATTAACACTCGGACACACTACCTGCACATCGCACACGCACACACACACACACCTTTTCCCTGGTCCTAAACCCGCAGACACACCATGCTGGCTTTTATCTAGAAGCAAGGGCTCCCAGACCTGTGTGGATCAGAATCACCAGGAAGCAGCCTGCTGCTCACTCCTCCCCCACCCCCGCCACCCCCCTTGAGTTTCTGATGGAGTAAAACCGAGGTGCATGTTGATCCCTCTGGTTGGGGAACCACACTTTGAGAACCACTGTCATAATTACACAGAACAGAGAGATTGGTGTCTCTCTCTCTCTCTCTCTTTCTCTCTCTCCATTGGCGTTACCCTTAAGCACTAGAAGGCTCAGAAACAAATACTTCCCAAATAAGGAAAAGAAACTAATGTTCACTCATACTACTGTATGACGGGTGCTTTGCAATCATTATCCTATTTTATTTAATTCCTGGAAAGTAAGTATTCTTACTCCCACTTCCAAATGAGAAAACAAAGGTTCCAAGAGGTTATTTGACTGCGATCATCTCTCTAGCAAGTGTTACTGCATGGATTTAATCTGGCTTCCCGAGGTCATGCTGAATATTCTATCTCCCATGGGAAAAGTGGATGCACTGAAATGAATAAAACTGTAACAATAGGGGCGCCTGGGTGGCTCAGTCGTTAAGCGTCTGCCTTCGGCTCAGGTCATGATCCCAGGGTCCTGGGATCGAGCCCCGCATCGGGCTCCCTGCCCGTCAGGAAGCCTGCTTCTCCCGCTACCATTCCCTCTGCTTGTGTTCCCTCTCTTGCTGTGTTTCTCTCTGTCAAATAAATAAAATCTTTTTTTAAAAAAAGTGTAACAATAAGCAGTTTTGGGGGGAGGACCTGGGTGGCTCCATCAGTTGACCCTGGAATCGAGCCTCGCATCGGGCTCTGCGGGTCTGCTTCTCCCTCCCCCCAACTCATGCCCGCTCTCTCTCTCTCTTTCTCTCTCAAATAGTCTTTTTAAAAAAGATAAGCAGGTTTTGTTTAAGGTGAATAAGCAAGCAGCATAAGAAAGCTTTGCAGACACAGTATCAGAGATAATTCCCAGGTTGCCCCAGTGCAGCGGGAGGGGGGGCGTTTGATAGACAGCTTTCCGAGGGGAGGGCCAACTAAGCAAAGAGCCGGCTGCTGTTTAGGACGAAATTGCTACTCCAGTTCTAACTGCCCTCATAGAAGAGAATACCATACATTATGCAGAATAGAAAGTAGTTTCTATTTTTGCATTCGAAGAAGTGGTATTTGTGTAAAAGGGTGTTGGGATGTTTGTTAAAAAGCTTTCTACAGATCAGAAATCCCCAGGCTGGAGGTCTGATGAATTTCAAAAGTGGTAAAGCAAAATGCCAGGCAATGTTTCAAAGCCTGAGAAACTGATTAACACCCCTCTCAGCTTTTAGGTTTCTGCCTCAGAATGTTTGCTTCCTGAAAGCACTCCTTTTCGACTTTTTTAGGCAAACATAACCATGTTGATTCTGAGTGTGTGTGTGTGTGTGTGTGTGTGTGTGTGTGTGGCGCAAGGTGGGGGGAGAATTTATTTATTTTTTTTTAAGATTTTATTTATTTCTTTGACAGAGAGATCACAAGTAGGCAGAGAGGCAGGCAGAGAGAGGGGGGAACAGGCTCCCTGCTGAGCAGAGAGCCCAATGTGGGGCTCGATCCCAGGACCCTGAGATCATGACCTGAGCTGAAGGCAGAGGCTTTTAACCATCTGAGCCACCCAGGCGCCCCAGGGGGAGAATTTCTATTCAAAGTAATGCAATGCCAGGAAACCTACCTTTTGCATAAAAAAAAGTCAATATCCAAAACAGACTCCTACTTGGTATGTCTTGGAGAACAGCTAAACGGATTTTCATTAATAATAATCAGTGAGGAAAAAAATAGCATTTCAACATGTTAGGTGACACACAATTTAATTCAACCAACAGAGCCTTCTCTGCAGAGAAGGCATTACCTTCAAGAAACTTGAGAGTTAAGCAGAAGAGTATGATAGACATGTTAATAATTATGGTAACTGTGATACACTGATGCTTGTGTCCTTTCCACATCCAGGAGTTGAGATCCTGACCCCAGGGGAGATGGTAGGTGGAGGCGGGGCCTCGGGGAGGTGATCTGATCATGCAGGGGGAGCCAATGATGGGATTAGAGCCCTTCTAAAAAGAAACGAGATCTGGTTTTCCTCTCTGGCTCGTGAAGATATAGTGAGAAGATGGCCCTCTGCAAATCAGGAAGCGAACGCTCACCAGACACCAGAACTGTGGGTGCCTTGATCTTGGACTTCCCAGCCTCCAGAGGTTTGAGACACGAAGCTAGTCATGCTAGTCAAGACCCCCAATCTTGTTAAAACAGGCCAAATTGACAAAGGCAGCGAGCACGATCCAGCTGGGGAGGAAACAGCACCCAAAACTGCTTCTTTCTTCGTGGTTCCTCCCAAGTGTCTTTGTGGTCCCATCAGGGTTTTGTGTCTGTCCGCTGCCACCCAAACTATTTATGTTCTTCTGATGGCCTTGTTGCCCCTGACTCTGGTCTACCCAACACACTGCTGCTCCTAAATTCCAGGCAGTTGGCTGTCCCTGCTCAGACTTTCCACGGATCTTAGTTCCCTGCAAAGCTGAAGTGATCTGGTTATCAAAGTCCCCCAGGTGGTGCTGCTGCAAACCACCTTGCCAACATTATCCCCTTTCAATCCTCAACTCTGGTCAAGTCCATGCATACTCACTGCCCCTAGACAGAGCTTCCCATGTGAAAACCAACAGCACTGACTATAACACTATTTAATACTTGGCATATGCTATGTCGAGATATTACCTACTTCGGTGGGTCCGTCTCGTGGCTCATCACAATTTCTGAGAATAGGAATTGTGTACTCTTTGTCCTTATATCCTCAGTACTCAGCACAGGATGGGTACACAGTAGATCTTCAATACATCCGGCTGACTTTGACAAAGGCTTTCATTGAAGATACCAGGTCTTGTTAACAATCCGTCATACTTAAGCCCATCCGAGATAAGCCCGAATGGGCAGAGTCATATCAGCCTCTCTTGGAGTGCCATAAAATTAGAGTCAAGAGTTAGATACCTATAGACTTGTCAAGTGGATATCTGGTGCCCCCCCCTCCCCAAGAGGATAACTGCCCGGCTCCTTTCAAAGTCAATGTCAAGAGTCACACAACAATATCATAGCAGGGTATCACCCTTTTAGTCTGCTTATATTTGCTTCTGAGGTTGGGAGGGCACGGCCCTCTACAAAGGCGACCAAACTGGGAATCATAGATGGTTGTTGGCTGTAGAATTATCTGAAAGACCTCTGACCAACTGGGTGTGAAAAGCCTTCTGACAGCTCTGCTAGATTCCTCAGACTAATTAGCACTTCTTCATCAGGGACTTCAACTCAAACGTGCCTTCTGGTTATCAGACTATTACTCTTATGTCGCCTCTGGATCTCCTTTTTTGGCTCCTTTTTTCTGACTTGAAAAACGGCAAAGTAGGATAGGTCACTTCCTCTGGTCTCGAGACACAGTTTTTGGTTATGATTTAGGCTCGGAAGGGATAAATTAAAATAGCAGAATGTATGTAAGTTGCAAAATGCTGTTCTCACGTCTCTCCTCGCCCCCCCCCCTCCATTCACCACAGTGGTGGCTTAGCCATTCACTCTGTTCAGGAAAATGAGGGCAGTTAATGAAGTGTTAATCTGAGAACAACAGCCCTGGTGACACGTATAGGGAGGTCCCACCAGCGAATACCACTCACCAAGAACAGCTGCATATAAATGTATTACTTATTGAAGAGCTGAGGAGCCAGAGAAGACTTCAGCTGTGAATCTGTACTTTTTGCCGAGAGCTGATTTCCATCTTGGCAAAATTAGAGAATCACTATCATGCCGGGTTCCTGGAATACAACATGGCTGAGTGATTCCAAGAGGAACTGCTTGGAATTACCGGACCTGAGTCGCGTTGTAGGGGTCCGCAAAGATTTCCAGCGTTTTAAATTTAGTATTTCAGATTTAGATTATTTTAGATTTCAGAATTTTAGTGTCCAGGGAGTTTTATTTTAGAAGTCTTACTTTTACGTATTTCTCAAATCGTTGGAGGCAAAAACCTCACTCGCAGGAGTATAATGAGCAGAGTCGGAGACTCAGCCCTCTCCTGCCACCCACTACTTCCGGTGCCTCAGCCTGTGTACTTTCCAAATTAAGAACTTACAGAATCTGCTAAAAAACCATCGCGGCTGCGCTCCACATTCCCACCCACTGCTTAATGCCCAAATCCGTGTGCAGACATGTAAGCCCTCCAACAGGTGACTTAACAAGGAGGCTAAGTGTCCCTTCTCGTGTCCCATCACTCCCTTTATGCCCCCGTTAGTCCTGTCTCCAGTTCCACTGACTTGTTTTGATCACTTGACTTCCTTGGAATTCATAGCACTTACTGATACTTTAGTCCTCTTCACAGGACTGAATTCCTTACGTTTTTCCTGCACGTGTGTAGTATTTCTCCAACTAGACTGAACACTCCTTAAAGCAGGAGTCACGAGTTGCTCGTAGTGTTTACTTGGGCAATGCCCAGAGTGGGTGCTGAATAATTATCTGTTCAGGAACATGACACTACTAGATGTGCCTAATACCATTCTTGTTATAGTCTGTCTCCTGCAATTGAACTAATTCAGGAAAACCTCTAGCTAGCTTAAGAGAAAGCAGACAGATGCTCAACGAACGGAGTCTTTTGGAGAGGACGAAGGGAAAGAATCAGGTTTGGGACGTGGCTTAGAGGCTTATGATGTCTTTGATGATTATCGAAATGGATAAAAAGATAAAAGATCTTTGATGAAGATCCTAAAGAATAAAAAGCCGAAAGAGATCCATGATTACAATCAAATGCTAAACGGAGATCAGGACAAGAGCAATATGGGCAGACGACTGGATAAGTCTTCCCCAGAAGGTGCCCGTGATAAACGACTGTCTCCAAAAGCATCATTCTTACTCGCCTACAAACACAACATTTAGCACCTGCTCCGTACAGGACATCAAAGGGCAGGCTGCAAAGTGGGATTAGAATCTGCTCGAAAAAGATCCCCAGTTCAATTGGCAAGAGAGGATAAATACCTACAGGGAAGAGTAAAAACACAGGATAAATGTACCAGCTACCGAATAAATGAAGTACGGGGAAGGAAATTCCAAGCGAATGAGTGGCGGAGACTCGTGTTCCCCGGGAAGGCCGCGGGAGCGTGCGAGGTGGCCTGGCGTAGAACATCCATGGCCGGCTGTTTGTGTTGGAGCCCTGCGTGCTGGCTGCATGATTCCAGTGCCTTTTACACCATCGCACCGAGGCAAGACAAAAGTAATGAATGAAACTAATTTAGGTTACCAGCTTGTGACAACTTACGGATGGGAATCAGGTGATAGGTATTGAGTTTGGTGTTAGGGATTGTGGGTGTAACGAAGACAGATTTAGGACAAGGCCCTTGCCTTGAGAAAGCTAAATGCCTACTTTGCGAGCAAGATGAACTCCCAGGGAAATGTTTAAATAACCAGTGCTACATTATATTCTTCTGACTGTAGAACACAAGCGTATTTTAAAGGTGAAAAACATTAGCACAGACGTAGGTGTTTAGTAGAGGCAGAGTTGCAGTAAATCCCTTGAGGTGGCCCCATCAAAATGCAACTTCAGGTTGGGCTGGGTGGGTCGCGGTATCTACTTTCCCAATCCAGTTTCCACACGGCACTGGGAATCTCTTATGAGTGTTTCAGCAATGTTCGGTTTTAACCTGAAGACTTCATGAAGGAGAGCAATTTCAAGTCCAGGCAAGAGCCGTCCGACTTGGCAGCTTGCGAAGTGGGAGAAACCGATGACACCATTCTCCTGCCGGCTTCCATTTCTGCTGAGATCCACCCAGCGAGAGACGCCCAGCCAGTCTGCAGGATATTAAAAGCGATAGACACAGTCACCCTGTGAGGGCCGTCGCGGCTCCCAGAACTGAGTCAGTGTATTCTTCACGAGGCATCTTCTAATTTTTTAGGGTTCTCAAACCCACGAACCCAGCTGACGGCAGAAGCAGCAGTTTCAGGCTGCCATTTAAAAGTCCGTCTGAAATTGTACATGCATCTTATTTTAACAGTTCCCAAAATGTCACAGCAAGACCGAATTCGGCTCTTGAGCTTCCTCAAAATGCCTCCCACACAATCCTCTCCATTCTCCCTGCGATCTGTAGAAATCCGACAACCCGGCCAACGTCTCCGCGATGAGTCAGGCTGTAGGATCAGGACGCATTGGGCTCCTTTCCCCTGGGTGCACAGCATGTCCCTGGTGGTGAGTGGACTTTCTCAGCTCCGTGACCTCAGGAGAAGGAAAATGATGAGCTCTTCCGGGGACCGATGGGCATGCGGAAACAGCCGGGGAAGCAACAGGAAATTCAGCCGCTGAGGAGGCAGGTGGCCCGTGATGTGTGATGTTCTCTTCCTAAATGAGAAGCACAAGAGTACCGCATCTCCACGAAAGAAATGAATTAATAGCAAGTGAAGTCATAGTTCTCTATAAACTAAGTGCTGGGTTGAAAGGGTGAAAGAGGCACCTATAACGACAAAAGGTATCATTTCTGAAGAGGACGATGTGCCAGCCACTCTCTTAAGTACTTTTCCTCTATTCCCTCACTTTGCCCTTGCCAACCTCCGGAGGATGAGCTATTATTATCTTATCATCCTCATGGTACAGAGAAGCAGAGAGGCACTACCTTGCTTGACTTGACCCATAAGAGGCGAAGGCAGGATTCGAACCGACACACTCTCACTCCAAAACCCAAGCTCTTTAGCTCAATGCTCTACAGCCAGATTTAGAAATCATTTAGGACATACACAGAGAAAGGGAACTGCATATTCATTCATGGTCCCTGGAAGGTAGGGATTACAAAACGGCTTGCAATCAGTAGCCAGTGGTGAGGTCCAGGATTGGGGCACAGCGTGGGGGCCCAGAATTCACACCGGAGGACAGAGGAAGGGTTAGGTAAAGCTTCCTGGAGAAGGTACTGTTCAAATGAACTTTGAGGCCGAAGTGTAAGTTAGATAAGCAGCATAAGGTCAATTGGTGGTAAGAACGCCCACCATTCTCCATTCTTTCTTGTATCCTTGCCCCTTGCAGCTGCCTTTGTAGCTCTTCTCATGAAAACTTGTCTGTTCCTCTACACCTTGAATCCTGTAACTTGCCTTGGCCGATAGTGCCTGTGAAGAGCCTGGGCTATCCCCCAGTCACCCTTGTCACCCCAGCCACCAGCCCGTAAGCCATCAGACAGAGAGTGAACCCATGGAGACCGGTCAGCGCCCAGCAAACCACCAGTTGACTACACAGACCTGAGTGAGCTCAGTCAAGTTCAGCAAAGGCTGGCCTTGGGGAGCAGAGCTGCCAGCTGACCTCTAGCCTCATGAGGACAAGTCAAAGTTCATTGCCGTATGTTACTGAGGTTACGTGGTTGCTACACAGCAGTATTGTTATAGAATATAATAGAATATTATATGTATTATATGTAATATGTATAACAGAAGTGTGCTGTGATCCTTGCACCCTTGGTTTGCTTTAGAAAAGGATGTAGGATTCCTCCCTTGGTCCAGGACTGGGTTTCTCATCCTGGACACTACTGACAGTTTGGGACCCATCATTCTGGTTGGGGACTGACTGTTCTGGGCCTCATAGGATGCTGAGCAGAGTACGCGCGTGATGTCTACCCACTAGGTGCCAGTGGTAATCCCAATTGTGACAACCGAAATGTTTCCAGGAGGCCAAATGTCCTCTAAGGGGCAAAATCACCTCCAATTGTGAAACACTGGCTCGGAAACAGATGCAAAGAAGTTCAGTTACCCAAGACCCAAAGTCCCCCTGCAACCCAGCAGTCTTCTCTCTAAGAGAGTTTCAGTGGTAAACCCAGCTCGGACCCCCTGTGCACACCAGTGCCCTCCCTGGGAAGGTGTGGTCTTGGACTGGCCAGAGCCAGGTCGGGCTCAGCAGGGAGGCTTCTGGGAGCTGCTCCAGCACAGGGTAAGCTTGCTCTGGGTGCTCCTGCTGGCTCAGCACGCTGAGTGGTGTCCCTACAATGATGTTCAAAAGAAAAGAGAAACAAAAACACAGGCCAAGAGGCAGGAATCGCAGGCCACCTTGTAGATCAGACCATTTGTGTCCAAAACTTGCTTCCAGTTTCCCTCTGACTTAAACTTTTCTTCCTAGTTTATTAATTTTTTTCCCTAGCCTCTTGTGAAAAAGAGCCATTCATCATCACATTCCCATACATATCGGGATGTTCAGCACGAGGATTCCAGCAGCGACTCTCCTCTATCAGCGGGGCTAAGAAAGATGGTTAGTGTTTCTCCTATTCCGGAGCTGAAGTTTAAATCAACATCTCTGATCATCACTGTGCTTCCCAGGAACTAATCCCATCTTATGAGAAGATGCCAGATCCAGGTCTTGGAAGAACTTGTTTTTTCTTTTCTTTTTCTTTCCTTCTTTTTTTTTTTTTTTTTTAAGATTTATTTATTTGTCAGAGGGAGAGGGAGCAGGCACAGGGGGAGCAGCAGGCAGAGGGGAAAGCAGGCTCCCTGCTGAGCAAGGAGCCCTATGCAGGGCTCGATCCCAGGACCCTGGGATCATGACCTGAGCCGAAGGCAGACGTTTGCTTCACTGACTGAGTCACCCAGGTGCCCCAAACTTGTCTTTTCTTAACAGCACAGCTTAATCAGCTGATTTGCTGGTTCCAGAAGATGGAAGGCGGAGGAAGAAGAAGGCTGAGTATTTGCTAATTTTTCCCACACATCACATTTCATTTGATAAACATATTTGAGACTTGTGTCCTCTGGGGCCTCCAGCAGACTGCCGATCCTCCCCAGGCTTCCATTTTTCCTCTAAAAACACAAAATCACCTCTTACTCTTCCTGCCGTACTGGGAAAACTGACAGATTCGGCACAAAATCCATGAAAAACAAAGAGAACATCCATTAAGAAAAAGAAAGACAAATCCAAGTTGAAGCTATCCTGAATTCTAAATCTGAGCGTCTCCAAGGCACCTCTGTTTTCCTGATTTATTTACTTTCCCAGTGGAACCGTGCCCAGTCATACAGTTTAGGAGTTGTTTCAGAAGAAAAAAGGTGAAGTCATCGATTCTTGGCGTCTCAGTGTTGGATGCAGCCAGACTTTACGGAGATGAGCTATTCGTTCCCTCTCTCTCTAATTCAATCGTTATTTTTCCTGGAGGGCTTGGTGGTGATGGTTCAGCTTTGTGAACACATGAGTATATTGGGGTGGAGACACGGGAAGAGGGTTTGAGAGTTCAGGTGAGGGTTTCCCCTAAGGTTGTTTCTGGGAATTCACATCAAATCTAAATGTTAGATTTGACAGATTAACTGTTGGTTTCAACAAGTATGACTCTTTGGGCAGAATGGGAAATGCAAATATGGTCTCCACTAACCAGTGGCAAAGAGTGCTCCAGGAATCATCATCAGAGGCAGCTGAACATTATCTGCAAGGCTAAGGGGATGACCTCAAGGCGCCCTGACCATCAGGGTCCATCTAGCATCAGCTGGTGATGTTCAAGAGCACTTGATACCCAGCTGGGCCCACGTCCGTACAGAAGGCTATTAAACTGGATATTAAACTGGAAAAGAAAAGGTAAAGCAAACCAAAAGCCTGTTTCCTTGCCTCTGCAAACCTACGAATACATGGAGAAGAGAAATGACAATCTCCACTGCTAATCATGTCTTGGAGAAATCAGCGCCTTTTCATAAATTATCTCGGTTGGACCCGAAAGCCCTGGAACAGACCTAGGAGAGAGATCATAGCCCAGATTTTTAAATGGGGGAAACTAAGAATGTTGGAGGCCTGTCCCTTGATCTCAGGGCAAACACACAGAGAAATTAGAGGTGGAAGCCTGTTTTTCTGACCATAGACCTCGAGGTCTTCATTCCCCTTTTACTTCTCTCAGCAGAGGTGGAACATTCAAAAACATGGCCCCAGGGGGAGCTTTCATTGACCCCAGCCCCTTGTAGCAACACACCCCCCTCCCCTCCCTCTAATCCCCAAATCAGCCCCAAGGAATTTAGCACCAAGGTAGCGATCATCTCAAGAACTGAATACAAACAGGTTCTTGTTCCTTTCCTGTGGAGTCTTGGGTCTTCTTAGACTGCTCTGTTTCTCCAGGGACTGATGAACTTCCAGTAAATAATAGCAACAACAGTTAACAAATCCTGAGGGATGAAATGTGGTAAATGATACTAATAACAGTTCACAGATCCTAACTAAAAGGTGCCAGGAGATAGGTTTGCTGCCTACGGTTGAGGGTTGGGTTCTGTGGAGGGTGCCCAGCCCAGGGCATGAGTGGGCGCTGAGGTCAGCCTGTGGCGCCCCTCCCCAGCTTTCCCCCCTCACACAGGGCTGTGTTCACCCGTAGGAGGGGCATCTGCTTTCATTCCTCATTTCGATGGACTGTGTTCCTGAAAGGTAGCCTTGGCCAAGATGGTGACCCTTTTCCTGATTCACACTGAGGTGCCCCATGGGCTAGTGGCAGGTTGGTACTAGAGCTATGTTCTCACACTTACCAGAACGCTGTGTGGTAGATAACATTATCAGCATCATGTTATGGGTGAGGCAAGCAAAGCTTTGAAGAGATGAAATGATTTGACCAAGCTAGTAAATAGAAGAACCGTGCTCTCACGCTGCCTTCTTAAGGAAGCTGAGTCGACTTCCCCCCCTGTGGCACGTTGAGACTATTCCCACACAGGCAAGGTGCTGTGGTGAGTAAGCTTCAGAAATTTAATTCAAGGAAGCAACCTCAAGATAATCATCAGAAAAACTGTTTCAATTCCCTGTGCTTACAGAGCCAAGATCTGTAGGCAACAAGTTTTCACAGGTGATAGGAGTTCACACTTTATCATTCCTGTTTCCGAAGAAAACCAGGGAAACAAAACTAGTGCTAAGATTTTACTTAAAAATAAAAAAGACCTGGAGAAACAGAACAAAGTCTGGCTTCCTGATCCTGCAGTGTTGATATGGCCAGAAATGCCCAGCCCTGCCCAGCAGGCCCCCTGGTCCCCTTCCTTCCCCATCTCCATAATTAACTATTCTTCCTCCTCAGCTATTGTCACGGTAACAGCGTGGGTCACATGGCCATCACTTTACAATCTGTTTATGGAGCTGCTTGTAATCCTCACTCCAAGGCCTAGTGACAGGTCATTTAGAATCAATCAAACATTTATTAACAGAGAACCAAGGGGCACGGTCTCTTGATTGAAATTCTCTGGTCCTGGGGCGCCTGGGTGGCTCAGTGGGTTAAAGCCTCTGCCTTCGGCTCAGGTCATGATCTCAGGGTCCTGGGATGGAGCCCCGCATCGGGCTCTCTGCTCGGCAGGGAGCCTGCTTCTCCCCCTCTCTGCCTGCCTCTCTGCCTACTTGCCTAATCTCTCTCTGTCAAATAAATAAATAAAATCTTTAAAAAATTTTAAAATAAAAAAAAAAGAAAGAAATCCTCTGGTCCTTGGGAAGGGCAAGAGCAGGGTGGAGGGAAATAACTCTCAGGTGGAGGCCAGGGGAAGCCATATTGTGTCAGAGAAGGAATCATCTTTTGAAGGTCAGATCCATGAAGGTTCAAAATCTGACCCTGGCTCTGCCTCCTAGGCAAGGAAGGAAACCTGCCCGAGTCTCCATTTCTTTCAAGATTTTGTCATGAGGCTCAAGATAATGAAATGAATAAAGAAAAGGTGCCACCCCGGAAAGGACTTAATCAGGGGCAGCCATTACAAATGAGTGAGAAGTAAAGACAGAAAGTGGACAGAATCAAAAAGGAAATTGGGATTTAAGGCTGATGGCAAAAGAAGTGGGCTTATTTAACCTGGCAGCCACTTTCAAGCAGAAATCCTGTTAAGCATAAAGAGTAACAAGCAGTAGGAGGAGAAAATGGGGAAAGGCAGAGGTAGAGAAGCTGCAAGGTGGGACTCATGAGGGTGAATGAGCTCTGTGTTTTGTTTTGTTTTATTTTGTTTTGTTTTGTTACCAGCAACATAACTAGGGAAACATCTTGCAATATCTGTTGTTCTTTCGCCCAGTGTGTGATCTCATCTTAATGGCATAGGTGGTCCTGCTGGACGCCCAACCAATAGCAATCTGCCTGGTTTGCACAAAGCCCTTGTTAAATAGTTGTTGAATAGGGGTGCCTGGATGGTTCAGTCTCTTAAGCATCCAACTCTTGATTTGGGCTCAGGTCATGATCTCAGGGTCCTGGGATCTAGCCCTGCATCAAGCCCTGGATTGGCTCCATGGATGGGGTTGGGGGGAAGGGGGGGAGTCTGCTTGAGATTCTCTCCTTTTGTCCCTCCTCCCACTCTAAAATAAATATATATTTTTTTAAAAATTGTTGGGCACCTGGGTGGCTCAGTGGTTTAAAGCCTCTGCCTTCGGCTCAGGTCATGATCTCAGGGTCCTGGGATCGAGTCCCGCATTGGGCTCTCTGCTCAGCAGGGAGCCTGCTTCCCCCTCTCCTTCTGTCTGCCTCTCTGCCTACTTGTGAGCCCTCTCTGTCAAATAAATAAAATATTTTAAAAATAAATAAATAAAAATAAATTGTTGAATGAATGAATGAACAGCAAATTATTTAATGCCCCCTAACAATCCCATCAGAACACTTGGGCTGTGTGAAAAAAAGGGAGAAACTAATGCTAATACCCAATTTCTTCCCTCTATGTCCTAGTTTCTTACATCTAAATATGTTAAATGTTCTTCCTGGCAAAGGCATTTGGAAAAAAAAAAAATAAAGGGCAGAAATGTCCAGATGGATCTGACATGGGTGACAATCCCCAGAAGTGAAAAAGCTCCAAGATTGATGAATAGACCTCCTCCCTCCAGACTGAGCCGGGGAGTCTCATCCAACATTTTTCCGTTTGATTATTTACAGCCAAAAAGATGCAGCTGATGGTACAGTCTTCCAGCCTCCCGCCTCCTCTCGCTCAGCTCCAGTGGCTGCCTTGAGCCAGAGCAGAGGCCTGGCCACCAGGAGTAGAACGCCTCCCTACCCATGACCTTATCCTCTTTCTTCCTTTCTATGTCTTCTCTCCAGGCCCTTCTCCTCTTCTATCCCACTCTTTCCTCTTTCCCTGTTCCTTTCTTTTCCTCTCCTTTGTCATCCTTCTTTTCCCGTGCTCAGGGACTGTTATTCGACATCAGTGTTACTCAGGGCTCAAGAACATGCTGCTTTTTCATTAAAATAAAGTTGCCTTGTCACCCCAGGTCCCTGAAGGCTCCAACTGTAGGACCACACTCAAGATCTTACATGACTAATCCATTGAAACTCCACAGCAGTGAGAACTAGAAATCCTTACGTGAGTTTATCCTTCTCCAGATCTATCCCGAGTCATCTCATCTTCACCCACCTTACCCAAGATGACCGCAATCGCTCTCTCTTAAGACTCATTATAGACTGGGGTCTCGGAGTGGATCAGCTGTCACCCTGTGGCATCTGTACAGAAGGATTTTGGTGACATCTGCTTCCAAGTCCATCTCTGGGGTGTGTACCCCGACCCCGCTTTTCCCTGGATTGTAGCTACTAGTGACTACAATTTGCCCAATAGAAATGCAGCTTATTAAACCTGTCACTCTTCTGCTCAGCGCTTCCGATGGCTTCCCATTTTCCAGAAGATAAAGTTCCGATATTCTGTCTGTCACCTCAAACCCTCAACTACCTGGCCCCAATCCACCTGTCCAGGGAATTGCCCAGATGAATACGCTTGTACATTCATTGCATTTCCCTGCCCCCTTGCCTTGTCTTGCTTTTCCCTTTCCTGCCTCCACCCATCCAGCTTGGGGACTCTCTTTCAAGGCCCTGCTTAAACACTCCTCCCTAGGCATCTGGCCCTGAAACATGAAATAATCCCATTTCCCTCTGCTTTCCTCTAGCTCCACTGCGGTGCTCACCTTACCTGCCCCGTGTTTCAGAGGGCAGCCGCTCATGTCAGGCACCTGCCGTGAGCTCAGGGGGGCTCCAGGGAGCTCACAGAAATTACCCTCACTCCTCACCACATACCCATTTTACAGATGTAGTAACAGGGATCCCACGCAAGGTCACAAAGATGGTCAGTGACGGGGCTGGGATCTCAAACCAGGCGTGTTGGACTCCAGCTCTCTTTCCACTACGCTGGGCTCTCACAGAAGAGATGCTGGCTGGGCGCTCTTATTCATGTCCATCCTTTCAGAGCCTGAGGTCCTCCGGGGCTTACGGAAGAACCCAGGCAGCAGGTATCAATCACTTGTTTTCATCAATATCTACACATCTCATCTACAAGATTATAGACGTTTTGATATGTGTGTGTCCCACAATTCCTTTTTGGTTATGTGAACAAGCTTTTTTTCTTTAAAGAAACGCACTTACGTTATGTAGACACGCCTTGTGCTTTTCAAAGGTTACTTTCCTTGAGACCATCTAAGTTTTACTAACTTTTTAAAAAATACATAAGCTCAGGGGCGCCTGGCTGGCTCAGTTGGTGAAGCACGTGACTTTTTTTTTTTTTAAGATTTTATTTATTTATTAGAGAGGGAGAAAGCATGAGTTGGGGAAAGGGCAGGAGGAGAGCGAGAACCAGACTCCCCGCTAAGTGCAGAGCCTGATGCAGGGCTCAATGTGGGTCTCGATCCCAAGCCCCTGAGATCACAACCTGAACCGAAGTCAGACGCTTAACCAACTGAGCCACCCAGGTGCCCCAGCACCTGACTCTTGATCTCAGGGTTGCAGGTTTGAGCCCCAAGTTAGATGCAGAGATTATGTAAATAAACAAATAGATGACTTAAATGAATAAATAACTTAAATAAATCGATGACTTAAATAAATAAACTTTTAAAAAATATGTAAGCTCAATCCTAGAGAGAATATGCCATCTGTCTAGAGGCACACAGCAAAATCGTGGCAGGTCCAGAATCAGAAGGCAGATCTTGGAGCCTGACTGGGTGATTTGTCCCTTGCTCACCCACGCTGGAGGTATAGCTGTTTTACGCGTAGCCCCTGAGCTAGTTGTCAACGTTTAATTCTAGACTGTTTCCAGGCTGGGGCGTTCAAGTCCAGGTCAGCAGAAGCCTGTGAGTTGCAGTGAGAAATTTCAAATCTGACACTTGCCAGTTCCCATCGAGCTCCGGGTGGGAAATGTCCCGGGTTTCGTCCAATTCTACTGTCACAGCCAGTCTAGCAGAAGAGATCACCTCCAGGTAAAGTCATTCAGAACAGGGGCTTGTCATTTTAGTGCCATTCAGCAGAGACAGATCATGGGCCGCTCTGCTTCCCAGGGGGTGGGCTTGGGATAAAGGACAAAGTTTCCCTGCCCCTCTGCCCTCTGCACCCCAGGGCGGTCAGACAAACCCCCACGATGACAAAGCCCTTGACAGAGCTTGCTGGGGCTCAGCCCCCAAGAACTCTAAACCCACGATTCCAGCCTAGCTGTGTAACTTAGCACTACCCACCAGCCTCTCATGTCCCCCTTTCTTCACCCAGAAAAGGGAATAAAGACACTAAATCACAGCTCGACTTTAGAGGACTAAACGAGATCGTTATGGAAGCACTTTGTAAACTATAGAAGACCACTGAAGCATAAAGTGCCAATTTTTCAGGTTATATGAGGCTCATGCCTGCTTTCCTGCAGGACATGAAACGCTGGGGAGGTGGGGTGTTCGGTGTCTAGAAACAGAGGGAATAGCCTGCTTTGTAGATGTCTGTTTGGATATGTCTCAGAGCACCTGGGAAACTTGTCATTCTTAGAGCGACCTGCTTTTTTTCATCTTCACAAAGAACAGAATGGGAGGAAACTGTCAATCGTTCATTTATCCATTCCTTTAGGGACCATTTATTAACCACTGAAATGTTACCGGCATTACACTGAGCTGAGTGGTAGGAGGAATACAGGAATGAATATCAAGTTCTCTGTATAAATATTTAGAAAAAAGTCTGGAAGGATATCCAAAAGGTAGGTTCCTCCTTCCCTCTCTTCTTTGTTCCCTCCCTCCCTCCCTTCCTTCCAGCTTTCTTCCTAAGTAAAAGTAATTTCACAGAACTCTAAGTCCTGGGTCAAATGAACTCAAACATGGTCGGTCGTGGCTCAGTGGTCATTCGCCAAGCCAAACACAAAATCACGACCCTGACCCCAGAAACAACCCAGCTCTGTCTTCCTAGGGGATCCCTTTTATCTCTGAGGAAGCTTTTCCAAAGAGACCAAAGAATTCCCTTCATTTCTTTTTTTGTCTGAATTGGGTCACGTGTCTGTCTTAAGTCACTGATAAAGAGAACGGTCTCACCGGTTCAGACCAGCGGTTCTCAAAGTGTGCTCCAGGGACCCTGAGGGACCCCAGCCCCTGCCAGGTCTGTGAAGTCCAAACTATGCTCGTGATGATGCTAAGATTCTTCTGTGCCATTTTTATTCACACTCTCTCACAAGTGTACAGAGTACAAAAAGTTTACAGATATGAAACTACCACTTTTTTGAGTTTGGGCGTAATGCCAAATCAGAATACCAACAATTATCTAGAAAGGGAATTAAACCACTTTTCCTTTTTTTAACCATCTATCTGTGCGACCGCACAGATATGTCTTCATATATTATTTAACCAAAATAACATGTTACAACGGACTGAATGCAAAAGCAGATATGAAAGTCCAGCTATCTATTAATCCAGACAATAAAAAGATTTGCAAAAATGTAAAACAATGGTGGCACCTGGCTGGCTCAGTTGGTAGAGCACAGGACTCTTACTCTCAGGACCATGAGTTCAAGCCCCATGTTGGGTGTGGAGTCCACTTAAAATAAAGGATTTTTTTGTTTTGTTTTGTTTTGTTTTTAAAGTAAAACAATGCCACTTTTCTCACCAAATAATTTTAGTTTGGGGAAATGTATTTATTATTTTGTCACAGAAAATGTTATGTTAACCTGTGACAGATTTATTTTTGTTGTTTTTGAAGGAATTAATAGATCCTTTGAGAATTTAACATCGAATACAGTAAATATTAGTAAATGTACAAAATCTACAAAATGTACAATCTACAAAAACTAAAGTTCTTTGGGGTTTTCAATAATCTTTGAGTATAATGGGCTCCGGAAAGTTTGAGAGTCCCTACTTAACCAACTCTGGATATGTCATCGTGTTGCATTACAGGGTGAGGTAGACCCTAAGCTTTGCCAGGACGGAAGATGTAGGAAAATGGCGTTGGTGAAGTACCCCCAATGCCTATGGCAATTGTGTCTTAGTTCTGTGGTTATCGGCTGTTGTTATTTTCTTCTTTAATTTTTCTTAGATATTCTATGAACTTTTTCTTTGGTCTGAACTTTTAAATGAGAAAATTCTGCTTTTATGAGAAGGAGAAAAATCCATAAGCCAACTTTTACTTCAGAATCAATAAGTAAAAACAAGGATGAGTGGGATCCCCAGTGATGGAGGCAGAGAAGCTAAGCACTGAGGATGAACCAACTTCGAGTTGTGACTTCCTCTCCCAAAGCTTGGGTGTGAGGAGAAGGGGACTGAGTGGTGAGACTGGATCCAGGAAGGGTGGGCTTCTTGTCCACTGGAGACACAGAAGCAGAAGCTAGGCTGAGGGAAGGATTCAGGGGAGGAGGCGAGGGAGAACACAGAGGAGAGGCGGAGAAGGGATGGCACAATATGGTGGAAGGGGGCGCAGGGGAGTGGAGGGGGAGACATGAGCTTCAGACAAAAGGAGGAATCTCTTCCCAGATGGATAAAGAGTGCCAAATACAAATCCAATAGGCACAAAACAGCACCCATTTGTCATTGAGAGAAATGAGATAATGCCCTGATATGCCATGATGTTGGTTCATCTCAATCTTTTCAACTCGCACCTTTCAGGTAGCATAGGGTTTGGAGCTATTCAAACAATATCCACTCAACACGGGGAAGAAAGCAATAACCCGATGCTGGATCTTCCGGTAGATCTGAAGCAATACAAAATAAATGTTTATCATGTATTTGAAGGAAATACAAACACAATAGATTAGTTAATACAAGGTTCAGCAAACTCAGGCAGCGGGACAAATCCTGCCCATCGCCTATTTTTGTTGAGGCTGACAGTTAAAGATGGTTTTTATATCTTTAAAGTATTGAAAAAAATGAGATGCAGAATCAAATGGAGACTATCTCATGACATGAAAGTTGTAGGAAATTCAAATTTCAGTGTCTACAGTCAAAATTTCACTGGAACATGGACACATGTATATAAGCAAATTCAATAAGAATGTGTAGGTAGCTGGGCACCTGGGTGGCTGTTGGTTAAGCATCTACCTTAGGTTCAGGTCATGATCTCAGCGTCCTGGAATCGAGCCCCACGTCGGGCTCCCTACTCAGTGGGGAACCTGCTTCTCCCTCTGCCTGCCCTGCTTGTGCTTGATCTCTCTATGTCAAATAAATAAATAAAATCTTAAAGAAAAAAAAAGTGCAGATACGACCAAAAATAAACTACTTACGGGGCACCTGGGTGGCTCAGTGGGTTAAAGCCTCTGCCTTCAGCTCAGGTCATGATCTCAGGGTCCTGGGATCAAGCCCCACATTGAGCTCTGCTCAGCAGGGAGCCTGCTTCCTCCTCTCCCTCTGCCTGCCTCTTTGCCTACTTGTGATTTCTCTCTCTCTGTCAAATAAATAGATAAAATCTTTAAAAAAAATTTTTAAATAAAAAGTAAACTACTTACAGCTTATAGAATATGTATTAATGTTCTATATTAATAAATCTATTAAGATAGATTTATAATATAATCAAATGGGTTTATTATAATACAATCTATATTAATATTCTAATCTTCCATCTGGGAGGGCTTCTAAGAGAAAATGCTTTTCTCATACGGAAGAAGGGCAGTAGTTTGGCAGGAAATGGGAAAGTGAAGCCTTGGCAAAGTATCTGTCCAACGCCCCACCCCCTCCTCCCCCCACCCTGCGCCAGGGATGCTGGGTGCTGTAAGACAGAGTTCCCGGGGTGGGACAGGGGGTGCAGTGGCCTGAGGTTACAGAGAGCAGAGTCCCGGACCACCTCCCTTTGGGCCACTGGTGTCCCCACAGGTACTTTCGGCTGAGGCAGTGCCCCCCACCACCCCGGGACTTGTCTGAGAGTGGACAAGTGGTCTTAAGAAGGAAGACAAGTGAAAAATGGGGTCCTGGACCTTGCCTGAGGACACCAAAAACTACCCAGGGAGCTGAGATTTAGTCACTGCAAACAAGTGAGAGAAAGCTCACAGGCTATGTAATTTGATAGAGATTGTAAAGACTGTTCCACACTCACCACGGTCCCACTTAGGACTTTTCGACTCTACAACGGAGCCAAAGCGATCCTCATTCGGTAGAAACTGTACTTGGCATTTTGAATTTTGCTTTGCTCCCAGGCTGGCAATGTGTGCCTGATACTGTTTGTGGTGCCAGGCAGCTGGAGGGGGGGGGGGGGCAGCCCTTACTTACCTAGATCAGGAGGGTCAACTATTGATATCCTGACAGCACCCTGTACCCATACGACCGTGGGGTTTCTAACTTCCGGGTCACCGTTCAATCACTTCCACGAGATATGCAACACTTTATTATAAACTAGGCTTTGTGTGAGATGATTTTGCCCAAACGTAGGCTAATGTAGGTGTTCTGAGCACATCTAGTATGGGCCAGGATTTTGGGTAGGTTAAGTGTATTAAATGCATTTTGGATCTTTTTAACTTAGAGTGGATTTATTGGGGCATAACCCCATCCGAAGCTGAGGACCATGTGTATATGCAATGGCATGGAATGGGTGCCTTATAAACAATGACTGAAGGCTCTCCCGAAGTGAATGAATGTGAACAGACACCTTATTTCTTGATCCTGCTTAACATTGTTCAGAAATCCCAGCCACCATGAGGTCCAAATCCACTTTCTACAAAGTTATTTTTCCCCCTCTTCTGTTTTTATCTCCCTCTCTACTCAGCACTCCCTACCAATCTGTCTCCCCTTCTTGCCGTCTTTCCCACCCCCTCCTTCCTCCTTTTCTGGTCATTTCTCTCTTCCTATCTTCCTGTTTTGTTTTCCTTCTTTCATGATAGCAATGAAATATGAAATGTTCAATTTGCAACAGGAGATCACCACTAAATGGAAAGACAAAGCTCCCTGGCTCGAGAAACAACTTTAATAATCTCTAATCTCTAGCTGCTTTCAATCCTATTTTATATGGGCGTAATTTTACGTAGTTGCTATCATAAAGTCTATCAAAGCTATGTTTGCTGAGAGCAGAAATTAGAGATGTATGTGAGCTCTTCTGAGTTTTAGTAGCCCACTGTTCACTAACCCAGAGTCAGAGCGGCAATAAACTGTCAGATAAGTTCATTGCAATCGGATGTCGGTGAGCTCTAAAAAGGAAAAAATAAAGCAAAAAAAATCATCCACTTTCAGGTAACAATGCCACAGGGTAGGAGCGCTCTCAGGAGTCCCTTATCCTCCCCACACAGCACCAACCTGCCTAATTCAGAGTCCCCATAGCTGGATAAAGACCCTCCGTCTCTCCTCCCCCCTCATCCAATAACATGGTAGAAAATGAGCCTGTTTATTTCAAGGTTCGGGCTGCTTTATAGATCTATAAGCAGTTATTTTGTGTAAATGCCAATTCGGGAATCTGGGATCAGCTGCTTGCAAAATCACTTAGCTCAACTCTGATATTCTTTAGAGAAAAGTTATCCGCTTAGCCAGCCAGTCCTTTAATTGGATGCCAACCTCTGGGGGCTACAAGGTTAAGAAACAAACAAATAAAAGTCAACTGTGAGTGAATCAGGAGGCGCTCTCACTTCCATCTTCAATGAAGAATCAGTCTGAGCCTGGGGATTTTCTTATTGAATCTTTGTAATAGCTCTGTGGTATAGGTAATGTAATTATCCCATTGTACAGAGGAGGGAACTAAGGCTCAGTTTCCTATCAGATTGATGCACGTGGTTAATGGTGAAATCAGATCCTGGGTCCTGAGTACCCCTCGTCAGTTTAGAGTTTGCATTTTTTTTTAAGATTTTTTTTATTTATTTGACAGAGAGAGATCACAAGCAGGCAGAGAGGCAGGCAGAGAGAGAGGGGGAAGCAGGCTCCCCACTGAGCAGAGAGCCCGATGCGGAGCTCGATCCCAGGACCCTGAGATCATGACCTGAGCTGAAGGCAGAGGCTCAAACCCACTGAGCCACCCAGGTGCCCCTAGAGTTTGTATTTCTCTCATTAAACCCTCACATCATGCTGCTTCCTCAGACTTCGTTGGGGGGGGCCATGTCCTCTGGGGAAACCTCTCTGACAACCAAGAGGCGGGGAAAGCTCCTCTTGTCTCCTCCTTGAGTATCCCAAACAAGCTTCAGTAGAGCCCTCATCCTTACACTTAACCTCTCATCTCTCCCCTGGACTGTGAGCTCTTCAAGTACAAAAAATATGCCATTTGAATGTATGTAACCCTGACCCAGCTCAAGCTTCTTTCTCAGTAGATGTTGTAGGCTGAATGGATGGTCCATCAGACACATCCGTTGTGACCATGAGGGGTCATACCCCGAAGTGTGCGTTCTGACTGGGGCCCCCTTGTATTCTCAACCAATATCCAAGACCCGTCTTTTTTTCAGTCATTCCTTCTTTCCTCCTCCTTGCCAGACCTCGGCACTCTTTTTCCTCATTGCAACCTCTACACAGGTACCCTTTCCTCCTTCGGCCAACACATAAAATGTATGTATTTTCCACTTTGGTTTAAGGTGTTTCTCTTGAAGACTGTGAGCTCTTTTCTTTCTTATTCCTATTTGTTTGTTAGAAATTATACAGTCTGAAACAGAAGGGATTTGGTAGTAAATCTTGGCAGAGGACCTGGAACCTAGTAGGAGTTTAGTAAGTGACCAGACATAATTGCATAATTGTCCTAGAACTAACTTACTTTCTTTCTTTCTTTCTTTCTTTCTTTCTTTCTTTCTTTCTTTCTTCCTTCCTTCCTTCCTTCCTTCCTTCCTTCCTTCCTTCCTTCCTTCCTTCCTTTCCTTCTTTCTTTTTTAAGATTTATTAATTTTTGCAGAGAGAGAGAGAGTACACACGCAAGCAGGGGGAGGGGCAGAGGAAGAGGGAGAAAGAATCCTCGAGCAGAATCCCCATTCAGCTTGGAACCTGATGTGGAGCTTGATCCCAGGACCCAGAGATCATGACCCAAGCCAAAATCAAGAATCAACATCTCACCAACTGAGCCACCCAGACACCCCTGGAGCATCTTTCAACTTAACACCACACACAATCCAATGTTCTGTCAGGATTTGTGCGCTCATTCATTCATTCATTAAGTAAATAAATAAATGGCTATCACATTCAGAGTCACATGTTACAGACTGGGAATGCAAAGATGAAACAGAGGAGCTTAGCCTTCAAGAAACAGAGGTCCACAAGGAGAAACAAGGAATGTTCCACCAAAAAGAAATAAAGGAATGTGCTCTGACCATTTCCAGCTGAACAGATAGAGATGACTTCATGGAGAAAAAGGACTTTGCACAGGCCTTGGGAATCAGTAATACTTAGAAATTTGGCAAAGAAGGAGACAGAAGGGCATTCCAGATGGAGCAAAGGATTTGAGCAAGAGCAGAAAAGTGGGAAAGCCTGGGGCATGTACTTGGAACAGAGCAAAGTTCCTTTGCTGGGGCACGGAGTGGAAGAAGAGGCAGGACGAGGCAGGACAAGAAGCAGAGATGGAAACATTTGTGGACGCTGGATGGAAAATCAATCCTAAGGACACCAAGCCCTTGGAAGAGTTCCCCTACTTTCCAGATCTCATCGGTGCCATCTCTGTACCAACCAGGGAAAGCCTCATGGGACCTTGGACCCCATGGTATTGGCTGCTGTCCGCTGTCTAACGTAGTCCCTTCCTAGCCAATACTTCTCCCTTTTAGCAGATTTTCACTTTTGGAAATTTCACCCACATCGTAATCATGTTTATAAATGAACCTGGCACATGTAAGAATCTCAATAGTCGACACATTATTAGGAGATCCCATAGCACACTGGGAAGAAAGCCCCAGGTCCTCCCTCCCCCCCAATCCTTTTCCACCCCCCACCGTGTTCTAAGGCAGATCCCAGTTTCAATTACCATTGAAATGGTCAATGTGCAGCGCGCAGTGCTCACTGCTATGCAAAAGTCACATTCTCTGGGAGCTTGAGTAGAGGGTTTTGGCTCTCTAGACCTCAGGTCCCTCCTCTGCAGGACAGTGGTGGAGAGGAGGGTGGTTGCTATCACTTGCCTGGCCAGAATATTGGGGGGAGCGACAAGATAATATATATAAAAGACTTCATACATTTTCTGGTCTCTATAGGTGCTCAATAAATGGTAACTAAGAATATACTGTGAAAGTTTAAAAGGTGTATGTATTTACATATATATTAATATCCACATACAGACATATAAAGACACTGGGATTTTTCACAGTATCTGAAGAGATAGGGAGAGCAATTTCCTAAAGAAATGGGTCCCATAGGACAGTTGAGGCATTTGTTCAAGGTCAAAAATAAACCGATGGGGGAGTGTCTGGCTGGCTCAGCCGGTAGAACATGCAACTCTTGATCTTGGGATCATGAATTCAAACCCCACCTTTGGCAGAGAGATTACTTTTTAAAAAAATAATTAAAAATAAATTGATGGCTTGGGTTAGAAACCAAGGCTCCCTTTTCCTAGGACCAGATTCTTTCCAGCACAGGGGAAGGCCCAAGTACATTTCAAGAGCACCCGTGTATAACTACAAATGAGAATCACACAGGCGATGAAAGCATCTATGAGCAGAGAAGGTCGTGGAAGGAAACTGTCAACTCTCCCCCAGCCTCCTACTTCTTGATGAAGTATGTCCTGTTGTTAACACTCCAACCTAGAGGCCACTTCATAAGCTATCGATCATATTCTTCTCCCATCTTTTGGGCTTTCTTTAAATTCTTCGTAAATTTCCTTCAGAGACCGAAGCCCCAAATTGAGTCTGCTCTTTCCAATAAAGGACTGATCCAGCCGAGGTCAGAGCCTCTGCATCTTGAGGTCTTTGTGCTCCCGCACCCACGCGCCCTGGGCTCTCAACAGGTATCCTGCCGGCGCCCTGAAGAACATCGTGAATCCAGGTTTGTTTTTTTTTTTTTTTTAAGATTTTATTTGTTTATTTGACAGACAGAGAGAGAGAGATCACAAGTAGGCAGAGAGGCAGGCAGAGAGAGAGGGGGAAGCAGGCTCCCTGCTGAGCAGAGAGCCGGATGCGGGGCTCGATCCCAGGACCCTGAGATCATGACCTGAGCCGAAGGCAGAGGCTTTAACCCACTGAGCACCCCGTGAATCCAGTTTTAAGGGCCAAGGTCCGCAGGTCCAGTCACACAGGAATGGGCTGCAGGACAGAGCGCCAAAGGAGGACAGAGGATGGGCCAGCAGGCGGCCAAGGAGGAAATGGGTCAACCCGCTGATGCCCAGGAGCAGCCAGAGAGGTGCAGAGGCCCACGCCGAAGGTGTGTCTGAAAGGCAGCAAGAGCCAAGAGCCGGGAGCCCATGATCAAGGTCAATGATACTGCGGAACCCACAAGGCTGAAGCTCACTTTCTACCTTCTACAGATTCTAACGTTTTGATCAAGAAGAGTGTAAACGGAAAGGCGAGACTTGGATGACTCAGAGCACGGAGGCAAATAAACCCAGAAAACACAGGGGGACCAGAAATCCTGGGCTAGCAGAGGTGAAGGTGGTTACAGCTCCCGGAGGGGGGAGGGGCCAGGCCGGCGGGGGGCGTGGTTTCTCTGCAGCAGGCAGCTGATGGACGGGTCCCCCCCAACCCTCCGCGGACTCCTGTCCCCCTCCCCCACAGCACTGGGGTGCAAGAAACCGTCCAGAAGAACCCCAAACTCCATATCCAGGAGCTAACAAGATTCAAATTGGAGAAGATCAGCTCACTGACTTCAGGGAGTTTTCCTTGAGCTTTTAACCTTAGACCGTTTTTGCTTTGCTTTGCTAGAATTTAACAGAGAGGAAGATATGAGAGAAAGTGACGGGCAAAGTTACCTGGAAACCCTGTATCCAGTTTTGCTCCCCGATGCTGCGATGTGAACCCCAGATTCTCAAGAGGCCTTGAAAAAAACCAGCAAGGCAAACTTTTTTTTTTTTCCTCCGGCTCGTACCTACCAGAGAAGCAGGTAGCAAGGAGGCCCCTCAGCCCCGCAAGTACCCCCGCCTCCGCCTCCGCCTCCAGGGTGAGAAAAAGTCGGAGACCCAAATTGAAGTGTTATCTTGCTGGCAAAAGGAGTGTGAAGAAATGCTCTGGCCTTTTCTAGCAATCCTAGTGAGCTCATATGTTTTCATTGGGAGGTGTTAAATATTGCCCCAAGAGGTCATTCTATGAGTATTTAGGTCAAACGCTAGAATTTCTTTTACCCCTTTAGAATGTGAGCCCAATTCTGAGGATTTTACATTGAGCTCATAAAATTGGCATAGCAAACTTTCTGGAAACTTTACAGAGCCATCCCTAATATTGTTAAAAAAAAAAAAAAAAACCACCCACAAAACCGTCTGATCTCAGAGAGGGCTGCATTAACTCTTTCTGTCCCCCGAAATAATCCCTGTGTGACACTTCCACCAACATCAATAACGTGCAATGGCCTTTGTCTCCCACTTCTTTACACCCCACTTGCGGTTCAGTGGAGGCTGAATCGCTGACTGGGTGCGGATTGAAGGCCTTGCCTGGTCACTTCCCGGAGAATTATTATCTCAGAATTTTGTTTCAAGACAAAGGGAAAGTCATCCCTTTTGAGCTTTCTTACCCAGGCAGGTCTCCACAGGCCATTTGGAAGCCCTCAGCCTGGCACTGAAAGATGATTTTCAAAGAAACCAAACTGGAAGAACCG
>CM053613.1:75379322-75400797 GCA_028646535.1 Procyon lotor
ACACACACACGCATATGCACCATAATTTCTGAGGGAGGTGTTAACTAACCTTACTGTGGCAATCATTTTGCAATATATACATGTAATCATCACGTTGTATACCTTTAACATAACATTTTGTTATATGTCAATAATATCTCAATAAAGCTAGAATAAAGCGAGCAAAGAAATAAAGACCGGAATTTTGAAACAAAGCCTAAGTGGATGATGATAATTCCTGGGGTTTCTTCCAAGAGGTGCTTAGTGTAGAGAAATCACTTTTTTTTAAAAGATTTTATTTATTTATTTATTTATTTGACACAGAGGGAGAGCAAGGAGGCGGGGGTGGGGGGGGTGGGGGCAATGGGCAGAGGGAGAAGGAGAAGCACACTCCCCGCTGAGCAGGAAGCCGACCCTGAGAAATCACTTTAAATTGTAGTTAAAATACACAAAGCAGAATGATTCAAGGGGAACCCATGGTTTCTAGTAAAATATGTTACTAAGCACAGGGGCATTTTACCTGGGAAGTGGCTAAATGCTGGAAGGTGACTGAATGTGTGTGTGTGTGTGTGTGTGTGTGTGTGTGTGTGTAGCATGGGGGGTGGCATCAGGGGCCCAAGTGGGATATTTAATATTTTAAGCATCATTTAGAAAAAAAAAAAAAAAGTCCCTGAGAATGAACCGGTCTGGCTAGAAATCAACAATCTACTTCATCTTGGAAAGATCAGTGAAATCAGCCCTCTCTGTTTCTCCTTTGGTACCAACGGTCACTCTACCCTAAGAAGCCCCAGCTCGTGAGAGACACCTGAGGGATCACTCAGGCACCCATCCCTTACCTCAACTCTGTGGGGCATCAGGGTGAAGGAAATTCAGTACTCGGGCTCAGGCCCATCTTATAGGCACATGTCAGTAACTTTCACACACACACGAGCAACAAACAAGATAACAAACAAGAAAGAAAAAAACCTGTTTCATAGCAATTTTTAAAAACACAGCAATACCTGTAAATAAACTTAAGAATTATGCAAGATGAATAAAACACTAATATACCGAAACTAAACTGAATGGAAAACCTGACTAAATGCAGAGGGTTACCATGTTCTTTTTTTTTTCCTTGCTTAGCATATTTATCTATCTATCTATCTATCTATCTATCTATCTATCTATCTATCTATCATCTATCTATCTATCATCTATCTATCTATCTATCTATCTATCTATCTATCTGTCTGTCTATCTATCTATCTATTTTCGAGGGTACAGTTTAGTGATTCATCAGTGGCCTATAACACCCAGTGCTCTTTCCACCAAGTTCCCCCCTACCTACCCCATCCGCCCACCTACTTCCTCTCTAGCAACCCTCAATTTTTTCCCTGGAGTTCCGTGTCTCTTATGGTTTGCCTTCCTCTCCATTCTCATCTTATTTTATTTTTCCTTCCCTTGCCCTATGATCCTCTGTTTTGTTTCTTAAATTCCACACCTGAGTGAAATCGTATGGTATTTGTCTTTTTCTGGCCGACTCATTTTGCTTAGCATCGTCCCCTCTAGTTCTATCCGTGTTGTGGCAAAGGGCAAGATTTCATACTTTCGATGGCTGAGTAATTGTGCCATTGTATATAGATATCACATCTTGTTTATCCATTCATCTGTCATTGGACATCTGGGCTCTTTCCATAGTTTGCCTATTGTGGACATAGCTGCTATAAAGATCGGGGTGCACGTGCCACTTTGAATCACTATGTTTGTATCCTTTGGATAGATACCCAGTAGTGCAATTGCTGGATCATAGGTACCTCTATGTTTACCTTTTTGAAGAATCTCCATACTGTTTTTCAGAGTGGCTGTACCAGTTTGCATTCCCACCAGCAGTGTAAGAGGGTTCTCTTTTCTCCGCCTCCTGGCCAATATCTGTTGTTTCTTGAGTTGTTCATTTTAAATTCTGACAGGTGTGAGGTGGCATCTCATTGTGGTTTTGTTTTGTATTTCCCTGATGAGGTTTCCCATGTTCTCTGATAGCCAGACAAGAAAGCACTATTAAGAAACCGGTTCCCCACTCCCCATAGCTGTAAATTTAATGCCCTCTCAATGAAATACCAAGATTTTAAAACAAACTGACTCTAGAGTTGATGTGAGGGAAGAAACATGCAAGAATATCCTGGAAATGTTTTTTAAAAAATGTAATGAGAGTACAAGTCTTAGCAGATATGAAATGCATTCTGAAACTACATTGACATAAATCATGCGGTACTCCTACAATGAACAGATCAAGGACTACATGAGGAAATAAAAAATAAACACAAATACATAAGGCAAATTAGTGTATAAAGTTGGGATCTCTAATTAGTGGATTATCTAAAGATTATTTGAGAGATGGCTTAGGAACAATAAGGTAACCATTTGCAGGAGAAATAAAGCTGGAATCATACTTTATACCTAACATCAGAATAATTCCAGGACCCCTGGGTGGCTCAGTCAGTTAAGCATCTGCCTTTGGCTCAGGTCATGATCCCGGCATCCTGGAATCCAGGTCCCATGTTGGGAATCCCTGCTCAGCAGGGAGCCTGCTTCTTCCTCTGCCTGCTGCTCTCTCTCTCTCTCTGATAAATAAATAAGTAAAATCTTTTTAACAAAAAAAAGTTCCCAATGAATCAAAGATTTACATGTGAAATATGGAACCATAAACTTATAGAAAGAAACCTAGGAAAGTTCTTTTGTAACCTCATTTGGGAAAGACCTTTCTAACAGTGACACAAAACTAGAAGCCGTAGAAGAAAATATTGACAAACCCAATAGTATCAAATAAAAATTCCACATAATGAAAATTACCGTGAACAGAGTTTGAAAAAAAAGACAACCTAGGGGAAAACAATATTTGCAACTTGTATGTTAGATTAACAAACCAATAGAAAAATTGGACAGTTCCCCCAAAAGAAATACATGAACAAAATGTTTCATCTCATTATTAATAAAAAAAAATACGAGTGAAAATTACAATAAGATAATAGGCCCCTTTGCAAAGTTCAAAAATTTCACCGCACACTGCTATAGAATTGCCCAGGGCTCGCATATGTTGGTGGCAGGAGTAGAAACTGATACAACTTTTATGCAGGGTAATTCTTCAAAAACTTCAAAAGTCATAAATTTATGTGTCCTTTGACCAACCAATTTCATTTCTGGGAATTTATATATGTACAGAATGATATATATACATAGTTATTTAGTGCATCGTTGCCTGTTCTTTTTTTTTTTAAGATTTTATTTATTTATTTGACAGAGAGAGACAGCAAGAGAGGGAACACAAGCAGGGGGAGTGGGAGAGAGAGAGGGAGAGGCAGGCTTCCTGCTGAGCAGAGAGCCCAAAGTGGGGCTTGATCCTAGGACCCCAGGATCATGACCTGAGCCGAAGGCAGATGCTTAACAACTGAGCCACCCAGGCGCCCCAATCATTGTCTGTTCTTTCAAACAATTAGAAACAACCTAGGTGTCTATTAATAAGAGAATGGTAAAATAAATGATCATAACTTAATCCAGTGGAATAATACATAGCCATAAACAACAATGAGGGAGCTCTTTATGCACTAAGATTGGATAATCTTCAGGATATATCATCGGAGGGAAAAAAAAGCAAGTACAGGGCATTGTGTAGTGCCTTCTGCCACTTATTGAAAAAATGAACAAAAAGAACATATAAATATGTTTGGCAATATACGTAGAATATAACACTGGACGTTATAGAGGTTATCCTTGGGGAGGAAAAATGGATGTCGGGGAAAGTGGTGGGAGGTAAGATCTTTATTATACACCTTTTTGAACTTTTTGAATTTGAACCAAATGAGTATATCATCTATTTGAAAGAATGCCAAATACAAGTTTAAAGAATCGACAAAATAGAAAGAACAAGAGAGAAATTAACAGATGTGCCTAAAATGCATAAACATCAATGCACAAGAAGAACTCAGAGTGCTCTTGGTCAGCAGACTGAGGAGCACAGAATGACTTTGCGTGATATAATGGAAAGAGCTTGGAATATAAGGGTGTCAAAGTGTAATTTCTGTAAATACTAAAAACCATGATTCTCTTACAAAATAGAATGAACACCTGTCAACGATTTATTTAAATGATTAACCCATGAGGGCTAATTCCAAAAGCAGCCGAGGAAGTGGGGTGGATATAACCCACAGGGACAGGCAAGCCAAAATAAGTTTTTTAAAATTAGAGACAAATCTAATTCATGGTCCACTGGGAAATAAAAGGCATCTTTTCTGAAGGACAGAAATCATTTGTATCTCTAGAAATAGATACATGTTGGAACGATATCTACAAGTTAACGTTGTAACTTCACAGCGTCTGAGCCCTGCATTAGTTCTAAATAACAAAATCAAACTTCAGTTTCTTCTCCTAGAGACAGAAATAGTTTATTCTCCTAGGGAGAACTAATTTGCTGGGCAGTGCAAATGAGAATTCAGGGCCTCTTGTTCAAAAAAAATTTTTTTAAATATTTTATTTATTTATTTATTTGACAGAGAGAGAGAGAGATCACAAGTAAGCAGAGAGGCAGGCGGGCAGGGGTGGGGATAGTGGGGGGGGGGAAGCAGTCTCCCCGCTGAGCAGAGAGCCCGTTGCAGGGCTCGATCCTAGGACCCCAAGATCATGACCTGAGCCGAAGGCAGAGGCTTTAACCCACTGAGCCACCCAGGCGCCCCGGGTTCCAGTGATTTCTAAATAAGACATGCATCTGACAGTTGAATACACTGTAAAGTCCTATATCAGACTCTGCAAATATCTAATATCAGAGTGGAGTTTTGCCAGTTCAGTCTGGCAATTCCTTTGGATTTTCTTTCTCATTTTCTTTCTTTCTTTCTTTCTTTCTTTCTTTCTTTCTTTCTTTCTTTCTTTCTTTCTTTCTTTCTTTTAATTTTGAGGGATTGATTGGAGTATAATCAGCTCACGATGTTACCTTAGTTTCGAGTGTATGACATTGTGATTCAACAAGACTGTATGTTATGAGGTGCTCACAAGTGTGCCTTCCATGTGTCCCCATATGACGCTATCACAACACCATTGACTATTGTCTTTATGCTGTAATTTTCATCCCCATGATTTATTTATCCCATAATGGATTCTCTTTTGAGAGTTAATTCTCTTAACTTAGAGAAAGCTTCCTGGATAAAATGACCTTGGATTGCATTATAAGGAGAGGAAAAGAATGGGATGTAGCTGACAGGAAATAGGAGGTTGTCCAGACATAAGCGACAGTTTGGACAAAGTCTCGGAGAAAGGGAAGGGTAAGCCCATCCCAGGAGACCCCCAAAGTAGCCAGCTTCACAGGCTGGCAGGAGATGAGAGCTGACACCTGAAAAATCATGGTAACTCACCTAGCCTGTGAAATACCAGGGCAGTGACTGTCAAAATTTCCCCCAAATACCTCTGAAGGCGGAAGAAAGAAAACAACTCTCCAAAAAGATCACTACAATTGGGACACTTCTTTTATTTATTTATTGCGGGGCGGGGGAGACACTTCTTTTCATTCTTGGGTTTATCTTCATAAGTGCATGAAAATTTTAATGCTATTCTATCGTACACCCAAGGTTATTTTAATATCAGAAATGGTAGTCCCCCACCAAAAAAAAAAAAAAAAAAAAATCCTGGGTAAAATTGTATTCCTTCAAGATGTCTCATATTTATTCTGCGGTTCCCATAACCCTGAGACTTAAGCATCCCAGTCTAAAAGGCACTGTAATATTAGCCCCTTACTATAATATGGTTCATGACATCTCGATGATCAAGGATACTGCCCAGAGGCTTCCACACTTGACTGAGGCCCTTTGGCCCTTCCAGGACCAGAGCTCCCCGGATGGGGTCCAAACGAGGACACGCCTTCTGCAGAAAGCTCACTCGGCAGCCACGGTTACACCCAGCCTTCTTCTCTGCAGTCTTTTTTCTTTGCACATACTCCCGCCACCCACGAGCCTCCAGCCTCGCCCCTTGCTGATCCCCAGAGAGCTAACGGGTTGAAGGGGATTTATAGCTACTTGAGTTTTCCCCAGATTCTTTTGCCCCGTTTAGTTTTTCTGCTGCGTAACTGAGTATGGAGATGGAGCTACAGAAGGGGCGGGGGTGGGGGGGATGGGGGAGCCTTAGACTCAGAGCACTTGCCACAAGGGGGAATAGTCCCTGATATCTTCCAGTTGCAGACCACCCAGGCTCACCAGCTCCTACCTACTGCACTGAGCCCCTTGAACCATGCGCATATTTCTGCTCTCGAGAGCCTCAGCCTCCAGAGCAGAATTAGCATTTGTTTATGATTAGGTCCAGGCTGCTGAATGCAGAAAGTACACTCGAAAACTCAGATGGCAGCCGTCCTGACTGATCTAACAGGAGCTTCTTGTGGGTTTCCTTTGGTTCGCGTATGTATGCGTTGCTCAGAGACTTGGTGACGATTTGAAGGAGCAAAGTTTATGACTGCCCCTGCGTCTGAAAGAGGAATTAGGGTAAACTGATGATTCTTCCTTGATCCCTTCTTCCTGTCCGTCCTCAGAGCTTGTTTTTATCACTGGCTAAATGGGAGAGCAGAGAAGCATGTAAAGGATCTTTCCCCATTTGCGTCAAAATGGTGGCGGTTGGGGAGGGAATGCCAGGTGGGGATTGGCCTTGGCTTTGGTGATGACACAGCCAGGGTGTCACTGTCATGTCTCTGCAGAGGCTCCCTGAAAGGACTCTCACCTTCACCTCTCTGCAGAACTCTTGCCCATCTGAGGACCAGACTCTCGATGTGGCTCTCTTCTCCCCACTCCGAAGGAGGAGGAAGGAAGAGGAGGAGGGGACCAGGAGGACCAGGTTGTCACCTACAGGACCAGCCCTCTGTGGCAAGCCTCAGAGACCCATGCTGGGCAGAGACGAGAGTCATTATTTCCTGCCGGACTCACGCCTGAGAACCGGAGTGGGAAGTAGAACTTAAGGACACACATTTCCAGGCCCCATCCCAAAAAGAATGAATCAGCCTCGGGCTGAGGAACATAGGAATATGTCCTGTTAAAATCCCTCCTGTGACTCTGCTATGTGAGCAGGGCAGGGGGCCACTGAGCAAGGCCAGCCCTTAGCGTCAAGTGGCTGCACCTTCCATTCTGACCAAGAAGATTTCAGCTCTAAAAGTTGGGTTCAAGGGCCCCTGGGTGGCTCGGTTGGTTAAGCATCTGCTTTGGGCTCAGGTCATGATCCCAGGGTCCTGGGATGGAGTCCCGCGTCCAGCTTCCTGCTCAGCAAGGAGTCTGCTTCTCCCTGTCCCTCCCCTTCTTATGCTCCTTCTCTCTGTCTCTTTCTCTCTCAAATAAAAATAAATAAATAAAAGTTTCGTTCAACCTGTTGTTCCACGGTGGACCACCCGCCTCCCCCAACATACACCATAGCCCTACCGTTTGCCCTGATGATGCCGGGACATCACAGTACCCTTAACCACCCTGTTTGCTTGTTGGTTTTCACTGTCCCTTAGCAGTCTTGCCCCAAGGGGCAGCTCGGGTCCCCATCTTAGTAGATGACTAATAACCCACATTCAAGCTAGAACACCAGCACACATCTCACCAGGGGGTCCTTTCGGTTCCTCAAACTCAATGTAAGTGCATTCGCTGTGTCCTCTGTTCAAGCAGCTCCCTCTCCTGGCTTCCATATTTCTTTCTGGTCTTAGAATGGTAATCCTTCCTGTCATCCTGGCTTGAAATCAACATTATGATCAACTTACCTCTATCCCTTCCCATACGCCAGGCTCCTCTCATCAATCACCCCACTGCATGACTCTCAAGTCATTGGTCACCACTCGTCATCTCCTCCTTAGGCACATGGCCTCTGTCCCAGCTCAGTCTTCTTTACCTCTCACCTGGAATACTGAATGCCTTGAAGGTGAACTTTCCATCCTCCGTTGGCCCCAAGGCACTCCACACACCTCCTTCAATCATTTCCTATCCTACCAACTCCCTTTAAGAGTTTTACAGGTAAATCTGATCCATCTTTCAAAGTTACATTGTTCCCCACATCAAAAACCTTTAACAGTGTCCTGTGCCTACTGAACGAACCCTAGACATTTTTTCAGTGATTTGGCCCAATGCCACCCTATCGGGCTATATCCACCCAGAGGTTTCGTAAGCTCCCAAACTGTCACCACCTGCAGATCCTTCAAAATCACTTCCATTCCTCCTCCCCTGAGCCTCTGCCCTTGCCATGTCTTTCTTAATCCTGTACTGAAATGTTACCCTTCCTTTAGGGCCCCAGCTCAAAAGTTACCTTCTTCACAATGTCTTCCTTGACCGGTATAGCCAGATGTGACTTCATGCTCTCCAAGACGAGTATACTGTTCTTATGACATTTTTTCACGCACTGTTCTTACTGACATTATTAGGTTGTATGCCATAGGTCTCTTACTAGACCATTTGTTTTTTTTAGGATATGTTTCTTTACTCTTCTTAATATCCCCCATTGTGTCTAATCTAATGCTTTGCACAAGAACCAAATTTGGAGCGTGCCTGGGTGGCTCAGTTGGTTAAGTGTCCGACTCATGATTTTAGCTCAGGCCATGATCTCAGGGTCATGAGATCGAGCCCCGAGTCAGGCTCCATGCTCATGGAGCCTGCTTAAGATTCTTTCTCCTTCTCCCTCTGCCCCTTTCCTCCAACTGCTTGCTTTCTCTCTCTCTCTCAAAAAAAACCAAGATAAAATATACCCAATCTTTAACTTTTTTAACTATGAAAATCTTGTGTTATTTTTTATAATTTTACTTTTCAAA
Organism: Procyon lotor; assembly: GCA_028646535.1. Classification (NCBI taxonomy): domain Eukaryota; kingdom Metazoa; phylum Chordata; class Mammalia; order Carnivora; family Procyonidae; genus Procyon; species Procyon lotor. The sequence goes on from CM053613.1 coordinate 75,388,075, forward strand.
ATTTGGCCTAACAATGACCTCATGGCAATCATTGCACCCAATCAGGAATTCTGCCAATGATGAAAAACTAGGGGCACCTGGGTGGCTCAGTGGGTTAAAGCCTCTCCCTTCGGCTCAGGTTATGATCTCAGGGTCCTGGGATCGAGCCCCGCATCGGGCTCTCTGCTCGGTGGGGAGCCTGCTTCCCTCTCTCGCTCTGCCTGCCTCTCTGCCTACTTGTGATCTCTCTCCCTCTCTGTCAAATAAAAATAAAATCTTAAAAAAAAAAAAAAGAAAAGAAAAACTAGCCTGCAAATTCTTCTTGAGTAGGTAAAAATCTTGTAATAAATGGAACAATTAAAGAAAATGGCATAACAGCATCTTTGTAGAGTTAATGAGGTCTATTAATTTTATTTTCACATTTTCTTTCCATACTGTGAACCTGGTTACATTTTTTAGATCTTCAGCATTGCTCTGTCTCCACCATGAGCCCCAGAGAAAAACAGCCCTGTTTGCACGTGTTGGAGGAGGGTCAGCCTGCAAACCGAACCGGGATCCTTGAAGTACCGTGGACATGCCATCGGCCACCTCCTCCCCAAGCCATCTGCTTGCAACTTCATACAAGGTGTAGACCAGTTGCTTCCATGGTGGAGTTAATTTCAAATCCCAAGTGCGCCTCTTCCAGGAAACCCCTCCCCACTCTGGATCTGGCCAAGCCACTGGGAGATGAGCAGCAGATGGAGAGTTGAGTGACACAGGTCGGAAGCCGTGCAGCCAGTGGGCTTGAGGCTGGCCAGTTCCCTGCCCCCCCACCCTCCCAATCCCCCTAACGCCCTGCCCAGAGAGAGAGGTGCAGAGTGCTTACCAGTGAACACTGTTTACTTGGGCCAACCTGAGTGCATTCCTTGCCCAGGGTGCAGTCAAAGACGATGCTAAACAGTCCTCCTTTGCTTTTGGGGTTGCTATGACAGCCAGGAATTTGCAAATCAAACCAGACCTGGAGAAGAATTCTGTCCTTGGCCGGAAAAGTTAGTGGTTCCAAATGGTTCTGCTTACAGTTCCTGGTGTCCCCTTTGTTGTCCCCTTTGACACCTGCCAGATGGAAGGATCTCTAAACTGGGAATTTGGAAATGTCCCAGTGGAAAGGCTATTTCCAAGCTGGCTGAAGCTGCATTAGAAGGAATGAATGTAGGTGTGATTGAAGGAACTTTTTGGCAAGAAAATCTGGAAAATATTACAGTAGGCCCCAGGGAGAACCTCATTGTTCTCTGGAAAACTCTCTTGTATCTGTTTAGCGTTCTGTGGTTTGCTAACTACATGCACATAAGTTATGTCATTGGAGACCTGTACCCCTGAAACAAATAATACATTATATGTTCATTAAAAAAAAGAATTTTGACCCATTTAAAAAAAATTATGTCATTAGATCTTCACTGCCTGGTGAGGTAGTCAAAACTGATACTATATTTGACCAAAGATAAGGAAAGTGAGGCTCAGTAAGAACAAGGCCAAACAGCTAACAAGTGGGAGAATTAAGATTTGAATCTTGGCTTTCTGATTTGAGATTTAGCAGTTTGAATTCCATAATGATCTCCAGCAGATAGACGAGGTCACACCTGATCTGGACAGTTTTGAAGCCGTTTTGTTGTATGTTTTTTTTTTAAAGGCAGTGATGTTGTAGAAGACGTTGTAGGAGTAATTTTTCTTATTGTGGTAAAATACATGTAACATTAAATTTATCATCTTAGCCATATGTAAGTGTACAGTTCAGTGCATTAAGTATATTTAAATTGGGGGCGCCTGGTGGGCTCCATGGGTTAAGCGTCTGCCTTCAGTTCGGTTCATGATCTCAGGGTCCTGGGATTGAGTCCCATGGGGTTCCTTGCTCAGCAATGAGTCTGCTTCTCCCTCTCCCTCTGCCTGCCTCTCTCCCTGTGTGTGCTGCTCATTCTCATGCTCCCTCTCTCTGACAAATAAATAAATAAATAAACAAATAAAGAAATAAGACCACACTATGTCCTCTGTACAAGTGGAATCATACAGTATTTGTCTTTCTGTGACTGGCTTATGTCACTTAGAATAACATCCTTAAGCTTCATTCATATTGTAGCATGGGACAGAATTTCCTTCCCTTTAAAGGCCGAATAATATTTGCTGTGTATGTATGTCACGTTCTGTTTGTGGATTCATCTGATTCACCTGTTGGTGAACACGTGGGTCACCTGAGTTGTTTCTACATTTTGGGTCCTGTGAACGATGCTGCTATGAACATGGTTGGGCAAATACCTTTTTGCGTCCCTGCCTTCAATTCTTCCGAGACTATATCCAGAGGTGAAATCCCTGGGCCATACGGTAACTCTACAAATTAATTTTTTTGAGGAATCATCATACTGTTTTCCACAGCAGCTGTGCCATTTTAATTTCTCTACCGAGAGTGCCCAAGGGTCTGGATATCTCCACATCCTCATCATCTCTTGTTATTTCCTGTTTTTTGTTTGCTTATGTGTTTAATGTGAGTCATCCTATTGAGTGTGTAGATGGATGATTCTTTTTTTTTTTTTTTCAAAGATTTTATTTATTTATTTGACAGAGAGAGAGAGCACAAGTAGGCAGAGCGGCAGGCAGAGGGAGAGGGAGAAGCAGGCTCACTGCCAACCAGGGAGCCCGATGTGGGGCTCGATCCCAGGACTCTGGGATCATGACCCGAGCCAAAGGCAGCCGCTTAACCGACTGAGCCACCCAGGCGCCCCTAGATGGATGATTCTTAAACACGCGGTTATCCGGGTCAGTTTTTTTTCAGAAGGGTTAAAGAATGGTCCTGGGGTGACCAGGTTAGCTTCCACTTGACATGCTAGCCCTAAGCCCAGCCAGGAATCTCATGAAAGCTTTCACTGGTCACCAGGGAAAGCACTCGAAATACTTAGGCACATCCATGACTTGCTCTTAGGGATGATGAACCAACTCAAAGCACAGAGCCTCCTCATAGGAATTTCATTTACCTTCACTGTGCATGTGAATTCATTACAGGCTGCATTTATAGTGGATAAAGCCCCTCGGTCCCATAACTGGAGGGTCTGTGTGAGTGCACATGCAGGCGAGGGCATCTCCACGGATAAAGATGGAGGTGGAGAGTTCCAAGAAGGCTGATACGACCCAGGGGATTCACAGGCTCATCTTCCAAACGATTCTAGAATCTTGAGACCTCATTTCATGTCTGTGAGTTCTTTCTTTATTGTTTATCCACTTCTGCCCACTTCGGAGGGATGAGTTAGACTGTATCTTTAAAGGACTTTGAAGTGAGCTCTCTGTGAGTACAAGATGTAATATCTGATTATGTCCAGAGTTATAATTTCTCCACCTGGCAAGAACTTTTGGTTTCCCTCTAATGTGGTTCAGAATAGTGGGGAAGCTCAGGACTGGTGAGTTTGGGACTGGGAACCATGTCTGATTCTCCCAACCTTGGGTGTTCAAGGTTCAATTTTATCCACCTTAAATGTCACCTCCTCCATGAAGCAGTCCCTGATGACTACACAGGACAAAATATAATTTCCACCTTTTAAATACTACAGCACTTCACTTATGTCTGTCTCAGGCCAAAGGCTACATTTTATCCTGGATTCCTGGTTATATAAGACCACATTAGGGGCATCTAGCTGGCTCAGTTGGTAGAGCATGCCAACCCTGAACTCCGGATTTTAGGTTTGAACACTAGGTTGTCTGTAGAGATTGGGGGGCGGGGGAAGAAAGAAAAAAGAAAAGAGAGAGCAAATTATACATTCTCCCTTGAAAGTGGATGCCCCTTAGAGGCAAAATCCACTTCTGGTTTGCACTTAGTATAAAACAAATGTTTACCAAAAACTCGCTGGCAAACTTTTCTTACGGCTGAAGTGTTGGCCAGAACCGTGTTTCTGGAGCTTTCCTGGAGCAAGGGAGGCTGGGGAAGGGTTTGGGTTTCTTAGCTTTGAGAATGGGGGTGGGTGATCCAGTGAACCTGTCTTTGTGCTCAGCACATCCTCAGCGAAGTCAGAGAGGAGAAGGCTCACCCCGAGTCCTGTGGCCGAGCTCTGCTTCTTCTGTGGGCCCCGCTGTGTCTGTCATGGGGACGCACTAAACACTCCTGGACCGACTGATTCTCTACCCCAACTGGGAAACGGGACCACAGAGAAGAATGACCAACTCAAATTAGGTCATTTCAGTTCCTACCACTGACACTCTTGATAATACTTACCTCACATTCCTCAAGAACTCAAGAGTTTACACAGCACCAGCGGCCCTTTTTTCTTCAGACAACAAAATTAAGGCCTAGGTTAAATAATTTGCTCCAGGGGACTCAGGAAAGCCAAGCAGGCTACGGTCCTGTCTCCGTGACGTCACTCCCCCCGGCTCCGTCCGTGACGTCATTCCCCTGGCTCCGACCGTGACGTCACTCCCCGGCTCTGTCCACTGTTCTCCGTGACGTCACTTCTCCGGCTCTGTCCACTCCTCTCCTCTGCCTCTCAGAGGGCCGTTTCCGGCCACAGCTGTCCTATTCCTCACCCCTGCTCCCGGGAACAGTGTAGTCAGGAGAGATGCCAGGAAAAAGCAAGAGGCTGCAAGACCGTGACGTGTGTCACGTGTTCGTGGGTGTGTGGTAGTTGGGAAGGTGGGAGATGTTCCTCCTCGTCACCTGTCCCCTCAGCCTGGCCACCACAGACATCAGTCTTGCCAATGAGCAGCTGCTCACAGCTGCGGACAGCCCTCAGCATCTCAGCCCAGGAAAATATGAGTTCCCCTTAGGGCCCCGGGGGGAATATTCAGGTTTCGCCTATGTCATCCCTCCCTTTTACTCTGTGGTTTTGACAGCCTTGTCCATTTCTAGAAAAAAAGGAAAAAAAAGAATCCCAGCTCTTCCCTGGGCCCTGTCACACCTGTTCCTGCCAGCCGGCACCATGGGTTTTTGTGTTCTCATTCCTGACCTTTTAGGAAGAGGCTGTCTGGTAATCTTCCACACTGTGGGACAGAGGGGGGGGGCTGATGGCTAGGCAACTGGTGTCCAGCGCGGCTCTGCCCCTAACCCGAGAGTGACCCTGAGATAGCACATCCGCGGGCTGGGGCTGAGTCTGTAAAATGGGGAAGTTCAACCAAAGGGAACCGCGCGAACCCATCCAGCTCCAACGTGGAGGCAGCAGCTGCACCGAGGGGGAACGAATACCAGCTTTCAGGCTGGGACACGTCTTTCAGGCCTGAATGAATGAAAAGTGCATGAGAGCTCGTGGAAGCTGGGGACAGCAGGTCCCCATTCCCCAGCTGGAAAGATATGAATTATTTCTGTCTTCTGTTTTGGCAGTTTGCATTCTCTGCTGTGTGCTTACATGTCACAGAGGGAAACACGCCGCTGGCTTCTCAGAAAAATCCCCTAGGTCTCTGGCTGCAGAATGAAGCCAGACATGGGTCTGGTCACCCATGGGATCGGAGCAGGCCCGCTTGGGACCGTGGTCTAGAATTCAGACGAGGGCTCTTCTAACTTGAACGCCATCTACCAGCTGTGTAGCCCTGGATGAGCTGCTATTCCTCTCTGAGCTCGTGTCCTTTCGTAGAATAAACAAGTTGGGGGGATGCCTCTCCTACTCCTTTAGAGCCAATGATCTGAAATTCTGTGCTTAATCTTATGCCTCTCTTATTTGGCTTCTCTGTGATAGTTTGTCTTGTGGGTAATTCTGAGTACTTTTTTTTTTAAGACTTTGTTATTTATTAGAGAGAGAGAGAGAGAATGAGAGAGAGCACAAGAAGGCAGAGGGTCAGAAGGAGAAGCAGACTCCCCGCCAAGCAGGAAGCCTGAAGTGGGACTCGATCCCAAGACTCCAGGATCATGACCTGAGCCGAAGGCAGTTGCTTAACCAACTGAGCCACCCAAGGCACCCCAATTCTGAGTATTATTAACCAAAGAAAAACCTTTTGATTTTGATCTCAACTCAGACATGGGGAATGAGGTGAGGAAGGGAGAAAGCTACAAATATGTCTATTACGCCTTTTGCTGTGTGTTTCCAAGGAAATGCAAGACTTCATCCTTCAAGGAGAGACAGGCCGTCTTCCTGACGCTGAGGGGGGATAGGGGCGCCAGTAGATCCAGGCACTTACTGTTGTGTTCATTAAGGGAGAACAGAGAAGGGAGCTAACTTTCTCTGGGCACTGATGTGCCCTTTCTCATATGGCCTCCTGTGATCTTCTGAACAACCACTAGAGAAATCTTACAGATGACGTAAGGTAGGCTGAGAGACATTAAGAAACTTGCCCAAGATGGGTGCCGTAAGGAGAGTAGTGAGAATCAGAGATCAGCCTGTCTTTGGGTACCTGGCTAGTTCAGTCTATAGAGCGGGCAACTCTTGATCTCAGGGTTACAAGTTCAAGCCCCCTGATGAGTGTGGAGATGACTTAAAAAAATTTTTTTTTAATTTTTAAAAGATTTTATTTATTTATTTATTTGACAGAGAGAGAGAGAGACTGAGAGAGGGAACACAAGCAAGGGGAGTGGAAGAGGGAGAAGCAGGCTTTCCGCTGAACAGGGAGCCTGATGTGGGGCTTGATCCTAGGACCATGACCTGAGCCGAAGGCAGACACCCAATGACTGAGCCACCCAGGCGTCCCAAAATAACATCTTAAAAAAAAAAATTAACCTGTCTTCCTGCAAAGTCTGAACAGCCTCTCTGAGGGTGTGACTTCAGCAGGAATTGAAAGTCGGAGATGCAGGGAGAATCTGGGAACCCCCAGAGCTAGCTGACCTCGGGGAAAAGGGTGACATTTGGAGCAACCCTTGAATCCTTAGGCTCAGCAGCCACATAAAACTCTGTTTTATCTTGGTTCTTGATTCTCCCGTGGGCTTCCTCAAAACGCCTGTGGTGTTGAGGGACAGGCCTGTGCATCCTGCCTCAGCTGGCCACATGGATCAAAGTTGGGCACTGTCCTCTCATGGCGTGGGACTGAATAGGGCCCAGCACACAGCAGCTTCCCCCCACTCCCGGGGCCTCCCGGGGGAGAAGAGCTGCTTTCTCTACCTTTGTGAGAACTCCTTATTCCTGAGCCTCCACCAGCTCACCGGGCTCCCCAGGCCCAGCCTCCGGCCTGACCCTGAAAGCCAGCTGGGGCCTCGCACTGTCCAGCCATAAAAAGCCCCAGCACCCTGACTAGCCAGGCCCAGAGGTATCCTTGTGAGACCGGAAAGAGCGTAGAAAGATAACCTTGTTTTAGTAGAAAAAGGAAATGAGACAGAAGTTGGCTTCTCTTACTGCGGGGAATGGAATCCTATGAACTCAACTGATTTTTTTAAGATTTTATTTGACAGAGAGAGAGAGAGATCACAAGCAGGCAGAGAGAGAGGGGGAAGCAGGCTCCCCGCTGAGCAGAGAGCCCGATGCTGGGGCTCGATCCCAGGACCCTGAGATCACGACCTGAGCCCAAGGCAGAGGCTTAAACCCACTGAGCCACCCAGGCGCCCCTTAAGTTTTTATTTCTTTATTTGAAAGAGAGAGAGGAGTGAGCCTGAGCCAGGGGAGGGGCAGAGACAGAGAGAGAAGCTGACTCCCCGCTGAGCAGGAAGCCCAAGGCAGAGGCCCCATTCCAGGACCCAGAGATCCTGATCTGAGCAGAAGGCAGCCACTAAACCAACTGAGCCACCCGGGTGTCCCCTGAATTGTTGATTGAAAGAAAAAATAGAAAAAAATAGATGGATGAGTAGATGGGTGATTAAACGATGATACCCCATGCCCTTAAAGTTACCAGGTTTCAAATGTAACTTTCTCTTCCTGACAAGTTAACTTACTTGACTCACCTAGTTTATTAGTAGTATCATGAAAAGATAGTGAGCGGGGAGCCTGGGTGGCTCAGACAGTTCAGCGTCTGCCTTGGGCTCAGGTCATGATCTGACCCTGCATGAGGCTCCCTGCTCGGCAGAGAGCCTGCTTCCTCCTCTCCCTCTGCAGCTCCCCCTACGTGTGCTCTCATTCTCTCTCAAATAAATAATAAATACAAATCTTTAAAAACAAAAGATAGTGAGCTATAAAGGCTTTCAATCTTCTGACTTTACACCCTGCCTCCGTCACTTACTAACAATGGAACGATGAGCAATCGATTTACTCTCCCTAAACCTCAGTTTCCTCATTGTAATATGGTATTGTGAGGCTCATTGATGATGTTTCTAAGCCATGGAATACACTAGGAGGTCAATGAACAAATGTTATTAATTTAGCATATATGGCGATACATGAAATCTTTGGTGCCTCTTTTGTCTTCCTCTTTGTCTTCCTCTCCTACCCCCAGTGACCCGCACTGACCGTCGGCTATGAACTGTGTAATCTTTCTTCCAAATATCTCCTACGTTCATTTCACCAACCTCCTATCTTCTCCCGATGTGATGCAACAGGTTCTAACCAGTTCCTCTGCTTCAGGTTTTTTGTTTGTTTCCTGCACCCTGTGGGGGTTCTAAAATTCCTGTAGAAAGAGGTGTAGTATGGTGGTCCGGGCTCCCTATAGAGTGTGTGTGTGGGGGAATAAGGCACTTGTCTTGAAGCTGCTTGTGCATATCACCTTGGAAAACATTGAGGGGCGCCTGGGAGGCTCAGTCAGTTAAGCATCTGCCTTTGGCTCAGGCCAGGATCCCAGGGTCCTGGGATGGAGCCCCACTTTGGGCTCCCTGCTGAGCGGGGAGTCTGCTTCTTCCTCTCCCCTCTCCACCTTGCTTGCTCATGTGCTCTCTCTCAAATAAATAAATAAAATCTGAAGAAAAAAAAAGGAAAAAGAAAATATTGAGAAAATGTTAACTGTCATCATTAAAGCATGGGGGGAGGGAGTCTGATGGATATGAAAGGGGGGCTAAAACCCTCCATCCTTGGCCAAACATTGGGGTCACCTCTGGGAAGAAGCTGCCAATTTATATTTCCTAAAATATGGTTCTCGTCAAAGTCCCCTCTGCTAAATTTTTTTTCAAAAAATTGGACAAGCTGCAGAATAGTTTCCAGAATCTTCTGCCTCACATTCAGGAGTCCACAATTTTTGCCTCAGGCTAACTGTTCTGGGGCATTTTTCCCCAACACCAATTTTTCATTTCATCCAATACCCCCTGAATGCACCAAACTATTCCTATTTCTATGTCATTGTCCAGAAATGCCCATCAATGGTCCTCCCCAGGTCCTCTCTAATGAGATTCTATTCAGCCCCCAAGGCTGGACCAAAGTCTTATTCTCCCAAGGAAACTTCACAACCTCCCAGCCTACAGTGCTCCCTCCTTCCTGAGAATTCACGATGTTTCTTACTGTCAGGGTAATTCACTCAGGCACTTAACTACATAATTTTCTTGTATTGTTGCTGAAACATCTCGCATGTTGACGTTTTCTCTCCCACTGGACAGAGAGGTCCATTTAGGGTAAGGACTGCCGCATAGCTCTTTGGATTCCCATGGCACCCAGCCCGGTCAGCGTGGGACATAGCGTAGGTAGGCAATGGGCTGCTGAGTTATGAGCCATCCCGAGGCACTCTCCTCTTTGGGCCCACAGATGCAGGATAATAGAAAAGAGGGACAGTCGTCTTCAGGGATGCAAAGACTCTTTCCAAGGAACATATGCCAAATATCTATCTGGACCTGGGAAAACCGAGTGTTTCTGACCTAATCTCAGCCTAGTCAACCAACTTCCTATGCTGATGACTAATGTCTTGGAGTGAAGTCTTGTTACCTTCAGCTTGAGCAATGTAGGTTTAAACACACGCCTGCTCACACCCACAGACATCTGTCTTCCTGGGCACACCAGCCCTCCAGCAATAAGTGGTGTCACGCAGTTCAGGAGAAAGGCCACAGTGCTTGGGGATTAAAGATGGGGCTTTAAAACTTTTGCAAAAATATCTCCTTTAGAAAGAAATAAAAAGGAGGGGTCTGGGTGAAAAGTATCCAAGAACTTTTTGTACTATTTTTGCAACTTTTTTGTGAGTCTGAAATTATTCAAAGTACTTAATAAAATTTTAAAGCAGAAACAGGCCACTTTCTATAAAGCCACTTTCTATATTTTCCCTCTCACCTTCCTCAGCCTTTAAGAAGAATAAACATTTTCATCACATTCTCATATGAATTATAGTTGTGAATATTTTGATTTCTGTTATTAGACAAGAAGTATAAAATGGAAAATGAAAATACTCAGAGCTTTAAAATCTTTTATAATATAAAAATAATATTTAGAATATTAGAATATTAATAGAAGAGAGGGTTTTTAAAAATTTTATTTACTTATTTGAGAGAGAGGGAGAGAAGGAATAGGACAGACAGCACTAGCTGGATGAGGGAAAGGGAGAAGCAGACTCCCTCCTCAGTAGGGAGCCCAATGTGGGGCTCCATCCCAGGACCCTGGGATCATGACCTGAGCTGAGGGCAGATGCTTAACCTACTGAGCCACACGGGCACCTCGAACCTCGAACGTGACAAAATATTAATTTCTTTAGGTTATGCTTTCCTCATCTTTTTTGTTTTTAAAGATTTATTTATTTGAGAGAGAACTCAAGAGAAAGCATGAGAGAGGAGAAAGCCAGAGGGAGAAGCAGACTCCCCGTGGAGCTGGGAGCCCGATGTGGGACTTGATCCCGGTGTGGGACTCGATTCCGGGACTCCAGGATCATGACCTCAGCTGAAGGCAGTCGCTTAACCAACTGAGCCACCCAGGCGCCCTGCTTTCCTCATCTTTAAAATGGAACTTAAAATGCCTATCTCTTAGCATTGTTATAAGAGCAAAGATAAATGTTAAATAACTAATATAATTCCTGGTCTGTAGTTGGTGCCCTGGCAAATTAGTTCCAAATATTGAAAAAATGTCAATAACCAAGCTCCATTCACTTTGTGTCTTCACCACCTAAAAAAAAAAAAAAATCTGGCAAAGAGTAGAAGCATACTAAGTATTTATTAAAGAAGGGAGGATGGAATGAATAAACATTAGAATTCTAAAGCAACTTAACAGCTGATCCCAAAGTCCGTACAAAAGCCCCTGCTTTTGCCATCCCTTCTGAGTGACCTTGTGAGAGTCACATACCTCTGTCCTCCCCATCTATGAAATGGGTTGGTCTTCGTTAAAACCAGAAAGATTGGAGAGGGTCATACAGCTCCTGGGATCTAAGGCCCCCTAGAAAGAGGACTGGAAAAAATAAGGTAAATCTGTGATCGGGCAGCTGGCCAGGCCTGGAGGGGTCATCTCTTCTACAGCATCCCGGCTTCTCAGAGTGCTGGCCCCAGCTGCCAATTAATTACAGACCCAGGTGAGGCCGAAGGGGCCGTTCCTCCTGCTTCAGTGTGGCTGAAGAAAAAGCCACAGCGCCAGGGTCATGCAGAGTCTGGGAACCAGCGAGTTTCTCAGAGCCCAGGATGGGTGTGCCCGCAGGAGCCCTAGGTGGAGGGGAGATCTGCACGCGGCCACTACTGCTCAAAGGCAGACCCGGAGTGCACAGAGCCCCCCTTCCTTGGCCTTAGGTCCCCGGAGGGCCTAGAGGCCAGGTCCCCGGGGCCCCAGAGCGCGGCCCTCCCGCGCAGAGGGAATTCTGCGCCTTCTGCCTTTTCCTCCTGAAAGGGAGCGATGCATGTTTTGGCCAGCACCGCGCGCAGTGCAGTTTGCTCCAGTGCCTCCTCCACCGGTTCCACTGAGTTCCCGGCCCCCACTCCCGCGGCGGGGGATGGGGGAGCAGCGAAGGCTAGCTTAGCTCTGCCCGGATCTGGATCTGAGGATGGGCGGCTGTAACTCCTAAGAGCACAGGGAGAACGCCGGGTGCGAAAGGCCAAGGGAAGGCCGGGCACCCGCTGGCTCGGAAGCCAAAACAGGCAGGGAAGCCAGGAGGGCAACAAGCAGAGGGCTGCTGGGCTCTCTTCGCTGTCCCTTCCACGCCTAATCGTCCTTCTGGTCAGCCTGTGGTTTCCTATGACAAAACCAGACAGGGAGCGCGGAGGAGAGGAGAGAGGGAGCGAGGGAAGGAGAGGAGGGAGGAGGTGAGAGAGGGGAGGCCAGAAGAATGTAAATGGGAGAGAAATGGGGAGAGAGGAGATGGGGGCAGGAAGGAGGGCAGATCCGTGAGAGAAGTGGAAGCGGGGCGGGGGGGGTGGGGGGGAGGAGAGGAGATGTAGGAGAGAAGTGGAGAGAGGGACAAAGTGGGAACCGAGACGGAGAAGCCCGGCAAGGCCTCGGCCCTCCGCTCGTGGCCCGCGGTGCCGCGGCTCCTGGACTCCAGCCGGTGCGGCCCGGCCCCCTGCCCTCCCCAGCTGCGAGGGCGGGCGCGGGCGGGGGCGCGAGGGGAGGGCGAGGGAGGGGCTGCCGGTGGGAGGCGACCATGTGGTTCCAGCTCACTCCTTTTTTTTTTTTCCCCTCCCTCTCTCTTTCTTCACTTCTTTTTCTTTCCAAACAGGGAAAAGTGTTCCGCGAAGCGGTAGCGTCTTGCCGCCTGGCCCTTCCCTCCGCGACCCTGGTCCCCGCTCCCGTCCGGGCGAGCGCTGGAAGCCCCTCTGCGCCGGGGGGCGCGGGGACCGGGCGCGGGGACAGGGCGCGGGGCGGGCTCCGGTGCCCGCACATGGCCGCAGCCGCCCCGCGCGCACCCCGAGGCGCCGCGCCCAGCTCGTCCAAGGTCCGTCGGCTGCGCCGGGCCGCCCCGGCGCCCAGCAGCGGCTGAGCGGGGCAGCGCCCGCGCCCGGGCAGCGGGATGAGCCTCCTCCTCCTCCTCCTCCTGCGGCTAGGTGAGTGCTCGGGAGCGCGGGAG
>CM053613.1:75400897-75430338 GCA_028646535.1 Procyon lotor
AAAAAAAAAATGCAGTGGAAGGAAGGACAGAGAGAAGCAGGTTCTGGGCCGAAGAGGAGAGCTCTCGGGGTGTCCCCCAGGCGGGACCTGGGGCGCATTCTCTCTTGGGCTGGAAGCAGGCAGGTTTAGCAGGACAGTAGTAGCATCAAGGGTGTGTGTGGACAAGAGCGGGCGAGGAAGACCAGGAGCGTCCGAGGCGCCAGGGGCGGGGAAGGCAGGCAGGAGAGCCGAAGAAAAGCCATGATAGGCACCGGGGAAGCGTGGGGAGCTCCCCGAGGACAGGATGAAAAGTTAGCCAGGGTTCAGAAGACCAAAGAGCCAGTTGGGAATAGCAGAGTGAACTCTACCCAGGACACCAGACCTCCTGGGAACTAGTTCTGGCTTGGGGCTGACCAGCCGGGTGATCTTGGACAACTCACTCCCCAGGGCTTCGGTTTCCTTAGCTCCAAAGCAAGCAAATTAAATGGTTCCTAAATCCCTTGTCGCTCTGACAGCCTGAAGCACCAGGGGTGTGACAGGGCCTGATGTCTAGAAAACCCCCCACACCAAAGTGAGGAAGCACCAAAAAACCGCCGGGGTGTGGATTTCTAGAACTCTCTCTCTCTCTTTTGTTTTTAAACTTACAACCGGAGTCGGCCACATGCATGCCCTTGTACGCCAGCCTCCGGTCGGTAATCACCGAGGTAGAGGAATAAAAAATAGTGCATTAGCCTAAACGGTTGGCTCAAGTAGGGGCAGGTGGGGGCCAGTACCTTCTCAGCTCCTTCAGATGCCAGCCAATCCTGCTCCTGTGCAGAGCTGGCTCAGTCGGATGGCACCTTTGTCACCCTTACTGGCCTCTGCCCCTAAGCTGGGGATCACCAGATGTTCACTAGACTCAAACAGCAGAGCCCCCTTATTAAAACCAGCTGGAATTCTTTAAGTACTTAGGCTGAGCACTTGATACGAGCTGTCTCGTTAACTCATTTACCCTTCACGCCAATCCTATGGGCTACACGCTGTTATTTTCCCCGTTTTGCAGCTGAAGAAATCAAGGTGTAAAGAGGTCAGATAACTTGCTCGAGGCCGTAAGCTCGTAATTAACAGAGATGGGATTTGAATGTGGGTTGTTTGCCTTGAGAGAGTGTTCCTTAAACCGCCCTGTATACAGCCTTCAGTCACTAGAGAAGAACTTAAAGTTGCTCTTTGTAGTGAAATCTGGTTTAGCTCTCTTCCCGAAGGGTGAGATGTCAGGGTGAACCTGTCCTCAAGGAGGGGTCTGGGGAAGGAGGGGTGTGGGGCGTGTCTGAACCCCGGCTCTACACCAGCCCCAATGGGGCACAGTTGGTAGTGGAAAGTGAAAAGTGGCATTTGTCCCACACGGTCAGTTGAAATCAAGAGACTGACCTCGATCTTAGTTCATGAGAAAGAGGAACTGACAAGACAGGCATCAAAAGATGTCATTGATTCATGGTCCCTTCTTTACCGAGTGCTGATTATGTGTGACCGTTCCTTTGGTGAGAAAACAATCTGTTGGGCTGATTGTCTCTTTATCATAGAGGCCGCCTCTCATGATTCCTTTGTTGGTTCTGTCCTTATAAAATTAGTGCCAACGGAAGGCCGTATGGAGGAGAAAAAGTAGACTCCAGACTTAGCATTCCGCACAACTTAGCATTCTGCACAACTTTGTCATTCACACTTACTGTTCAGCTTTTGCCACATCTGTGTTCTTTGTCAGACATACTCAGACTCCTGACATCCCAGTTCAACTAGAAAGTCAGGGTTGATGAGATGAAGGGTCTGGACGAGGGAGGAATGAGGCAGGAGACTTGAGGTGATGTTGGTGATCCAGAGACCAGCCATTGAGAGGACCCCTCTATGCCTGACGTTCCTTCGTGGCTCAGAAGCCCCAAGGGAAGCACTCCTTGGCCTGGATGAACCTTATCTGCTAAGTGCTTTTGAGCCATGGTATGCCTGGCACTCTAGCAAAGCCAGAAAGAAAACCCTCAGAGTTGCGTGAATCCTAAAATCATCTACTGGTCCCTTTAAGGAATAGTTCCAGGGCTGCTTATGATCACTGCTGGCGTGATTTCTGGCCTCTTTTTTTTTTTTTTTTCCCTAGGGAATGCACAGTATTGAAGGGGAGTAGGGAGGGCTAAGAATTCATAATCTGAGCAAGGGTGGACCAGTTGACTTCATGTTTTCTGGACCTGCCAGTGAAGGAAATCGAATGCCACACCTCTCTAATGTGAATGAACAAGTAATTCTCTGAGCTCCATGGGGGAGAGAGAAGGGATACTTCATGGACTCCCCCAGCCCCAGCCCCTCCTCTGACCATTCCCCCACCGCCCATGCTCAGGTCCTCATTATTCCACCTGAAATTCTCACTTGGACTCCCATAATGGCCGCCATATTGGTCTCCTGCCTGAACTCTCTTCTCCACCCTGTACCCTGCTACCAGAGCGACCTCGTGAGGCAGCTGGTATAGTGCAAACGATTTGGACTTAGGAATCTGGCAAGCTTTCTGGGTTCTTGGTCTGACTTTCTTGTCCCTAAAACAGAGGTAAGGAGATCTTTAATTCAAAATTTCTATAGTTCTATGACGTTAGTCCCTTCCTTCAAAAACCTTTGGAAATCTCCGTTGTTTATAAGATCCAGTACAAACACTTCATTCTCAGGTTAAAGATGTTACATGGTGTCAGTCAGAACTCCTTTCCACTCACCCCTGGTGGCTCTGCAGGGAATTGGGCTGCTTTCCTGTGCCCTAAACAGGCCCCATACTTCTTTCCGTTTCTATGCTTTTGTTGATGATAATCCCTCCACCGAAGATGTCCTCTTGCTCTCCACCCCTGCAGATCAAAATTGTGTTCCCCCTCCAGATCTCACCCCAAATACCACTGCCTTCATACGCCCATCCACGATTTCCCCCAACCAACCAGGATACGCTTTCCTTCTTTAGGATCCCAGTAGCCTCACTGTGGTGGGGTTTTTGCGTGGTGGTCATCCAGGTGCTCGTCTCGTGCTCCAGTGAGAGTCTGAGCTCCATGCACAGAGCGTGCTGTCTCATTCAACTGTGTGCCACTTTCAGGACCCTGCAGAGACTCAAAGCTGGGGACCATTTGTTAAGATCGTCAGATTTTTGAAATATCTGGAACACTTAAATTTAAGAGAGCTGAAGGATGGGCAGGATTATTACTCTGTGGAATGACACACTTGTGAGGAGCCCATTTTGTTGTTGTTGTTGTTAAAGATGTATTTATTTATTAGAGAGAGAGAGAGAGCACAAGTGGGTGGGAGAGAGAATCGAAGGCAGACTGTGTGCTGAGCATGGAGCCTGATGTGGGGCTTGATCTCCTGACCCTGAGATGTCAACCTGAGCGGAAACCAAGAATTGGACGTTTAACTGGCTGCCCCAACCAGCGCCTCATGAGGAGCCCAGCTTTAACTCAACTTGCTTTTGGGTTTTCTTGTCCATTAATGCAAATAGGACCAGTGCCATTAAAAAAAAAAAATTATACACAGAACATTACATGGACAGGGACCAGATAATATATTTGTTACACAGACTTATTTTGTTCTGGCAAGTTCGTTAGTACCAGATTCACAATAGACGTCTTCATTAAAATTTCTGCCAGGGTGGGGAAGGAAATTTATTTCCAAGAAAATGAGTTTGAGGAAGCCTTGACTGCACAGTCCATTGGTCTGTAGTTCAATGACAGGTCTCAGTAGGATTCCATGCCCTGCCTTCATCTTCCCATATTAACGATGATGGTCATGATAATGATACATTCCCAGTAGGCTCATGTCTTGTCTCATCCTATTTTTGTCTTGTACTTAGTCGGGCAGTGTACACATGAGTGGAGTGTATTCCATGACTGTACCTAATGGTAATGAACTAGACAGACATTTTTTTTTTTTTAAGATTTTATTCATTTATTTGACAGATCACAAGCAGGCAGAGAGGCAGGCAGAGAGAGAGGGGAAGCAGGCTCCCCGCTGAGCAGAGAGCCCGATGCGGGGCTCGATCCCAGGACCCTGAGATCATGACCTGAGCAGAAGGCAGAGGCTTTAACCCACTGAGCCACCCAGGCGCCCCTAGACAGACATTTTTAAAAGATGGAGTCAAAGATTGTCAGAACTGGGGCAAAGCTAAGAGACTATCTAAAAATCAAAGGTTCTTAAAATTGGGAATTGCAGACTCCACTGGGAATCTAAGGAAAACCACTTCTTAGAAAAAGACACGTATATGTTGAACTTTGTCTAGAACTTCTAGGGATTCATTGACCTCGTGATGCCCTTCCTACCCAAGTCAATCCTTGATCTAAACCTAACCCCCCCTTTTTTTTCTACCCCCTCTTTTATGATGAAAAAGGAGCCAAAGTTCAGAGGGACTTGGCTAAACTCATAGAAGGGTCACAACTAGAGCCCTAATTCCATAACCTGTCCTTTCACACATTCTCGAAATAGCAAAGGTTTCTCCTTTCTTTTCAGCTCATGTAGTTGAGCTCTAAGATCACAACTGGTCTTCAGATGCTTCCGTTAAGTGAGCTAAATGCTGAATAATTGGCATCGGTTTTTATGTTGAGAAATTGTCTGAAAAATAGGGCAGATGTCGTAACATTTCAATTTAGCCATCCTAAGTGGAAATCCTGGAAACTTCTACAGTGCCTTGTAGAATGTCTGGTGTATTCAGGAAGAGGGGGTTATGCCCAAAGTTCCAAAGAGCTGTGTGTGTGTGTGTGTGTGCGCGCGCACACACGCAAGGAATAGAATGATAAACCAGTAGCTCTAGCTCCTTCATAATTTTGCCAGGTTATTCTGGAAAAGTCATACCACTCTGAGCCTCAATTTCTTTCTTTGTAAAATGAGATTATTAGACTAAGCTTATCTCTATGTTTCCTTATACCACTAACATTTTCTGATTTTTTTTTTTTTTAAATTCTCAGAACTTGCTGGCTGGTCTAGATGTGGTTGTGTTTAGGAGCACAGGGGTCTGGGGGCGCCTGGGTGGTTCAGTGGGTTAAAGCCTCTGCCTTCAGCTCAGGGCATGCTCTCAGGGTCCTGGGATCGAGCCCCGCATTGGGCTCTCTGCTCAGCAGGGAGCCTGCTTCCCCCTCTCTCTGCCTGCCTCTCTGCCTACTTATGATTTCTCTCTCTCTCTGTCAAATAAATAAATAAATAAAATCTTTTTTAAAAAAAAGAGCACATGTGTGCTGGCCACGACCATCTGTTTTTTTTTCAGGCACTGTCCACTTATGACAGTTGGTTGCATATGATTGTCAATCTAGCAGGGCCAACCCCCTAACGTGAAGAGAGCAGTAGTGAAATAGTATCCTTCACAGCCCTGTTAGCCAGGGAGTATCATTGAAGGTCAAGGTAGGATGATCAGAGACCTATGCCCCGGAAGTATAGCAACCGAAATATTCGCCCAGAGGACCTCATCCTAAGCAGAGTTACCTACATAATGGGCCCAAGCAGGGACACCTGGGTAGATCTCTGTGTAGAGGGCCCAATGTGGGAAACTGTTTGCAAGCCTTGTTTCCCTCAGTCTTTAAAATTAAGGCATAATTCACCTATAATAAAGTGCACCTATTAAGTGTGCGGTTTAATGGGTTCCTTGCATGGTTTTGAATGTGTGGTTGGGTTTTGAAATATGATTGTGTATTATTAGGTTACTTGTTGTACTGGGAGAGGATTGTGTGGGTAGGATTACTATGACAGTAGAATTCAGGTCTAACATTCGTGTGAGGTTTAGCCATTTGCAGAGTATATTAATTAACATACTTTACTTCATCCCTTAAATTACTCTTTGAGGGTAAATGTCATTACTGTGCCATTGTGCAGATAGATAAACTGAGGCTTAGGGAGATCAAGTAAGTTTCTACAGCTGAGCCAGGACACCATCTCAGCACTTAAGATTCCAAAGACCACTTCCTTGTCATTTCCCAGGAGGGACACAGTTCTGAAATCAAGGCTTCTGTGTTACCAAGAAACAGCGGCTTCATTTACAGGGGGGCCAAAGCATGGAAAACCCAGTGAGTTTTATCACCTACCCCCTTCCCCTTCCCCGACCATTGTTTGTGATTTAGAATTCCTGCATATATCTTAGAGGGATTACTAGCTCTTCTGATTAATCCGAAGACTCCTGTAGTGCTCAGGGTTGTGGAGACCTTGCCCTTCTGTAGGGTCGGATTCGTGAGCTATTCTTACTAGCACACAGTCCTGAGACTGTGGGTGCTCAAGCTGTAGGATTCGGTATGACTTGCCCTGTATGTTGCTTCTCTAGTTAAATTCCTGTTTCCACCAGTTTTCACTTCTTTGCCTTCTACCTCCCATTCCCCCCCGCAAAAAGAATGCAGACTGTACCAAAAAAAAAAAAAAAAAAAAAAAATCTAGTTATCTGAACTTCCTAACTGTCTGGATTCTGGAAAAACACAAGTTTATTTCCTTTGGCACCATATAGACCAAAGTGGGAAGGAATGCTGAAATCCAACAACCTTTATTTTGCTAGTGACAGTCATCTGGATCGCTGCGTGTCTAGCGTCAGCCAGAGTCTGGTGGCGATAAGATTGAAGGCTGCTTCATTTCAGGCGGAAAGCAGGGGAGAAAGCCGTTTCCTTCCTGCCCATGGGGAAGAGAAAAGGGACAACGACCATCTTCCGAATGGTTCCCCAATTTCTACCTCCTCCACAAACTCTCACAAAACAGCCGTAGAAGGGAAACGCCTTATCTGGTTCAGGCCCCGTCCTAGGCTCCGAGACCCCCGTTAATGCGAAGGGCACAGTTTCCACCGTCTAAGAACTCAGCCCCGTCGAGGTGACCTAGGCCTGAGCAGGGAATTACAGACACATGAACAAGCTAGCACCGAGGAAAGTACCAAGATTTCTAGGAGTCCCAAGGAGGAAGGAACTTAATCATGAGCTGTCTTGTGGAAATAGGGTATTTCTTCTCTGTAGGTCTCCCGGGACTGGGCCTCGTCTTCCTCTGCCCCTCACGGCACTTGCACGTCACGAGGTTGGTGCCAAATAAACAGCTGGTGGGTTGATGGATCACCCCCCGCCCCATCATCAGAAAGGATATTTAAGCGATGTGTGTCCTTGGCCTTCAGCCAGGTGCTTCCTGGAGGGATTGAACCTCCCGATATCCTTGCCTTTGGAAAATTATGGTCTCATTCTTCATCATAACCTGCCGGCTACTCTGAGTCCTGCATCCCTCAGGGGAGGTTAAGAAAAGAAAAAGAGAAAGAAATATGTCGATGAGTTTGGATCCCTTAATTAAGAATGGTGGGCTCCTCACCCAGGGTTGTGATTGGTGTTTGTCCGCATGGAAAGCAAATGGGATCAAGCCAAGAAGGGCTTTTCTGTTCCAAAAGGAATCCATTGTATCGAACAGAGACTCAGGCCCTGCCGTCGTCTTCCTTTTCTTGGTGGGAGGGCGGGGAAATCAAATCTCGGAGGGGGAAATTGCTTTGTGACTTCATTGTTTAAATTTAGGCTTGGGTTTGTCGGGATGGTTCAGACTTGGAGCGATGAGCCTCTAACCCAGCCTCTGTCACTTCTCATTACTTCCAGTGACAGTTCCTATTATTTCCAATCACTCTTCAAGGGAAGAGCAGGGGGAGGCAGAGAAGGCTTCCATGTGGACCAACAGGGCAGCAACTTCTGTAAGAGCCGGGCCCCGGGGTCCTTGGACGCCCCCCCATTTGGGGATCGCAGGAGCTTCACCTTCCGGCCCCTACTTGTCTCCCCGGTCCCTGCCTCTGATAATGACGTCCTCGGTTCGTCGTGACAATTAAATGAGGGTACCGCATGGAAGGAATCTCGGTGCCCTGCTTGGTACAAAGTAAACAAATGGCTGTGATGACGACCGTGAGTGTCCTTGCTGGGAGAGGGTCAGCCACGGGGATGGGGACGACGTGGGCCTATTCTGCCTGAGGTCAGCGCATGGCCAGGTCGGCCAGGCCAGCCCTTAGAGCTCCAGCCATGGCTAGAGCTCAGCCCACAGAGCTCAGCCCACAGCTGCTCCTTCAGCCCACGGACAAGTTCCTAGATGTCCTTTGGGGAACATCACCGAGCTCCGGGATCCCAGCTGACTGCCTGCAACTGCTCTGGGAGAGGAACGTTTTGTGACACTTAGCCCTGGGCAAGAGGTGCCCTTCCTCACCCTGCTGGGCAGAGTGCGGGCTGCTGGGATGGTATCTCAGTGTGCGCACTGCTCCCAGGCTCTGCCCTCCCTCTTGCATGCTCCCAGATGCCTGTGCCCACTCGGGCTGCCCTGGCAGGGCCAAAACCATGGGCCTCATTTCTCCCTTCGGTGTAAGGTCCTGTTTTATCGAGCATCTGCTATGTCTTCGGCATTGTGCTAGGGACCGTCATACAAGGGATTCCTTGTATCCTCACAAGAGCCTGTGAAGCAGGGATTATCCCCATTTTGCAGGTCAGAAAGGTGAGGCTTAAGAGGTTAAGTGTTCTATCTTACGTTCCCTTTGCCTCCTGCTTCAGCACTGATCTGGGGAAGATGAGAGTGAAGGGACAGGCGGGTAGCATCCGTGTCGTGACATGTAGACGGGAGGACGTTCGGGGACCGAGGTGCGCCTGGTCTTTGAGGATGTGGCCTTAGAAGGAGGCAATAAGTCCCTGCATTCTCCCCTTTTCAGGCAGTCATTTGTCCCGACCAAAATTAGACCGCAGTGCTCCCAACACCCACAGTCAAGACGTGTTGAGTTATATTTCCTTTTTAAATTTGGGAGGACAGGAAAACCTCAAGGTGAGAAGGAAAATGTCTGTTTTTTCCACTGACCTGAACAGCAGAGACTGTGACATCCCTCTTCATTAAACAGGGCGAAGCCGAGTGTCCCAGATTTCTGCAGACCTAGAATTCCCACTCAGAATGATCCCTGGGCCAGGCAGGTAGAGTCTGGGTTTCCAGCCGGGGCCTGCTCTCCATCTGCTTCCCTCTGATGGAAGTTCCATCCCCGGGGCTGCTCCAGCCCATAGCCAAGTGCAGCCAGCTCCCCCTACCCCTCTCTGCCCCGCAAAGGAGGAGAGGCAGAAATGGGGCCAGTTCTCCCCAGCCACCCTCTCTGCTCCACTGCGTCTCACTCCCTGTTCCCAGAGTCCTGCAGCTTGCCGAGCCCCGAGGAAGCCGGCGACAGCCCCTCACACGCCCGCCTCCCTAGCCTGACCTTCCCCTCGCTCTTTCTCTCTCTCTTTGGGCCCAGTATGTCCTGGTCTCAGATCTGGCACTTAACGACAGAGAGACACGGAGAGAGAGACATGCATACAGAGAGAGATAGTTACAGAGAGATGAGACAGAGGCACACGGACAGAAGGAGAGACAGAAACAGAGACACAGAGAGAAAGAGACAAAAAGAAGACCGAGAAACAGATACAGAGAGAGAAGACAGAGAAACACACGTAGAGACAGAGCAAGACAGGGACGAGTAGAAAGGTACAGAGAGAGACGACCACACAAGTGAACTTGTAAAGCTCATCTTTGGTGTGCACCTCTTTTCCTTTCCAGCCTCCATCCCACGGCTCCAATTTCACACCCACACACTCTGCAAAGCCCTGCTGAAAGGTTCTGCTCTCAAAGGATCTAAGCTAACATGGGCTGTGTCCCAGGCTACCCTCAGGCCTCGCACCTTGCTCGTTGGCACCTCCATGCTTTGTCCTGCTGCCTCTTCACCCCTTCCCCCTATCGGTGATCGGGCAGCGCCCACCTTGCCTTCAAGACCACAGGCTCCATCACCGGCTCCCACCCCCCCCAAGGCTCCTCTGACAGCCCCGCCTGTCTGCCCCCACGGCACCCCATGCTCCCATTGGAGTAGCTGCACCTCGTTGTGCAGGAGTCTGGGGCCCTCCGTCAGTGCTGCAGGATTGCGAGCAGGGGACGGGATCGTACTGACTGCGATACCGAGCCCAGTGGCTGGCCCTCAGGTGATACTTGGAAAATGGGTGAATGAGCGAACAAACTTACGGATGAAAAAGTTAATGAACGTAAAACGTAAGCTTATGAAAGTAAAGATGTGACCTCTTCCTAGAGTATCTTTAATGAGGATTCTCTATCATCAAAAAGACCCCGGGGCGCCTGGGTGGCTCAGTGGGTTAAAGCCTCTGCCTTCAGCTCAGGTCATGATCTCAGGGTCCTGGGATCGAGCCCCAGATGGTGCTCTCTGCTCAGCGGGGAGCCTGCTTCCCTCTCTCTCTCTGCCTGCCTCTCTGCCTACTTGTGATCTCTCTGTCAAATAAAGAAATAAAATTAAAAAAAAAAAAAAACAACCCCAACGAGAAAGGGTCATCTTAGGCATGGAACAGAAGGTGGTGGAAATACTTGTGGGGAGAGTGGCCTGTCCAGCACAGCTCCCACCCCTGGGTGGCGACCACACTCAGCTGCTCCCTGAAGGGACCTACACGCTCTCCTTATAAGGGTGTGTGGTGAGCAGATCCGTAGATGGAGGTGGTGAGATACCCCGAAAACCCTCCGTTTTACAGCTCAGTGGTGGGGGGGGGCTGTAGTCGTTCAGGCCTTTTACACTTTGGTGATTTATTTTCCATTACTGTAATAATTTGGGGAACATCTAGCTTTTCCTTCCAGCATCATCTGAACTTTTAGCCTCATTAGCGGAGAAGGCCAACCCAGCCATGCTGACCGTCTCATTCCCTGGCCCTTTGTAGGCCCTCTAGGGGTGAAAGCCTCCTTCCCAGGTACATGTTAAAAGTCTTCGTCTTCCCTTTCTCCTCTGGGCGGATTTACCCTGCACGTCACTAACTAGTGCTCTGTCATGGAGGCAGGGCGCACAGAAGAGACACGAGTCAGTTAATGATGACAGAAAGCATTGGTGGGATTTAAAGATATTTTTCATGTTTTTAAATTTTATTTCCAGGCTTAGTGCTTATGCCTATGTTAGCTCTTCATGATAACATCATGAGGCAGATATCGTCAGCCTCTATTTTATAGAAAAGGGTCAGAGGGGGATGCCTGGGTGGCTCAGTCGGTTAAGCAGCTGCCTTCGGCTCAGGTCATGATCCCAGGATCCTGGGATCGAGTCTTGCATCGGGCTCCCTGCTCAGTGGAGACCCTGCTTTCTCCCTCTGCCTGCTGCTCTTCTTGTTATGCTCGCTGTCTCTCTGATGAATAAATAAAATCTTAAAAAAAAAAAAAAAAAGGATCAGGAATGAGGAAATTTTCCTTAGTAGCAGAACTAGAAGAAGAGCCAATTCTCCTGGCCCCCAAATCTTTGCTCATCCCACTGCTCCACAGGACCAGGAGCTCCCTCATGAGCGGCCGCAGCACCCACAGCACTCGTAGGACTCTTCACTGCCCCCACCCCGTCCCCCGTGGTCCCATGGCCACTGCCGCTCACTGAGTGCGCGTGCACTCCGCGGAAGACCATCGCCAGCTCCGGCTGCTCTCCACTCTGGGAAGCCTTGAGACTTAAGCTGTACAGTGACTGACCATCCTGATTTGCCCAGGAGGACTGAGGGGTTTCTCAGCCCCAGAACCCAGGATTTTCAGTGCCAAACCCATGATGGTCCCAAGAAGACCGTTCTACTGGTCGGCCATCTTGCTACCCAGAGTGTGGTCCTCACATTGGCAGCAGTGTTCCCCCCAGGGAGCTGGTTAGACGGGCAGAATCTCAGGCCCCACCCCAGACCCACTGAGCCAGACTGTGCATGACCTGTACGAGATCCCCACAGAACACAAGAAACATCTCAGGATGTTAAGGCGCCTTTGACGGGAACTGGGGAAATGGAAGAGTGGCACCTCAATTATCTGCCCTGGGGAAAGCTTGGCCATAAGCTCCACTGATGTGCATTGTTGACACACACACGACTTAGGCTTATGGTCTGAGGAAGAACGGAGTCCGGGGTCCCACATGTGACCCAGCTGGGGTGAAAGGCTGGAGAGTGCCTTGACGCTGAATGGGCATGATGGGATTCATGCTTAAGCTCTTCCGTCTGTGAAATGATGATGTTCTCATGGAGGCTCTGGGGTTTCCTGGCTTCGCCCTCCCTCGGACTGGGGAGAGGCTGGCATGGGCAGGAGAAGGCAGCACCCTGACCAGAGTGCACACTGCATGGACCCCTGCGGGCTGTGCTCCTGAGGCTGGGGACTCCGACACGCGAAACTAAAGCACAGGGGCGCAGCATCTAAGAGAGCCACGGGCAGCAAACAGCAGGCTCTCGGGACTTAGTTACTGAAGGAATAACGAGGTTGCAAAAGCTGTATTCTGAACTTGCGTCTTCGTTTTCTTGTTGGGTACCTGGCTCTTCGTCTCCAGAGCTGAACCCAGCTTTGCAAACAAGAAGCGATTGAGTCTTTGTTCCGGCCGAGGAGTCTAGTCTGCCTGCTCCTCCTGTGTCCCAACAGCTTCGCTAGACCTTGGCTTTTCTCATAGTAAACCCGAGTCCAAGCCGTGGTTCAAGTCCTTTGTGTGATGGTGGTGGCGTGTTATCTTCTGGGATCTTTGTGCTCTTGAACCTGACTGTCAGTGGTTAAAATCCCAGGTGCCGGGCAAGGGAGGAAAGGGCATTCGTGTTTCTGGGCTGGCAGAGCGGTCTCAGAGAAGCATAACCCACATTTGTCAGCTTTCTCTATTCGAAGTCACACGCCCAGTAGAGGCTCTGGAATAAGGGCAGCCTCGAGGACAGAGTGACAGGCAGGCCTGGGGAGGAATGTGTGCAGCCGTTCAGTTAGCTCAGTTAACTAGTTAGTTAACTAGTTAGTTAACCAGTTAGTTAGCTAGCTAACTAGTTAACTAACTAGCTAACTAGTTAGTTAGTTAGCTCAGTTCAGTTAGTTCAGTTAGCTGTTCCCGATGAAGCTGATATCTGCTGCGATATTGATCCCATGACGCCAGGAAAGCAAACCGTCGCTTCTCTTATAAGAGGGAAAGATGTCTCTGACTCGGGTTGGTTGGTTGTGTAACAATTTCTTCTGTGTGTGTTGCTTTCCCTGCGATCCCAAAGGGCTTGGTTGTGGGTGGATTTTAAAGGAGATACAGATTTCCATTACGGAGCGACCCCTGTGTGCTTGGTTCCCTGAGTCGAGATGGACCCGTACGTGACCCCAGTCCCTGCTCGTCAAGGTCTTGGGGGGGGGGCCCAGACTGGCAGAGGAACAAGAATGTGTACAATGTGAGGTGAATACATAGTGACTTGAAGGCATTGCCTTTGGGGGCCTTGGGAAGGGGGCCTCCGGGAGGGGACAGGAGGCCAGACAGGCAGAGAGCCTGGGGCAGGGGTCGGGGGAAGAACACGTGATGGGGGGCAGAGACCTACATAAAATAATTGTTCTGTCTGACTCTGGAAATAACACACATTCTTAGTTTACAGGCCAGTTTGGGGGGGCCTTCCTCGGGTGGTGCTGAGAAGTGACCTTTTTTTTTTTTTTTTTAAGATTTTATTTATTTATTTGACAGAGAGGAGAGAGATCACAAGTAGGCAGGGAGGCAGGCAGAGAGAGAGAGAAGCAGGCTCCCTGCCGAGCAAAGAGCCTGATGCGGGGCTCGATCCCAGGACCCTGAGACCATGACCTGAGCCAAAGGCAGAGACTTTAACCCCCTGAGCCACCCAGGTGCCCCTGAGAAGTGACCTTGAGCAGCCCGCTTTCTGGGCCTCAGTCTTCACCCTGTAAGAGGGTAGATTTCTGGGTCCTTCCAGCTCTGCAGATGGAGGGCTCTGTGGCATTCCTCTGTGGGAAGCTGCAGCCCCGAGCAATTTCTGCTGTTCTCACCTGCATCCCTCAGCCCCAGAACCCCCAAGCTCCCTGCTGCTGCTCTGGCTGGGCCCCCACTGCTTTCCCTTGCGCTAGAATGGACCCTACACATCCGACCCGGTCCAGGCCTCTGTCCCCAAGCTGCCAAAGTTGCTGTAGGCTCAAGGTCTTCGCATTTGTTCTCCCCTCCCCCAGGGATGCACTTTCCCCTGGTTTTTGCAAGGCTGGCTCCTTGCCTTCCAGGTTTCAGGGCAAATGTCACCCCAGTGAGGCCTCCCCTGAGCCCCACCCACCTTCCCTGTTCTAACTAGAGCTCTGCTCGCGGTGACATTACCCTGTTATATTTTCTCCCTCATGTTTATCACAGTCTGATACATTCTTTTCACCTCCGTTCATGCCCTTGCCTATTCACTTCTGCAAGAGTCTGGGCTCTGCCTGTCTCATCAACTTCTGTATCCTCCACCCTGAGAGCAGAGCTAGATGCCCAGTGCAGGTGTGACGAACAGACATCCGGGCTCTTTCCTGTGTGGTATGCCTGGCAATGGAGAAAGTTTATAGATGCCAAAGTCATTTATGAGCTCCTATTATGTGCAAAGATCATCATACGCGTTATTGCATTTCATCCTCATAGCCACTCTACTGAGTAGGTACCACCAGGATCCCATTTTACAGAGGAGAACATGGGACCCTACAGAGGTTAATTAAGCTCTTGCTGAAGGCTGCAGGGCTAAGGAGCCATGAAGTTAGGATCTGACCCCAGGGAGTTTGACTCTAACGCTGGTGCCATAAATTAAGTAGTAATTCATTCAAGCCCGTGTTTCTCAGACTTTCAGGGGCTCATGAATCACTTGGGGATCTTGTTAAAACGCAGCTCTGCTTCAGTAGATCTGGTGGTGATGGACCGGGAGAGTGGTGGGCTCATTTTCTATTTCCCAGTTGGAAAATAGGAAGGAAGGAAGGGAGAGATGGAGGGAGAGAAACGGAGGCTCACAGAAGTTAGGCAGCTTTCCTTAGATCACAGTTGGTAGGGATCTGGGACTCGAGCCCAGTGTCCCCACTGCTAGCCCCTGGCTCGTCCAGCGGCTCACCAACCCCAGGGATCCGGAAGCACATATACATCCTCAGAGACTGGTTTGCAGGAATACAGCCGCCTGAATTAGAGATCGCAGAGAGGGCACGGGACACTGGCCGCCGCCCCAGTGGTGAGGCCTCCTTGGTTGCTGCCCGCCTTCCCGTGACAGGCCAGGACAGTCTTTGCTTTGAGAGACAACAGCGGTTCTTCCAGAATCTCCAAACCTCCTCCTGACACCCTCCGCCTCGAGGTGTGATCTCCGGCACACCCAGGACCGCTCACTCTGCCTCGGGGGGAGATAGTGCCCTTCACTCGGGGTTACCGTATTTCCTCAGGCGGCTCCAGGGTTTGCCTTGAGAGTACCTTTTAGAAGGAACATCTGCTCATTTGTGCGGCCTCTACCCACCCCCACCCTTCCCTGCTCCTTTCCTCCTATGCACAAGATTAAATGGACACCTGATTTGTTATGGTTTGTTTTTTTTTTTTAAAGATTTTATTTATTTATTTGACAGAGAGAGAGAGAGAGATCACAAGTAGGCAGAGAGGCAGGCAGAGAGAGGGGGAAGCAGGCTCCCTGCTGAGCAGAGCCCAGTGCGGGGCTCGATCCCAGGACCCTGAGATCATGACCTGAGCCGAAGGCAGAGAGGCTTTAACCCACTGAGCCCCCCAGGCGCCCCAATTGGACACCTGTTAAAAACTTTTATATCTGTCTATTCCAGCTTCCACCCAACAGAAATCCCTTTCTGGAAGATGATCGGATGCCCTTCCCCGCAGCGAGCAACGGGAAGCTCAGTACTTACAATCTCCACTCTGAGATAGCACTTGGCACTGGGAAGGACTTTCTCCTCTGAACTGGAGGCAGCCTTCCTGGAAACTGCCCCCGACCAAGGCTACAAAGATTAATAACGGCCACAGTGGCCTTGCAAGTTAGGGGCACTTCACCCTGTAAAGTGATGTTTTAAAGCCTTCATCTGTGATGAGCGCTGTGCTGGACATTTCTCATTACTCACAACCACACCCTGAAGTACGTAGTAGCAATCCCCGCTTTATAAATACAGAAACCGCGGGGAGGCCTGGGTGGATCGGTTAAGTTGTCAGCCTTCGGCTCAGGTCACACAATGCTGGGGTCCTGGGATCGAGTCCCACCTCGGGCTCCTTGCTCAGTGGGGAGCCTGCTTCTCTCCCTCCCTCTGCCTGCCCTTCCCCTTGCTTGTGCTCGCTCGCTCTCTTTGTCAAATAAATAAAATCTTGAAAAAAATATAAAAAAAATCAAATACAGAAACGGCAGCTCAGAGGGAGGGGTTTAAGTGACTGTTCCCAAGACACACAGCCATTAAGCTGCAGAGATAATGTCCTTCCTCCTACCTCAAAGCCCCGTGTATAGCTGAAGAAGGTCTTTTCGTGTATGTTTCCCCCCTCCCCCGCTCTGCTCTTTCTGAAACAAACCCTCCAGTCTCCTTGAACCGTTCTCCCTAGTTATCATAATAGTAGTGCTAACCGTCATTAACTGAAGACGTGACCTGTGCCAGGAACCCAATATGTAGACTGAATTAATCTCCATAAGAGCCCTAAGATCTCTCCATTTTGTAGATGTACGAGATGCTGAAAGTGGAGAAGTGATTTGTTCAATGTCACTCAATTAGTAAGTGACAGCCAGCTAGGATTTGAGCCTGGGGTTCCTAGGCTGTGAAAATGATGGAGAAGACTGGGGTGAAGGGATGGAGTGAGGACAGTGGGAATCCGAGTAGGAAATGATGCGTATTTGGCTGTTCTCCCATTGTAACTATCTGTGTCTTGTTGGCATGCGTGGCCTCCCTACAGACTAACTTAGCACTAAACAGCGCCCTTCAGGGGAGACTGATCTGGCCGGAGACTGGGGTCTGGAGTTATTGAGGGCGTTGCTCTAGGGAGAGTTTTTTGTTTTTGTTTTTTTTAAGATTATATTTATTTATTTGAGAGAGAGAACATGGGGGGGAGGGAACAAAGAGAGAGGGAGAAGGAGAATCTCAAGCCGACTCCACGCTGAGCACAGAGCCTGACATGGGACTTGATCCCACAACCCTGAGATTATGACCTGAGTTGAAATCGAGAGTCAGACACTCAACCGACTGAGCCATCCAGGCGCCCTTCTGGGGAGGCTATTTTGACATCAGTCCTAAGTACTTAAAAAACCCCAACCTCAATTATTGAGATATACCAAACATACAATGCACTGCTCATTATTTAAAGTCTACACTTTGTTACATCTTGGCATAGGTATATGCCCATGAAACCATCACCATAGTCAAGATATTTTAAATATATGTCATAAATCCAAAAGGATGGCAGCCCTCGTAATGAATTTTTGAGGTTCCAATCTTCATGGGGTGGGGAGGCGTGCAGTAGATGAAAGCCATTTCAGACATCCTAGAGCAAGCCTTTGTCTAGGCATTCAGAGCCCTTCCCTGAAACCACTACTTTGGGGTGTTTTGCTCCCTTTGATACGGTGTGTATTGGGGTGGGGGTTCAGGAGGCAAGGACAAGATGAAAACCCATCTGCAATCCCTAGAAAGCCTTGGGGAAGGTGTAGACCCAGTTGGTCGAGATGGGGTCGGACCCTCCGGCCTCCTAGACCTCCATGCTACCTTGTAGTTTTCTGGTTTACTTTGATCCAGAGCCCACATTTCCAACCCTGTTTGGCTTCCCTAGATTCCCATGTACCTTCCATTTGGGTTCAAGCAAAAATTAGCCATCAAGTTCTTGAGGCTGAAAATTCAGTACAATGGAATGGGTGGCTCAGGCCTCACATTTCAGAGTTCTCAATTCAGCAAAAATGAAATGACCCACCAGAACCTCCAAGAGGAGACCTAGAAGACAGGAGCCACGGGGTCAGTGTCCACCTCCCATCTTCCTGGGCTTTGTCCTTGCCTCCTGAACCCTCATCCCCAATACACACTGTATCAAAGGAGCAAAACCCCCCATGGTAGTGCGGATTTCCAGGGAGGGGTTCTGAACACAAAGGCAGAGGATGGCTGAAATGACTTGAATACCATCTTTACCCTAAGATTGTCCCCATTCCCCCCAATTGAAGTAATCTCTGTCTGCTCTAGACTGCCAAGAACTTTCCATTTTGTCAGCAAGCACCTTCTACCGTTTGAAATATAGTTGTTCACACACACATCTTCTTTCACTGTAAGCTCTCTGAAGGCACAATTCTGGTTTGCGCATCTTTGTATCCCCTGCTCTATCTCACCCATGGTACACAACCATACTTGTCAAGCCAATGAATGAATGACCCACCTGTCCTAAACTTCAGGGCACAGCCATGTTGCTCCGCAATGGGCAGGACTCAGAGCTGAACGTATGTTCCACCAGATGAAGTATTACATGAAATTTTGGTGATTCTCACTTGTGTGATATAAATAGAGCCAAGGAGGTACATGCACTGTCCTCTTCACGTACTCTGTTAATTCTAAGTGAAGGCGAGGCTTGGCTTGACAGGCTTGGCTCGTAGAGGGAAATCAGTTGCTGTCACTGGGGAGGCTCTCTCTCAAGGGACAGCCTCCATTGGTTCCAGCTGGTACGATGAGTCAGAAGAACAGGTAATGGGAGGGGAGAGAATAGTTCGGAGCAATGGGGTGTAGATCTCAGCATCTGGGGTCCCATTTGTTCAATCTCAACTTTGGAAAAAATTCTACAGAGCTCTGGTGCTCATGGGCCTCCAGTCTAAATTCCTTGTCTAGAGATCTTCATCCCTCGTAGACAGATGCAGAAATGGGTTAAGTTTAAAGGGAATTCTTTGACAGATTAGACAATATTTGATTTGAAAGTATAGGCATGCCTAAATCAGTGTTTCTCAGACTTTTAGATTTCAGGGACCAAAATAAATTTGGGGATGACGTTGGGGCCCCCTTTTCCAATATGGCCAACTACAGATATGAAACAAAAATATAAAACATCTTTTTAAAATTGTTCCTAAAAAGAGATGGCATTTCAGCAGCAACAACAAGAAAAACAGAAAGACAAAATGGCAGCCAGACAAGAACAACTCTGTCCACAATAACTAACATGTCCTAAGGGCTAACTCTATGCCGGGTGCCATTCTAAGTATTTTGCTATTATTTCGTTTTACACCATACATATTGCAGCATTTATATTTTTTTCTTCCCTATGAAGCCCTGAACGTTTCATTATGGACCCGTGGTGCTTGTTTATACCCTAGACTTAGAAGATCACCAGATGAGGGGTGCCCGGCTGGCTCCGTCAGAGGAGCGTGCGACTCTTGATCTCGGGGTCACGGGTTCAAGCCCCACATTGGGTAGAGAGAGTACTTAAATATATTTAAAAAAAAAAAAAAAGAAAGGAAAGCAAAAAGAAAATGACCAGATGAGAAAACTTCTTGAGGCAACTCAACAGCCGTCGGAGTCAAAACTTCTGTGAACTTTTAAGTTTGTGCCCGATGCAGAGGCCGGAATGGAGTCCTTCAGAGCCGCTCCTGATGAATGATCCAGATGAGAAACATCCTCTGAAGTTTCTTTGACATGTGGGGCCCATCGAGTTCTGGTTCCCATTGCTACAGAGACTCACAAGCTTGCAGCCTTTATCGACAAATGCGATGGCCCAAGTAAATCACAATCCAGCCAAAGCCAAAGTGCTTCCAGCTACATTTGTGGGTCATGAAAGATGGAGGAAATGCTACCGCTTTTGCAAGATAGAGCCTCCCCCCGCCCCCGCCCCTTTTCCTGCCTGCACTTTCAAAATCTTAATATCCCACTATCATGTTTCACAACGAACACAAACCAGATGGCTTGCGTTCAGGGGAACACAGGAGAGAAGGAATGCTGGGTTGAGTAACAGGGTCTGAATTAAATAACTCCAAACAACCATTAAAAACAGAAAAGAAAAGAAACCAACCCTAAGTGTTTTCCTAATTTCCAGATTAAAGGAAATCCGCGGGGCCTGAAAGAGAAAGAGAAAATAAACCATGTTAGGATGCTGCCTGGAGACAGAAGGGCCTTCTTCAGAAAATAAATAGGCCAGCGAGGTCACCCACTGCCAGATCCCCCCAGAGACTGAACACGTCTCCAAAAGAAGGAAGCCAATGGGAGACTGTGTTATTTTCCAGAGTTTAATAAATCGGCTCCAGGAGAACCAGTGTCAGGTCTAGATGAGAAATAGCACCTTTGGGGAGGTGGCCCTTTCGTATCCAGGTGGGAGACGAGCCGGATTCAGGATAGAATGTGATTTAAGTCCAGAGGAACTCTGTTTGTGTTGCCCCTTCCTCTGGACCATCTTGTTTCCCTCAGTAGGAAAGAAGGCCGTAGTTGGAACTTCGGTTACACGTGGAAAAATCTTTCAAACTCCTTCCTGTTCCCAAACAACTGGATTTGGAGGGCCGTCTGAGGAAGTATTGAAAGTAGGCCTAAGAAGAGCTACTCGGAAGGTAAGGCCTGGTCTCTCCCTCAGGTAGAAAGCTTAAGACTCCTCGAGCGTTGGACTCCTAGAGCTGGAATTTGAAGAATCGATGGGGAGATGGGGAGCCGTTGGAAAGTTCCATTTGTCTGTTGGCTGTGTCCCCGCTGCGCAGTGAGGACACAACTCCCATTTCACGGAGGAGGAAGGCAGGGCTCTCGGAGACGGAGAAACTTGGCCAGAGTCACAACCCTGGATATATCTTGTTGCAAGGCCCGCGCTCTTTTCCCTAACCACACCAGCTCTCGAGATGAGATCATATACATTAAAATGTTTGTGACGAGCCAGGCCCTGGGCAGTCATTCCCTTGTGGTTATTAGGCCCAGACCTCCATCTGGCGCGCACAGAGATGCGTCAGCTCACATCTGCCTGTGTCCATGAATATATTCATGTGAGACTGCTTCCCGAACACAAGCACGTTTGTGGTCTGACTGGCATAAGAACGCTTCAGCAATAACAGGACAGAGCCAGGGAATCTACCAGAAATCCAGGCGATGCCGTGGCTTCGGCCGTAGGAAACGCGGTCCTGGATCGGGAACAGTTGCTTATGCTCTGACTCTTGCCGGCCCCGATCTTTTGAGCGTTGGTGACACGTTCGCTCTGGAATGATCCTGGACCGACCGCCCTATCCCAGAAATGAGTTCTTTCTAAGAGGTGCAGGCCAGCCATATCTGCTCTGACTGATCATTCCTCTGCGGAGTCTGGGAACAGGGAGTGTTGGCTTGGAGGAAATGAGAAAGAGGAGAGAGAGGCTCCTGGTCTGTGCCCAAGGGTGCGAGGGGTGACCTGTTCTTCCCCCTCGAAAGGTGTCATCAAAAACGGTGAAGAGGAAGACTGGGGCCCCTTCCGTTTGTCCCTCCGGGAATCTGTGATTCGTGGGGATGCGATCAGCACAAATCATTTTATTTTATTTTATTATTTTATTTTATTTTTTATTTTTTAGCACAAACCATTTTAAAGAACAGTTTAAAGGGGTGCCTGGGGGGCTCAGTATCAGACTTTTGATTTCGGCTCAGGCCATGGTCTCAGGGGTATTGCGGGGGTGCCTGGGTGGCTCAGTCAGTCTGCCTTTGGCTCAGGTCATGATCCCAGGTCGGGCTCCCTGCCTAGCGGGGAGCCTGCTTCTCCCTCTCCCTCTGCTGCTCCCCCTGCTTGTGCTCCCTCTCTCTCTATCTAATAAATAAATAACATCTTTTTTAAAAAAAAGTTTTAAAAGAAGTTAAAAAAAATGTTTCCTGCAGTAAAAACACAGGCGCACATTAAATGTCCCCAAATAGGATAATGGGTAAGTGAATTATGCTTCATGAATCTGCACAGTTGAATATAAAGCTGTTAGCAAAATAACAGAATTTTCACGACTTGGATAACGCTTGTGCTATGGTGTTGAGTAACGGAAGTGAGGAAGGCACTACAAACCTGTACATACGGTACAGTGACTACTTTGGGCTTATGTAAATGCCCAGGAAAAGGACTGGAAGGAAATTTTACTGGTGATAGTTCTTTTCTTCATTATTTTTGTCCTTATTTGCCAGGTTTGGTATAATAAGTAGGTGTAAGAGTTATTTATTATTTTTTTGAAACAAGATTGGCCATATGGTTTTTTTAAAGATTTTATTATTTATTAGAGTGAGAGAGAAAGAGAGAGAGAGCACGAGCAGGCGGCGGGAGAAGCAGGCTCCCCACTGAGCAGGGAGTCCGAAGCGGGGCTCGAACCCAGGACCCTGGGATCACGACCTGAGTGGAAGGCAGACACTTAACCGACTGAGCCACCCAGGCGCCAGTAGGTATGTTTTATTTTCTAAACCGGTCCTTTAAAAATGGCTTAAAGAAGTGCCACTCCTCCTTAAATGGCTTTCTCTTTTGCCTAAATAAGCACAGCAGACTCCCAGTTTCCCTTCCTCCTCCCATCCCACTCCCTTCCCAGCCCAGCCTGAACTGTCTGCAGGCTTCCCCTCTGGGACTCGAAGCTGACCAGGGTTAATACCCTGGCTTCACATGGGCTTCAGTGGCCTGTTGTCCCTAGACTGGATGATAGGGTTCAAAGTCCTTCGCGTGGTTTGCTGTTCCCCAGGGGGCAGAGCCCTTCAGATCTTCTGGTCTCCACACACAGCCTTCCCTCTGCTTAGAAAACCCTTTGCCCTCCCTTCTCACCCTGGGGATGTCTTACTTGACCTTCATGGCCAGGCTCAGAGGTGAGCTTGTTGCTCTCGGCTCTGCTCCCAAAGACTTTGTCCATTGCTCCATCTGACAGATATCACTTGTTGTAATAAATGTATCTTTCTGTCCCTTGCTCCCTCCCCCTGCCTCTCTCCCCACATGACACCGTATGATTGTGAGAATGGAGATCCTCTTGGGATGTTTGCTGCTGGGCACAGAGTAGGTGCCCAGGGATGAAGGGATAAAGGAACTGATGGTTGAGCTGAGACAGAGGAGCCACGGGGAGTTCTCATGCCAGGGAGGCAGTCTGTAAGATGACTGTGGACCGACCTTCCTTCCTAGAAGCTGCTAGAGAAAGCAGGCTTCCTTGCAGTGAAACCGATTTCGGTTAGCGAAAAGGGGGAACTTGCACAGGTTGCCACTCACTTGCGTAGGTGAGTGACTGGGTGCGGGGGGGGTGGGGGATATAGGGAGGTCATACTCTCAGAATAGGAGGAAAACTGCCCTGCCCTCCTGGACATCCTGGAGCCCTTCTTGGAGCCTGGAAGGCAGGCAAGGTGACCGCAGCCACACCCGGGTCTCAGTGCATTGTCCACGGAGAGAGGGTCGGAAGCTCCGCGCTCTCCCAGAGCCCGCTGCGGCTCAGCTATAGGCCTGGGCAGGTTTCCATGTCAGCTGTACTTCCAAACCCAGATCTGCAATTTGAACCTAGGGCCCTGCAGACAAAGAAGACTGTGTTCCGAGTAGGGCCAATTGCTCCCCAAGCCCAGCGGGGCTCTTGGCTGCACAGCACTCGTTAGCATCTGAAGTTCACATAAATATATATGAGGCCTGTGGGTTCCCCTGGGAGTCCTGGAGGCCCTCTCAGCCAAAGCGGAATCTCTCCCTCTTTGCACCTCCTCCTGGTCCGTCTGAGCCCAGCTGCCTCCAGGGAGCCCAGTGCTGTGAGGCTATTCCCCAGCAGGGGCCCGGCAGCTCATTTTCAGGGTGCAAAAATAGACACTTGGTCCATTGGGGGACCGGCTCTGTTCTGCCCCTCTTCTCCTTATGTAGGGCCAAGGTCTTTGAAGAGCAGGGATTTCCCCATCGCCCTCTCATGTGCCCCGATCCTGAAGACTCGGGGGCAGAAGAAAGCCGCCACATGAATGCAATGTAGCCCTTGCAAAGCCCAGATTGGACGCTGCAAAACTCAGGGCTGAGGGAGGTAGGGAGACTCAGGGCTTTTTGTTCCTAAAGGCCTCCTTATGTAATGGGATACACAAAATAGGGAAGAAAAAAAAAGGTAGAAACCTGAGACAGCACCAACCTCAGAGAAATATAAATGAGAACATAAGTAGTAGCATATGAGCCCTCTAAATTCCACCGAGGGGGCGGGACCAGAAGGCGGTGCTGCTGGATGCAATCTCAGAGGGCTTCTTGGAGGAGGTGAATTTTGACCAGGAAAGGGTGAAGTTAGGAAGGGTACTGACTGTTGGGCAGGGACAGCTGACTGGCCATCCTATCCCTCTCCCAGAGGCACTGTAGCACAATTGAAACATCAGGGAGGAAAACAGCCCCAGAGGTGCTCAGACTCCCAACAACAGCCCTGTCCTATGGAACTAGCACGCTACCACAGTTGTTTCCAAGGCTGGAAGGAAAGGACTTTCAGAGAAAAGCCACAAAACGAAGCCAGTTGAATCCTCATGAACATGGGGAGAGCCTGGTGTGGGTGGCTGTCCTTTGGTGTTTCTGGCTGAAGCTGAAACGCCCCAGCCTCAGCTTTGGGGTGCGATGCCACAGCACTGCCCTGGGAAGATATTTATGACCCTACCTCTGCAGATTCATCATGGGGTTTGGAAAAAAGCCCATGTGGTGAAGTGGAAAGAGGAATTGATGGTGGTAGATTTCCAAGCGCTGATAACATGTTCAACTCAGGTTCTTTGGCAGAAGTTTCTCCGGTCCTACTTCCTTTGCCCACCTTGGCAGGCTAATGTCCTCAGTCAGTTGACGATCGGGCGTTCTGCTCTCTGAAGCATCCTTTACCCCAGGTGGTCTGTCTTACCTGGGGCCCGATAAGAGAGCCCAGGCTCTTCATTTGCTTCCCAAGAAACGTCACGATCCTCCCTGATCTGCGATGGGGATGGAGGCAGATTTCTCAGCCAGGGGGGAGCCCCCCATCTCCCCGAGATTGGCAGTTCCAAGTCACAGCTGGTTAGGGGGAGGATCCTTAGAAATCACTGATGTCAACTCATACTACAAGCCCAGAAGGGGAGGGAAGTACTTATTCAGAGCTAGGACTGTAACCCTTGGTAAGAGTGACGCAGAATTACCTCTGCGACCAAACCAGCCCCGCTCCACGCTCCCATCTTTTGGACTCCGTGGCTATGAAACCTTGAGTGAGTCTTTGGACTCCTCTGAGCGCCTGTTTCCGCAGCTGCCAAAGGCAAAAGAGAAAGAAAAGCAAATAGACAACCTCTTCGTAGGAGGCCCTTTAAGATCTAGAAGATTATTGATAATAATAGCTACTGCTTATTGAGTACTGACTGTGTGCCCAGGGCCATGGTCCAGTCGCTAGGACACTAGGTCCAGTCACGTCGGCCGCGGTTACTACTACGTGCAGACCCGAGTAATTGACACGGGTCGTGGACGTGTCTCCCCTTTGGCCGCAGACCTCTGAGATGATAAAACTCCTACGGCCCCTGGTTTCTAGAAGTCAGGGAAACCTAAAGCGGGAAATCAGTCTTCATTCAGGCTGAGCAGTGACGTTATGACCTGCGCTCCGGCACTGAGGAAAGGTCACCAGCCTTCTCGTCCAGAGGCAGCCTGCTTGCTCTTGTTTACACAAGGCCAAGGAGGCAGGCAGGCAGGCAGCCCTTGGTTGGGAAGGAAGCAACAAGGGCTGTTTGGGATTCCATGGAGACTCGGGGCTATTGAAGCTGTCAGGTTGATACACAAGCTCTGTCAGGCTTCTAGCTCTCGGCATTCTGGCCGCTTCCCCTGATGACCATTTATAGTCAATTCCTCCGGAGAGGGTGTAGCCCTGGGGCTGGACGAAAGTGATGAAGCTGGAGGAGAGGCACCTGGCCGGTGGTAACTACTAGAAACTTCCCTACTGCCAAACACTACAGATGTCCCAGAGCTTGGGCTCCACGGCTCCCCCTTCAGGCTTGCATGGTAAGAACAAGCCAGGACCAAAGGGACCTTGGAAGGTGGGATGAATGGAAAGATCGGGGCCTCAAATCAAGAGTTTTTAGAGGAGTTTTAAAGTAAGACATGCCCGTATGGCTTTGTGATAGGCCCCTGAGTTTTTCTATTATTTTCCCTGGCGATCTAATTTAAGACCGTTTTCTGCAAATTGGAAGCAGCGGACCTTTCACAGAGCTTGGAAAAGGGAAGAAACGTGGCTTGACAGCATCCATAGTCCAGTCCGGTCTGTTGACCTATGGCAGGTTCTGCCCTTGGCGTCGTCGTGATTTCCATGGTCTTTGCGTGGGGAGAGGGCACTAGATGCCACGGGTCCCCGGTAGACCTCAAGCTCTCTTAGTGCCTAGAAGGAGGAAAGATTAAAGGAGGGTCTGGCACCCATCCTGCTGGCTTGGGGTTGGGCAAAAAGAACGCTGGGTAAAAAGTCAGCTGGAGGAATTGCTAGGAAGTCAGGAGTCTGCAAATAAGGATGTAAAGGAAGGCTCGCTGCAGCTGAGACCGCGGGAAAGCAGAACTTTGAGGTGGTCACGCGGGCGTGCATACACCTGCAGGAATACAGGATAACAATATGTCCCTGTGAACCGTGAGAGGGACATCTGGGGGTGGGTGGGGGCAGGATGGGCAGAGGCAGGGATGGACAGAAGCATGGATGGTATTAGGTTCTAGACACTGGGTTGGGAGCTTTCTACACACTGTTTTGGCTTTTCATGTTCATAAGCGTGGGAGGTTAGTTTCATTTCTGTTTTACAATGAAGAATCTGAGGTTCATGGAAGCCAGGTAAATTGCTTGAGGTTTCAGACTTAGTGGTAGAGCTGGGATTCAACTTCTTTCTACTTTGTCAGGCTGTTTTTAGCAGCTTGTACCACGGTCAGTTACTTGTTTAGGCCACGCCCATGGGGCCAGGGGCCGTTGTAGGTCCTCAGGAGGCCAGATTCCGGACCAGAGGGCATCACAGTAGACTTAAGGATCCTTCTCTCGGGCTGGTATAACCGGAGAAGCAATCTCCAGCTGGAAGGGGTGTCTTTTTCATTATTTCATTAGAAAAACAGCCTGTTCCCTGCACAAGGTGGAATGACAACTGTCAAACCCCTCATTTTCCTATTTTGTTTTCCAGACTCTTCAGTTACGACATCCTTTCTTCCCTGGCCAAATGAAGCCATACTTGATTATACTCCACAATTCTTTGGTTAGTTTCGGTCCCCTTTTACTAGCTTTAGGAGTTGACTGTCACGTTTTAAAAACCTTTTAGCGCAAACTACAAGTTCATTCGTTCGTCCAACTTTATTGAGCACTTAAATATATGCCTGATGGTAGGTTCACTTCCGGGAACAGAATGATGAAACGTGTCTCAACGGGAGGCAGATACATAAACAAATACAATGTAATACGTGCCCAAACAGCACAATATGTATTTATTTGTTTGTTTCTTTTTAAGATTTTATTTATTTATTTGACAGAGAGATCACACGTAGGCAGAGAGGCAGGCAGAGAGAGGGGGAAGCAGGCTCCCTGCCGACCAGAGAGCCCGATGCGGGGCTCGATCCCAGGACCCTGAGATCATGACCTGAGCCAAAGGCAGAGGCTTTAACCCACTGAGTCACCCAGGCACCCCAAACAGCACGATATTTAAAGCCCCATATGGATCGTTACTCTTACTCTGTTGGTTTTTCACTCATTGACACAAAAACCAAACCAAAACAACAACAAAAACAAGTTTATTGTGGTACTGGGAAAACTCAGAAGAAGAGTCTATTGGGGAAGATGGATAGATAGACTATATCGTACAAAGGAGATAAAAATTAGCAAAAAGTAAGGGCAGGTTTTTGGTAGGCATGATTACCGATTTGCATAGAAGTAAATTATTTAGTACTTTACCTGGAACAGAGCAAGCCCTCAATAAATGATAATCTATTGTTAGTATCATCACTATTATTGTTGGCAAACATTTGGTGAATCAATTTGGATTTTTTTTCCCTATAAAACTTATAAGATCTGGGTGATATTATCTATCGTTTTTCCATTTTTTGGAGAAAATTGTGTACAATATGATTTAAGTGGCTGCCCCAGGCAATTCGGATTTGGAGTAAAGATACAAAAATGAGAGCGAACACCCTGGCTCCCAACATATCCCTCTTGCTATGGGCCCCTGAACCCACAAGCTGGCCATCACTCTGGTCTTTTCCACCTCAACATAAACTCATTCTGACTCTACCCCCAACCCCTTATGATCTAATCCTCAGCACATCTGACGTCACCCTAGCATCTCCTTTCGGTGCTCCCTACCTTCAGCAGGCTTCCAGGTCCGAGGAACCAATGCTTCTCTAACTTACTGTGTATACAGATCTACCCCGGCTCTTGTTAAAATGCAGGTTCGGACTCTGGGGGGGCGGGTGTGGGTGGGGCCTCAGGTCCTACATTTCTAGG
This sequence comes from Procyon lotor, assembly GCA_028646535.1. Classification (NCBI taxonomy): domain Eukaryota; kingdom Metazoa; phylum Chordata; class Mammalia; order Carnivora; family Procyonidae; genus Procyon; species Procyon lotor. The sequence goes on from CM053613.1 coordinate 75,428,884, forward strand.
AAGTTCCCAGGTGCCGCTGCTGCTGGTCCCAGGACCCTACTTTGAACAGCAAGCTGTCCATCAAAACTCCGAAGTCTCTCTTTTCAGCTTCCTACCTTCCTTATGCTCCCCCTGCCCACCGCCCCCAGCTGGGGCCATCCTTACTCCCCTGCAGATGGGCCCCAAGCTCCGGAGTGGTCTCCGCGCCTCTTCTCCCTGCTCCCACCCCGTCTCACATGCTTCTGCTAAATTCAGCTTCCTAAAATGTAACTTCCTTCATGTTACTTTCCTGCCCTCGCCACTGACCAGCAAACTGCACACGAATTTCTCCGACTGAAGTTAAGACCCTCTAAGATGGGGCACCCAGGTGTCTCAGCTGGTTACGGGTCGTCTTCTAGCTCGGGTCATGACTCTAGGGTCCTGGGATCCGGCCCCTTGCTGGGCTCCCTCTCGGCAGGGAGCCTGCTTCTCCCACTCCTCCCTGCTCATGCCCCCATGCTCTCTTAAGATTTAGCCTTAGCTCTTTTGGTGTGAGAAATCTCACGACTCCCACTGGTGTATCCTACCCATGACCACCGTTACTACCTGCCTTGGGGACTTTGTGGCCATTCTTACTTCCACTGACGCTCCATCCCTCTCCCGACTCCGCCCCTCATCTCAGCACCCAAGCCCTCTCCTTCCTTCAAGCCCTGGGCACCCTCTTCCCCAGCTGGAACCCATCTCAAACCCGCATAGCTCTTTGCCCAAATATGGTTATTTGCGTGTATCTTCCCTTGTGCGCTCGCTCGTCCACAAACCCCACAGCATCCTCGCTCCCAGCAAGCTCTCAATTCATTCAGCCGGGTGCCTCTGTTTCCCAGGTCTTTTAATGGGAGTCTATTCTATTTGCATTATTCACGTTCCTGTGTTAGATGTGTTTTTAACACAGTAAACGACCTCAAATCCTTTTCGGAAATCAGTGAGTTATAAATCATAAATAATCAGCTACAGGAGTAGACACTCAGGAAACATTTGTTAAATGAATAAATGGATGCTTTCTTCAGGGCTGAGTGAAAAGCAGGTTACTGGTTGCCCCTTCCCACTCCTTCCTGCCTCTGGCCCTTTTGCTCCTCTGTCCCCCGAAAGGTCCTCCTGCAGCTCTTGGAGTCCCGCTCAACTTCAAGATGCAGGGTGAGCTCTAGCTCACACCCCCCCACACCCCCCACTCTAGACAAGCTGTTCTCTGGCTTCCAGCAGCATTCACTACTCATGTCATCCGCTAGACTGTGAACCCCTTTATGTCCTGGGTCTCTGCCCCCCTTGCATCCCTCATGTTGTAGCCGCACAATGGCCCCGGGGCCTGGCCTCACATATTTCTCTTTGGGAAGCTTTGGAAGCTTCTGGGAGCCCAAACACACGTGTCGCACCCCAGGCCTGTTGAATCAGACAGTTCTCAAATTTGAGCCTGGGTACGGAGTCATAGGCACCAGAGGACTT
>CM053613.1:75446972-75486615 GCA_028646535.1 Procyon lotor
GGAAACACTTGCTTCTTTCCCACGGAGAGTACAATCTAGCAGGTTGGATCACCTGAGGGGGTGTGTCACCAAGGCACTTCTTTCTTTATTCACGTGTTCAGTCAGGTAGTCGGTGTTAGAGACTTGACTGTGTGCCAGGCATTGGACAGGATGCTTGGGATAAAATTGGTCCTCCTTCTGTAGCGTTTACAGTTTAGAGAAGGAGACAAACAATGAAAGAGACAGTCGCCTTACAATGAGAAAAATATGATGATATCAGAAGTGTGGGCTCGCACCCAGGCAGGGCGCCTAACACACCTGGGGGCATCAGGGGAGGCTTCTGGGAGGAAGCGATTTGTTCTCTCCGAGAACCCTAGAGGAGTGAGCCAGTGTGGGAGAAATGGCTAGACCAACACATGCTCCTGGCAGGGAAGGTAACGTAACATGCTACCAGGGGATTTTAAGCGTGGACGGACATAATCCGATTTGTGCTTTGAATCAGCACTCCGGCTACTGAAGAAAGGATTACAGGGAGTGGTGAAAAGGGAACAGAGAAGCCGTAAGCAGTTAAGATCATGATATTATCATGAGGTTTGAAAGTCTTAACAGCAGAGCCCAGTGTGGTGTTTGTATTTATATCTTCTAAGCTAATCTTACCATGCCTGATGTCCGTGGAAAGTGACAAATACATATTTGTTGAATGAATGAATGGTGGTTTTTTTGGCTGGAGAGCTGAATGGCTTCTATCGGGAAGCACCACTACTTCCTGCACTTTCTAGTACCTTTCTTGTAACTCCTCGTGTAAAGACTTGACATAAAATTTCCTAAAATTCCGTCATCCACAGTTACGGCTCTCTTCAGAAAACCTTTATTGGTCCCTTCCCTCAGCCTGCTGTCCTCCAAATTAAACACAACGTCTTCTATCTCTCGAAGTGTTTGTTAATAAGGCCCAAACCACATTCCCCAATACTACTCAGAGTCTCCACTCAGCTATGATCATCTCCGTGTCCTGAAAACATTTGTTCTACCTGCCCCGTGAACACTGGTATTTGCCATTTTCCTCGGCAGGAGCAGTATGCTTATCTCCTTCCACCTGTCCAAATTCTACCGATCTCTAATGGCCCAAGTCCTGTCTTGCATGAGGCCTTCACTCCTTCGCTGTATTTGATAGATGATTTAAATACAATTAAATTTAATTAAGTTTAAGTTAAATTAAATTTAATTATTTAATTACAGTTATTTGTTTTTATAACAATTTATATGACTTGTATATTTTATAATATATAATATAATTATATATTATATATAACATAATTATATATAATATAAAATAATATAATGATAATATATAACACTATTATTGTCTAATATAAATAAAAATAACTTATATAATAAAAAGAAAAATCATTAAAATCAATTATTTAATTTCATTAAATTTAAATTAAGTTTAAATATGATTAAATCAAATGAAATCGAATACAGTTAAATTGTATTTAAATAAATAAATCAATACAATTTAAATACAGTTAAAAATTAAAGCAGTGAGTTTATTTTTTAAGTTATAAGTTAAAATGTGAGATCACTATATTATACACTGGAAACTATTATAATGCTGTATGTTCATTATACTTGATTTAATTAATTAATTAGAGATTGTATTTATTTATTTATTTATTTATTTATTTATTTGAGTTGGGGAGAGAGCGAGAGCACAGGAGCATAAGAGCAGGGGGAGTGGGAAGCAGACTCCCTACTGAGCACGGAGTCCCATGTGGGCTCGATCCCAGGATGCTGGCACGATCATGACCTGAGCTGAAGGCAGACGCTTAACTTACTAAGCCACCCAGGTGTCCCTCATTATACTTGAATTTTAAAAAAATTATAAATTATATATATAATTATATATATACACATAAACTTTAAATTAAATTAAATCAATTAAATTTAATTTAAAATTAAAATTATATAGAAATATATATAAAGTAAAACAAATTATAAATTATATATCATTATATTTATATATATTATTATATATAATATGTTTTTCTCTCCAGCTCAACGCTGACCATTTTTTACCTAGCCCTTAGCCCTTAAGAACAAATTCAGTCGCGTCCACATCAAACAAAACAATAGCAGCATGGATGATGTTCCCATTTATACGCTCTGACTAATGCAGTTCCTGATTTCCCTTCCAACTCATATATATTATATATATATTATTTATTATATATACATTTATTATATATTATATATAATAATTTTATATATATATATAAAATTATAAATTAGAACCTCAGGATAAGGTTCAGTGGAAAGGGCCCAGTCTTTGAATCTACTGAATCTCTGCTAACCTGGGTTTAAGTTCTTCTTCTGCCATTTATCAGATGTGTGACCTGGTAAGTCTAAATCCACTCTCTGAGATTGGTTTTTGTTTTTTTCTTTGTTTTTGTTTTTTTCTTATCTATTTATTTATTTGGGAGAGAGAGCGTGAACAAGAGGTACAGAAGGAGAGAGAGAGAGAGAATCCCAAGCAGACTTCCTGCTGAGTGTGGAGCCCCATTTGGGGTTCAGTCTCACAACCCTGACATCATGACCTGAGGTGCAATCAAGAGTCTGACGCTTAACCGACTGTGTCACCCAGGCACCCTTGAGCTTCAGTTTCTTGAAATATTAATGTAAAGTAATTATTTTTATTTTGCAGTGTAGATTAGTTAGAATATATTAAAACATGTAATACAATACCTATCACTGACTAAGTGCTAGAAGTTATTACCCTTTTTTTTAAAAAAGATTCTATTTATGTACTTGAGAGAGAGAGAGAGCACAAGCAGGGGGATGGGCAGAGGGAGAAGCAGACTCCCCACTGAGCAGGGAGCCTGATGCAGGACTTGATCCCAGGACTCTGAGATCATATCTTGAGCTGAAGGCAGACACTTAGCTGACTGAACCACCCAGGCATCCCTAGAAGCTATTACCCTTAATAGTAATTAACATTTTCCTCTTGCTGGACAGTTTTTAAAGCTCTTTTGCATATTTTCCTCACAAAACAGTCCCTACAATAGGTCTCTGAGGTAGACGACATTATCCTTACTTTGCAGATAGAATAACTAAGGCTCTCAAGGGTTAAGTAATCTAAAAACCAGCGTATTATCCTTACATCATTTGCAAGAGGATCACTTGGGGCTCTCTAATCTGCCACGGATAGGAATGTAAATTGATACTCCCTTTCTACAGTGCGGTGCAGCAAAACCAGTCAAAACTACAGACTTGAACCAGCAGTTCACTGTCTAAGAATGCCCATGTATAAAATAATGTATGTATATGGTTATTTATTGCATGTATTTAGTACAGCATTGCTTGTAATAGCAAAAGATAGGAAATCATCCTGGATACCATAGAAGGAAACTGGTTAGATAATCATGGTACATCCATATATGTTACAATGGGCAACCAAAAGAAGTTATGTGAAAAAGGTATAAAAGAGTAAGTAGGCTGGGGCGCCTGGATGGCTCAGTCGTTAAGCGTCTGCCTTCAGTCCAGGTCAGATCCCAGGGGCCTGGGATCGAGCCCCACATCAGGCTCTCCGCTCTGTGGGAAGCCTGCTTCTCCCGCTACCATTCCCTCTGCTTGTATTCCCTCTCTCGCTGTGTTTCTCTCTGTCAAATAAATAAAATCTTTAAAAAAAAAAAAAAAAAAAAGAGTAAGTAGGTAGTGTGCTGCCCTTTCAATAAAAAAGAGGAAGAAAGTATATGTGTGTGTATATATATACATATACAAACACACATATATATTTCACCTATACCTTTGTTTATTTATTCACAGATATATTTATTCACATATACGCGCGCGCGCGTGTGTGTGTGTGTGTGTGTGTGTGTGTGTGTATCATCTATGTATGCTTTAGATACCTCTGCAAGGATACTTAGAAAGCAGTAACAGTGATTGGCTCCAAAGGGAGAATTAGCTAAGAGAAGGAAACAAGAGATGTTTTACATCATAAAGTTTTTCTAATTTTTGACTTGTGAATTATCTGAATTATATCGCCTATAAAGCAATTCCTAGTCTAGCTGGCAGAGAAGAACATGGCCGTGACTAGAGATAAAACACGTCAATGTAGTGTTAACTTATTCCCCAAGCCCAGTGAGTGGTATCTCTGCCAGTTAAGTACTTAGGACAGGAATGGTTTTCTGAGGGAGAGGGTAAGGAACCGGATCTAGATTTGGAGAGAAATTATCTCTGTAGACGGGGGCTGAGAAGAATGATCCTTCCAGAAAGATGGATGAAAGTGATTTTTATTTTTATTTCTTTATTTAAAAGATTTTATTTATTTATTTGACAGAGAGAGAGGGATCACCAGTAGGCAGAGAGGCAGGCAGAGGGGTTGGGGGAGCAGGGAAGCAGGCTCCCTGCCGAGCAGAGAGCCCGATGCGGGGCTGGATCCCAGGACCCTGAGATCATGACTTGAGCTGAAGGCAGAGGCTTTATACTTTGTTCCCTGCACTCTACCCTGTCTCTCCAAACCACCTCGTACAGAGCCTAGCAAAGGTAGGACACCTGGTAAGCAATAAATGCTGTTTGTCTGATTGTTTTCTTTGATCCAGGGCAAGGAGAACCCCACCTGGTGTTGATCTTATTTTTCTAGTTTAATGTTTTTGAACTTCTGGCTGTGGGAAAGTTAGATGATGTCATCTTTCTTCAAATCACCTTTAAGGTATTTTCTAGAACTAAGTAGATATTCCCCACTTGTTCCCATTTGGACCCAGGAGAGCACGAGCTAGTGCATCACCTTCTTCCCAAGGCATCCTTTTTATTCTTGGCAAGAAACTCTTCCTGGGATTATATAACCTGCTTTTATGTAACAACATGGTGTTGGATTTATTAATCATCTATGTCCATGGTAGCCCGAGGGTTCCGGTATTGATCATTTGGGCTGGCTTGGATCATCAGCTGCACCAGCACCCACAGTAGGAGTACTTACTGACATTTAGCTGTGTGCCAGCCAATGGGCAGAATGCTTTACATATATTATCTTTTTAAAATTGAGATATAATTGACATATAACATTGTGTAGATTTAGGGTCTATACATTATCTTAGTTACTCCCCCAAACTGCCCTACAAGGTAGGGCTTAGAGAGGTTAAATAAAATTTCCAAGGTCATACAGCGAGCGTGCAATGGTCAGGGAGCCAGATTCTAACCACCCTCCTTAGAAGGAAGCCTGCTTCTCCCTCTCCCACTATCCCTGCTTATGTTCCCTCTCTTGCTGTATCTCTCTCTGTGTGTCAAATAAATTTAATATAAATAAATAAATTTAAATTTAAATAAATTTAAATAAATAAATTATTTATTTATTATTCATATATATATTTATATATAATTTATTTATTTAAATTTATTTAAATTTAAATTTATTTATTTATATTAAATTTATTTAAATTTAAATTTATATTATTTATATATCCCTCTCTTGCTGTATCTCTGTGTGTCAAATAAATAAATCTCTTTTTAAAAAAAAGATTTAAAAAATATTTATTTATTTGATACAGAGAGAGAGAGAAAGCAAGCCTGAGGGAGTGGTAGGGGTAGAGGGAGAGAGAAAGAAGCAGGCTCTTCACTGAGCAGGGAGCCCGATGCGGGACTTGATCCCAGGACCCTGGGAATGACCTCAGCCAAAGGCCGTTGCTTAACTGACTGAGCCACCCAGGTGCCCCTAGGAACTTTTTAAATATAACAAATTGTCTCTGTGTTTGGGATATGAATCACAAATACTTTCTATCACTTTTATTGTTTTCTTCCTTTGCTTTTGGCTTTTTATAATTTTTGGCATGCGGAATTTTAAAAAGTTTAATACAGTTAATTTTATCAGTGTTTTCCTCTTTGGCTTCCAGGCTTTTATGTTATACATAGCAGGACTTTTCTTATTTTCAGTTTATTTAAGAAAACCTCTCCAGTATTTTTTATTCCTTCCTTTTAAAATTATCTACCGTCTTGGTCATTGTTAAGACAAATTCAATATTATCCCCTTATAGTGCAAACATTTGTAACTTCATTTCTTTTGATCCACTAACTTGACTGCATTAACAATGACAGAAGGACAAAAATCAATCTGGCTTCGTAAATAGCATTCTCAAACAAAATATAACTGATCCATCGTTTTAACAAAAATACACCAAATATTTAGTTCCATGCATAAAGTCCTCTTGGGAAATGTTTACAAGTTCATCTCTATACCTCATAGTAGAGTTTGAAAAGGTTTTCTAATCTCTAACATCGGAAATTCAGAGTTCATAATGGCAGCATTTTATGCCCCATTATTTTCAAAGTTATGCATACTTATTAGGTATTATTCTTTGAAGCATATAGTATCAATAGGTGGCAAATTTTATTTTATTTTTTCCCTAAAGATTTTATTTATTTGTCAGAGAGAGGGAAGGAATGCACAAGCAGAGGGAGTAGCAGGCAGAGGGAGAAGCAGGATCCCCAATGAGCAAGGAGTTGGAAGCGGGACTTGATCCCAGAACCCCTGGATCATGACATGAGCTGAAGGCAGACGCTTAACCAACTGAGCCACCCAGGCATCCCAGTAGGTGCCAAATTTTAAATCTGAAAATAGAATTTGGATGGTTTAGGATGGAAGAAAAGGATATTTAAAAGACATTTTTGGTAGCCTCTTGGTTTTTCTCTGGTAATATATTTAGCTACTTTTTTGGGACTTGATGAGGAAAATGGTGCGATCATTCTCATTCCACTATATACCTTTTAGAGGATGAAGAAATGATTCAAGACCCAATGAAGAAATGGGTCTTTCTATCACTTTATGAAGCATGTTTTAAATTGAGATGCCAAAAGCAGCATAGAAAACTTTGAGAGGTACCTGCGTGGCTCAGTCGGTTAACCATCTATCTGCCTTTGGCTCTGGTCATGATCCCAGGGTCCTGGGATCCAGCCCCATTTTGGGGTCATGCTTGGTGTGCTTGGCAAGGGGTGCGGGGGGAGGGTGGTGGTGGTCTGCTTCTCCCTCTCCTTCTGCCCCTCCCCCACTCGTACTCTCTCTTTCTCTCTCTCTCTCTCAAATAAATAAAGTCTTTAAAAAAGGGGGAAACTTTGAGAAAGAAATGAAAGTTTTGATCCTACAGACTGACATCATCCTGATTGAGTAAATACGATGGATTTAGTGGTCCTTAAGTTAGGAATACTGTGATTTGGATATCTTATCCTTGAATGTGTTCTTCTGTGAGTTCACTTCCTAATTTATGGTATAAAAGCATTATTTGAAGATGCATTTGCAGGAAGCATTCAGTGACTCCTGTTCTTTCTCTAGACATGTCATCCACTTTGATAGTGCTTAAAATAAAGTACTCAGATAGAAAGTAACTTGAAACAGACAGCAAGCAATATAATACAAAATGTTATGAGTAAAGCATGTTACTCAGACCCTTCTAAAATACATTTCTTCCCTTATCTTGAAGGCCACTGTATAGGCACCTTGGCTAATGGAACCAGTGTCTTCCTTTGATCATCAATAGAGTTACCTTTTTGGGAAACCAAGTCCCAGCTCAGATGACAGTTTTAGATGAGGTGACATGAAGGAGAGGAGGACTGTTTAATTATCTGCTCCCTGAAAAACGTGTCTTTTCTCTCTTGGAACTCATAAATCTTCAGTTGAGACCATAGCAGGAGCCCTGTCAGATCTTGTGGGTTGGGTAGGGGGAAAAACATTTGATCTTTATTTTATTTTTTTTTTTTTTGCCCAGGGGAGTGTGCAGGATCTTGTTTTATGTGATAGCCTAGCATACAGTTCTAGCCTGCTGGTTCTAGGTGACAGATTTTAGTCAAATGAGAATCAACAATTAATGTAGGGGTGCCTGAGTGGCTCAGTGGGTTAAGCCCTTGCCTTTGGCTCAGGTCATGATCTTAGGGTTCTCTGCTCAGCGGGGAGCTTGCTTTCCCCTCTCTCTCTGCCTGCCTCTCTGCCTACTTGTGATCTCTCTGTCAAATAAATAAATAAGATCTTTAAAAAAAAAAAATAAACCTCTTTAGTCTGCCTTCAGCTCGGGTCATGATCCCAGGGTCCTGGAATCAAGCCCCGCATCGGGCTCCCTGCTCAGCGAGAAGCCTGCTTCTCCCTCTCCTACTCCCCCTGCTTGTGTTCCCTCTCTTGCTGTGTTTCTCTCTGTCAAATAAATAAAATCTTTAAAAAAAAAAAAAAAAAAGACAAGCATAACAAAAGTACTAGGCTGGCTTCCAGCAACTGCTTTCCATTTTCTGTGTATGCCATTTCTGCATTGGAAGGGGGTAAAAGGGTTTATGGGATTTAACTAGTCATGTGCTGTCCCATAGGTAACCGATAGCCGTATTGTGACTATTGAGCACTTGGAATATGGCTAGTATAAATTGAGATGTTCAGTAAGGATACAGTACACACTGGATTTTGAAGAATTAGTATTAAAAAAGAATACAAATATGAAGAAATCTCAATATATTTATACTGATTAGATGTTGAATATTTTTATTATACTGGAGCTAAATAAAATACATTAATATTTCACTTGTAAATGTGACTAATAGAGGGGTGCCTGGGTGGCTCGGTCCTTAGGCACACGGTCCTCGGTCACAGAACCCTTTGGCTCAGGTTATGATCTCAGGGTCCTGGGATCCCCCCGCCCGCATCCAGCTCCCTGCTCAGCAGGAGGCCTGCCTCTCCCTCTCCCCCTGCTTTGTGTTCCCCCTCTCGTGTTCCCTCTCTCCTGTGTCTGTCAAATAAATGAATAAAATCTTTTTTAAAAAGAAAATAAAAAATAAATGTGACTAGTGGAAAATTTAAAATTACCTATGTGGCTCACATTATTGGAGAGTGCTGGTCTATACTTTAGAGATAATCCAGGCCATGAAACATCTCTGCTTTTAAGGAGCAAATGGTTTACAAGCTATCTGAAAAAACTAACTTTTACCCATTGCAGGAGTTGACCCTGAAGGGGTGGGCCAGGTGGCCGTGAAGTCCTAGAGGCTCTGGAATGCCTCTTCCTCTTCCCATAGGACAGACCAGAATTGAACCTTAAGAGGAGGCTGGGCATCTTTGGGGGCCTCCTTCACTCCACTGCAGAATTAGGATGGGCCACACAGGGGCTTGAGGGGAGGGTAGAGAATGGGTTCTGGTAACCCTAGTGTTTCTCCACCATTCTGTGCAGTAACGCCACAGCAGAGCCAGTTTTCTTGATTTTTTCCATTTCCCCGAGCGAGCGAGCATGGGCGGTAGCTCTAGGAGGAGTCTGAGGCTGGGACCCAACAGGCACTTCTCCAAGATAAGACCTGCCTATACTGCTTGCTTGTTTGCAGGCAGGGCTCAGGTCCCAGAGCCCCCAAAGCAAGCCCCAACTATGATTATTTGAGCATCTGGGGAGAAGGGGTTCTCCCTCCTGGAAAAGGGTGGCTACTGAGGAATCCCTGTCTCCACCTCCACCTCTGATCCCCGGCTCCGCCTCCATGTCCCCAGGGGACTGCATTGATGTGGGCGGTTGGCACGCTCAGCCCCCCGGAGCTTTGTTTCCCTTGGTTGCAGAAAGGGGAATGGGGAGAGGAAGGAAAAGTCCTACAGTCCTCGAGGCTTTCCATAGCTATCCAGTTTTCTCCCTCCGTCTTTTACTTCTTAAGTTCCTGCTGGGGTCATGGCAAAGGCGGTATAACTGAATTCCTGAGGGAAATGCCTTTAAGTCTCCCTCGGCGGCCCTCAGCTCTTAGCTCTGGAAAGCGAGTCCCAGTGCGAAGCTGAACTAGATAAAGGGGAACATCTCCTCCAGGGATGGGTCTGAAGACACAGCCTTCGCTTTGGGGGCGAGCTGGGAGCTGAGTGCAGCCTATGTGAAATAAGGGGGAGGGTAAGGACCAAACAGGTCCTTCCCCTTCCTTCCCCTTCCCTGGATCCCGAGAACACTCTGGTCACGTGTGTAAGGCAAAATTCTGAGAAAGGCTTTGTAGGGCCTTGGCTCAAAGGTAACAGTCACCCAAAGACTTTTTTTTTTTCTTACAGCATCTGCTCCCAAAGGGACATTCAATAATCTCTTTAACTTCTGCTTGGGAAACAGAAACAGTTTCAGCTCTGGAATGAGGTTGAAATCCCATCCCCGAGGCTGGGTGCAAATCTGTAGTCACAGTCTGTGTAGGGACAGTGTAGGGAGCGCACAGACACAGCTAGGCTCTTTACTGAGACCAAAGGCTAGTTGTACACCCACCACGCCCTCAGGAGCCCCTCAGCCTTTAGGGTCTTAGGGGACAGACGGCTTAGCTTTCACTTGCTGGGTCAGCTCTCATTGAGAGGGAAGTGGGCATCAGTAAAATGTGGATTGTCACCCCCAGCGCCACTTCGCGAGTCCCCTTGGTTTCGGTTTCCCTCTAGCCCTGCGGGAGATCAACAGACGGTGGCTAGAGAGGGAGGAACAACTCCTGAAAGTCTACTCTTTTCCCTCTCTGCCGCTGCCTGCTCTCAGGTTTTCAATCCTTAATCATAATCAGTTAAAAAAAAGAAATCACAGTTCAGACTCCCTGGACAAAGCATTCTGACTTCATTTAGATGTCTACTTGCCAAGATCTTACTTTAAAGTTATTTCCTTTCTTCTTCCCCCTTCCTGTCACTCTCTTCATCTATTTACCATTTACCAGTTCATCCATATGGAATACGACGCTCCTACTTCCTGGTGCACTGTAGTTTGGGGCCTAATTGATTCTGGTAATTAATTTGTTCTACCTGCTAGATCAGATGGAAATCCTACCCGTGTGCCCAAGGATTAGCACTTGGCTTTCTAACACCTCCTCTAATTATCTAATAGCATGGGTTGTGAGGACTCAGTCTCTATTAAAACACTTTTACTATTAGTAGTAGTGATTGGAATTGTGATGACGACTAGATTTCAACAAATTAGAGCTTAAAAATGGGGAGATGGAAGAGAAGTGGCTTCTTTTAATTTCCCTGAGTTTAACATCAATAATTAGAGCAATTTTCAGAGATGCGAGCTGAAATTACCCCTGCTGTGCTGTAGATGATCACCTTAATTTTAGCAAATTGACTCCAGGGAAATAAATGTGACAGATTAGAGAGAGACAAACAGAAAGGGAAAAAAAAAAAAAAAAGAAAACAAAACACCAAAAACAAAAACCAAAAACAAAAGATTGGGAGGGAGGGAAATGAAGAGAAAAACTAGGAAAGAACAGGAGACAAAAGTCTAGTACAACTGTTTTGGTGGGTTAGGGTTGAAGGTGGTAGAGTAGCAAAAATAGGAAAGTTATGTGGGCGGAATGATGGGGGAAATAAAGGAAATTTGAGAGGAGATGGAGGCTGGCATTAAGAACTAGCTCTGGACATAAACAGACCAAATTCCTTCCTAATGTAGATAATAACTTTCCTCATACCACCCTCTATAACTGAGGGCAAGACTGTTATGGTCATCACCATTTTTTAAATTTACCTCAACAGTCCTTCTGTGACTCAGCCAGCAACTGAAGTTGGGTGTAGCAGATATGGACCTTCTCGTCATTTCTCCCCTTCTCCAACCTGCTAGCATGTCTCTAAACTTGGAAAACTCAGGCCCAAATGCCAAAATAAATGCCTTCTCCCTATTGCTTTGGGACCCTTTAAGTGCTTTGGTGTCTAAAGAGGAGTCTGTGGAATGACAGGGATTTTTTCTTTTTAGCTTTCTTTAAAAATGCCTAAGGGAGGGGCGCCTGGCTGGCTCAGTCGTCAAGCGTCTGCCTTCCGGTTCAGGTTAGGATCCCAGGGTCCTGGGATGGAGCCCCGCATCGCACCGGGCTCCTTGTTCAGCGGGAAGCCTGCCTCTCCCTCTCCCACTCCCCCTGCTTGTGTTCCCTCTCTCACTCTGTCAAATAAATAAATAAAATCTTAAAAAAAAAATAGTAAAATAAAATGCCTGAGAGGAAAAAGAAAGAGAGAGAGAGAGAGAGATAAAAAGGAAAAAAAAAAAAAAAAACACACACACACACCTTAAATTGAGGTGGAGAAACCAACCTCAGAGGAGCAAGGACGGAGTCGGCTCCGCTCTCCCCGGGCCTGGCCGGTCTTATTCAGCACCGCGGACAGCTCCCCGCCCCGCCCCGAGCCCACCGCACCCTCCCCTCCGCCGCTGGCAGCCTTGCCATTGGCTCTCCCAGCTCCCCTCTTGAAGCTGCCAATTCTACACATAGACCCAACCTACCCAGGGGCTTGTCTTCTCGCCTCTCCAGCACCCGGGGTAGCCCAGGCCCGGGAGAGAGCCGCGGGGTTTCCGAGCCTCGCAGGGTGGTTGTCGGCACTAGACCAGGCTTGCTGAGACTGCTTGCTTCCTACACTTCGTCCCCGGCTCTCACCCTGTGACAGACGCTTGGCTCAAGATGAATCTCAACTTTACTGCCCCTCTACACCCGGCATCTTCTCAGAGGCCCACGTCCTTCTTCATCGAGGACATCCTGCTGCACAAGCCCAAGCCGCTAAGGGAGATGGCCCCTGACCACTTCGCCAGCTCTCTGGCCTCCAGGGTGCCTCTGCTAGACTACGGCTACCCCCTCATGCCCACACCCACCCTCCTGGCTCCTCACCCCCATCACCCTCTGCATAAGGGAGAGCATCACCACCCTTATTTCCTCACCACCTCGGGTAAGTAACAGGGGCCTCAAGGTTTGGGGAGTGAGAGAACAGGTCTCCCAGCGCAGACCCTAAGCTTGCGATAGAGCTGAGGAAAGGCCAGAGCTGGTTTGTCCTGGCTTGGGGCCTTTCTTCCCTAAGTGACAGTGGAACGTTGGGGATATGGCTGAGAACAGGCAGAGCTCCCTTGAGGCATTGCCAACCCATGGGGATAAGTTGCGGTCTCTCTGCATGCTTTATAATGGAGGAAAACCTTCATGGCCAAGAGATGGCTGGAGGTTTTGACAATATTCTTGGCTGATAGTGCTCATTCTCCTTCCTCGTGATATTCCTGGTCACTTTGGTCCAGCTCTCAATCCTGACTCTCTGCCTCCCCCTCGCTCTAGGGGAGACCCTTGACCACCCCATCCCATGGAGCAGAACTCCACTTTCCAGCTCATTAACTAAAAGGCTCCAGTGGGTCCCGCTCTCTCCTCTTGGGCACTGAGCATTCTCAGATATACTGCAGGGGCTTAGAAGTGAATGAGGGTTTGGGTTATTCTGAGGACTGAAGGTTCGACCTGACCAGAATAGGGGGAAAAGGGTAAGGAAAAAAAGTGGGGGGCGGGGGGATGGACACTGCTCCTCTTCACCCCTCTGCACTCCCACCGTCTAACTCACAATCTTGGGCTCAGCTGCCCTCCTCTGCCCCGGTTCCTGGTGAAGCTGGAGCCCCACGCCAAAGTATTTTGATTTTCCATGAATGGCAAAGACTGGGGGACAGCAAAGTGGTTGGGACAGGGAGATGTGAGGAAATACCCAGGTGTTTTCTGCTGCTCTCTGCAAGGACACATCCATGCTTTCTTCTTTGGCATTTTCATTCCAGTCGAAGCGTAATAATTCCCTGAGTCCAGATGCAGAGCTCAAGCAGGAAAACAACCCCGTCTCCGCGAGGGCCATGGACACACTTGAGACAGTTTGTGAAATGCGTGCTCTGGAATCTAGGACAAAAGCTAAAAGTTTCTGTGAATCGGTAAAACCCAGATTCTGAGGCACTTAGGTTGGCAGGGCAATTACAGAAGCTGTGTTAAAGCCTGCATGTTGGTGGTGGTCATCTTGGATTGGACTCACCCCCTGGCCCTTGACAGCCTCTTCTGGGCTGTGCCCACCTTCCCCCCAAGTAGCGGTGGCCAAAGCCTGGGATGCCAGAATTGCTTGTTGCCTCCACCACCGGCCCCGCCCCCACTGGCAGAAATTGATGTCTGTGGCAGTTTACTTGGTGTGTCTCAGACACTATAATGCCTGCGGAGGTCAGGAAAGACAAGAGAAGTCTCCCGCTGACCTGGTGCGGGGACGGAGGCACTTCAATGCTTCTGCTTAGGGTCGGAGAGAAAGAATGAGAAAAAGGACGAAGACCAGATTAGAGATGGGGTCCGCAGCGGCCCCGCAACTGACAAGGAACGTGCCAGGCGGGAACTGCCCCTCCGTTCTTGCTTCTGAATTGCTCCTGATGAGAGAGTTTTGATCTGTTTTTGGCCGCAGGCGGGAGAATGGGGGCAGCTCAGGAAAGAGAAAGGTGTTTGTTGGTGAGGTTGGGAAGCAAGGCCACATTCGTGCTTCTACTAGCCCTGGAACTAGGAGGAGTGTCGTCAGGGGTATGGAAGGGTGATGGCTGGGCAGAACAGCTACTGGACCAGCCGCCGTTTGCAAGAAAACTTCCGGATGCGCCACGGAGGACCGGCAAACGCTGCGAGAGTCCTTCCAAGAAGACATTTTCTAAGGCCGCCAGTTTAAAATTTTTCTGTTCCATTTGACTTACTGTTTATTGTTTGTAGGTCTAGCTGACCTGCCAGATAAAGATCTCCAAGCGCCGTTCTTGTCATTTTTTTTTCCCCGTGCCCTGCGGTTCCTGGGAGAAGGGCTGGAGAAGCTTTGGGGCGACGAGGGGACGAAGCGGAGGCAAGAAGCGGAGGCGCTGGGGACCGGGGCTGGAGGGTGCGGCCGCAGGTGGCTCCCGGGAGATCGCGCTCTACCCACTCGGTGGCTTTTCTCTCTGCAGGGGTGCCGGTGCCGGCGCTGTTCCCGCATCCCCAGCACACCGAGCTTCCGGGAAAGCACTGCCGCCGCCGCAAAGCTCGCACGGTTTTCTCGGACTCGCAGCTCTCCGGCCTGGAGAAGAGATTCGAGATCCAGCGCTACCTGTCCACGCCAGAGCGGGTGGAGCTGGCCACGGCCCTCAGCCTGTCTGAGACGCAGGTGGGCCCGAGCGGGGCAGTTCCTGATCTCCGCTGCGCCTTCCTCTCCCCTAAGTCCTACCACCTCTGCACCCAGGGCCGAGCTCTTGAGTGGGAGTGACCCCCGCTCTTTTAGTCTAGGCTTCTCCAAAGCTCCTTAGTAAAAGTACCGACACCTCCAACCTCAGGTCAGACTTACCGAAGCGTCATCGCTCCGAGCGAGCGCTGGAGAGGGGGAGAAACTCCTCGGATGCGCCCCTGATGAGCACTCCCAGTTGGAGAACCATCAGTACTCTGCCGCCCCCTTCTCCTCTACGATCGGGGCTGTAACCCTGGTCCCACGTAAAATAAGAGACTGGACGGGTTCTTGTCCTGAGCGAAGTCCACACAGGGAAATTTTTTTCGTATTCTTTTAATCACCCTCAAAGACCAAGTCCTCAAATCCAGCCTCCCCACTGCCCCACTGCAAAGTAAGCGCCCTCCTTATTGCTCTGTTTTGAGAGGGAGAACTATTTTCATCTTCCAGATCGCGTTCACCTGCAACCTTCAAACTCCCTCCTCCACTTCCTCTTACTTATATTCTCTGTACCTGGGAGCCCCACTCGCTGTGAAATCGTTAGACCCGCAGGGCGCCCGGGACTTTTCTCTCTGATGAGAACCAGCAAGATTGATTCTCATCTTCCTGTTTCCAGCAAGACCAGGTGTTTAGAGGCCAAAATGGGGAGAATGTAAGTTAAACATAAAAGAGACTCATCCACGCAGCATATTAGTAATTATAATTGATAACGGTATTAGTATTAAGTAAGCACACCATTTTGTCCCTTATGGTTATTTTGGACAATTACTCCCAGGAGTCTTAGGATGCTTGATTCTCACTCAGCCGAACACGCTAACTTGCGAGCAGTTCAGATGTGATTGAATCCAAGGATGAGACTCTTTAACAGCTCTTGGATAATTTGTGAATGGGATGCGGTCTGTTTTCCTAACCCCCAGCAATCTCTCAGATCCTAGTAACGACCAG
This sequence comes from Procyon lotor, assembly GCA_028646535.1. Classification (NCBI taxonomy): domain Eukaryota; kingdom Metazoa; phylum Chordata; class Mammalia; order Carnivora; family Procyonidae; genus Procyon; species Procyon lotor. Next base: position 75,462,814 of record CM053613.1, read on the forward strand.
TGTGAAGGAATGACGTTTGTATTTTTTTTTCTCCCTGAAATCAGGTGAAAACATGGTTCCAGAACCGGCGGATGAAGCATAAAAAGCAGCTGAGGAAAAGTCAGGATGAGCCCAAAGCGCCAGATGGGCCCGAGAGCCCTGAGGGCAGCCCCCGCGGCCCAGAGGCCGCAGCTGCTGAGGCTCGGCTGGGCCTGCCCCCCGGCCCCTTCGTGCTGACCGAGCCCGAGGACGAGGTGGACATTGGGGATGAGGGGGAGCTGGGCCCAGGGCCGCACGTGCTCTGAGCCGCTTGGCTGGCGAGGCGGGGAGGACACGGCGGGGCGGGGCGCGGTTCCCTCGGGGATCCGGAACTCTTGGCCTCGGGGCCGGGAGCCGACCTCGGAGATCTGCTCCCGGAAGACAAACAAAACACACCTGTCAACCCTCCAACCCGCGCGGAGCCCAGTGGCTCGGCCCACGCCCTCCTCCGGCTCCTGCCCATCGGCTCCCTGCCGGGCGAGCGTGCACCTGCGTTAGCACATTCCCGCTCCCCGCGTCTTAAGTGGCGCATGCTGGACCCCGGGCTCTGGGCTCTCTAGATCCGCCACGCTCGCAGACCCTCTCGGTCCTCTCCTCTCCGCCACCTGCCCCCAGCTCCGTTGTCCCGGCTCCGAGACCTCTCCACCCGGACCCTTTGCCGTTCCTTGGGTAGACCGATTGGCTGCAGGTAAGGGACCGGGAGTATGGGCCTTCTGCTCTGCGGGCGTCCAGGTAGAGCCCCAACCAGATGCTTAAGTTGTCTTTGTCGGACAGACTCGCGCGCTGCTGGCCACAAACTTCCCACGGGCGTTGCCCCACTACCCATGTCTAACTCAAAAACGAGGGCGACAACCCCTCCTCCGGGCGGCGTTTCCATCCTCTCCGTCACTGCACCCCTCCTGAGCTTCCGGTTCGGCACTCTGGCACCCCTAAGCTTGTGGCTCCCGGGGACACCCGTTCTACACGCACCCTGCCCCCAGTCCCCATACTGAGCGGCGCCCACGCGCGGCGAGAAACTTGGGCAGGAAAACCTACCGAGCAGTTTCTGCCTCCCGACCTTGCTGCACCTGTCCCGCAACTCTGACACGGCCCGTGGGCTACTGATATTTTAAAAGTGAGTGTTCCTTGGGCTGTGTGTGGAAACGCTCGTTTTCGTTGCATTTTAGGGAACGCGGAGTTTTAGCGCGATTAAAGCTAAATAAGCATCCCCTTCCGGACGTGCCCCTGTCTGTGGACTGTTGAGGTGGGGCAGGCGTCTGGCCCAGCGCGTCGCCCCTCTCCCTTCCCCCTAGGAGGTCTCCTCTTCTCTTTCTCGGGATTGCAGTCTCTCTAGATAATAAAGGGCTCGCCGCGCAAAACTGGGAACGAAGCGAGTTTCCGGAAATCGTTTGTTAACGCGTCCTCCTCCGCGCACGCCCCCTCCCCTCCACCCTAGGCAGCGTCTTGTTTTCCAACGGAGTGAACCCGGGCTAATAACCTTTCCCCGACAGATCCCCTCCCTCCCGCCCCGATTTTTCTGTTTTTAATCGTTTTACGGTCTTACGTCCCACCTGTGTGGAAAAAGACCACCGCAAATGGTATTTTTTGACTCTCAAATACCGAAGGGACAGAGCTCCCTTGATATCTGGAGTTTGCAATTACGCTAACCAACTGTGAGGACATTACTCACCCGGGATACTTATCAGGTATAAGCTCTAGCAGCCTGCCAGAGGCGACCTCCGCTTCTCATCTTCTTTTGGCTCTGGTTGTGTATTTAGGTAAGTGAGCCCAGGAAGCCTCGAGAAGAGTGTGTGACTAAGTAGAATCGTCACCCTTGGGTTCGAATGATGAATAACAATTATAGAGACTATGACTGTGTGAGCTTGGGTTACAGTTAATCTGTTTGTTCTAAAAGGATGAATCCTAAATATCCCTCTAGGTCTAAGTTCTATGCCTAAAGCTGTAGGAAATTTTTCACTTTCTTTTCTGCCTTTCTGGTTTTTTCCTACAGGTTTGTTCCAGGAAACGTTAATTTAGGCAAAGATAAGTGTCAGGATGAGACCTCTATCCAATCGACATCACTTAGGAGACCAAGTTATTGCTTTAAAAACATAAGCACTGTAGAGCTATCTGGATTTTTCCAAAGTGCCCTTTATCAATCAAGATCTAGTGAGTCATAGACAACAAAGAATAGTTTTCCTTTAAGGAGTCAAGGAAATAGTGGGCAAGACTGAAGGATCTATGAAATTAGTACTAGCTGAAGTCAAAGCAGGACTAAAAAAAGTTGTGTGTGGGTTTTTTGTTGTTTTTTTTTTTTTAACTCTTTGTTCATTTCTTTGTCCAACACACCGTTTTCTTCCAACAATGCACCGTTCGGCGTTTTGCCTCCATCAATTTATAGGAACACCTCTCCCATTGATTTAGATTGTGTAGGTGTGCTATTAAAAACCAGCCTATGCTTTGATTTCTCCTCTCTCCCTGTTCAGATAATGACAGTACCTTCTTAAGGCAGGAGTTTTGGGCAGGTGCTTTGCAATAAGACAAAAGACTCGGTTATGGGGGCTGGGGGAGTGATTTGTGACTCTTGGGAAGAGAACGTAGATACTATTACACAAGGGAAGAATCTCAGATTCTTCTAGAAAGAAGAGCTGCTAAAAGGAATTGGGGAAGAATCTTTAAAGTGAGTGAAAATACTATGTTTTTGGAGGACATTTAAAAATTTAAATTAGACGCTTGACACAAACACCAAAGCTCCAGACGTTTAAGTCTATCTTCTACCTTCACAAGAAGAAACCAGGCTTTATCTTGGCTCTGAGAGAAGCGGATTAGGCACATTTCATGACCTTTCGAAGAGGCAGGTAAATAAGAAACGTTGTCAGCGTGGGTATAGCTCTGCCTGATTGGAGGCAGGATGAATGCACCCTGGAGCCCAGGGAATGGCTGTATCTTTGATTCGTGAGCATTAAACATGGGAAGATGCTCATTCTGCCGTAGCATGGTCCTCCCTTCATAGCTGCTCCCAGCCAGCTCCCACCTGCAGCACCAGCCACACGGACACGGTTTTCTCATCAGACCGCATTTCCTGAAATTGATGGCAAACAATTCAGCAGCAAAGTTCTCCTGGTTTTCCTTTTCTTTCTTGTACACAGCGGGTTAGTGATGATAGTGGAGGACAGACCCAATTTAGTTTCAATTTAATGTAGCATGATGGCAGTGTTTGTTTTTGGCCTTCAACACCGATCAAAGCCTCCATAGGCTGAAGAGGTATTTTTGTCTGAATTACCTCAGCTTTTGCCTCCGTTCATTTTGACTTGGTGGTAAAGATCTGACAAAACCACGTTCACTGTGGTATATTATAGACGTAGACTGATTCTGAAGGGGCAAAAACATCTTAAAATCGCCACGGTGGGCACGTCGTCCTACATGTAATCCCAAATGGAGTAAATTATGCTGAGTTTGTTCTCAACGCTGTTTGCAATAGACTTCATCTCACAGATTCTCCGAGAGGGACTCTTGATATTATTTCTGCCCACATGACATAACGTAAATGGACAATACAGTATTAGCAGACAGTGGCGCTAAGAAATAATTAATTGGAATTCATGACACCACTTCAAAAGGTAGAGGACGGTCTCCTATCAATGTGTGATAACTAGAGCTAAATATACAGGAAGGCACAGAGCAAGCAGAATGCTTTTGGTGCTAAGAGAATCGTGGAGTAAACATACCGAGTTGGAGCAGTGACTCTCTGATCTTGAGCTGGGCTCAATACATGTGCAGAAATAATGAGTTAAGGAAATACTTTACATTTATGTTGGGTTTTTTGGCATCACATTCTACGGAGGCTGTTGACAAGCTAAAATTCATCTGGTGTACAAGAACCTGGGTAGTAAAATGTGTGAAAAACACAAAGGAGTGTGCGCTTTTAGCTTTGAGAAGCCGAATACTGGGCAGGGGTGGGAGAGGAGATTAGCTAAGAGAGTTATATTTGAATGGTTACAGGGCTACTCAGTATCAAGGGGTATATCTGTGCAGCTCTGCTAAAGAAGGCAGAATCAGAACCAATGGGTGTTTCCAGGGAAACAGATTTTGGAACGTTTTCATACCTCCTATAGGCCAGGTAGTGTGCTGTTCATCAAGAGGACAGGCAAAGTCCAGAAAACACTAAACACCTTTCACTGGAAAAGTTGGAGCAGAAGCTGGAAAGCAAAGCAGTAGGGGCCGGAAGTCTCTGTTAGAGTTCTTCACTGGTGAGTAGGTGAACTGGTTTGGTTCTTTCTAACCCTTAAGATCCTAGTATCTGATCTTTTTGTAGGAAAGGAACTCTAAATTCCAACTTGCTAAAGTTACTTGTCCGGGACAGGTTGCAACAGGGTGTCCTACCTCTCCGCCATCTTGCCCCCTCCTCCTTCGCTAAAGTTACTTGTCATCTCACTAAGAAGATTTCAGTTCATGTGCTCTAAATAAATATATCCATAACAATAAGTATTAAGAGAAACCAGAAAATGAAAAGGGTATTCTTTAATTCCTTAAGGAAGTTTCCTACACCCCATCTGAGAAAGTAAGAAAACAAAGTGAAGATCCCTGGAGTTAAGGACAACTAGATAGGAAGGGATGGTCAGTGTTCGAGAACTTGAACCAAATCTAAGCCCTTCCTTTTATAAATGAAGAAATTAGGATCCAGGTATCATGAATGCCTTGTCAGTGTTAAATAGACAGAATTCAGACTAGGAGCCAGTTTTCATGATCCTACTTTACCACTGATTCATGCCATGATAAAAGTGATACGGAGGGAGGGGGAAGCTACATGTATCATGTAAAGGAAAGGAATTTTACATAGTAATTTTGGATATAAAATTTTAAAACTAGCTGGAAATTCTCTAGTAAAATCTTAGATCAATTTATGGAAAAACTTTTGCTGCAGAGCAATCTGAAATCCTTTCTTGTTAAGGAGGTACTGAACCCCTTAGCCCTTTCCATTCAAGCCAAAGTTGGCTAACTACTTGTTGGGATGTTTTTGAAGAGGTTCACATAATGAGTAGGATGAAAAAATTTTTTGCCTAATATTTATAGACAAGGCAACTAAGAGTCTGAGAGATTGACTTGTTCAGTGTCCTACAACTGATTAATTTGATGAGTTACAATTAATACCTGTAGAGATCTGTGATCATTCCAATACATATTTAGGAGACAAAATTTGATATGTTTCTGTTTTCTGTGCAGATTCTCTCCATTGTGTTTTCTGGTTTTAATTCCCACTCCCAAAGATACCTTTCTTCTTTATTTTATCTACTCCTTACCTCTTAGAATTGCAAGTGTGTACACCAGATAACTTCTCCACGATTTCGTTTCTACTTCTGTGAGCCTTCTCTTACTCTCTCTGCAAAATTGGCATCATAGCCACTGGCTAGATGGCTTGGCTAGGAGACCTAAATTCTAATCTTCCTTTTGCTCAGGATTATGTTATTTCTCTTACTTGGTATCAGAAATAAGAGGAGAGTGTCCTTTAAGTTAAGAATGGTGAGGAGAAAGGCGCCTGGGTGGCTCATAGGGTTAAAGCCTCTGCCTTCAGCTCAGGTCATGATCTCAGGGTCCTGGGATCGAGCCCCACATCGGGCTCTCTGCTCAGCGAGGAGCCTGCTTCCCCCTCCCCACCCCCCACCCCACCTGATTCTCTGCCTACTTGTGATCTCTGTGTCAAATAAATATTTTTAAAAAACAAAAAGAATGGTGAGGAGATATGAGATAAAAGTATCTACTGTGAGATCTTAGATGAAAAATGCTAGAGGACAATAATTACAATGTAGATCTGAACATATCAGGTTGGCTCTTGATCTCACACTTCGTAGGAGTACGAGAGTAACAGCATGGGCAACTAAAAGGTATTAGTCTTGTGTTCCATCACTATCATTAAGAGGGGTTATTATGTCCTTTTCTAATGAGTTTTTAAAATACCTCTTCTTATTTTCTCTTCGTTGTTATCCTATTGTGTGGACTAAGAGGGCACTTGGGTGAAATAGGGCCATATAGGGCCATGAAGTTGCATTGAGGGTACTTCATTTAGAATGTTCCTTCTCACCCTCTTTTCTATCTTGCCCCCATCCTGCCCCAGGATGCCCTCCTTGGTAGAAATGAATGTTGTGTAAAGAGGGAAGGTATAATTCAAATCTATGGGAGCCCTATTAAGAGATTGAGTTGCCTGTTTCTAGTAAAGGATCTAGGGGGGAGATCCAAGATACAAGCTTTTTTTCCTGAAGCTTTTAAGAACTTTTTTTTTTTTTAAAGGCACACCTTAGGAATGTATCTCTGCAACAAGAATAAGCAAGAGTGGTTTAAAAATATTGGCTAATATAATTCTTAGGGATTATCTGAATATTTGTAACCTCCATTCTCTCCCTAGCTTCCATGGCTACCAATAATGGAAGTGATTAAGTACATTTGCCAATATTCCAACCAGAAGCTAAAGAATGGCCAAATAGTCCTTATTCTTCTTCAGTGCTTGACTTGGGAAATAAACGTAGAAAACAATGGGAATAAGGATAGAAGGGTGGTTCTTTATCCTGAGTTTGAAATGAGAGTAATTTAGAAGCGAAAAACAAAACAAACCAAAAACCCCACAAAAACTAATACTTCAGGCTTGTTCTGCTCTTTTCCCATCTATTTTTTTTTTTTAATTCCTGAGTTCTCTCCACTTAATTTTAAAGACTTGAGTTCCATCATTTACCTATGTACATTGTTCATAGAGTTGAACAGTTCTAGAAGGATTATTTTAAAAAGCAGCCGTCCCTTGGCCCCTTTCCCCTTCTCTTTACTACAGAGGAAACTGGGTTCCAAATACTAGGTGATTCTTTTTAGTATATGTGCTGCCGAAGTGAGCACACTAGGTGATTCTTTTTGTATTTGTCTTCATGTTTCTAAATAATTGCTGCAGTGCTGCTTTTTGGTGTATTTGAGGAATTATCTAGTACTTGATGCTATAAAAGGTGAAAATTTACTTTTCTTCCCTGTTCCCACCACCTATGTGAACCCTCTTCATCTCTTCCTTCGTGACAGGGTTTTAGTCAGATTGTTGCAGTATGCGTGTCTGACTCACAGCTCAGCGGGGTAATCAACTCAGATTACTTTTTCCTGCAAGACTTCCTTCCTTTTTTTTTTTTTTCCCTTGGAATTAATATTTGCCTTATTAACTTTTTAATGTACTTGTGCCCAATCTACCAGACTCTTCGCCACTTATCTATAGCCAACTCCCAAGATACTCTTGTTAAGATTTCATTTTTCCCGAACAGATCGCTTCCAGAGTCTCTGGTCTGCTCCCCTCTGGATTTTATGTTGCTGTTCTCTCTTCCCCTTCATCCTAGGATTCCTTTCAATTTACTTTCATTTCCTGTATTTTCCTCCTCCTTGGTTTACCCTCTCATTTTGGGGAAACAGTCTCCTGTAGTTTCCTGATCAGTGTGTGAAAGGTAAATGTTTTAGGCTTCATCCTTATTTAAAAGATATATTTTTCTAGTCACATGCTTTTTTTTCTTTTAGTATTTTGGCTAAGTGTAGAATTCTACGTTGACAATTATTTTGGAATACTTTTGAAAAATCTAAAAAACATCATTTGATTTATTTTCATTGGCTTCCAGCTGCTGCCACGAGGGTCTAGAGCCATTCTGATTCTTGATTCAGAAGCTTGTAGGATGCTCTCTTTGTAACCAACAGACTGAAATTTGACAGTTGTGTGCCTTGTTTGAGGTCTGTTGGCATCCATTGTTCTGGATACTTAGTAGCCTTGGTTAGCCTGAAAAGTCCTTTCGGTTATGGAAAGTTTTCTTGAATTAATTCTTCAAGGATTTCTATTCTTTATGTTCTTTAGGGAACTCCTATTATTTGGATTTTTTTTTTTCCTTCTAGATTTATCCTCTAAATTGTTTTTCTCTTCCATTTTTCTCTTATCTTTTTGCTCTCCTTCCTGGGAAAATTCCTCAATGTTCTAGCCTTTAACTTTTTAAACTTCTGCTATCCTATTTCTTTTCTTTTTATTAAACTTTTTTCTTTTTTGAAAGATTTTATTTATTTATTCATAAGAGACAGAGAGGCAGAATGAGAAGAAGCAGGCTCCCCAGTGAGCAGGGAGCCTGATGTGGGACTCGATCCCAGGACCCTAGGATCATGACCTGAGCCAAAGGCAGATGTTTAACCATCTGAGCCACCCTGGCACCCTGCAATTCTATTTCTAACTTCCAAGATCTCTTTTAAGTCCCACTCCTCCTCCTTTCTAGTGGTTTTTTTTCAGTGATATCTTCAGATATGTAGATGACCTCTGTTGTTTGCTCATGTTTATAAGAAAAGGCTAATAGGAAACTATGATACGTGGTGTGTGTGTCTGGGGGGTACTTTAGACTGTGAGCTTTCCCCTATGATAATGTGATTGAGTTCTTCAGTTAGAGAACCTCTAAAGTCAGAATTTTTGAGGCTTTTATTTAGGCTGGTCAGATATTCCAGAGAAGAATTTTTCAAACTCTGCCTTGCAGGATGAGACCTAAAGTTATGGGAGCCATGTGGCAGATCAGAGGTCTCTGAGTTTACAACACACACGTTCACTGTTGACTCTGCTTTCTGTATTGTGCCTCCCAATAGAGTCACTTGTCCTTTACTCCAGAGATACTGTTCTACCCTCTGCAGAGGGGAGAACGATCTTTTGGGGGGTAGCGAAAGGGCGATTGCTCTTCATCTAGCCACTACCCCCCCATCCCCCAGTCTCTTACATCCCTACTTTCAAAGGTAATTGACATCATCCATTCCTGAGCATTTTGGATATTCTGGAATGGAAATCAGACTGATTCTTGGGTTTCCCATTTGCTAGGTTAGAATTTTTTTTTTCAACTTTTATCTGTTTTCCTACTTTTATTACCATTCACTCTCCTGTTCTTATGTTTTTGCCTTCTAAAAACTCTTTACTGTGATTTCCGTGTGGGCCTGCCAAGGGAGTGAAGTCAGTGTACGTATATTCATGTGTTTAGTCTAACATATCTACCCCCAAGTCTCACAATCTGAATTTAATGTTATTTAATTCTGGCCTTTACGGTGAGTGATGGAGGTGTTGATCTTTTACCTTGGTGTTTCTTTTATGCAACTGCATTTGTTGAGGTTCAGGAGAATTGCATTGCCATTAGAACAGAGTGAAAGGCTGACTTCATTGCCGAAATATGTAATAGTCCTTCCTTCTTGCCTCCTGTTCAGTGAGGCAGTACCAATGGCATGGGATCTACTAGTCTGAGAGCATTGGAAGTTAGAGTTAGTCCTTAAGAATCTTGGTCTGCAAAAGGTCCAAATAGGGGGCGCCTGGGTGGCTCAGTCGTTAAGCGTCTGCCTTCGGCCCAGGTCATGATCCCAGGGTCCTGGGATCGAGCCCCACATCGGGCTCTCTGCTCTGCAGGAGGCCTGCTTCTCCCACTACCATTCCCTCTGCTTGTGTTCCCTCTCTCACTGTGTTTCTCTCTGTCAAATAAATAAAAAATCTTAAAAAAAAAAAAAAAAGGTCCAAATAGTTTTTACAGGATATTCTTAGAAATTTCAAGGTGAGGGAATTTATTTTATTTTCCTTGGTCTCAGATTAATTGAAAACCTAGGTCCCTAATTATCTGAGTTGAGAAACCAGGATAAACAGAAAGCACAACACACACACACCCCAAAGAGAATGAGGCAAATGGGACAGGGAGAATTGGAAGGTGATCAATTAAGACATTAAGTGTTTTGTGACACATGGACGCATCTGCATTTTGCCCTGATAACAAGGCCATCAGCTCATTTTCAGAGGACTGCTGCCTTCCTTAGTTCAATCCTCAGATCAAAGCAAAACTGTCTGCTTGCATTTTCCAATCAGAATGGGGATGCTAATTTATCCTCCTTAATGTGTGATGGTAAGAGACTCCTTCAATTAACTGAATTCTATAGCCAGCAAAATAAAAGGTACACAAAGAGGCACAGCCTGGAAGAGCTGAAATTCTCATTAAATCAAAAGGTCCAGTATTCATTACCTCGTGCATCTGAGGCTAAACACTAAATATGGGGATCATCAAAGGAGGTTTAATGGGTTAAATTGAGAATATAATCTAATTAAAATATTAGACATGGCTAAATAGTCCTTTGATATTCATCTAAAGGATTCATTAAAAATAGGTGCTTGAGGTTTGTGTGATTGGAGATGATCGATTTTATTTTTTATTTTTATTTTTTTGAGATTATCGACTTTAAGTAGAGACAACAAATTTGGGGACCTCATCAACACTGCTTTGGTGTCCCCATTGTGTGGAGGCAGGGTAATGGGAAGGACCTCCCTGCCAGATGATGAGTTGGAAATACAAGGTGAGGCTCTCCCAGGCTTCATGACAGTGACTTTGGTAGTTGTCCGGATGGTGAAAAAAGAAAAGTGTAAGATTAATGTGGGAGACTTATTTGTCACAGAGGAAAGAGTATGTTTGAAGCCCAAGTTTTTAGCTATGTCCTCTGCAGAGTGAGCTACATTGATTTTATTCAGTAATATAAATATTATGATTTTATTCAGTAATATAAATATTATGGAATATATATATATATATATATACACACACACACACACACACACACACACACACACACCCAGAATATGGATATTCTGTCATCTACTACCTTCTATGTAGACCGCTTCTGAAGGAATAACTAATCACACTCGAGGAGCTTTAAATATCTGAAGATTATTTTCCCCGCTGTTAAATTTGCATCATACAGCTATCTACTATTTAAATACCTTTTGCAAGGGGACCCAAGCAATGGGACCTTGAGAAGCTGGTCTAACAGTCGCAGCATTGGGGCTGGTCTCAGGGATGAGCTGTCCGCTCAGTATAGTTATGAAATCATCCCATACCTCCAAGGCTTCACTATCTATATATTTGCCTGGAATGTTCACATCATTGTAATCCTCTCAACCTATTAGAGTTATTTAAGAGTGGAAGACTATTCTCTGAGTTTATTGAAAATTAATTACTTAATGGCTCAGGTTTGCCAGGGAAAATGAAAAGGCAGTGGAGAGGCAGTGAGGGAGACCAGTCCTGCCCACCAAATTCTTTTTTCCTCCCCTCATGGTATCCAAAGAGCTCCCCTCGTACTGAGGGGTAGAGAGAACTGAAAAATCTATTTTTGCATCTTCATCTTGCAATGTGACGTTTCCACAACATTTTGGGAAGGCCCCAACATTCCGGTTATTTCACTGAACTAAAACTCGGCAACCAAACATGAAGAATGGAATTTTTAAGGTGAGGGAATAAAATTAATCAGTGAATGAAAACTTTGCTGCCTAAAACCTTTTGCTTTCCGTTGACCAGTTATTTGCTTAGAAAATGGAGGTGTTCTGTTTTCTTAGTACCTTCGTGAAAAGATGTGTGGTTTTGCTCAACAAAGTTAGAGGAGCAGCAGGAACAAATATTGTACTTAGCCTGGAGGCAGTAGGGTGAGGGGACTATTTTGGATCTATACTTTTAAGTAGGGGACAATTTTTTTTTTTTAATTTGATTTTGAATATTAGATTTTAGCTACTCTGGATTCCTTCTTTGGTCTGTTTTTTAGAGTGGAATATCTTTATAAAATTCGTATTTCTTTTATATTGCCTTTATTGTATATAAACTTTGTCTGACAATATAGACAACTCCTTAGAGTCAGGAATAAAAGGGGAGTGAGACACTCTGGATAAACAGTCCACAGTAATTAACAATTTTATTTGTGTTGTTTGAAACCCTTGCCACACTGGGAAAACAACCAAAGAGGCAAATGGAGTATTTGTGTATCTCTTTGTCTCTTTACATTAGGAATAGAAATTATGAAAGTACACTTAGAGTTGGGGAAGAGAAGTCCTGTTATCTGATAAATACTTGAGAGTTGGATGAAATATGTATTATTCATCAGGATTTGTTCTTGCTCTAATAAAGTTAATCTTAAAAAGGCATACTTAGATGAGTAACTTTGATTTTTTTTTTAAGAATTTTATATTTTCAAGTGCTACTTTGAATATGATGGTAATCTATGTTTTCAAGAATATTTTGGAAATAATTAGCTAAATGTGTCCCGATATCTTCAGACTATGACCCAAATTCTATTGATTTTTTTTGTGTGTGTGTTGTTTGTCAATAAGTAATTTAAAAAGACCCCCCCTCCCCGCCCCACCCTGAGTTTGCTATTGTAGACCACTCGCTATCAAAGTTCTCAATTAGCTCCAGTGTTGTTATAATTACTGGATGTGTTTTCAAGCAACTCCCAGATAATAACTGTTGGGATGAAGAGTCATTTTCTCACTATAGACTAGACTGCACGCTCATGCTTGCTGTGAGATTTTAACAATTAACATTAACCAATAATAGGGCCCCAATTGGAACTGTTAGGCATTGGTGTTTTGCTAGACTTACCTTTTATTTTGTTCCTCAGTATTGTCTTTTCTTGGACTGGTTTCTAGATAACTCCCAAGAGACTCCTTAATATACAAAACGATATCATGAAGACAGCTGTCATGAAATTCAGCTACTTGGAACAAAGCTTTCTCTTAAGAGGATGCTCTCCTTAGAAATTCAGGATGGAAAAACACCATGACGAGGAGTCTATAATAGAGAATATGTGGTTTAAAGGTCCTTTATTTACACCATTTCATAGAGATTAGGCGGATTAGGCCCTGTGTCTTTCCGTGGACAGGCCCTCCATCACTCAAGTTTAAAGTCCCTTGCTTTCTAATAGGCAGACTGTTTTTACTTCTTAAATATCTAAAGCGGAAATACTGTAAAAATTGATCACTGATCCACTTGGGCCTGCAGAAGTTCAATGTTGTTGCCATTAATTTCAAGAAGGAGCAAAGTATCTGTCATTCCCTGTTTCTGCAGAATCTTACGCTTAGTATCATGATGGCTTAGGGACCTGCCAGATCTTACCAGGTGGGCTCAGACAATGGCCTATTGTGGTTCATTCTTTGATCTCAACCCCCAGCTTTTAGCAAATATGTTCTATTTCTATAGGAATGGCCCTTTTAGATGCCACTTGTCACTTTCAATATTTGTGTACAAAGAATTGTGATGTTCTGGGGTTTATATGCTGGAGGTATAAACTCGCTAACCTTTACTTGGAAGTAAAGATTCTGTGAAGGGTTTGATGTAGACCGAATTGTGCCACCTGCTTTGGCTAAGTGTGATTCTCAAGAGTGAGTGAAGGGATTGATGCTGGTGCTTAGCTACCAGAGAAATGGTCAGGGGGAGGGTTTTAAATGTTCAAAAATAAAATAGTATCTTCTATGAGTCAACATCTGAGTTAATTTATGTGTCTCAACTTTTTTTAAAAAAGATTATTTATTTATTTATTTATTTATTTGACAGAGAGAGAGAGAGAGATCACAAGTAGGCAGAGAGGCAGGCAGAGAGAGAGGGGGAAGCAGGCTCCCCGCCGAGCAGAGAGCCCGACACGGGGCTTGATCGCAGGACCCTGAGATCAGGACCTGAGCCAAAGGCAGAGGCTTTAACCCACTGAGCCACCCAGGCGCCCTCAACTTTAACAACATAGTTATGAAGTTGCCAGATTGTATGTGTTAAATATGATCAGGTATGTAGTAATGCATATTGCTAAAAATGAAACAATGGGAGTTCATGTCCAAAACTAATAATTACATGCTCCTTGCCCACACAGGAAACAAGAACAACCCCTTTCTACAAACAAATACTCGAATAGCACAGTCCTTGGTATTGGCTGAAGTTTAGACCTGGCTACTTCGTCATCTCCCATTATTATCAGTAGGACTGACATGTCAAGAGTCATTTATCCTAACTTGATCTCCATTTCCTCTTCTGAAAAGTTAGTATGTGAACAAGATAAGCCCATTCTGAGCTCTTTTAAGATACTTTAATAGAATTGGAATACCTTAAAAATGTGCTCTGTCCCTTTAAATTTGGAAATGTCTCTATATGCATCATGTAATCTTCTAGAATAAGTTTAAATTTAAGGCTATTCAGGGAAAAAAATGAAGTTTCTAGAAAAGTCTTCACCATGTACCATGAAGGGTCCTCTTCTTTTACAAGTATATCTTAGGAGCCTTTTGGGCCATGATTTTCCCAAACTAATGCTTCATATATGATAAAATTTTCAAAATACCACTGAAACATGAGTTGTCAGTTTATTATTTATCTTCACATATGTGTAATTTTTCCCGATTTTTTTCAATTCTGATTGCTTTCAGTTTTAAGAGAAAATCAGGTACAGGTAGCTTTTGTACCACATCATGGTTTATGTAACATGTTTATAACAAAGGAATAACTCTCCAAAGCCATTTCTTAGGCCACCTGCATAGATAAAGAGATTTCCCCCTAAATTCGTGTTAAAGTTGCCCGCTTCTGGACATGATTATTAAAGAATGCAATGCCCATCTAATAAAGCAAGTAAGATAAAATTAAGTTCTTCCATATTTATTTTAAGACCTGAAAATTTGTATCCAGTTATCACCTGATAATGTTTATTCAGTTTCAAAAGACAAAATAAATATTAATAGTGACACTCAGCAGTAAACTAGGCAAACTAAGGAATGCTTTCTCATCTTACCTAATGTGTGTGTGTGTGTGTGTATGTGTGTGTGTGTGTGTGTGTAAAAGTACAGATGTGGTAACATTTTTAAGATTTTAAGATGACTATGCCAAGGTGCCTGGCATAGTCACACTTGGAACAAGTAACTTTGAGAAAGTATATCGCTCAGAGTTGCCTGAATGGATATTTCTGGACATGTTGGATTTCTAATTTATGTCACGATGCTCTGTTAGGAGAACATTGGGGTATTATATTTTGTTTTAATTTAGAGACTTTAGAACTATTTGGGAAACAGTATCTCCAAATGCACTGTGGCAATTAGCCCAATTTATATTCACTTTATTCAAAACCGAAGTGTTTCTACTTTTTTTCTTTCCTTATCAGGAAAGTAAAAGAGAAGCAGAAGTTAGATACAATTTTTTTTTTTTTTTTCTGGGTCACTTCAAGGTTTTCATTTTACAAGGAAGGGTAGAGATTTTTTTTTAAGAAATTAAAAGATCCACTATGAAACTAAAAGGCTTTGTTCCCTAGTTCTTATTTCTGATTTGAAAATAAATAATAAAAAAAAAATCATCCGAGAAAGTAAAATACAGCTCTGTGAAGTAATAAGGCCTCATATTTTAAATCCTGCACAAAGCAAACGTATAGAATTTCATGTCTCTACACAGAGAGGTTGGTTGGATTTTTCTCCCCCCCTCCAAGTCCAGTCCTCAGGCGGTTTTGGTCTCCCACGAATGTGTTGTCTATACAATGTGAAGGACTTTGAACGCGGCCACAGCCTGTTTTTCCCTCTCATGTCTGTTCTGCAGTATCTCTAGCAGTGAGATTTCAGGCAGAGCATCTTCTTTTCGAGTATACGTGGAATTTTTCTTCTCCTTGGCTCCTTGGTTGGTCAGATTTGCAGGTTTGGGTTTGGGGACAGTCTTGGCGTATTCCAGAGCCTAAAAACATACAGATAACATTTTATTTGAAATGAGTAGTGAGCCCTGGATTCCTTAAATGAAATCACATCTTAGGACATGTTTACTAGTAATAGGAACGGACACCCTTGCTACCTTAAGGCGCTGAGATGCGGATGGGAATGGAGAGTGAATGGAAATGCAAGTCCTGCTCTGTGTTGCACGGTTTCAACAGAGTAAATTAGCCACACAAGAGTATACCGTGGAAAAGAGCCGGAAAATGAAACAGTTGTGCCTTTGGGTGTTTTCTTTATAAGACGGAGTTTTATTCAAGTGTTTGAAAATAGATTTCTCATGTGTGGGCTTTATTTAGCTTCTGGTGGTCTTATTTTTTAATATTTTATTAGAGAGATCACAAGTAGGCAGAGAGGCAGGCGGGGGCGGGGGGGGCGGAAAGCAGGCTCCCCGCTGAGCGGAGAACCCTATGTGGGGCTCCATCAGAGGACCCTGAGATCATGACCTGAGCCGAAGGCAGAGGCTTAACCCTCTGAGCCACCCAGGCGCCCCCTGGTGGTCCTACTAAAACCAAACTTCTACCGAGGAGATCTCAACAGACCTTTGCATTCAGAGTAGACTTGCTACAGCTTGAGACCAAAGACATCACTGTAGTTGACAAAACTGAGCATCTGTTATTACATCAACTCTTCTTGGGCCCAGGATTATGGAATTCTAGCAACTATTTATTAGAGGTTGGAATTTATTATTTTCTTTAGTATATCCATAGAAGCCTGGAGACCGGAAAACAGTTTTTTGTTTTTTTTTCCCCAGTGATGTCCGTTCCAAAAGGCACTACAGTATAAGAGGAGATCACTAAATATGATTTCTAAATCTGTCTTGATATCCATTTTATATTAACTTTTTTTGATAACTGAAGCAGGAGTAGTATATTCAGGGGCTAGAAGGGGGGAAAAATGTCCAAACTTCTAAGTGTGTGTAGAGGTGACTCCTGTAGGAATTTCTGATTATAGACTTGTTGTCTCGAATCTCTTCATGGAAAAAATAATGGCTTGGAGAAAAAAGAAAAAGTGGCACCATGGAAACTCAATCAAGCGGACTGAGGTCTTCAAGGTCCGAGGAAGAAAGGCAATAAATAGAAAACAGGATGGTCTGTGAGAGAGAA
Organism: Procyon lotor; assembly: GCA_028646535.1. Lineage (NCBI taxonomy): Eukaryota > Metazoa > Chordata > Mammalia > Carnivora > Procyonidae > Procyon > Procyon lotor. The sequence goes on from CM053613.1 coordinate 75,479,458, forward strand.
CATGAAGTACAAATTCCTAAAAGCACCAAAGGGTCACTTGTCCCTCATGCAAAGGGTCCCATGTTCTTCCTGGGTCTGAGACAGAGACTTTGCCCTGCAAGGCTCGGTGTCTCCGCTGCAAGTACTCCATTCACATCCTGACTTGTAGTTGGATGACCTCTGAGAGGGAGAACATTCTGTATTTTATGAAATCATTTTTCATGGCTAGAGGGACCTATATATTACAGCCCCTTGGGGAAAATGTAGGGGAATGAACTTAAAGGAACAGTGAAGGGCTTTGCTTTGATATATGTACCCATAAATGGCAAGAAGACCTCAATTCCTTAAAATTAAATGATAGAGAAGGAAATTGATGGGATTTATTAGGATTGCTAGATTCTTCTAAGAAACCACCTTACTATTTAATTTAAAAAATTTTGGAGTATGGTTGACACACGTTACTTTGGTTTCAGGTGTACAACTTAGCGATTCAACGTCTCTGTCACACTGTGCTCGCTACAAGTGTAGCCCCCATCTGTCACCATATAGTGTTACTACAGTATCACTGACCATATTCTCTGGGCTCTACCTTTCATGCCTATGACTTGCTCATTCCGTCACTGGAAGCCTGTTCTCTCTCACACTGTTCACAAGTCTGGCCCATCGCCCCACCACCTCCCCTCTGGCCACCATCAATTTTGTTCTCTATTTTTATAGGTTGGATTATGCTTGTTCATTTGTTTTTCAGATTCCACATATGAGTTAAATTGTATGGTATTTGTCTTTCTCTGTTCTGACCTATTTCACTTAGCGTAATATCCTCTAGGTCCACCGTGTTGTCACAAGTGATACCATTTCCTCCTCTTTTTAAGGCTGTGTGACATACTTTGTGTGTGTGTGTGTGTGTGTGTGTGTGTGTGTGTGTGTACACACTACATCTTATCCATTCTTCTATAGATATTGGGTTGCCTCCATATCTTGGCTATTGTAAATCATGCTGCAATAAACATACGTGTGCATATATCTTTTCAAATTAATATTTTTGTACTGTTTGGGTAAATAAGCAGTAGCGGAATTATTGGATCATATGGTAATTCTATTCTTAATTTTCGAGGAACCGCCATACTGTTTTCCAGAGTGGCTGCCCCCATTTACGTTCCCACCAACAGCACACGAGGGTTCTTTTTTCTCCACATCCTCACCGACACTCGTTGTTTCTTGTCTTTTTGATTCTGGCCATTCTGATCAGGTGTAAGGTGATCTCACTGTGGTTTGGATTTGCATTTCCCTGATGATTAGGGATGCCGAGTATCTTTTCCTGTCTGCTGGACAGGAAATTTTTTTTTTTAATGTGTGTTTTACTATTCATTTTTATGTGTGTCAAATCTGAAATACAAGAAGAAAACACGTGGAGGACTACAGACCACGATGAACTTCAGGCTAACGTTACGGCATCATTTGTGTTCATGTTATTTGCGTATCAGTGCCTGTGAATGATGGGTAGCCACAGGAAGGGCAGGAGCTAAGACCTCTCCTGGGTTCAGCAAACACAAGGAATTTGTCAAGCAGTAACAAAGGTTTCCTTTGAATTCTAACTGAAGCGCTAACTTACTTGGTGGGGATTTCTTACCTTCTGCCGAGGGATGGCCGACTGACGTTCAGTTTTTGCTGTTTGTGGTTTTGACAGAATGGATAGTGTCTTCGTGTTATACTCCTTAACTTGTCTGGCGTATTCCTTTTTTTGGATTAATTTCTGCATCTGTTCAGAGAAACCGCGTTACGACAGTACAACAGGTCCTTCTAGATCCCTCTGTTCTCTCTTTAAAAGCGGCACTCCTTTTAGCGAGCGGGGCCTAGTGTATCAGCAGCAGAGAGGAAATGGGATGACCACGCGTGAGGCAACAGCAGTGAGAGAGTTAATGTTTCTCCGAGAAACAGTCTCTCTCTGAGGGGGGACATCACTGCCGACGCACACCCAGTGTTCCCGTAACAAGGTCTAAATCACATTCAGCTCCTTCTTTGTTGCATTTACCCAATTTATTTTCATTTTGGCTTCCAACTTTGAACTATACTCTTTTTATGCCTTGAGTGCAACTGTAGTTAAAACACATTAAATGAAGATCTTCTTTCACTAGAGGAAAGGAAATAAAGTGGATGCACTTTTCAGGGGTTGGGAAACTCTTATCCTAAGTGTCTTCTCTGTAGCCACTCTTCAAAATTACCAAGATCACTCTGTTGGGAAAGACCAACGACCATGTAACACACATCTCTTTTCATGTGCACATGGCCCCCTTTTCTGTGCGGGCCTTCAAGACGAACTAAAAGGTGGTTACATAAAACAACATTGGCTAGGTAATTTTAACTTATGGTAAAAGGAGTATCTGGGTCTCTATTACTGATGCTATTTTGGAAGGGGCTCTGTTCAGAGGGAGACACTTGGATTGGGACTTGGTGCGGGGGTGAGGGTGGGTAGGGGACATTTCTGTACAGTTCTGCTAATACACCGGGGGGCAAATCCAAGCCTACAAAATGCTGTCTGTACATCTCACTCACTTTGTCTCTGATAGACTCAAGGTCAGGTCCAAGGCCTCCAAGCTTCACGTCTCTTTTCTGATCACCTTTCAGCTTGGAGCTCTACAAATACAAAGAGTTTCCTTTAAGGAACTGTGTGCCCCCCCCCCCGCCCCCCACCGTGCTGTCATAGCCACATAAGGAAAGAATGTTAGCCCGTGTGGACCGCTGGGAGAGTGGGTGCATTTCCTGACAATTCTTCTAGTCTAATGGTAGTTATTGATAATAGCCTCTTGGGTAATTTGTAGCTGGTCAACTAACATGTTTTGACTTTTCCAACTTCTGCAACAACAACAAAATTGGAATTCTGAAAATTACAAATAAAAATTTCCAAGCGAATAAAGAGGTGTTTGTCATTAACGGTCTAAACAACGTATCATTACCACTTGGCTGTGGCCATTGCTACTACATCTGGTCTTGTACGTTCATGAAACCAAGTGATTTCCTGGGAAGAGGCAATCTAAATCAGGTAAGTATTGCTTCAAAAGGAGAGTGCCCTAATGATGTCCTAACATTCAGAAGACTAACGTTTTTTGAACTTAAATTCAATTAATTAACATAGAGCGTAGTATTAGTTTCAGAGGTAGAGTTCAGTGACTCATCAGTTGCGTGTAACACCCAGTGCTCACTACCTCCATGAGCCCTCCCCTTCATGCCCGTCACCCGTTACCCCTTCTCTACCTCCAGCAACCCTCAGTCTATTATGGTTTCTCTCCCTTTCTGATTAGGAAAAGACTGTAAATTTTTAAGGGTTGAGAGTCCAAGCAAGATCTGGGTCCCCTGGGTAGCTCAACAGGTTAAGTCTCGGACTCTTGATTTCAGTTCAGGTCATGATTTCAGAGTTGTGAGATCAAGCGCCACGCTCCATGTGGAGTCTTTTCTCTCTCTCTCTGTCTCTCTCTGTCTCTCTCTCTCTCTCTCTCTCTCTTCCCTCTCCCTAGCTCTTCCTCTGCTTGTGCATGCACATTCTCTCAAATAAATCTTAAAAAAAAAAATAGGCGAGATCTGAGAAATTCCATTTAGTCAATGTGATGTTTGGATAATTTGCAAGGCATAAGTGATTTTTTATATCAACGGTTATAAGAATGTGTTCTACTCCCACTGGCCTATTGGCTGACTACCCATAGCTCCTACCCATTAGTTTCTCCCTTGTCCTACCCCACAAGAGAGGCTTGGAGATAGGAACTCCTTTTCCCCAGATCTGCGGCACTAAGCACTGGCCCATGAGGAAGGATCTTTTTTTTTTTTTTTTTTTTTTAAAGAGGTTGTTGGGCTAAAATCATTAAAAATATTAAAGTATAGAGAAAAAATATTGTTCATAAAAGGCTTTTCAAAATCTTGAATCTCCTTAGAGAAAACAGTCACCTCGCAAAATCATTCCACCTACTTCTTGCCCTCGACATCTATCTGTTCATATTTTCACAAAATTGCCAAGTGCTACAAATTAGTTTTTTCCCCCACTAAGTATTTTAGCATTATGCTGCATTTCCCTGTCACTAAATATCTTTCAAAAATGTGACTTTTATACATAACATTCTAAATGTTGGACACTTAAAATGTCCTGGGGATAAGCATTGATTGTGGGCTACTCTGATGATTGCTTTGAGATCTAAACTTAATAGGAGTGGAATTACTGAGACAAAATCAAAAATACATTAAAGGTCCTTAATGAGCACTTCCATTAGCAATGTGTAAGAATGCCCTTTTTGTCCAAACTTTGATTATACTAGGTATGATCGCATTTTAAAATCTCCGCTAATTATTAATAGGTGAGTGAACTTGGATATCTTCCACTGGGCAATCACAAATTCGTTCTTTATCTCGGGCATGCCATCTGTACCGCCGTTTTGCAATCGCTAAGTTACTTTCTATTTGCCAAAGTAAACCAATAATGAAAAAGGAGAGAACCTCGTTCTTATCCAGGTCATAAATCCAATTTGTCCAAAATTGATGAGAAACGATCAGTGGCCAGAAATCACCAACTTAGCGTGAAGCCGCTTAACTTTAATCATTGCACTGACACAAAAGATACAGTGTGAAGCATGAATAATTGCTCCCTGCCCCCCCCTCCCCCTGGCAATCCCAGTTCTTGCTATCCCCTCCAGTAACCAGAATAAACAGCTTGGCTATTCTACGAAAACAGCGAAGGGACTAGCATTAAATATTGACACAAAGTAAACAGTGTGGTCTAAGGAAAGGTATCAGTATCCCAGCCCTTAGTACTAATTCCTTTCCTGCTGGAGCTGTTCTAGCAAAGAGACCTTTTCTCAAGGAGCGAGAACACGGTTCCTAACAGAGTTTGTTCTGGGTGACTGGCAATGAAAAATCCTGGATTTACTTACGTTTGCCTCAAGTAATCTTGATTGGCTCTCAGTGCTGTAATTTTGTTTGATCTCTTTCCATCAAAAGTCTTTTTTAATAGCTTTATTGAAACGGAATTCACACACCACCCCGTTCACCCACTTGAAGTTGTACAAGTCAGTGTTTTGTTTTGTTTTCAGTATATTCATCAAGTTGTGCAAACATGACCACAATCTGATTTTAGAACATTTTCACCCCCCTGAAAAGAACCCCCTGTGCCCATTAGCAGCCACTCCTCGGTCCCCCTCTACCGCCAACCCTAGGCAACCACTAATCTACTTTCTGCCTCTTCAAAAGGCTTTTATAGTAAAATAATCCTCAGAATTTACTTTGATTTAGTTCTTCTTGGCTGTTATAAGACCGAAGGGTCACCATAGCGCGCTCCCCCTCTCTCCACATTAAATCAACAACGATAGTCCTGTTAGGTCTCTAAACACAGGAGGAAAATAGAGTCGTGTCCTCAACAAGCCTTTGGTGGGGTTCACTGCCAGTCTTTGCGTGAGACCTGCCCGAGCTGACCTCCACCATCCCTGGCCCCGGGCTGAGGATTTTGAGCACCAGACCCCCCCCTCCGGACTGCTGTTCCCTGCTGATCTCCCCTGGGCAGAGGTTGGCACCAGACTTTCCTGATGGCACGTTTCGGCCAGTAATTGATCCCACCTCTCAAGCTAGAGGAGCGACTTCTATTGTAAACGTGTCCTGTGAGGACTTGTTTTGACTCTGAAGCGCTATACCCTGCTGGGGGAAGTCAGTTGGGGGGAACATGGTAGGGCTTTTTTCCAGAACATTCCTCAGATGTCTGAGTGAGAAAGTTACTCAAAAGCAGGGCAAAAAACAACAACAACAACAAAACCCAACCTAATGCTTCCGCTACTGGGGGAGCAGCAAGTGAAGCAAATTTGCTCTGTGGTTGCTAAATTTCATCCAACTAAACCTCAAGCAGCAATGGCCAGACTGTCTGTGATGACAAACACAGGAGATGGTGCCTGTGGCTCGGCTGTCCCAGAATTCCTGCAGCAGCTGTTTTGCGGCCGATCCCAATAGATTCTTTCATGTGGTTTGTCTCCCCTTCCGATGCGTCCGTCTCCTACTTCCTGGCGTCGGGATTTACCAGCACGGCCGGTGTTTGTAAACGAGTCCCATCAGAACTGCCGGGAGAAGGGCAATGGTGCTTGGGCCTGTCAGCTGTGCAAAGCCTCGCGTTTTTAACGTGATTCAAGTCGATTCCCTAGGAAACCGCAGGATTTGCTGCGACTAGCAAGCGGGCACGACCTGGATAATGATTCCCCGGTCTGGGGCCCCAGCTACCTGCTGTCCCATGCAAACAGCGCGGTTCTCAGTCATTTTAGCTTCTGGAATAGCTTAAAGGACAAAGAGCGCTTCTGTGCATTTGCTAGATGCCAGGTTGAAGGTGTTGGACCGAGCGAATGGTTACGGGTGGGTTGTCACCTTCCCGAAAGCAAGCAGGAAGGGAGGGATTTTCTGAGTTGGAAAGAGGGTTTGGGCAGCAGTGACTAGAAGTTATTTTTTTCTTCCCCTCCCGACCCTCCTATGCTCCGAGACTTCCGGTGATACACACGGTCATCTGGGCACTTTCCGCTGCCTCTTCTCTGTAAGACAGGCATTCAAATTACTCATAGAAGAAGGAAAAGGAAACTAACATTTATTTGATGGTCTGTTCTTTGCTAGGGACTAAGCTACAGGCTGGTCCTTTTTGCCTGAAATGCTCTTTTGGTCTTACTAACTCTTTTTTTTTTAAAAGATTTTATTTATTTGTTGGAGAGAGAAAAAGAGCAAGAGAGCACGAATTCGCGTGCACACAAGCAGGGGGAGCAGCAGCCAGGGGGAGAAAAAGAGGCTCCCCGCTGAGCAAGGAACACCATGCGGAACTCGATCCCAGGACCCTGGGATCATAACCTGACCTGAAGGCCGATGCTAAACCGACCGAGTCACCCAGGCATCCCTCTTATTAATTCTTGGTCATCTAAATCTTGGCTCAGAATTATCCCCTGAAGCTCTGCTTGACCCCTCAGATTGGGCTGCAACCCAAACTCCTTTTTGCTCCTCTCTGCAACCCACACCTACCTCTTCTTTTTCTTTAATTGCAACATTATCCTGACGCCATTTTCATGTGTGTCTACATAAGGAAGGGTCATGGCTTATTCTCTTTACGTCCCAGCACCTTGCATAGTTCCTAAGAGGAATTCAGCACCTACGTTGAATTGAACTAAGGTTGACTGCCTAAAC
>CM053613.1:75487115-75516752 GCA_028646535.1 Procyon lotor
AATAAATAAAATCTTTAAAAAAAAAAAAAAAAAAAAAAAGAAAGAGATGAGTCTTCAGATTTAGGAATGACCAGCAGGATTAAACACTTCATACCTAGACTTAACACAGTGAAACTTCGGAATGCCAAGAACAAAGGGAAACGATAAAATAATGAAAAAAAAGAAATATATTGACAAAAAACTTTTCACAGAAACCAAGAGATAGAAGGATGTGTTCAGAGTTTAACTCTTTACTAGGTTAAACTATGGTTCAAGATAGAGCATGAAGGAATTTCAGGTAAATTTACCAGTGACCTACTCTTGTTGAAAAAATTTCCAAAACATATCTACTTTGAGAAGAAAGAGTAAAATGGAAGAAAAATTGTGAGGCAAAGATATTAATAAACAGTTAAATTTAAAACACCATATACAATATGCAGTAATTTTTGGAGATAAAGATGCTGGACACAGGGCTGGACAAAAACACGCACGAACCAGAGGGTGATTAGATTACAACAATCCAGCAATTCTGAATTTGTTCTGGAGGAGAATAGAAATATTAACATGAGCCTAGTTAAGCTTTGAAAAATTAGCTGGATGGACCAAGAGGCATTATCCTAAATGAATTAAGCCTGACTGAGACAAATACTGTATGATTCCACTCATAAATGAAACCTAAAAAAAACACAACCAAAAAACCCCACAAAAAACCAGCATCAGTCCCATAAATCTAGACAATAAACGATGGTGGTCAGAGGGGAGGAGGTAGGGAGTTTGGAAAATGGGTGAAGGAGAGAGGGAGGTGCAGGCTTCCAGGTACGGAATGAGTAAGTCATGGGAATAAAAGTCACAGCATCAGGAACGAAGTCAGTGGTATTGTAATAGCAATGTAATGGGACAGATGATAGCTACATTTGTGGACACAGCATAAAGTATGAACTTGTCAGATCACTGAGTTGTACACTTCAAACTAAAGGAACTTTGTCAACTATACTCAAATTAGAAATATATATTTCCAAATCAGAGGGAAAAAGTAACAAAACTCTATTAGTTCAATAGAAGATCTAGATATCTATATAGAGAGAGAGCTATAAAAGTATAGAAACAATAGGGTGATTGAAAGGACAAATTAAGATGGTAGAAATAAATCCGAAGATGATGATCACAATAAATGTAAGTAGCTTAAAGTTGGAAATCCATTTGTCATAAAAGTTCTTGGCAAAAGGAACAGGAAATAGGAGAGATTTCCTGTCTCCCCTCTTTGTCTACCAAAAGTTAAATATTTTTAATGACATGAATGTTAGAAGCAGTCTCTCTAAAATCAGGGGGAAAAAGACCAGGATCCTATCACCATCTCTTCCATGAAGCTAAATTTGAATTTTATTGAATGTACGTTTCTTATCTCCAAGTACAGCATACAGCACTGAAATGTCTTTTTATCACTTCAGATATGCAAAATTGTCTCCCTACTATGAAAGTAAGCCCCTGGAAGGTACCTGTGCATCATACTACTTTTGTATCTTCTATAGCATCTTAGTGCTGGATTTGGTGCGTGTTAGGTATGTGATAAACACATTTGATTGAATGATACCAGGAAATGTCTCCTGTAGTGTTTTGTTTTTCCTTAAGCAGCTTTTCTTTCTTTCTTTTTTTTTATTAAAGATTTTTATTTATTTGACAGAGAGAAACACAGTGAGAGAGGGAACACAAGCAGAGGGAATGGTAGCGGGAGAAGCAGGCTTCCTGCAGAGCAGAGAGCCCGATGCGGGGCTCGATCCCAGGCCCCTGGGATCTGACCTGGGCCAAAGGCAGACGCTTAACGACTGAGCCACCCAGGTGCCCCTTTTTTCTGATTATAGAGGGAATATATCTACATTGCAGGGAATTTGAACAATTCAGAAAGTATGAAGATGACATTAGAAATAATCCCAGCCTCTCTTGCTAGAAATAACCAGTTTTGACATTTTGGTGCATTTTTCTTCCTTTTTGCATAGTTTTACATAGTAGAGCTCCTACACCTTAGGTGTAAATCTATACCTTACTATTTTCTTTTTTGTAGAAGTGTTTTCTCGTAACCATAACTTTTAACGGTTACATGATAATTAATACCATAATTTACCTAAATATTTCCTTATTGTTGGGTTATTGTCATTTTGGTAAATGATGGTATTTTTATGCATACATATTTTTCCATATTTTTTATTTTTCCTTAGGATAGCTCGATACAATGTTAAAGGTAGTTTCCTCCAAACATTACTTGTAACCCTCAAAATATACCGATCTTTTTTTTAAAGACCAGTTCCTCTGTCCCTCCCCCACCAACCTCTGGCTTAACTACAGCAGAAAAACTAGAGGAGACAGAGAAGAAGATGAATACATTGAAAGTGGACTATTTGAGGTAGAAGTCAGAGCCAACTGGGGCCCCTGGGTGGTTCCGTCCGTTAAGCATCCAACTCTTGGTTTTGGCTCAAGTCATGATCTCAGGGTTGTGAGATCAAGCCCTGCCTTGGGCTCCACACTCGCTAGGGAGTCTGCCTGAGATACTCTCTCCCTCTCCCTGTGCCCCTCCCACCTCCCACACTTGCTGCTCTCTCTCTCCCCCATAAATAAATAAATCATAAAAAAAAAATCAGAGCCAAGGACCTTGTTAGGTGATGTTTTCCTCTCCCCTGACCATCCCCATGACTTGCCCAACCCCTGTTCTCCTCCTCCCGTCTTCGGCAGGCTCTCCTTTCTCCTCGAGAAAAAACACTTGAGGAAAGGGAATTCTTACCATAATATTTCTAAGTTCTTATATTTTGTCTCTGTGTAAGTCTGCTTGGGTTGCTTCTTATTTTCCCTCGATCCATTCACATTTCTGTTAGTAACAGATTGGGAGCCCTTTGGGCTCAGTGGCGCTTGTCTCTTAGTAAGCTCATTAAGGAAGTTCAAGTCCATATTGGAAAGGGTGTTGAGGTGTAGCTGCCCATGTGGCGGTCTTTTCTCTTCTTGGCCTTTGTGCCCTCTTTCTTTCTTGACATTCCCCAAGTGATATCCAGTAGGGTTTTTGTACAGTACCTTGTCAAAAGGCTGCTGTGGTGCAGCAAGTTTATTGGAGGTTACTTTGGGCTCCTGGCTCCGAAGTGCACTTGAGGGCTGTACATTGTTGTTAGGTGCACTCATAATTCCTACTGTTTCATGCTTTACTGAAGTACCAGTAGGCTTATTCCGGTTTTGTTGCTCTCTGGGAGTGTTATTCTGGTTTCTGTGACTGACAGCCAGCTCTTTGGTCACCAGAGACTTCAGGCCATGCTGACGTTTATGCTGGTTTCGAATCTTGTGCCTGACTGGTTTTCTGGAAGGTTGCTGGCCATTGGTTGTTTCAGAAGATGGATCTCTCAGTACACTGTCTGATTTTGCACTTTCGTATTGAGACAGTTGTTCCTGATAATCCTAAAAAGATATCTTTGGTTAATGTAAACTCAGATGATTGGCACTCTTTACATTTTACTTATTATGTTTCAAACTAGGAGTTGAGACTGCTGGAAAGGTGACCACAGATTTGAAAGGAGATAAAGAGTATAGTAGGTCCTTTCCTACTTTCAGGATATGAGAGTGATTCGTGGAGTAATCCTTCCTGGTAATTTCAGATTACGAATTTTCTAGAAAGAAATTAATTTCTTTCTAGAAAGAAGTAGAGAGCTTAGAATGGGCTTGATATTAAAGACAAGTCTTTGACTTCAAATGTAAAATGAAATGTTACCAAATGGGGGTTAGGGGAAGGAGACTTACCTCCACAGGGCTACAGAGAAAGTACAAATCTACATCGAAATTTGCCAAGTTTATTTTAACGAAGGTGGATATTTTTTAAAATCTCAACCAGAGAGGACATCAATGATTCGCTTTACCAAACAAGTACAAGTCAAATGTAAGATGCCATTTAGATGATCAGATCTTCTTACTCATATAGGTCAGAAGCTAGAAATGACCTCTTCACCAGATGAAACAAATTAGATTTTATTCAGAGGATTATAAAAGAGTCTGCACTGTGATGGGACATCTGTGAAACCACAAGGGTTGTTTTGCTTCAGTTCCTTAATATAGCCTGTACTTAGGCAATCAAACATCTGGGGGAAATATTTCAATTTCAGAAAGGTCTTTATGCTTTTCAAAGTCTTATGACAACAAAATGTACTCCTGGCATAATAGATACACAATGTAACTATATTGTGCTAAAGCCATTTAGAAATATTTTCTGAGGAATAAAACCCTCATTACTTTGTGAAAAACTAGCAGAGTTAAGAGGCCTTTGGAAAGAATGATTAACTGCTTAGTAAAAACAGTAATAAGGCCATATGCATCAATGTGGTATGTAACTGCAACATATTATTTCTTTTTGAACACACATATTTAAAAAAATATCTGTGCAACATGAATTGAAAAATGCCCATTACCTGGGTCATTCGAGGGGAAAAAAAAACCCTTAAAGTGAATAAATCATATTTTTGCTCAGATTGTTTTAGCTTGCTATGAAGAATGGTCAAATTATTGCAATGAGTTCAACTTTTCACTTTTCTGATAAAATTACTAAGACCTATTCCTGTATAATATTACATGGTATTCTATTTCTGAAGAAATCTCCCTATAATGATGAGGTTGAGACTGTTAAATTTAAAACAGTCCTATACAATATTATTTTGCATATCAGATTTTTAAGTATAAATGGCTTATTTGAAATTTAAAGTGTGTTCTCCTTGCTTTCTGGAGATTGGCCAGGCTCTGATAAGCTCCTCTACACTTTGAATTTTTACCTGTGGTGCTCCAAAAAAGAAAAACTTCCTTTTCTGTATTTCAATTTGGAAAAGTTCTTCCTTCCATGGAGCTGCATGGAGGAAATGTGGGCAAGAAGGCTCTGCGAATAGCTAAGATAGCCTTCCTTATAGTGGACCCAGAAGAATACTGCTATTTTACAATCTTATCAGGTGTGTTAATGAAACACAGTGTCTATTTTCATGGACATCATCCCTGTTCATGAAGGTTCGAAACCCCAAAAAAACAAAAAACAAAAAAACAAAAAAACAAAACCCTCCCCACAAGTGCTACAATCTATAAATATTTACTGATGCTGATAATGTCATTTTATTTTATTATTTTTAAAATAATAGAGAGTGCACAAGCAGCAGGGAAGAGCAGAGAGAGGGGGAAGCAGATTCCCCGTGGAGTAGAGAGCCGGACGCGGGGCTCCATTCCAGGACCCGGAGATCATGACCTGAGCCGAAGGCAGACGCTTAACAGGCTGAGCCACCCAGGTGCCCCTGATAATGTCATTTAAAAAAAAATTTGTCAGAGGTACCCGGGTGGCTCAGTCAGTGGAGCATCTAACTCTTGATTTCAGCTCGGATTCATGATCCCAGGGTCCTGAGATCAAGCTGTGAGTTGTGGAGAGGGTTTGAGACTCTCATCTCTTCCTCTGCTCCTGCCCCTCCCCCTACTCACACTCACGTGCATGCCCGCGGGTGCGCTCTCTCTCTCCCCATAACTAAATAAGGTCTTAAAAAAATATTTGTCAGCCTTTTCATTGCTAGAAAAATAGGTGAACAGGATTTTTTTCTGCTGCCACACGACTACACATGTCCTCTCTGTCCTCATACCCACCAACAGAGAAAAAAGCTATCGGGAATTTTTTTCCGTAGGGTACGGGACCCGAAATCTTGGGTTGCCACTTGGTTTTAATCCTGTTACACCTTTGTGGCTGACAATTCAGATTACAATAGTACTCTTCGCAGGGCGCTTTGTCAACAAGGCCAAGGACTCATCATTTTATGAAACTTCAATGGTCTCAAGTGTTAAATCCGCTATTCACGTAAATGTAAGTGCCCAGAGATGGCATTTCAGTCCCCAGAAAGGAAGACATTTACGGGCTTAATGTGATTTCTCTCACCTTCTGAGCAGACTACTTGAGATCTGTGGTTTACTGAAGATTTATTACCTGACAATTGAGACATCAGGTGTCACTTTTTAGGTCGCCAGACCTGAGTTCCCTCAAGTTAATATACAAAGCCATTCTCGGGCTATTAATCTCCACCGGCACTGAAATCCTCTATTCCATCCCGCTCTCAATGGGGTTCTTTTGTTACCAATACTCACAATCAGTCCATACTCCATGCACTCAGAATAACTGCTTAATGGCGCTGGGTTTTCCCAGCACACACACAGCAGTGGCCATTGGTGCAGCGTTCGCATTGGGGAATCCTGATGCCTGATGCAGGGATGATAATTTCTTAGTAAGATCCGTACTTCGTTATTAGTGTTCGTTCAAACTGTGCCATCGGAGGCTAGTTTGCCCCCAGCCCTGGGAAAGGCAGTATCTGGCTGTTTCTCATTTACGGCTTTCCTGCTTAAAAGCCATAAACAGAGGGAAGGATGCATGCCCTGTCTTCAACCGAAGGTTCATTGGCTTTAAAACAAAAGCCAGTCTTGCTCTGAGGGTTGTGCCCGGGCTCTGAGATCAGCTCTGACATAGAGATGCGTCTGTTGTGTTTATTAACAATAAAACACAAATACATTGAGCGGGGGTTATCAATTCCATCTGATAATATTAAGAACATTGGGAGCACACATATTAACTGGCTCCGATTTTCAGCGTCAGTAAGGGAGGGCTCTATGTTCAGATGAATAAAAGAAGCATAGCTCTCTTGATGGTATTGGGGCAAAACCAAAATAATAGCTCTTATATTCTTATAATAATAGGAAAGGTGGGAAGGTTACTTAGGATGTGATTACAAGGAATTTAATATTAATTAGCCAAAGATCATACACACCTTTCACCCTGTCATTCCTCTGCCTTGCCTAGAAGGTCAAGAGTTATTTGAGAGTAGCAAGAAAGGAAACAGCCTGTTTCGTTTTTCTGAAGCCTCCCTTAATTGGGGAACTTTGTTTTTTTTTCTATTGACCACATGCTCCGTGCCAGAGAAGGATCTTCTGCTACTGGAAATGTGCTCCCTCCCTCGGGCTGGCAAAGGTCAGACCCTTAGCTAAGTTTTCGGTCCAGTTCTGGATGCACGGTGAAGCTGGGATTTGGAAAAGCTGTGAAGGTTCACAGGGGAGCACAGAATGATTCAGGACAAGACCAAGGAAGGGTAAAGTGAAGAGGGATGACTGGGTTTAAGGGAAAGCCCTTAGGCACGAGTAGGATGTTTACATAGAAAGAGATGCTAATGTCCGTATTTTTAAAGTGAAGATGCAGAGGCTTAAATGGTCCCAGCGGCTTTGTTTCTGGCATATCTTTATTTCCTTGCCCTATTTCTGGGATCGCCACCTTGCAGCTTGGTATTTCCATCTCTTCTATGAAAAAGAAATGCAAAAAGAAAGCGAGAATCCCTCACTTGATCTCATTCTCGGGTTAAACCTCATCTCTTAATCCCGTGAGACATCTGGCAGGTTTAGGCTGCACTGGCCTTCCTTTTCCCCTCTCTGGTTGTGCCCTCTACACCTTGCAAGAGAACGTGGATTCCCACCAGCCCACCCACACTCTTCTGCTCCGGCCACCGGTAACCTCTTCGTGGTGAAATCCTCTGGGCACCATTTTCTTTACCTTTTCATTTTTTCACACTTAACATTATTTCCGCCTTCCAGAAAAGTTGCAAGGCTAGCATGGAGAATTCCCAAATCGTCTTACTGAGATTCATTAACATTGGGCCAATTTCATCTTCCCCTGTGTGTCTCTCCACATATAGATGGATGGATGCTCAAAGGTACATATGCGCCATTTCTGTGACTATTGTGTGCATTATTCCTCCTTAGTTTTTTTCTGAATCCTTTGAGACTGGCATGAACGAGTTGCATGTTTCATTCCCTTTTCATGGCACCTTTTTAAGTAAAAAGGTAAAAACTCTTCCCTGCAGAGTTTGACCCTGTGCACTGACGTCTCTTTCTTCAGATTTTCAGGTCTTGGGTTCCATGACACTGTTGAACCCTGGGCAGCCTTCTACCTCTCTGGCAAGCCCTCCATTATCTCTCACCTTTTGCTCTCTTCCTCTGCTAACCCTTAAAATGTAACCATCCTCTACTGGGCCCTGTTCTTGACTCTCCTCTCTTCTACGATTCCTGGGGCATCTCTGCAATTCCTACAGCTTCATCTGCCAGAGAGTGGGCTATGCTCAGATCACATTCCTCCTCCAAACTCGACATCAGGCTCACCACCCCTGTGGTCATGCCCTTCCCCCATTCCACCCGGCATGCAAGCCCTCCCTTTCTTTCTCAGTGGTATCAGCACTGCTAATCAGACACTCAGAAACCACTGTTTCTCTCTCCCGCATTTACCTTGTATCCAAACAATTGCTGAATTTGTTAATCTCACTCCTTGACTGTCTCTAGACTGGCACTGAGGGGGCTGCCCTGACCAGTGGGAAGTTTCATCCAGTTGGTGGATTTGGATCTGTCCACCGTACTGAAGAGCGAGCATAATGGTGTGCAGAGTGTGAGACAGACCCTGACTTGCCCTGAGTTCTCGTGTGATCTCTTGCAGGAACCACAGCAAACCTCCCCTAACTGGTTTTGCTCTCTCTGTGATCTTATTTCCTTCCAATCTATTCTCCAGACCCTGGCTAGAATGAATTTTCTACCACGGTAAGACTGATCATGTCATTAACCTGCTTAAAGTTTGCCAGTGGCTTCCTGCCATTTGCAGGATAAGATTTAGAATCTCTTGGCCAACATGAAAGCCTTTCATGACCCCTGCCTCTAGTTCCCTGTCCAGCCCATGCCACACCGCTCCCCTCTCCCACACCTGCTCCCCCAGAGGCTGAGCTGTGGGTGAGGCTGAGGACACACCACAGCTCTCTGGCTCTCAGACTTCTGCTGCCATTTGCTTGTTGGCCATATTTTGATTCATCCTTCCAGGGTCAGTTCAGATGCTGTCTCTTTTCAGGAGATTTTTCTTGTCTCTTCAAGGCAGAATTAGGGGCTGCTTTAGTTCCTACCACACATGGAACCTACATTCCTATTATTGCATTATAATGATGATGTAACTGTCTTCCGGCCAAAGTTTTGGGCTCCTTGAGAGTAGGGACCATTTTTTAAAAAAGATTTTTTATTTATTTTTTTATCTTTTATCTTTATTTTTTTTTAAAGTTCTTTTTTTTTTTTTTAAACCATGTTTTTTTTGGGCCATGGCCACACAAGTTGGCCAGACCCCTGACCCGGGGCGCCTGGAATATAGTAGGTACTCAAGAAATGTTTGTTGTGGGAATTCTTTTGATTTCATATAAAGACATTTCTTATTCGTGGGAGCTATTCATTGCTAGAGCAGGTCTACTGAGCGATATGTAAGAGTCTTCTAAAGCTATCTTCCAAGAAAAAAAATTTCAGAGAGGCCCATTTTCATGAAAGGATTTTTAGATGTTTCTGTAGCCAACCAGTAAATATTTACTGAGTGTTAGCTTTGGGCAAAGCACTGTGCTAAGAGATGCCAAGAAACATAGCCATCTTAATGTTCAGGCAGCTTCTGGTGTAGTTGGTCCAATGCTAATAAGATGCAGCCAAATATGATAACCCCTGAGGGACTGGTCCAGACCACAGGCACAGTGGTTGGAGAGATGGGGCAGGGGATGGAGAGGGAGAGACTGGGAAATCCTCATGCAGGATGAGGGATCGGAAAGAAGGCACTGGATGTGGGTAGTTGAGTTGGAAAAAGAAAAGCAGCAGAACTGAGTGCCTGCCTAGCTGGTGTATAGGGTACAGAAAGGAGTTAAATCCTTTTTTAATGAAGAAAGGGAAGCATCCCGTGGACCACTCTGCATTGATTGTTTTAGGTCTAATGATCTTTAGATGTTTGGCTCCTCCTTGTCCTCATTCACCAGCGGGTTATAAACAAATGAATTCTAGTACACACAAAGAATACACAGCATTCTTTGGCTTTCCTCTGATTTTTCTTCCATACAAGAATTTTAACCACCTCTGTCAAAAGGCCATGCCACAAATCAAGCCCTGTAATTATTTTGTCATTGGCTGAGATCCTGTAATTTTCTGTAGTGATGATCAAGGAAGCTCTAGGCTGCAAGAGTCTTACATGCTTCTGATTGGTTTTCTATAATAATTTAACTAGAGAAAAATATCCTAGAATAATAGCATTTTGCTGCTGGGATGCATTTTGTAGTTCATTTTGGGCAACTGTTCATTTAATGAGGAAGAAACTTAAGGCTTGGGGGGAATTGAGATCTGTCCAAAGTTCTGCATCAACTAAAAGACAGGCAAAGGTTCAGAAATCTGTCTCTTCGGACCCAGGCCATTATCTGTAACACATGGCAAAACCTTAAAGTGTTTTCTTTGTCCTCTCCATCCTGTCGGCCAAGCTCCCCAGGCTCTCTCTGAGGTCTGGTGTTGACCATGTCCCCCATATCCCACTGCCACGGATATTTCAGTACCTCTCAACCTCTGGGCGTGGTACCCCTGGCATCAGCTTTCAGGAAGCTCTGGGTGAATGACTGTTTTTATTCTTTTATTTTTTATTTACTTATTTTTGCAACTCTGAGAGTGACCCAGAAGCCCCTGTGAAGGAAAGAAGATGATTTAGGCGGCCCGTCTTGTCTAAATTCTCTGAAACTGGAATGAACTTTATTCTTCTTATACTTTTAGCACTGCACAGAGTTTGAACTGATGGGGTCAGGCTTTCTAGGCTGGGTGATTTCATAGGGCTTGCCCCTCCTTCAGAGGGGATTAAAATCTGGTGTAAGAATCACTGCTCCACAGAACTCCATACACTGGTTCCAGAAGAAATCATCTGCCAGTGCTTTTCTTCTTCTAGAGAAATGGTCAGTGGGGACTATTACACAAAAATCTTCCCTAGAATCACATTATGATGTCAGAGAGCTAAACCCAGGGCCAGAAAAGGATGTTTTCATGCTAAATTACTGGTTAGTAGGCTTTCCCCTCCTGCACATGAGGGTCCAGGGAGGCTCTGGGGATTCCTGCCCATTTTTAGCGATCGTGTTCCCCATCAGCTAGGGATGCCGTGACTGCCCGCTCCACAAGGAAACAGACTGGGAAGCCGTGTAGATTTGGACAGTATTTTGCAACTGTGACTTTTTTTTTCCCCCCCGCATTTTGTCCATGCCTTTCTTCTGTTTGGGGTTTTAACTCTGAATGTTTAAAGGGTGATGCGCTGATTATTCTTCTAGGAAATTTAGAACCTTTGGAAAAATGGGTAGACTTGGCTGGTTGAACAAGCAATGGCCCATCTGGGCAGAAACCAGTCTTACGCTTAGAAAGGTGGGTCACTACTCTCAGGCATAAGAATAAACTTGTAAGCGTTAAGAAGTGAGTCATGAACATTACTTATATTTAGCAGCAACCCTTGAAACCCCTTTTAAAGTTCAATCTAGCAGCTAACCTTTAGCTGTTGGGCTCTTTGATGCCATTTGTCTTCAGGATTGTTGGCAGCATTTTCAGTCTCTGTGGCGTTCTGAATGGACGTCTTGTCAGTTACACTGTTGGGGTAGGAGATCTAAGAGGGTAAAACATATAAAGTGTGTTAATGGAATTCATTTTGAGTCTTCGAGCCACGAGGCTCATGTGTGTACTCTAGAAAGAGGTCCTACAGGGTTGCATTTTATTTTCAGTTCAAGGATATACCTTAGTCCGCGGGGACCTGGATTGTTCCCAAGGAAAACAGGAATAAATAATGTTTTCTCTTATAGGCGTGATGTGAGAATTGGTGCTTTGAGGTCAAACTACTATTTAAATGTTCAGTACACACTCAGGGAACCCAATTTTAGAACAGTTATCTGAACTGGATGTAGCAACACATGTTGAATGTAATAAGTGAAATAATGAATAGTGAATAACACTGTGCTCCAAGATAATAATAACAATAGAAATAGCAATATTTAAAATATGCTGAATGTTCGTGGTGTGCTAGTTGCCGTCCTAAGTACTTAGCACATATTCTATCAGATATACTGTATTAAACCTTATCGCGTATGTATTATTATTACCCCCCCTTTTTTTTGCCGATGAGAAAACTGAGGGACAGAGACATTAAGTAACTTGCCCAGAATCAGCTGATAAGTGGAGGAGCTGGGTAGTCTAACTCTAGAGTCTTAGTTCATAGTCTTAGTCTTAGTTCATATTTAGCAATTTTGAAATATCATCTTTGACTTGCAGAATTTGTAATGTCGGCAGTCAGTGAATTTGAATCATGTAGATCAGAGGTTCTCAACTTTAGTTAGATGTTAGAATGACAAAATATCAGTAGTCCCATCCCAGTCCAATTAAATCAGAAGGTCTGGGGTGGTCCCAGATAGCATTATACTTTATTATTATTATTTTAAATATTTATATAACAGAGAGAGAGAGAGAGAGAGATCACAAGTAGGCAGAGAGGCAGGCAGAGGGAGAGGGGGAAGCAGGCTCCCCACTGAGCAGAGAGCCCGATGCGGGGCTCGATCCCAGGGATCCATGACCCTGAGATCATGACCCGAGCTAAAGGTAGAAGCTTTAACCCACTGAGCCACCCAGGTGCCCCAATACTTTATTATTTTTTAAAATATTTTATTTTTTTATTAGAGAGAATGAGTGGGAAGGAGTAGCAAGCTCCCCGCTGAGCAGGGAGCCCAACACAAGGCTTGGTTCCAGGACCCCAGGATCATGAGCTAAGCCAAAGGCAGATGCTTAACTGACTGAGCCCCCCAAGTCGCCCCCAGAATCTGTCAGGTTTATGTTCAGATTGTCCTGCTGCTCCTTACTTTTACTTTGCATTTATGCAGGCTGCTATTCAAATGGGAAAGGGGGAAATATATGTTAAATATTAATGTCAGCATCTGACAATAAAGATAACCGGCTTATCTTTATCTTTATCTTTATCTGATGCGGCTTCTGTGGCCACAAGCACTACCTGTCATCATTACTGTACTTGCATATATAGGTGTGGCAAACAGATGGTATGGAAGTTTATATACTTAAAGGTTGATCTGAAAATGGGAAAAAATGAAAATAAGATTTCTTCATGCTTGAATATCCTAGCAAATACAAGGGCAAAAAATGCTATTGGATCATGGGATTTTCCTGATCACAAATAGGAGTATTTACTCGGGACGCCTGGGTGACTCAGTTGGTTAAGTATCTACCTTCGACTCAGGTCATAATCCCAGGGTCCTGGGATTGAGCTCTGTGTTAAGGAGTCTGCTTCTCCCTTTGCCTGCCTGTCCCCCTGCTTGTGCTCTCTCTCTGACAAATAAAATCTTTAAAAAAAAAAAAAAAATCAAATAGGAGTACACAACATGATTTTGGAAAATTACCTACACTGCAAAAGGAAAACTTCCCAACACCATGAAATAGTGTACCTTGCTATGAAATAGACAGTTTAGGAATATAAATGCTGCCACTAAAGGTCAGGAACTATGTGTCGTGAAACCATCTCTTGGTCTTTCTCCTGGCACTGGTTTAAGATACACGAGGGGACTATAAAAGTATTAGGTTTTATAACGTTGCCCCTGTTATTGCAAAGGTCTCTATCCCTTATTGGCATGATGTTAAAAGGAAACACCATTCATTTACAAGTAAAATCATCTCTTCCCTGGACAAGAAATGAAGGCTGAGAGAGTTTGAGGGGAAAAAAAAATCTAAATAGGCTGCCTTAGTGGGCGAGGAAATAATCCTTTTTCAAACCTCAAACAGGTGATGTCTTGGACAAAAATGTTATCTGGAGCTTGCAGAAAAAATGGGGTTGATTTGTAGGCCTGCCACTAGGATGTTGGATTTTTTTGGCTTTTGTAAAGGGGACTTGGTTTAGTTAATTCTAGTTAGTCTGTCGCTAGTGATACCGATTGTTTGCCCAGGATGGGATCCCTTATACATAGCTCTGGCAAAAAGTCTCCAAATTACAAATACCTTGTCCTACGCTTTCTTCCCCAGAGTGTGTAGGATGTGCGCTATTTCCATCCACAGGCTGTTTTGGTGGATCTCAGTGTCTGAATCACCCTAGTGAAAGTCTCAGGGCAAGTAAAGCATACTTCTACATTATCTCTTTGAAAGTGGAATGGGACACAACCTCTGCCAGCTTTTTTTTTTTTTTTTTGTGAACCATTCTATTAATACCAATCAAATCGAGAAAATGATCAAATGAAATTGCATTTTGAGCATCATAAGCTGTGTAATGTCTATTCTGTTAAATTGGGGCCTATAATTGCTTCTCTACTGAAAAGATACAACAAAGACAGCAATCATGGCATGTCATTATCCCAGACTAGAAAACCGGCCTTTGCTGGGAGGACTTCAAAGGCTTGTGGTTCTCGAATTGCATTTGGCTGCTATTGATGAAACGCGGGCAATCCTGATTAGGTGTTTACACTGAGGTAAGGCGCAGAGCAGAGAGCCTGAGTGCCTGGGTCTAGAGCCATTAAAAAATTGTACATTATGTTCCTTGCTTTGAAGTGAGGGTTTGTAGGAAGGAAAGCAACTCAGATTGAGTACAGCTGAGCTAGATTGGGCGGCTACTTCTCTCTCAAAGAAACTCGTCAGGTTCTTAGAGAATCGGCACCACACAAAAAAGTTGAGGCTTTACACCGAGAGCTATATGTGAATTAGTGTCTCTGCACAGATGCACACTG
This sequence comes from Procyon lotor, assembly GCA_028646535.1. Taxonomy (NCBI): domain Eukaryota; kingdom Metazoa; phylum Chordata; class Mammalia; order Carnivora; family Procyonidae; genus Procyon; species Procyon lotor. The sequence continues at coordinate 75,501,680 of CM053613.1, forward strand.
AAACATGTCTAGAAAGCATATTATCCTTAAGTTCTGCAATCACTGCAAGTTTGCTCCTTTATTCCTTGATATATATTTTAAATTTTTTCTCATTGATGTTGTGTGGAGCTCCACAATTATATGTTTCCTTGTTATTCTCTGCTAGTATTAACAACTAGCACATAGTCAAATTAAAATAGGCCAGAGAGTCCGATTTTTTTTTTTTAATGTAGTATTTGCTTACCATCACTCCAACCCATCTGTTACTTAATCCCGCTCTTCAGGACCTAATCACTGGATTCATCAAACATTGGTTAACTTGGCTAATGAGTGATCTGCTGTATTAGTTCCTATTTCTGATACATTGTGCTCTGCTGCGGTCCAAGCCCGCTAACGTCTCTCTCTTGATACCTTGCCGGCAGGAGAGGCGGAGGCATGGCGGCACCGGGAGCCTGCCATTGTCTGGCTCCAACATGGATATTTTGCACAGCTGTTTGCATTATCTGGGAATTTGTATTCCTGATTCAGCTATTTAGAGACAAAACACATGAACTATTTTGGCTCTGTTGTTGGTTGCTTTCTCTGTTCCTGCAGAACACTTCATAATGCATTTCACACACAGGTGCTCAATGAGAACGTGATGATATTGAAACCTTTGGAGATACTACTTTTTTGCATTTATTTTCTGCATAAGATCCTGCAGCTTGTAAAACCCCCAAACTAATTATGCCAGCCACCGCTTTGAAACCCTTCCCTGCTTCCCCAGTGCCCTTAATCTAAAGGTTTAAGGCCCTTCGTTCTCTACTTCTTGCTCTTTTCACATCGTACTTTAACTCTGCGGTTGGGTCATAGGCACCTTTATCTCTGAGTCTGTGCATAGTCCATCCTTTGCTGGGAAACACCTCCTCGCCTCACTAATTCTGACCAGTCCCCTTCACTGCTGCTGTTCCAGCCTGGGCTGAAATAGAATTTCCTCCAGGAAGCCTTCCTTGACTCCTCAGAGGTTACCATAGAGGCACCTGAGCTCACGGCTTTGGCAGTTTGTACTTTCCTTTTTTGTTAGAAGTGTTAACTTGGTAATTAGGTTTGTTTCCCCTCTAGACTGTAAATCCCAGCTCTGGTGGTACTGTTCACATGAGCCTGGCACTTACATGCTCCGTAAGTATTATTATTTTTTAAAATTTTATTTATTTATTTGACAGAGCGATCACAAGTAGGCAGAGAGGCAGGCAGGGAGAGAAGGGGAAGCAGGCTCCCCACTGAGCAGGGAGCCAGATGCGGGGCTTGATGCGGGGCTCCATCCCAGGACCCTGAGATCATGACCTGAGCTGAAGGCAGAGGCTTTAACCCACTGAGCCACCCAGGCGCCCTGCTCCATAAATAGTAAATATTTTTGAGTATAAGGTCTATCTACGTGGAGCACTGAATTCTCCATTTACATCAGAATACATAGAATTTACTTGTTTATCTGGCTAGATTTGTGGTTTATAATAAAGCCAGGTAGCCAGCCATCAACAAAATAATGTAAAAAGCAGGCCTTATCTTTCCCTTTCCCTTGCTTACTCTGCCCAGGACTACTGGGCTGTCACCCTTCACATGTGCTGTTCCATCTTTCAGGAACATTCTTTCCTCAAATATTTGCATGATGCACTCTCACCTCCTTCATGACCTCTTTAAAACTGTAACTCCTCCCTACCCCTAACTCCCTATTTCTCTGTTCTCTTTCTCTCCCTGGCACTTCCATCACCTACAAATACATTGATTTATCTATTTTTGTCTATTGTCCATCTCCTTCTACTAGAAAGTTAGCCCCATGAGGGTTGGGATTTTTGTTTTTTGTTCAGTGATACATTCTGAGTACCTAAGACAATGAATGAAGCAAATGAATGAAGCAATTAACTATTTTCAAGAATATGAAAGAGATTTTTAGGAATATCTTGTGTTTGATTAACCAAGTAATCTGAACTCAATATGACACGACTAGGGATATGTAAGCGTGACCTCTGGATGGCCACAGAATTCAAATTACTCCATTACTAAAATCTTTCAATGATTCCACGGCATGTAGAGGAAGGGCCTAACTCCTTAGCACAGTGGTTCTAAAACTTGAGCATGCATTAGAATCACTTGGAGGGCTTATTAAAACCGATTGCTGGGCCTCACCCCAGAGTTTCGGACTCGAGAGGTCTGGGATGGGGCCCAAGAATGAGCACTTCTAACAATTTCCCAGGTGATGCTGCTGCTGCTGGGTTCCAGGGACCGTATTCTGAGAACCCCTGCTTTACAATGACATAGAAGGCTTGCATGAAAGGCACCTGCCAGTTTCTCTAGCCTAAATACCCACACTGCCATCCTCACAATCTAGACATGTACTACACAGAAGTATTCATCTTCTCAACTCACTGGGTTCAGTAATCCTCTCCAGTCCTTTCTTTAAGATATCCCAACTGATGCCACATGGGCTCATGGTTGGCCCACTAATCTCCAGGATGCCCTGGCATCTCTTTGTCCATCAGTTGGGCTGTACGTTTACCAAGATGATTTTACATTTGTTCACAAACCTGTTTATGTCTATTGTACGTTTTCTTAACGTTATAACATGTATTTGAAGGTTAGATAATTTGGAAATCTGAGTATGAACAGGGAATTGTTAATTTCATGGAAACAAGGTAAAATAATTTAGAATGGCCCAATAAAGCAAAAGGCAAGAGAACAACTCTGGGGGTGGGGGGTTGCGGCGCATGGAAAGCTGAAAAAGATTAGGGGAAATAGTTATTTAAAAAATCAAAGGTTATATTCTTAGATTCTTTCTTTAAAAAAATGCTTTTTAAAGACTTAATTATTTAGAGAGAGAGCTCAAGCAGGCGGAGGGGCAAAGGGAGGGAGAGAGAGAGAGAATCCCAAGTCGACTCCCCACTGAGCAAGGAGCCCAATGTGGGGCTCAGTCCCAGGACCCTGAGATCATGATCTGAGCTGAGATCAAGAGTTGCACACTTAATCGATTGGGCCACCCAGGCAGTCTGGTACTGACTCCCAGTATGTCTGCTTCCCACGAGGTCGGGAGCTGCTAAAAAGCAGATATACTGACAGCAGCAAAAATGACCGCAGACCCCTAGCAGCCTGGGGCATTCAGGGAAGAGGCAGAATATCATTCTTCCCATTGCCACAGCTCGGGACTTTACCACAGAGCGAGCACAGCCCCAGCTAAACTAGCACAGGCCTGTCGTGCCCTCCAGGCACGTTGGGGAAAGCTGACCTGGGAAATGATGGCTTAGGTTAAGGTTCTGGTTTTTGAAAGGGAAGGCTTTAGTTATGAGGAAAGTTTTCTTTTCATGGATCCCTCCTCGGTAATGTTGACTTAATGGAGAGTCACTCTATAGATCACACAATCGGTAGCTAAACCAACTAAGTGCTGATCAGTGCACACAGACAGATGCCTGAGGAAATGTGTTATACTGGGGAAAACCCATGAAGTTCAATTTGAATTATGCTGTCATAAGTAAGTGCTCTTGTCGTGGTCGCACAGGGCAAAAGAAAAAAAACACCCAATCAATGAAGATACAGAGTACTTACTCTACAGAAGAATAATTTTTATGAGTATGATAGAGGTGAGACTCAAAGATACCACCCAAACTCTAAGAATTAAAAAAAAAAAAAAAAACCAAACTGTTTCTAAACAAATTAGAAAAAGATGATCATCATTGGAAGAAAGGTACGACTTCATTTTATAGACAACCAAAAGTTTTACTAAATCTAAAACTGTAGAAAATAAGAGCAATGTATCACTTAAATAGGAGTGTAGGGGCACCTGGGTGGCCCAGTCAGTTAAGCCTTTGACTCTTGATTTTGGCTCAGGTCGTGATCTTATGGGTGGTGAGATGGACCCCTGCATCAGACTCTGCTCAATGGGGAATCTGCTTGAGATTCTCTCTCCTTCTCCCTCTCCCCCTCCCACTCACGCTCTCTCTCTCTCAAATAAATATTTTTTTTAAATTAAAATATTAGTCTTATCCAGTAGGAGACTAGATTCAAATCAGCTGTTCAGTAATAAATATGTACGGCTACATGTTCTACAAAGCTTTCACATATAGTATCTTATTTAGTCATCCCATAATCCTGGGTCTGTGGTAGAAGGCAGGGGCCTTGGAGCTGCATCTCAAGAGGGAGGGTAAGGTTTTCCCAAGCAAACAAGACAAGGAAGAGTGGTCCATCAGCATGACCAGAAACGCAGGGGGAGACGCTGGGCTCTGGGAGCTGTAGGTTCCCAGAGGATGCAAGGGGTGGTAGGGAGGTGGGTGGGGGGTGGGGTGGGGTAGAGAGGACTAAGGAAATGGCTGAAGCGGCAGGAAGGGGCTAGGTCACGGAGAGCTTGTGTACCGCTCTGAGAGTGAATCTGACCCACACCATGGCAAGTGTGAAGTGTGCCTACACACATCCCCTTTGTGGACAGTCTTCTGGGAGTCCTACCACAGACTGGGCTACCGGTCTATGAAATGCTACCCTTTTAGCTACAATTTCTTTCATTTTTTTTTTTTTTTTTAAAGATTTATTTATTTATTTATTTGACAGAGAGAGAGAGAGAGAGAACAAGTAGAGAGGCAGGCAGAGAGAGAGAGAGAGGAGGAAGCAGGCTCCTTGCTGAGCAGAGAGCCTGATGCGGGGCTCGATCCCAGGACCCTGGGATCATGACCTGAGCCGAAGGCAGAGGCTTTAACCCACTGAGCCACCCAGGTGCCCCTAAAATTTCTTATTCTACCTATCCCTTTCACTTTGAGGCACTATGACCTGAAAAAAGAAAAAAAAATCAATTTATAAGGTCCTATTCTGAGTGAGTCCTTTCTCTTCCTATGGCTTGAGAATGCTCCGTGTTGATGGTAGCTTCCCTCTACCGTCTGTCATGCATCAGGAGCTTTGTAGCCATTTTTTCTAGTAGGTTTCCAAGGCAGAAATTGACCCCGTATGATAGATAAAGAATATCAGTCTTAGAGAGTCACTTGCTCAAATATCTAGGAAGTGCTATCACCTAGTTCGCTGAAGAGCCAGGATATAACCCATGATTGTCTAACTTCCAAACTAGTGCTTTGTTTTGGTTTTATTTTATTCTCCTGTAACATTGTGTTGCCCCTGGGGGAGGGGGTTGCGACCACGGCTGGTGCAAACCTAACCTCGTCCCCCAGAGCTTCCGTAGTTTTCTCTTCCTCGTCTGTTCACATCTCAACTTGAATGACCTCTCCTCCAAGAGTCCTTCCCAAGCACCCCAACAGCCCAGTCACACTCCCCTTCATCATTTTATTAAGTTATTCAGTATCCTTTGAGGTACTTATTGGCACTTGAACTTATCTTGTTCCACGTTTCTTGCCTCTGTTACATGACTGGAATGTAAGCTCCTTAAAGTCCAGGCTCAGTATTCTTGTTCTCTGGTACCTCCCTAGCACTGAGCCCCGAGCACATAGTTGGTGCTCAATAAAGGTCTGTCCGCTGTCTGACCTGCTGTCCCAACGAGAGCCACGAATGTACGCTGATCTTAAAATGGGTAGTGGATTCCTTCTTCTTCTTTTTTTTTTTTTTAAGATTTTATTTACTTGACAGAGATAGCGAGAGAGGGAATACAAGCAGGGGGAGTGGGAGAGGGAGAAGCAGGCTTCCCGTTGTGCGGGGAGCCCCATGTGGGGCTCAGTCCTGGGACCTTGAGATCATTACCTGAGCTGAAAGCAGACGCTTAACAACTGAGCCACCCAGGCGCCCCCAGATGGCTAGTGGATTCTTGATAGGGCTTTATATTGTCTGGAAGACTATAGCGGACTGAGTAACCTTTCTATATTTGTTTTCACAAAGTATCTATAATTTCTTCCCAGGGAAGGACAAGGTCTAAAGCACTTGCTGCTCTTTTCTGAGCTTGCTAGATTTTCCCTTCATCGGTCTTCAAAGTCACATTGGAATCAAGATAGAAAGGTAGCTCCTTTTTCAAGACACAAGTATCTTTTAATGGTGGATCAGAAATGGACTCAAATTGTAACTAATGAGTTTCAGACAAACACGGAACAACTCATGAATAAAAAAAGTAGGTCCTGAATATGCACCAGTGCAGTTACTGGCTGACGGTGATGCTTAGGCGCCCTCTAGTGTGTGTTGCCTTTTATATAAGTTCCTTAGGTCATGTGATAAAGATCTCCTGGATTCCAAGGTGATTTTTCCAGTGCACTCTAACGTACAATCAGCAGATGAAAAATGTACACCATACAGATGAAAAATGGCAAAAATAATTGTGGAGCAATTTAATTTAGAAGCGGATGGTTCTGCTCTGAGCCATTATTTACAAGCAAAGAATGCAATTTAGGGGACCCCGAGCGGTCAGGGGGCGTGAAGTTACCAGGGTCACTACAAAATGTTGTGTCCTGTGAATCCATAGGCATGGGTCAAAAATAAGAGCTATGGGGCACCTGCGTGGCTCAGTTGTTAAGTGTGCTCAGGTCATGAGCCCAGGGTCCTGGGATGGAGCCCGGCAGCATCTCATCATCTCATCCATCTCATCATCTCATCGGGCTCTCTGCTCAGCAGGGAGCCTGTTTCTCCCTCTCCTGCTCCCCCTGCTTGTACTCCCTCTCTCACTGTCTCTGTGTCAAACAAACAAACAAATTCATTTAAAAAAAAATAAGAGCTGTAAAAGGTATCAGGTGAAAGGCTGTGCTCCCATCCCCCTCCACGCTCCACAATTAACCATCATATCCTTCCAGTTTTTTATGCAAAGGAAATACAGAGCTTTATCCTTCCTCACTTTTTTACTCTGTATGGACTGTTCTGTACCTTTAATTTTTCCCTTTATAATAAACTCTGATAAGTTGTCCAAAACTGTTCATGGAAAACATCCTCATTATTTTTTTTTAACAGCTACAATGTACTTGATTCTATGGATGTACTATAATTTCAGTCTTACCCACGTGATAGACATCTGGGTAGTTTTCAATATTTTCATTTTTTGGATTTTGATTCTCATGCTTTTTCCTATGGAAGTTTTTCATATTTATGTAGTCAAACTTATCAATCTTTTGTAGATTTTGGATTTTCAACCATTTAGAGGTTATGGGAAAATTTGCTTCTTTTTTTTCCTAATATTTTTATAGCTTAATTTTTTTAATTAAATTATTTGGTCCATTTGGAATTTATCTTGTATGATAGTCAGATATGGATCTGACTTCGTTTTCTCCCAGATGGCTCCCCAGTTGTTTCATTGAACAATGTACTGTTTCCTCAATGATCTGAGATACGCTTTGTTGAATCATAGTATCATATCCTATATTCCCATGTGTAGTTTGTTCTGTTTTTGCAGTTTCTACTCTGTTGTTCCATTTTCCTGTCTATATGTACATTAAATATTATCCTGGTATTTATTGAGGCTTTATAATACCCTCTCTGGTGGATTCTCTCACAATTCTTAATGTCCAGACCTTTCATTATTATCCCTGCTTTTGTTTTTCATCTGAACTTAATCAGCTTTTTGAGTTTTATTTAAAAAAAAAAAATGTTGACGGGCGCCTGGGTGGCTCAGTCGTTAAACGTCTGCCTTCAGCTCAGGTCATGATCCCAGGGTCCTGGGATCGAGCCCCACATCGGGCTCCCTGCTCGTCGGGAAGCCTGCTTCTCCCACTACTATTTCCTCTGCTTATGTTCCCTCTCTCGCTGTGTTTCTCTCTGTCAAATAAATAAAATCTTCAAAAAAAAATGTTTTTTTTTGGAATGTCATCAACTTCTTAGATGTACTTTCAGATCTTCCCAAAGACAATACACTATGTAAGACCCTGTCTGATTCAGCTGGGCCCAAATCCTTGTGACAAAATGATGTATTAAAGAGCTGCTTTCCTTTGCTGTGTAACAGTAACTGACATTTAGTCATTCATCTGGGGATCAATGTCTTTTTGTCCTTTCCGTATTTCTGGTTGTAAGATATTGGTTATCTCTTTCAAAGAAATTAAGAGGAGAAAATAGCTTTTCAAACATGAGAACTTTCCAGATAGATGCTGCCTAATCGAAAACAATTCCCTCCAACCCTGCCACGCCCCCCCCCCCAATTCTTACCTCCTGCTCCCAAATTAACAGAGTAATCCTATCAGCCATTGAAAACCTCACTGCTCTATGGGTATGGACTTACACAACTATGACTTTGGGTTTCTGGAAAACCCTGCATGTGCTTTATGTGTAGTCCACAGACCAGCAGCCTTGACATCACCTGGGCATTTGTTAAAAATCCACATTCCTGAGTCTCACTCCAGACCCACTGGATTAAAATCTGTATGTTAACAAGATTCTGGGGTGGTTCATAAATGCCTTAAAGTTTCAGGGGAAGAAAAGATCAGTGGTTCTCAGTGGGCCCGACAGCAGAAGTGGTGTTACCCAGAACCGTGTAGAAAATTCCAGTTCTTGGCTCCCACCCTCTACCTACTGAATCAGAAACCCCAAAGTTAGGTCCAGCAGTCTGTCTTCACAAGACAGTTGATTCTGATTCCCACTAATGTTTGAGATCCCTAATGTAAAGCGATGGTTCTCAATCTTGGCTAAGCATTAGAATCACTTGGGGAGCTTTGAAAAACATCCCCATGCTGACAGTGCCCCCTCAGATGAATTAGATCAGAAATTCAGGGCTTCAGGCTGAGGAATCCGAATTCTTTTAATTTTCCAGATGATTCCATCATGAAGCCAAGGATGAGAGCCTCTGCTCTAGTCTGGAACAGTGTTTCTCAAACCCAGCTTCACATTAGAATCACTTGAAGATCTTTGAAATGAAAATACCGGTGCTCAGGGTCTTACCCAGAGATGTCAGTTGTTCTAGGTGAAGCCAAGAAGCCCCTTTTTAAAATTACTTTCTCAGGTGAATCTAATATCCAGCCAAGTTTTCAAACCTCTGCTCTAGAAAATACCATTTCCCCCTCACGTAAGATTTTTACTAAAGAGAGTAAGTCTGGAGGTGATGGGAGAGGTCCATTTTTCATTCCCCGTCTATATTCTGAGACCTTACAGTATGTTAGACTAGTTACCATGAAGATCGAAACTGGGTACAAAGCATAGGTCTTGCCCATAAGGAAACCTACCATCTTTACGGACAGAAAGACCCACACGCACGTCATCCATAAATAATGACTTGAACATATTGTTCAATGCTATTGACTATAATTCAATAAAACGGTTACACGTATCCTGTCACTGCTAGGTCAAACTGATTTCTATCCTTTTTAACAGAAGAGGAGTAAGATGAAACAAATGTATGTTGGAAAATGGTGAAGCAGCAGTTTTGAATATAATTAGCAATCAGCCCTTAGACATTTGAACCTGGAGAAGGTGGTAGACAAGGTCAACGGCCACTTCAAAGACTAATTTATGAGCTTAAAGATTGAGCAAGCCAGTTTTCTCACTAGCATAACAAGAAATTATGCTATGGAATCACTATCAGTTAGCTCACCCCAATATTGTTTGTAAATAAAGTTATAACTACTAAGAAAAATTAGCAGTTAAGAAATCAGCAATTAAAGAGTTTACAATAAAGCTATTTTCACTTCTATTATTAGAAATATAACTTTCTTTTGGCCTATTTGTCTCTCCTTCTAGACTGACTTTCTTTTTGAGAACACATTTAAAAATAAATGAAAAATATTGTTCTAGTCTGGGAGAAATTACTGGTTATAAGTATTTTTCACAGATAATGGAAATCCATTTTCTATTGAATTTATATTTTTAAAAGAGTAGCCAAGCCAAATTCAAAATTTCATATATTTTACGAAAAGCACATTAACATCTAAAATTGGGTCAGAAATGTTGATAATTCTTTTGCATTCAGCTAAATGTTTTGAGAATTCAGCTGAATATACTGTTTTATTCCTCTGTTTTATTATTAGTTACAAAGGCAAGGATGTGACCATAATCCTTTAAGACTATAAAGGGAGTTTCTGAATCAAGAGAAAATCACAAATGTTCATCTACGTCCTCTTTCATGTTCTACCAAAAAATGCTTTCAGGTTAGAACAGGTTAGAGCATTTTAAATAATACCAGTTTGAATTTGGAATGGGTCTAAGGGCATCCCCATGTAATGTAATAACCTTTCCTTCATATTTGAAAATGACCTCACATTAGTAGGTAATGAATTTCAAGCTGCTTCCCCCAAGAAGGATGGTGGATATACTGATCTGGCCATTCTTTTCTTATGTCCATTGCCATGTCCACTAGGAATTGGGCTGACAGGATCTTTATGAGTGCCCATGAAATAGAGCCAAGGGTACTGACTCCAGTAGATTTTGAATCCACCATCTGGGTTAGCATTGGCCCTTGAAATGATCAGATGAGAAAGGGGGGGCACTTATGGTTCCGATTTTATAGATGGAAAGGCTAAAGTTTAATTATATTCTCTGCACAGAATAAAGGACAGTGTAGTGATTATCAGTTGTGGTTGGAAAGGTAATAGAATCACCTGGATAATTAAAAAGAAAAACCAAAGGGCACCTGGGTGGCTCAGTTGGTTAAGCATCTGCCTTTGACTCAGATCATGATCTTGGGGTCATGGGATCGAGTCCTGCATTGGGCTCCCTGCTCAGTGGGGAGTCTGCTTCTCCCTCTCCTTCTGCCCTACCCCCGCACTCACGCGTGTATGCTTTTGGGCTTTCTCTATCTCTCTCTAGGACACGTGAACTCTCACAAATCTAAAAACACCCCAAGCCTGCTGCCGTCCTGCTACCCCCCAAAATATATATAAAAATCTAAGTTACAAATCCCTTGCGTGTGTGTGGCCGTTACTGACATGAGTGTGTCATATCACCTCCAATGTACAGGGACATTATTTAATAGAGTTGAAAGCCAGTGGCTGTAGTGGAAACAAAGGCAACCAACACGAGGAGTCAAACCTTCAGTCCTATATTTTATCTAATGGGGTATGCAGTTAAAACAAAAATTTATCGTTCCCTGAATGGAAATGTTTTGGATATATTAATTGAATTATAGCACTGTAAGCCATTGATGGCTTTGATTTTGCTCTGAAAAATTAGTGGAATGGGGCACTGGGTGGCTCGGTCAGTTAAGCGTCTGCCTTCAGCTCATGTCATAATCCCAGGGTCCTGGGATCCAGCCCGGACTCGGGATCCATGCTCAGCAGGAAGCCTGCTTCTCCCTTGCCCTCTGCCTGCCGCTCTCCCTACTTGCACTCTGGTGCTCTCTCTCTCTCTGTCAAATAAATAAATTAAATCTTAAAAAAAAAAATTATGGAATAATTCCCCTGATTTTTCAAAGAAGACCAAGGGATAGGGCATTTGTTTTACTCAGCTGCGTGGTTATAAAGACATTGGCATCTCAGAGGAAGTGACCTCCAGCCATTTCAAACAAAGGCCCCTTCCAGGCTAGTAGTGCTCCGAGGAGATTATCAGGTAGCACTTACGTACCTGTTCTTGGAGAATGTCCCCCCTTTTTTTGTTGTGAAGTTGAAGATAAGAGTCCATCTTAGGAGTAGGTAATCCCAAAGTCAGCTTGTTCTTTTCCACGAAATATTGCTTGGACTTCCTTCGCCGACGGCCACGTGATCCTGGCAGGAAAACCTCATTATGTGAACTTGAACTCTTCAAGTAGTGAGAGAGGTTGCTTGACTTCTCCGCCAGATCACTGTCGCTCAGCTCCGAAAACGGCCGGCTGCGATGGGCACCCCGCTCATAGTCTGGGCTTATAAATTCACTGCCAAGTAAGGAGGCAACACTCGGGGGGCTACTCTTGGGTTCACCTTTCTCCCCTGAGAGTTCCATCGACGTCTCCTTGGATGGGTACGGGGGATCCAGGGTCAGAGTTTCAGAAGAGCTGTCTACAGACTCGGGCAATGCTCCCATAGTCAACAACTTCTCCTCTTTCTTACTCTTCCAGTTGGGGTCATATCGGAGGTCTGAATATTTGTCCTCTACTGGTTGTTGGCTGCCCAAAGCAGAAAGGAAATGTCAAGTCCTTGATTGAAACGAACTTACTCGTTATGTTTAGTTATCTTAGTGGAATCTCTCTCCTAGAACTTTCCTTTTACTACCTATGTATTGAAGATATAACTGAGGCTCATATTAGGTTTATGGAGCACACATAAGGGCAAAAAGGTTTTGATTATAAGTTTATTCAATTGGGGAATAAAAATGGGGGATAGTTAATTTATGAATGCCCAAAAACCGCTGAAAATCACAAGCCAGTGAATCGCCGTGGTTCAAGGGGAGCTATGACTTATGCCCACTTTAAGCACTTCAGGTAGTGAAGATAAACCTGATTTCGCATTTTGGCTGGTGGCATACACATTTGGGTGCTTATCTAGGAAGAAAATGCCATTATTGCCTGGATGAGCATTTCCTCGGTCTGCCCCTCCTGTGAGGGGGACCAAGATTTATCTCAGCTGAACAGCTACCTGGGTTCATCCTCCTTTTACGTATTTTGCTTTTCTTTCTGTCTTTGTAGATTTTATCACCTGTACTGCAGAAAGATCCCCAATGGTCAGAATCAGACGGTGGCTCACAGAAAAGTTCTTAGTTTGTCACGGGGATGCACGCAAAACCGAACACAGGTCAGCTGTAGGACGGCCCTATTTCAGCAAAAGGTTAAACATATGGTCTCACCATAGGGATGCGGGCTAGTCCATAACCAGGGCATGTGACCCCAAGTAAAGTCTTCCCTTTTCCTCACGACAATCTCAATTTGTAAAGTATCCCCTGGTCTTAACCCAAAAAAAGAAAAAAAAAAATGCTGGTAATATGGCATATTTAATGGCCCCTTTGATCTTCAAAAGCTAAATGGGAGAGATTTTCCTTCCTTGAGTATAGTAGATGCAACCCTCTAATCAAAAAGAAAATGGAAATCACCCAGGCTTTTTGTGCTACTTGATATTCCCGTTTACAGAGGACATAATTTTATGCTGGGTAAACACACTAACGGTGCCTCTACTACTGATTTACTTCTCTTATTGTGGACCTGGATGTCTTTTGATTTGATGTAAGGCAAAAATTAGAGTGAAAAGACAAAAGTCCCGTGTCTTGCTAAACTGTCATTTTGAATTAAGATGGAGAACTGCTTGAGACGCCTGGGTGGCTCAGTCAGTTAAGTGTCTGTCTTCAGCTCCGGTCCTGATCCCAGCGTCCTGGGATCGAGTCCCACCTGGGGCTCCTTGCTCAGCGGGGAACCTGCTTCTCCCTCTCCCTCTGCCTCGCCACCTGCTTGTGCGCACTCTCTTTCTCTGACAAATAAACAAGACAAAACAAAACAAAAAAGTTGGAGAACTTCTTGGAGTAGGCTGCTCTTCTTTCTCCACCAAGGGAAGAAAAATCATCTTCTCTTCCAGCAAAATGCCCGAATGGAGATTGTGCACATTTGTGGGGAAGTGGGATATCAAATTAGGCAACTCACCCCACATCCTAAGCGCCATGGGTTACCTGGCTCTGGGACTCTTGAGCAGGAGGTTTCTCCTGTGTGATGTCTTGTGAACTCATATTGTGTTAGCCTGGTTTAGAGAGCCTTTGCTCTGGGCATGGAGTGGGGACATGGAGTGGTCCAACAGGGCACAATCTGAACTTGGCACTGGACAGACCTGGGCTCAAGTTCTTATCTGTGCATGAAATTATGCCGTCTCTGAGCCAGTTTTTCTTGTCTCTAAGTAGCAATCATATTGTCTTTACTTCTCAGGATTGCATAAACATCAGAATGAGACAATATATCTTAATGCATTTGTGCATTATTTCACCTTTCACTATGGTGACTTTGCCTCTTCACCCCATTCAAGTCTGGGGCGGCAGGGACTGAGAGTTTTCCTTCCTTCCCCAGTGTCTGCCTGCGTCCTCCATCCTGTGCTCTGGACAGAGGAGTTAATGAGCGTTTCTTAAATAACTGAGCCTCTACAATTACTTGAGTCAACACAAATGTAGCATCAGATATTAATTTTCAAAAACCCACTGGTCGTACATTAGAATCTACACATGCAGAAAAGCTTCTTGCGTTGGGCCAAATTAGTGAGTGATTTTTGGGCTTCTCATGTAATGAGTTAAACATAAGGGCGATTGTTTAAGTGGGAAAGAGCAGCTTAAGGGGGTACCTTGATTCCATCTTCAAGTAAATAAAGATCTGAATTTTTTTTTTAAATGAAGGTGCCGTTTCCCCACATCCAGTACATGTTGAAAGGAAAAAGTAAATGTAACTGGCCTATTCATTCATTTGCTCTGTTTCACAGAATTGAACTTCTCTCATTCACTTGCTCACTCAGTGATTCTGCTGAGGGTTTATTGAGCACGTACTGAGTGAGGGGGTACAGTGATGGGCTCACAGCCTAGTGGGGAATACAGACAAGGAAACGAGCAATTTACCATGGGAGTGACGAGTGTCCAGACGAGGAGCATGGGCCTCTGGAGACTCATGAGGGACCTCCGACCCCATCTTGGGAGGTCGAGAGCTTTTTGGAGGAGGCGATGACCTAAGCTAAGACCTAAGGCTAAGGAGGACAGGGAACAAATGCCAAGCTGAGGGAAGAGCTTGTACAACGGAATGGAGGGGAGAACGTGGTGCTTTCGAAGAACAGATTCTAAGCGGATGCAAGGAGGGTTGAGGAGAGCTCAGGGTGAGGCAGAGGTAAGATTCTGAAGGGCCCTGCAAACTCTGTGAAGAAATTTGACTTCCCTAAATTAACGAGAGTCTGGCTTAGAGCAAGAATAGTTAGAGGGCAAAGATGTTAGTAAGACCCAAACACTTTTGGAGAGCCCTGGAGATGAGTTTTTGGAAGGGATTATCTATAGGCATTTTTGTGTGCTTGTTTTTTGGGAAGGTTTAGAATAGCTAGCCTTCTCCTTCGTGCGCCTTAAAGCTGGGGCTGGCACCCTTTGAAAGTGACCATCCAGGGGTGCCGGGGTGGCTCGGTCGTTAAGCGGCTGCCTTCGGCTCAGGTCATGATCCCAGGGTCCTGGGATCGAGCCCCACATTGGGCTCCCTGCTGGGTGGGAAGCCTGCTTCTCCCTCTCCCACTCTCCCTGCTTGTGATCCTGCTCTCGCTCGCTCTCTCTGTCAAATAAATAAAATCTAAAAAAAAAAAAAAAAAAATGAAAGTGAGCATCCCACTGGGGA
>CM053613.1:75517252-75545097 GCA_028646535.1 Procyon lotor
GGGAGTAAAAATAACGAATACAATTAAGGTCAGGAATTAAACGAGTCCTTTAATAACTTGCTTACCGTCCTCTTAGTCATCTTGATCGCCTCCCAAGATTGTAGGCGATGTGACTTTAAATGATACTTTGGGTGGTTTTCGAACTCACCATTTACTCATTTAACACCGCGAGCATCCCGATTTTGAAATAAGCTAGAAAGGAACCCATGGTTGTCTCCGAGGGTCTTATGCCCCAGGGCCACATGCCCCAGGGCCACTGCGGCGTTAGCATTTCTGGCGGGGACTCTGCCTTTAATAGACACAAGCTATGCCCACGCACACACTGGACTCCCGTCCCTGCCTGCTCGTCTGCTGTGATGGCTCCATGCCTGCCCTGGGGGAGCACCAGGGCTTAAGGACAGCAGGGTTTGTGAGCAGATGGCTGCACAGACAACAAAAATGACGAATGCTGGCGACAGAAGTCACCTTCCGGTATAACCATTCCCAAGCCATGAGAGAGCAATCAAATGTTAGTAGCCGTCCCTCAAATACTGTGCGAAGCCCCCTAGAGGAAGGGTGTAGTTACTGTACGTGACATGCCCGGCCGACCAAGCGCCTTAAGTTGAGACGCTATCTCGGAAAGTCTGTGAACGTCCACGTGGATGAATGTTTCTAGACACGGACAGGGATGAAAGTGGGCTCCTGGAAACTCTCGCAGTGCTCTTAGTGATCCTAGAACGTTAAGCATGCCCTCCGGCGTCATCTTTAATCTCCTAACCAGCACAAACAACAACGACAATGAGAAAACAAACAAAGCTCTACAACACCTGTGCGAGAACAGTCTGCCGTCGGCTTCCTAGTCCCAATGTGTTCTGCACAACAGTGTGGGAAATGTGCAGGCAAATGCAAAGGCTAAGTTTTGGTTTTTACTCGCTCGCGGCTTTGGTTCTCCAGGGCTGCTGTCTGAACCCTTCCCCTGATTCCTGTATGATTAGTCAGAAATCATACATATAAAAGCATTTCAGAGGAAGATCCTGGGCAACCACAACACGATAACAATGCGGATTATTATTACTGAGTCCCTTTCTTATTTCTAGACAATTCTGGGCATGACAATTTAAGAACTGCTCATTTTGCCTTGTCTCCTGCCCAGTAATTTCTCGCACAAGGTGGTTTATGAGAATATGGGATCTTTGGTGGAGGCGATCCTTCCCAGATGATGCAAAAGACATCTACAGACCTTAATGAATGAAAAGATCTCCCTTTCCCAGGAGGGGGGCCAGGGATATAGGAGACTATGACCCTGCTGCCCGAAGCAAAATACGATTAATGCTGGTTTACTCCGAAGGCACGGTAGCCTTTTCAAAACTTCTATTATTTTCTTAAAATGTGTAATTTTCCATGTATATTTACTCTGGCCTCAGTTTGGTCCATATAGAAATTGTTACAGCTTTAATTTTGGCTAGATCGTAAAACTGCATCCTTCATCAGATCAGCCCTGATCGCCTATCTAGAGACCTTATAATTAGAGGCTCAGGCTTTGGTTAGGGGAGCATTCATTCCGTTCAATTTCTGGCGCTGCCCCTTAGTAACTGCATACACAGCTGTCAGAGCCTTGGCTTCTTATCTGCAAAACGGGGGTAATAATGCATAAGAGGCTCTTGTGAGGATAAATAAGATAGTGTATATAAGGCAAATAGTTCTACAGATGGTAGCTAATTACATATAAGTATTCTTATTAAGCATGTATACTAGGTATTGTACCACTGCCCTCTAATTTTTTTTTTTTTTTAAACATAGTAAGGTTTCAGAGGCCCCAGGACTGAAGAAGTTATTTCCAGTGCCCGAGGAATTACATTGATCTCTTTCTTTGCCAGCGCCGAGTGTCCTGAGGCTAGCTGTGGAGTGGGGTTTAAGGATTATCACGTGGAGAACCTCTCTCCACTCTTGGTTCATTCACTGTAGTCAATGCCGCTCCAATTTCCATTAAGTAAAAGGTTTTCTCTAATCCATATACATTGAACTATGGCTTGACTTTGGTGAGAGACAAGAGAGTAATTGCTTTGAGGAGGTTCTGGTAACATCAAAACAGAAGAGTAGGGTTCACGTGAGTCAGGCAGCTTTTAAAATTGTGGCTTTTAACAGCAAGAAGAAAGAGATTTTTCATGGTTTTAAGGCAGGGCTTGGACTAATTTGTTTTTTGAACTACAATTCCCAGAATGCCATCTACCTTATAAAAATGAAAGCCTACTTGAATTTCCACATTGAGAGTCTGAGATCGATTTGTCTGTTTCATGGCTAGTACCCTACTCAGAGCCAAGCAGCAATGCATGTAGGAAGCGTTTCCAAGACACAAGTGAAAGAGGCCAGTAACTAAACTAACCTGAATAATATTTTTCAGGCATCGTTTGGCTAAATGCTTCCGTTCTGTTTTCCTTTGTAGTGGGGAACTGGCCCTCCTGAAATTCCATCTCTCAAGCACTACCCCCCCTAATAAGCACTAGGGCTAAAAGCCATTCTTAACCCTGAGGATGATAGTCTGTCATTAAAGATTTCTAAGGCAGATCAGTCTAAGGAAGACAGCAATATTTACGGATCTCTAAATCAGAAGATGAAGGCCTGAACCATAATTTTGATTTCTCTAAGTACTTTTCTTTATTTTGAAATATATTGAGTGGCATTTACGTTGTCCTTGGGTAAAGAGCAAGGGGTAAAGTCTGCTCCCTGAGCACTGGACCCAAAGAGGAAAAACTCAACTTTGGGGAAATGAGGTCCCTTAATGGATCCTTGCTTTGGTATCTCAAGAGACTGGAATGCCTAACTACTGCAAAACATCTTTTGTCTGCCCTCGTTTCTGGAAAAAGAAAAACAAACAAACAAAAAAAAGCAGTAAAACTACCACTATTTATTACCTCGGAGATCCTGACTCTCTTAGATCAGAGCTATGATAAAAACATGGCTTAGGGCATAGAGTCAGACTGCATGAGTTCCCTGATCCACCACTCCACCAATGTAATAAATGGTTATAAATATAACCTCTTTAAGCCTCACGTATAGCCTTTAAGATGGGGATCACTACAGTGTCGCCTAACAGGGCTGCCATATGGATTAAATGAGATAATATACAGAGTGTTCAGCACAGGGGTGGGCTCATGATAAGCACTCTATAAATGCCAGCTATTGTTATGAACACCTTAAAGTAACTTGGGCTAACCTTTGGCTTCTCTCCTTCCTTCAGCCACCACATCTGATCTGTCAACAAGCCCTATCAATTCATATACTCATTCTCTTCATCCCCCCCAACTATATATTACCTATGCGGTGAATGAATAAAAGATTGCTAAGAAGGATACACACCCACGTAGGTGAACATATTGATTATCTCTTAGGAGGCAGATGGGGGGGGAACGGGGTTTGAGAGGGGGAACAAGGAAGTTTTATCTGTGATATTTTATGTCTATAAAAAATATATCTGAGGGGAGCCTGGGTGGTGCAGTCAGTTGAGTGTTTGACTCTTGGTTTCAGGTTGTGATCTCAGGGTCCTAGGATCGAGCCCCACGTTGGGCTTTATGATCAGTGGAGAGTCTGCGTGAGTTTCTCTCCCTCTCCCTCTGCCCTTCCTGCTCATGTGTGCACTCTCTCTAAAATAAATTAATTAAAAAATACATACCTGAAACAAATATGGCAAATAAGGATTCTATGGTATTTTTCTTTGTACATTTTTTTTTTTTGGTGCAAAATGGTTTTACTCTCCTTTAGGTTAGAATTTTGTTGTCATTTAATGAACATCGACAACAAAACCATAAACGTCCTCCCACAGCACTGTGCCGTTCAACAAGTTACCTGATCTCTGCTTGCCTCGTTTTCCTTATCTGTAAAATGGGAAGAGCAGCATTTTTCTCGCAGGATGACAAGGAAGAATTAAATGAAATTACGGATGGGCCTTTAAAAAGTGATACTGTTGGTCTTGGTTGTGATTATGATTACCATCGGGTCATTTCTTTGTCCGTCGTGAGTTTATCCTCTAATTCAGAACGCACTGGCTTGCAGGATAATCTTCCTTAAACACGACTTCCTCTCCCAGGCCTCCCCCAAGAATCTGTATTCTCTCCCCCTGCTGCAGCAGGGGTGGCCGTCTGGCTGATGCTTCCCTGAGCCCTTCTTCCTCCCCCGGAGCAAGGCTGTACCTTGCTCATGCCGCCTACCACTTGCACTGTACTTTGAGATCCCTAAGAAGCAAATGAGCTTGATTCTGTCCGAAATGTTTGTGGTGGAAAAAATAAGGAGGGAAAGAAGACGGGGAGAAAAAGACTCAGGATCGGGCTCTAATTCTGGCTCCTGCAGGTGCCCTCGCTGTGACTGTCTTGCTGGGACAGGTGGTAGGTTCTGTGTTCCATGCCCTCTCTGGGGTGTGGGCTGGTTGCACACACCGTGGCAACCAGAGTAATTGCTTTGAGGAGGTTAACCGGCCAAGGAGATCAACTCGCACCCCCTTACCCAGTCCTCTTTCCCTACGCAGAGAACAAATCCTCTGCCACCAAGGGGGTCTTGAATGTGTCACGCGTTCACTCTAATTCGGTTCTTGTTTCCAAGTTTTATCTTCTCTCCAAAACCCCACCTGCCCAAGTTCTAGGCCTTCTAAGAAACTTTCCTCTATATATTTTACCCTCTTAAAAAAAAAAAAACCTAACATCTATAACTTTTAAAGTGTTAGTCACTGTTCTACATTGTGTATATATTCATTTATTTTAGCCTCAAAACTAAAGTTTTGTAGTGAAGTAGTAGTGAATAGTATAGTAGTGAAGTAACTACTATTATCCCATTTTAGTGATGAGGGCACTGAGGCACAGAGAGATTAATCGGACTCGGCCAACTTACACAGCCAGTACGTGGCAGACCTTGTGCCCAGATGGTCTGCTTTAGACTGCACACTTTGTCACCCCATGAAAATTTCTTTCTAATCAATAGCTTTTAACTTCTTGCACACTGTGTCATATAGTTGTTTTTTTTTTTTCATTAAAACTGAGTAATGCACTAATTTATATTCTCTTATATTACTGGGTCGCTCATAGCATAATGTTAACACCCCGTAAATGCTGATTGTTAGAAATTAAATCCTTATAAGGTGCGTGAGCCCCGGGAGGTAGACCTTCATAAGCTCAGGTAGGACTGCACGCCCAGAATGTACATACTGACACTCATAGCTGTCCTGGGAGATGGACAGGTCAGATCAAGGACAGGTGAGAAAAGTGAACCACAAAAAGTGTTAAGTGACTTATTCCAAATCATACACTGAACAGCAGTGCCTGGGCCTAGTCAGCACCACCTGATTGCAAGTGATGACATTTTTCTATAGTAGGCTTTCTGGAATTTCTCCAAGGTCAGGTCATAGCAGTGGAGACACTTGCAATACGGACAGGAAGTAAGGAGCGGAAGGAGGGTATATGCCCTTATTCACACCTTGTCTTTGGCATATTTTTTATTTAAAAGGGGGCGTGGCACAAATCCTGGCTTCAAGCTGTCCTTACTTGATTGGGACCTGTCCCTCACACATTACAAGGAGTTCATTACCATAGCCTGTCCTTACTGTCACTTGCGATCTACCAGTGATGACCTAACAATGCATTTCAGAACCCACTGTTACCGTCCACAAGCCAATTCCTTACCTGCTGTCCATGCCATCGCTCTGGGGATGGAGGTTTTCTCTGCCGTCCTTCCAAGCTACTTTTCTGCTTGCTTCCTCTTCGGTCTCACTCAGGCTTTCCTGTTGAAGGCTTTCCCCCTCTAAGCTATCCAGCTCCATATTGCTGTCCCGGACTTGGTCTTCAAACTGGGATTTACTCTCTTGAGTGAAGCTTCCTGAGTCCGATTCCAAGGAGTCTTTTGAAATCAGACGTAAGTCCTTCTGAAACGGTGGCTCTGTGGACCGGACCTTTAAGTTGGTGTGATGCACAGGAGATTGAATTGAGAGCTTGGGAATTAATTTACTATGACTCATCTTGAAAACATACAAATATGCATATGGATACAGATATTCTTGATGATAGGAGCAGTGGCTTGGATATTTAAAGTTGTGGTTTACAAAAGCATTACCTAAAAAAAAAAAATTGTATCTGTGTCACTTTGTGACTACTGAATTCTCTGTAATTTCAATGTTAATCAAACATTTAAGTGAGCAGAACCCTGTTACATTATCTGCAGCCTTTTGTATATACCCTTTTGTATGAGGAAGGTCTATCGGCAAACCTATTGTGTTTTTCTCTCTACGGAAACACATCTGATGGGGAGTTCATAAACAGAGTAATCAAATACAGCTTTATTGAGGAAATCAAATGGCTGGATTCCTTTTTCTACCTTCCCAGGGCCTATTACACACAAGCCTAGATAAAGCTAAATGGTTAATTACGGAGGGTACTTCGATGGCTTTATTTCAAATACCCAGGGCACCAACATAAACATGCCATGTTCAGGAGTATTCGTGAATAGAGTAAAAGGGACTCAGGTTCTACCTTTTGAAAAATAAAGGAGAGAGCAGGGAGGAGAGTGCTTTCTATAGCCGGACTGTAAAGAGCGAAGCTGTTTTGTGCCTAGATATGTAGTGGCTGGTTTCATCATTTAGAGGATGTTTTGGCCCCCTGGCTGCCACTAGGTAGGGATGAGTAATTTGGGCGGACATTACATGGAAATCAGTATTGTGTGTGTGTGTGTGTGTGTGTGTGTACACGCACATTAAAACTGTTCAATGCAAAATTTGGAGGCTTTGTGAATTCTGCCACCAAGTGATTCATAGCAGAGGCTGGATGTCTACCTACCTGATGCTGTCCTCGAGAATATTGGGTGGGTGGGAGATAGGCTTGAGTAACAGCTAGGGTCCCTTCTAACTTGCTTAAGTGTGTGATTCCAAGTGAGCCTTCCTTGTCTCAGAGGGCTGTCCTAAAGACCCATGAGATGCTTTATGGAAAGGGTGCTCTAAGTTCGTATCAGATTGAAAGGAGATGATGACTTTGGATTGTGCCTTTCATCTCTCCCCAGCATTTCTATTCTGCTCAGTCTTCTGTCTCACTGCCTTTATGCCATTTTTTTTTCCTGTAGGTCAGACAACTGAAACGTTTTATTGTTAGAGATTCCTGTAACATTTTCTAAGGGCTTGCTCTTGTTCTTTTGGCAAATGCTAGCTTTAATTAGATAACATGAACTTATTCCTATTCCTTGCACTGCTAATAACATTGACCTTGGTGCTAACAGTATCAAACACCTTAGAGGAAAGGACTTTAACAAACAAGAGGGACTGAAAGGTAGCATTCAGATTTAAATGCATACGAAGTGGTTTTCTTTTTAATTCCAAATTCCCCAAGCTGGTATTATACATAGAAATAATATATTATTGTTTAACTGTACAGACTGCTTTGCTGGATCATCTCACTTTAAAAATATATAGTGTGCAAAAAATATAGTGTGCCCTATCTTATTTTAATATTGACAAGTAGACAAAACTCCCTCTTGCTTTTTAGGGAGTTTTTAGAAAGCAGCATACACACCAAGCACTTAACTAACACTTAACAGAAGCAGTTTGTATAAACATCTGTAAGAGTTTTACTGGGTGAGTTTTAAGTCACTGTACTTGGGATTGTTAAAGAAAAAGCTTAAAATAATCCTTCTATTTCAATTTGGAATTGCTCACGAAGTCATTCATGAGTTCAGTGGTTCTCCTTAAGCGAGATAGACTAAGGTTTCTTAGAGTCAACAACAACAAAGTCCATAGAAGATAGTTTTGTGGTAATTAATGAAATCTGGAATAGTGCAGAGAATACAAAGCCAAACACTAGCAAAGCTGGGGCTTTGGTGGAGGCCTGATCTTACAAAGGGATGAGATTAAAGAAGAAAAAGCTGGTATCTCCAATAAATTAGCAAGTAGGCATTTTCAATGTAATAAATGTGGCTCCCTGGTGGCACAATTGTTTTTCACTGAAATTTCTGACAGAGAAAGAGAGAGGCTGACAGTCTCATTACAAATGTAAACAAGGCGGACTGGGATGTGGCCAGTGGTATCCAGGCACTAAGACGCAGCCAGTTCCCTAGGGTTCCCTTCAAGACCTTGGGTCTCTTCCTCTAGTACTGGGAGGAACGAATTTCCTTCTGTAGGTGAAAAGGAACCCTGCTCGCTCTGGACAACATGAAAGGTAGAGAAAAAGTTCCCCTACTGTGGAACAGCCCGGAAGCTGCCCATAAGGGACGATCGGTTTGTTTTCTCTCTTTGCCTTTTTTTCTGATGGACAAAACCCAGCAGCAAAGGCGTTTTAAGGTCAAGGAGGTGACAGGTGGGGAGGCGGGGGCGCGGTCTGGTGCCCCGGACTCAACAGAGGACAGGGCTGCTCTGGGAGCCCACGCACCAAAGCCTATCCAGGTGCCGGCCTCTGGCCCATTGTCCTTGCCTTGCCACGGTCCCCCCTTCCCGCCTGGGCCCCAAAGTTGAGGTTTTCCTGGTCCTGATCCAGTTTCCTCCGGAGGTTTCCTGCTGTCCCCCCACCCCCAGTCCCAGTCCTTCCCATTTCCCTGCCCCAGCGCGCGCACCCTCGTTCAGGAGGCAACCGCCTGTCACCTGCCCAGTGCTCCTCGGCGACCGCGACCCCTGCAGCCCGCATCCTCCCGAGCCGCCACTGCCCCGCCCAACCGCGTGGCAGGTGCTGCCGTGGAGACCGGGGCCAACAGTGCGCGGCTCTGCTCCGCTCGGCTCGGGGGGCGGGGCTCGGCTCGGGGGCGGAGCCAACGGAGGTATTTCCCTGCCCCCGCAGAGGGGTAGGACTGGTTTGTGAAGACAGCATTCTGGGACTGGGGAGCTCTGGGACTGGGGAGGTCTGGGCCTGGCTGATGTAGGGCCACCCTGACTTCCCATGGTTGGAAAGCAAGGAAAGGCAGGCCACTGAGTGGGAGGAGATATTTCTGATACACACTGCTAGGAAAGGCAAAGGACTCCTACAAATCAAGAAGGAAAATCCAGCGAAAGAATGGGTAAATGACTTGGACAGAAATCCAAATGGCAGATAAATATTTGTTTTTGATTGACAAGGTGCTCAATTCATTAGTAATCAGAAGAGGCCAACTTAAAATCGTAGGGGATATCTATCAGTCCATACTCCTCAGATGGGTATAAAGTCAAAATGTCTGACTGTGCCCAGGGTCAGGGAGGGTGCCTGGCAAAGAACCGTTGTGCTACAGATGGGAATGTGAAGTGGCACAGCCACTTTGGCCACTTTGGCAAATGGTTCAAGGTTAGCTGGGAGATATATATGTATATCTATATTGCAGCTAGTTATTCAAATTACTATATATATATATATATATGGCCTATGATTCAGCAATTTCACTTATAGGTATCTACCTCTCAAACTTCTGTGCACCCAAATTGAAAAAGACTGAACTGTCTATCTACCATAAAACGGTTAATTAAAATGTGCTCTTCCATACCGTAGCCTACTATAGAATAGTGACAATGAATGAAAGGCAGCAACAACACAGAGGGATCTTAAAGTGTGGGACTCTCAGGTCATGATCTCAGAGTTGTGAGATGGAGCCCTGGGTGGGGCTTGCTGCTTATTGAGGAAGTCGGTTTATGTTTCTTTCCCTCTCCCTTTGTCTCTTCTCCCTGCTTGGGCTGTCTCTCTCTGAAATAAATAAATCTTTAAAAAAAAAGTTGAGAAAAAAACTCCTTAATATACATATTGTATGATTTTTTTATATAAAAATTACAAACAGGAAAATTTAAACTGTACTGTATTTACGGATGTACAGTTAATGGAGAAAATGGAAAAGAAGCAAAGTAGTGATTCCCGTAAAGTTAGGACTGTGGTTAGTTCTGGGAGAGGGCGAGAGTTGGGGGAGGGTCGGCAAAGTGTGAGATTGTAGTTCCTGACTTTTAATGCTAGTTACATAGATACTCATTTTATAACAGCTTATTAAACTTTATTTACATTTATGTATATGTATATAGGATATTTAACTATTAAAAAGCCTTTAAAGAAGAATAAAAAGGGGCGCCTGGGTGGCTCAGTTGTTAAGCGTCTGTCTTCAGCTCAGGTCATGATCCTGGGGTCCTGGGATTGAGTCCTGAATTGGGCTCCTTGCTCTGTGGGAAGTCTGCTTTCCCTTTCCCACTCCCCCTGCTCCTGTTCCTGCTCTCGCTCGCTCTCTCTGTCAAATAAATAAGTAAAATCTTAACAAAAAAAAAGTAGAAAAGAAGTGTTGCGAATTATATTCGCATTAATATAGCATTAAAACCACAAGTAGATTTGAATAACTAGCTGCAAACAGGTAAGAATGATTTCAGTTGCCTCCTTCATGGCAGGAAACAGAGAATTGGAAAATATCTTTACCACTCATTTTTACTATGTTGTATTCTACCTTTTATTCGAGTCAGATATTTTAAAAAGAAACTTCTTTGACAGCAGTTACCTTGCCTGATGAATATACAATAGAACCTCACTTAAGAAATGAAAGCAAGGTAGCCAAAAACATTGATGTTATTCTGCCCAGCGTATTAACACTAAAGCCCCTGCTAATGTGCAAACCAACCCCAAGTAGAAGGCTGTTCCCCAGGGAAGCTTCTGGAATATGTTAGGGAGTCGCTGCTGAGTCACTCCCTTCTCTGCCGCCTCCTCTGCTGGTCTGTGGCAACAGACACTGCAGGTGCTTTGTGCAGTCTCCAAAAAAGATTTTATGCTCTTTTCTGCAAATGACGCTTCCTGTGTGATTCAGGAATCTACCAGTCCAGCAGCTACTTTCAGGGACTGGTCACACACGGGTGCAACACCTTGAGCTCGGTTTTCCTCCTTCCTCCCCTGCGATGGCTCTCCCGATTATTCTGATTTAAAGCAACTAAAGGCTCCAAGAAGAGTTACGAGCAGCCGTCAGGGTCCAGGCAGGAGACAGAAGCCACACCAAGTTATCTGAACAGAAAGAATCTCATGGGAAGATTTATGAACTTGAACCGTTGAAAGGGGATCAGGGGTATCGCCGGGAAGGAAGCCACCACCGGCCCTGTAGTAGGAAGGGTTTGGAATTAGTAACCTTGACAACCTTGGAGGAAGGGGCCAGAGCGGGGATCCAGGCTTCCAAGGAGGAAATAACAAGCTGATGCATGCTGGTGGCTGGAAACGGGCAACGAGGCTGGTTCTGGGGACTTGGGAAAACTGGAAATCAACTGCCGTTGCTGAAACAGAGAGCGAAGGCGAGGGCGCAGTCCCTTTTCCCTTTTCCAGCCTTCCGGTCTCCCTCTAGTGCCCCCTACCGGCAGGCTTGACAAGGAGCGGGCTGGAGAAAGGTGGTTGGGAGGAGTTGCCGGTATCCCAACAGACGGTGAGTGTATTTGAAGCTGAGAGACGCGGGTTTAATAAGCCGCACAGCAATATTCTCTTCTTCACAGTTCCAAAGAATCAACACATACAAGCAAAGCCGTAAAGTGCATCGTTTTTATCAGCCGTTATGGCAATAATAGCGATGAATTTACATATGAGTAACACTTCCCAGGGTTTGCAAAGTGATTTCCCGTGCATTACCTGCTCAGAATTAAGCTGTCAATCTGACCCAAAGCAAAACCCGAGAAGAATGAGAAACACAAGTAAAAAAAACCAAAAATCATCAACTTAGGTAGGTTAGTAATGCTGGACTGATTTGAATCTTCCTCCACCCTTACTTCATCCATGCCTTTTGCTCTCTACTCACCTCCTTGTCCTCTGCTGTTACTGGAGCTCTGCCAGCCAAGTCCTTTCCTCCTCTAGTTCTCGCCTCCCCGCCGGCTACTCAGTCTGTAAGACCTCACTGAGCTTCATCTCCTACAGGAAGAATTTTCAGAGAGGGCCCCCCCCCCCCGCCCCCGGGCAATTTTGTCCACCAGGGGATGTCGGCAGCATCTAGAGACATCTTTTATTGTCACGACTTAGGGGAGGCACTCCTGGTGCCTGCTGGGTAGAGGTCGGGGATGGGGCCAAACATCCTAGACATGAGTCGGGCAGCCTCCAGCGCCAGAAAAACACTCAGTTCCAAATGTTAATAGTGTTGAGGTTGGCAAAGCCCATGCTAGACTAATGGCCCTTGGTCTATGGTCCCAACGTAGCCAAGTGCACGCTTCCATCGTCATACGCGCACAGCTGTGGTATTGTATTACACACGAGTTACTAGTTAATGATTCCGTCACCTCCCAACTCTATGATAAGCTCCCAGAGGGCAAGGACTGGCACTGTGCACGCCACTCAGTAGATGCTCAATAAATGGTGAAAAACCACAATACCCTTATATATAATTTAGCCCTTGAATGGAGGATAGATAAGTGTAGCCCTGTTAGGCCTTTTAATAGAGATACTGCTCTAATTTGGCACAGAAGTAGGATGATGAGATAATTATTTAAGCCCAGGATACACTCAAGAATAAAAAACAATTGCTATTGTTATTAACAGGTATAAACTGAAATTTCCACAGATTGCTAGGAAGTGTGGTCATTCTATGTGTAACTCTAGTAAGTTTCATCGTCCTGTTCCTTTCCATATATATTAAATTAGAAGCAAGTTAGAAGAAGATAAGGCACCCTGAGGACAGAGAGAAGGGATACTGCCAGCAAGTGAAGAGACAGGTACCCCCAAAATCAGAGATGTTCAGAAAAACAAAGCAACTTGCTGTGGTTTGCCATAGGCAACAGGCATCCGTCCAGTGGGTAACCCTGTGTGCAAATTAGGGCAGGACAGCAAGCACAAGGGGTGATTCCCATGATGATGGACTTTTGAAAACTCCTGCAGAGCAGATCAGTTTTGTAAATGTGAGTAGAAAGGTAAATATCATGCAGTATATTTTACAAAGGTTTTTCCCTCCAAATGTTAAAACATTTACAGTTTCAAGGGCCAAACTCTCAATTATCTACCCATCCCCAGCATTTATGTAGAATGACTCGTCAAGAATTTCAGAGGACTAAAGTTGTAATGACTGTGCATTCATAGAGACAGTGCAGTTCAGCAGACAGAGCTAACCCTAAGCCTGTTCCAGAAGATGGAGTCGAGGGCTCGGGACCCTAGAGGGAAGGAGGGGGATTCTGCCTGGCTGTGGTCAGAGACTTTAGGAACGAGATGATCCTATGGGGTGGCTCTTAGGAATCCAGTGCAACAAAAGGACGACAGCCTTTCTCCCTTCCCCTTCCCCTCCCCTTCCCTTCCCTTCCTTTTTTTTTTTCTTTCTTAAAAGTAATTTTAAAACATTATTAAATTAAGGGCGCCTGGGTGGCTCAGTGGATTAAGTCTCTGCCTTTGGCTCAGGTCATGATCTCAGGGTCCTGGGATCGAGCCCCACATGGGGCTCTCTGCTCAGTGGGGAGCTTGCTTCCCCCTCTCCCTCTGCCTGCCTCTCTGCTTACTGGTGATCTCTCTTTCTGTCAAATAAATAAATAAAATCTTTAAAAAAACCCCACCATTTTTAGATTATATTTTTTATTATGGACATTTAAAAACGTATCCAACTGTAGAGAGAAAAGGATAATGAACACGCATGTAGCCCTTGCCCAGCCTCAACAAAGACCAGCATGTGAGCAGTCTTGTTTTTTTTTTTTTTTAAGGTATGAACTACCCTTTTTTTTTTTTTTTTTTTAAGGTTTTATTTATTTGTCTGTGTGAGAGAGAGGTCACAAGCAGGGAGAGCAGCAGGCAGAGGGAAAAGCAGGCTCCCTACTGAGCAAGTAGCCTAATGCAGGACTCGATCCCAGGACTCTGGGATCATGACCTGAGCTGAAGGCAGATGCTTAACCATCTGAGCCACCCAGGCACCCTAATATACCATATTTTATTTATCCATTCATCAGCTGATGGACAATTGTATTATTTCTACCTTTTCACTATTATGAATAATGCTGCTATGAATATTCATGCACAAGTTTGGTATGGACATATGATTTCAATTTGGGGGAGGTATATACCTAGGGGTGGGATTTCTAGGTCCTATGGTAACTCGGTTTCACTTTTTGAGGAACCATCAAGGTCTTTCATCCAAGTGGCTGAAATATTTTACATTCCCACCAGTTATCTATGAGAATTCTCATTTCCCTGTATTCTTTCCCAAACTTATTATCACTTTTTTTTTTATTCTAACCATCCTTGTAACTGGGACTAGCTCATTGTAGTTTTGACTTGCATTTCCCTAATGACGTTGAGCATCTTTTCATGTGTTTTATGGCCATTTTTATTATTTAGGGACAGTAATGAGGTATGTCAGATTTCAGATGAAAGAATTGATAGGCGAGCAACATCTAAAAGTGATCAATAAAATGTGAAGTATGATGAAATAATGAATTTCAAAGTTTTTAACATGTTACAGATGATCAATGGATTTTTAAAAAGATTTTATTTGAGAGAGAGACCACAAGTGGGGAGACGGGTGGCGGGAGAAGCAGGCTTCCTGCCGAGTAGGGAGCCCGATTTGGGGCTTGAACCCAGAACTTTGGGATCATGACTGGAGCCGAAGGCAGACATTTAATGGACTTGAGTCACCCAGGCACTTCAGTCAATGCATTTTTAAAGTATTATTATGAACTCGTGAGTTTTGATTTATTTAATAGCTTGCAACTTTTTTGCTTTTAGATGCTTGAATTGTTTCATTTGGGGCCAGTAGAAGTCCCTGAGGGGTCTGCACAGATTGGTTTCTGAGTCCTTCAACACAGCCCCAAAGGGTCTTTAAGAGCTTCCTTGCTTTCTAGTATAAAATGTTCTAGGCTCATCTTCATACATTTCTTGCCCCAACCTGAAATTAGCCATTTCTTCGAGGAGTCTTGGGATCATTTTAGATCCATTTAGATCCTTGGGATCATTTAGAGATCATTTTAGTGGGAGTAATATTTAGAGACCACAATCTGGGCACTAGGGATGCTTCTTGATACTGAAATGGTTACCTTTTCAGTGGAAAAAGCTAGAAATACATTTTTCTCTTTTTTTAAGAGAAATAGATGAGCTCATGATTTTATTTCCAATTTAGATGTAGGAACACAAGGCTTTTACTTACTTGATTTTATGTTTATATCTCTTTCATGCTGAAAATCTTAGATCCGATGATATTAACATAATTAGTTAGGTATCTTATTCTCCATAAAATGTATTATACTTTCAAAATGGCTATATTAATAATGGTGACTAACAATATGACTCCCAAAAACAATTTAAAATTTATCTGCAGCTCTTTTTGTAATGAGGGTATATCCTGATCATGTATGCAGTCAAACGTCTGTGTTTTATTTTTATTTTTTTTAAAGGATTTGTTTATTTATTTGAGAGTGTGTGACCATGAGATCATGACCTGAGCCAAAATCAAGTTATATGCTTAACCAACTGAGCCACCCAGGTGTCCCTAAATGTCTGTGTTTTTTGTTTTTTGGTTTTTTTTTTAGATTTTATTTATTTATTTGACAGAGAGATCACAAGTAGGCAGAGAGGCAGGCAGAGAGAGAGGGGGAAGCAGTCTCCCTGCTGAGCAGAGAGCCCGATGCGGGGCTCGATCTCAGGACCCTGAGATCATGACCTGAGCTGAAGGCAGAGGCCTTAACCAACTGAGCCACCCAGGCGCTCCTAAATGTCTGTGTTTTAAAGTAACTCGAACTAAACCTTCTCTGTGTTGCAGTTTTTGTAAAGAAATTAATTTTTAATTTTGACTTAATTTTATAAAGTCAAAATTTTATAAAGTCAAAAAAATGACTTATATTTATAAAATAAAGTGATTATTTAAGTCATTTGCATAGTTCCAAGGTCAAAACTATAATGGGACATTAAAAGAAGTCCAACTTCTATCCCCATCCCTTCACTCAGTCCTCTCTTAGCTCATATAGGTGATTTTTGTTAGTTTTTAGATTAGTTGTATTTAAAAAATCCAATTCAATATGTATATATTTCTAACCTAATCCCTTTCTTGGAGTTAAGGAATATATGTACTCTCTTCTGTACTTTGCTCTTGTTTCATTCAATAATATATCCTAGAGATGACTCTATAGACATATACCGTGAACTACCTTATCATTCCTTTGCATAGTTGTATAATACTCCACTGTGTGCCCAATCAGTTCCCTACTGATACATACTTGAGTTATTACAGATGGTGCTGCAATGATGAGCTGTGATGTTGTGACATGATAAGAAAATATATTTGGGGGCACCTGGGTGGCTCAGTTGGTTAAGCAGCTGCCTTCGGCCCAGGTCATGATCCTGGAGTCCCGGGATCGAGTCCCACATCGGGCTCCCAGCTCCACGGGGAGTCTGCTTCTCTCTGACCTTCGCTCCTCTCATCCTCTCACTTTCTCTCTCTCAAATAAATAAATAAAATCTTTAAAAAAAAAGAAAATATATTTGGTCTTCGCCCTGATGTCTAGCACAGAACTCCTAAAACATTTGTAATCTCCTGACCAATAAGGGTGATGGGAGCATCTTTTATTCTAATATTTGGTCTTTGTCCCAGGTTCCTGAAACAAGAGTTGCTAAAACCCTTGGAAGATCCTTAGTGATAGGGGTGAGAAGTATATCTTTTGTTATTCATACTAAGCCCCTTTCAACCGCATCTGAGTTTATGCTACTGAGGTGAATCTTGGTGGGCTCTTAGAGAGCTTCAAGATGGCAGAGGAACCGACTCTGTGATTAGAGGTTGGAACTTTCTGCCCCACCTCCCAAACTCAGGAGAGGGGCTGGAGATAGAGTTATTCACCAGTGGCCAATGACTTAGTCTTGAGTACTTAATGGAATAGAGTGATAGAAGGGTAATGCAACCCAGCTCCACAGGGAT
Source organism: Procyon lotor (assembly GCA_028646535.1). Lineage (NCBI taxonomy): Eukaryota > Metazoa > Chordata > Mammalia > Carnivora > Procyonidae > Procyon > Procyon lotor. Next base: position 75,534,020 of record CM053613.1, read on the forward strand.
TGAAGCTCCTGGGCTTGGGACTCTTCCAGAGCTCCCCCTGAGTGCCTCTTCATCAGGCTAGTCATTCATACCATTTACAATCTCCTTTAGAATAAACTAGGAATAGTAAGTAAAGTGTTTCTCTGCATTCTGTAGGCTGTTGTAGAGAATTATCAAACCTGAGGAGGGGGCTCTGGGAATCCATGGCTTATAGTGGGTCAGTCAGAGGGACAGGGGCCTGCAGCTTGTGCTTGGCATCTGAAGTGGGGTCAGTGTTGTGGGACCGAGCCCTTAACCTGTGGGGTCTGAGGCTACCCCAGAATTGAATTGAATTGTTGGACGCTCAGTAAGCATCCAGAGAGTTGGAAGATTGGTGTGGAGGAAGAAAGTCAAACACTTGTTGTCTGAAGTCTTGCGAATAAAATACAATCTGTAAGAGCCCTGTACATATGTCGAACAAATTGTGATTTTGCGATTTACCTTTGGGTTTGATTTCTAAAAGTAGGACTGCTGGAGCGAAAATTAAGTACTCAGGTAATTTTGCTAGATGTTGACCAATTCCCCTTCATAAAGGCTCTATTGATTCACATCCCAACTAGCAATATATGAGAGCTCTTGCTTCCTTATAGCTTGGCCAATAAAGTGTGCTGTGAAATGCTTGAATTTTTGCTAGTATAATAGAGAAGAAGTAGTATTTCAGTGTTGTTTTAATTTTGTATTTCCCCTATGTAAGTGTTTATGTTTAAGAAAGAAATTTGCCTTTTTTTCATGCCTTTTTTTTTTTTTTTGGTGGAATGGTATTTTTTCCTTAATTTTTCTTTTTTTAAAATTGAAGTATAATTAACATACAGTGTTCTATTGGTTTCAGGTGTACAATACAGTGATTCCATAATTTTCCTTTTATTTCCCCAAATGTAACCCTTTCTGGTATAATTTGCAAATTTTTTCCCCAGTTTGTTGTTCGTTGTTCACATTTTTGGGGGAGGGAGGGGCACAAAGAGGCACTATGTGGTCAAATTTATCAGTCTTTTACCTCCCTCTTACTTCTGGATTTTGAGTAACTAAATGTTTTTTTTGAGTAACTAAAGTAAACTAAAGACACTTACACACAGTAAGTGTCTAGCACTTCTGTGCTAGACAAGTGGGAGGGAATGTTCTCCCACCTGCTGATTTAGAACACTCAACCCATGTTTTCTTCTAGTATTTCTGTGGTTTCATTTTGTACATTTCAGTCTTGCATCCATTTGGGTTTTATTTCTGATTGGTGATGTGAGCAATACTCCTAATCTTACCTTTTTTCTGTATGGATGTCCAGTTAGTAAAATGTTTATCTTTTCCTACTCATAGGAGATACTGTCTTTATTACCTGTGACATTTTTATTTGATAGTCAATATTCAAACCTATTCCTAGAATTGTTACTGATTTATTATGAGATGAGGCCGCCATGTTCATCAAAAGTCTTCAGTGTCACTGAGTCTTTCTGTGAGTCTGTCTGCAATAGTAGTCCCTTTGTACCCTGTTAGCTTTAAAGTTAAAATTCTGCATGTTGAGTTATGGGGGTGCTCTCAGGAAAGAAACCCAGACTCTGTGGTCTCCACACCATTGCCTCAAACTAGTACAAAGGGAAAACAATCTAACGTTTGTTATATACTTATTATGTATCTAATATTGGGCTAAACGCTTTGCGTTATTTCCTCTCAATCCTTACACTAATCCTGTGTGAGGAGAATTGTTATCCTCACTTTACAGATAAGGAAATCAAAGATACAAGAGGTTAATCATGACCAAAACCAAGCAACCCCAGTTTAGGAATAAGGAATCAGTGGGAAGCAAAAAAGAGCATTTCTCTCATTTTAAAGAGAAATATTTGTTCTGTGTTTGTCTCCAATAAAGGGGGCAATTCAATTTAAAAATCTGATCTAGATAACTGAGGCTTAGTCTCCCTCAAACTACATCGGAAGTCATAGCGTTTAGTATTTTCCTAAGACACAGTTTTTATTCCACAAATTGGGACCCAATTCAAAAGAAGTGTCCTGTCTTTTTCTTTTTTTCTTTTTTTTTTTTCTTTTTGGATTTTGTATATTTACTTGAGAAATAGAGATAAGGAGAGAGAGAGCACACGAGTGGAGCGGGGAGAGGAGGGGGAGATGGAGAGAAAAAAACAGAGTCTCTGAGCAGGGAGCCCAATGCAGGGCTCGATCCCAGACCCCAAGACCACTACCCAAACTGAAGGCAGATACTTACCCAACTGAGCCACGCCAGAGCCCCGAGGTGGCCTGTCTTCTTGAAAAATTGTGATCCATGATTTCACGGGTTTGCAGAAGACCAGGCAGGATTATTTTCTTTTTTTAAATGTCTACCAAGTGTGTGCTCACAAAGTTAGCCCTCTGCCTTTAGGCAAGGTCTCTCCCCTCCTTCCCCTTTTTAGATCAACTGTGAGACATTTGGGGAGAATATAAGCTTTTGCTGCCTTTTAGTTTGCTTCTATCTGAAAATCCAATGCAGAGCAGAAAAGGTAGGGAAAAATTAACATTCACCAGGTCTAGAGTAAGGACCGGTGATGACAAATTCGTCCATGAATGCGTCACAGGAAGGAAGAGGGCTCTCTTAGAAGGTGTAATGTTGTAAAAATAGAGCTACATCTCAACTAGATCAAAACCCCATTATAAATACAGCCAATTACCATGACCTCAACCAGGGGAAGTAACAGGACATTATGCTGTTAGGCTAAATTAGTGGACTCATGAATGATTGGCAGTTCAAACCATCTTTTTTATCTGCAGGGAGCCTCACTACTTGATACATACTCAGTCTGTTGGGTAGTATAATTTTTACTCTCTGGTATGTTCACCTAATGGTGGATGGTACAGATGATGCTTGGAGCCAGAAAATGTGGTTTGGGTTGTTGATGTTGTTTTTAAATCATTTCCGAGAAAGTAATATAAGCATCTTTTGACTTAGTTCCCAAAAAGTAAGAGTAAGAAGGATCATGAAATGGAAATTTCTCAGTTGTTCTTTAGCTCCATCTTCTGATGAACAAGATGTGAGCATGAAATGCTCTCTTGGGGATTTAAGTTATATTGTAAGGAGAGAAGCAGAATTCCATTTTGGTCTTTGAGGAGACCAAAGGTCTTTGAGGTCTTTGAGGTCTTGGCTCTTAGGAGCCAAGATATCAAGTTTCTAATCGCAGCTGTTTTACTTATCACTTATGTGGCCTTTGATGGGCCGTGGAAACCTTTCTGGGTCTCAGTGCCCTCATCTATAATACAGAAGAATTGCTTTAGATCAGTGGTTCCCAAGTTGTGTTTGTTAGGACACTAAGGTTTCATAAAACAACTGTTTCAGAGTTCAGAAGATGCTCCATTTTGGAGCTGAGCGTAAATTAACATCCAGTTCATCTGGTTTAAATAACAATATGGGGCTCTTTGTCTCACTTAACAAGAAGTTCTGAGATATTTAGCAGTTTAACAAGATCATCACAGAATCCATGTCATTTTGTTCTTTTTCTATGCCCTTCTTACCATGATTGGTCAGATTCCTCAATGGGCTTACAATGGCTATAGCGGCTCCAAGCATCTCTCACAGTTATGACAACATTTTAGGGGAAGGAAGATGCTTTCATTCTGAGGATCTCTTTTTATCATTAAGAAACATCTTTCTTGGGGCACCTGGGTGGCTCAGTGGGTTAAAGCCTCTGCCTTCGGCTCAGGTCATGATCTCAGGGTCCTGGGATCGAGCCCCACATCGGGCTCTCTGCTCAGCGGGGAGTCTGCTTCCCCTTCTCTCTCTGCCTGCCTCTCTGCCTACTTGTGATCTCTCTCCCTCTGTCAAATAAATAAATAAAATCTTAAAAAAAAAGAAAAAAGAAAGAAACATCTTTCATGGGGCACTTGGGTGGCTCAGTTGGTTAAGCATCTGACTCTTGATTTCGGCTCGGGTCATGATCTCAAGAGTCCTGAGATGGAGCCCCGTGTTGGGTTCTGCACTGAGCGTGAAGCCTGCTGAGATTCCCTTCCTCTCCCTCTCCACCCCCAACTCACGTGCACATGCACATGTGCTTTCTTCCTCACTCTCTCTCTCAAAAAAACAAAACAAAACACAAAAAACACAATTTTTTCCCAGAAACCCTCTGCGAACTTCCACTCATGTCCCCAAAATTTAATGTATCCAGCATAAACTGACTACTAACAAGGGGAACGGGACTATGACTAGTTCAGACCAACGTGATCTCTCTCTTTGGTTGGGGATGAGGTTCACCTACCCTGAAGCACAGGACTACACAGTGTGTGGTGAATACTGGAACCAAACCACAGATCTGTTAGTAAGGAGGAAGACAGGGGCAAATGATCACTGGGTGGGCAAGCATCCTGGATTGCTTTAGGTGGTTACGTTTGAGCTTGGCTGGGTTAAGTAAAACAAAAGATTGCTTTATAAGAAGATTTATAAGAGAAGATTTCTCAGAGCCTTGGCTATGCTGATGTGTATCATCTCTTTGGGGGAGATACAATGTTCAGCGTTTTTCAAACTTATTTGATCCCAGAAATCTTTCATTTTCCTCTCTTCTCTCTGTTCTTTGCCAAATTTATATTGAGAATATTATTCCCAATTCAGCTTTAGTACCTTTGTACCCTGTTAGCTTTAAAGTTAACTCAAAAGTTAGCTTTAAAGTACTCAAACTAGTACAAAGGGAAAACAATCTAACGTTTGTTATATACTTATTATGTATCTAATAAGTATAGATACTTATGTGCTATGCTATGAAGCACACTATATGTGCTTCAGCTATGTTTTGTTTTTTTTTTTTTAAGATTTTATTTATTTGTTTGACAGAGAGATCACAAGGAGGCAGAAAGGCAGGCAGAGAGAGAGGGGGAAGCAGGCTCCCCACTGAGCAGAGAGCCTGTTGCGGGGCTCAGTCCAATCAAGTCCCCCATCAGGCTCCCTGCTCAGGGGGGAGTCTTCTCCCTCTGCCTCTCCCCCTGCTCCTGATCTCTCTCTCCCCCCTCATACTCTCTCTCAAATAAGTAAATAAAATCTTAAAAAAAAAACAAACCCATGGTTTTAAATAGATTTAAATATATGCACGCACATAGACACGTATATCCATATATACAGTTGACTCTTGAACACCAGGAGCTTGGAGCAGCCAACCCCCACCCAGTCAAAGATTACTGTATGACTTTTTGACTCCCCCAAAACTTAATTACTAATTGCCTACTATGGCCCAGAAGCCTTAAGGATAACAGTCAATCCGCACATATCATGTATGTGCATGTTCTATGTGGTGAATACCGTCCCCTTACAATAAAGCTAGAGAAAAGCCAATGTTAGTAAGATAACCATAAGGAAGGGAAAATGCATTTACAGTACTGTACATATATTTATTGAGAAAATGATCCACCTGCAGGGCGGCGGGGCCAGGACAGAGGTGGTGTCAGTGATGGGCTTGCTTCCTAGATGGTGGAGTTTTGCATCCTGGTGCTGCGGGGATGCGCAGCTGTGACCACATCTGAACCCACCAGCCTGCTGATGGTGATGGGGCAGGGGTGCTGCACGGGGAGGGGCTCGTGCCCTGCTTGGGAGGGATCTGAGGCCTGTGGCCACCTTAGCACCAGCAGGGAACCCAGCTCATGGAGGACTTGGAGGGGAGGGATCCAGGGTTTCGAGGGGCTGCTGAGGGCCTCTGTGGGTCTTTCAGGGCACTCACAGGGCAGTAGGTGCGACCTTTACACCAGTTGCCTTCAATTTGGAGACTGGACGGGCCATTATAAAGAAATGCCCGGTGGCTTTTGCCATTAAGTCTTAAAAACTGTGCATAAGTGGACTCAGCAGTTCAAACCTGTGGTGTTCAAGTGTCAACTATATGCACACTTTTTGATATATTCCCTAGCTCTGCCCACTGAGATGACTTGAAGTCATCCCCAAAGCGATGTGCACACATAGCCCCTGGGTTTTGGCTTCTAAATATCATTTTTCACTAAAAGGAACCAAGGATCCTTGGAGAAAATGGCTCATTACAGGGTTGGGGTAGGAAGAGCTGAAGAGGAGCCCAGAATATTTTGTACCAGAAAGGAGGAAAGTGCTCAAAGGTTAAGGAGAAGGAGGACACAAAAACCTGTTTCTGCCGTTTGATCGCCCAATTAGCAAGAGATTAGTCTGATGGCAACAGATTATCACCCAGTGAGTGAGATGAGATAGTAACAGATTGTAACTCATCGAATAGCAGGAAACTGTGAGTCCATACAGATATAAATAAATGAGTAGCTTGGAAGTTTGATGAGGAACAGAAGATCTACAAGTTCTTAAAGCATCTCTACACAAAATACCAGCTTTCAGAGGAGGAAAGAGGGACTTCGCAGTGAAGAAGACTGGCAGATAGCACCTTAATCAAGTGATCAAAATGAACATCCATAATCACGATTCAATCACGCAAAGGCCAACCGTGGACAGTTTACAAAATCACTAGGCTGCGATCTTCAAAGCTATCCAAAACGTCATGAATGTGCGGGAAAGACTGAGGAACTGTTCCAAACTGAATGAGACTAAAATTAAACATGTGATTCTCAACTGGATCCTTTGGGACAACTGGGCCTCCTTCTCCCTTTAGGGTAAGATGTCTGCTGGCCGAGTCAACCCTGATCTCCAAGGCTTAGGAGAATCTTCCTGCTCTGAAGTAGTGTCAGGCATAATGGTTCTTTTCTTTTTCTTTTCTTTCTATGAAGCTTTTGGGTCCATGGTCTGGTCCTCATTTCACAGCTCCGGTTTGGAGCAGATCGCCGTGGGGGGACATCGTCTTGCATTGCACTCAAAGTCTATTTTTCATGTGACAGTCATTATGCGCCTTCCCATAGGCTTGTTCCACTGTGACGATGTGGCCGCCCCCAAAATCATATTTTCCATTGCAGGGAGCACTACACAATGCTCTCTGGTATATGAGTGGGCTCTTCTTTTAATTTTGAATTTCGTGCATTTTCCTTCCTCTTTGCTTTTGCTTCTGAGTACAACTGTGTGATGTAGTTCACATAGCTCTTAGAGTGGAAAGCTGAAAGGAAAACACGTCAAAGAAATGGTCATTTCTTTTGAACAACACTGCACCCATTTATTTGAGACACTTTGCCCGTGGTATTTTTAGGTTCGTATGCTGATGGCTTAAAAAATCAAATCTGAAATTGATGTGTATCATAAGTGGCCTGAATGCTGATTTTTTAAAAAGTCTTCTTAGGTAAATAACTAATAAACCTGGATTAAAATAGATAGACATTTCTGCTATAAAAAACCTGAAAAAAACAAAACACCCCACATTGTATTTAGCAAATTTCATACTAAAAGTAACAGGACTTATGGGAAACACAGGGTTGGGGCAGACCACTCAAAGCCCATGTAACTCTATACACAGAGGCTGGAGACAGCTAGCTCCAGAGGATGCCTTTTAAGTGAGCAAAAACAGAGTGAAGGTGAAATGCTGGATTGGAGGGAGATGAGGGAAGGAGGCCGGAAGTGCGGGTTGGAGCCCCGCCCAGGAGGATGTACCACCTCCCACAGTCCATGGCCAGCCCCTAGGGAGGGACCTCTCTGGGAAGGGAGCCTTCAGCAAGGTTGCCCTTTCCAACTGTCTTAAAATTGAGATGCAAAGGATTTCTGATTGTTCAGCAGCTAAGCCGAGGGCTTTTCTTTTCCTGCTAAAAGTTATCATTCTACACCCACTGTTTTGGTTCCCCTTGCTTAAGGAAACCGGCACAGGAAACAATCCAACTAACACATCATGCTGACAATTCTCCTACTTGCCGTTCGCGGACGAGAACACCGATGTTCCAGAAACATGAGCAATGCAACGGACTCTCTGTGCCTTGCACACACTTCCCACTTGACTCTCCCACACCCCAGTTCTCATGGTCTGCCCTCTTGTTCCCCTGTCCCAGCTAGCACAGTGATTCTTTCCACTTCACACCTTACGAGGTTGAAGCAAAGAAAAAGGCAGAGGTGTTGTGATGGGCCAGTTTCCTACAAAAACCTCAGGGCAACCCGTAGAAACTATCAGCTAAGCTCTTCTGCATAGCTTGCAACTCTCAGCAGGCAAAGTATGTTAATTTGCAATGGAGGAACCAAAATGGTTGAAAGAAAGGTCGAAGAGTCTTGCTTTCCTGTAGGACGAGCTGCTCTCTGCTAGATCTCTGTCAAGAATACACACATATAGGGGTACCTGGGTGGCTCAGTGGGTTAAAGCCTCTGCCTTGGGCTCAGGTCATGATCTCAGGGTTTTGGGATCGAGCCCCGCATCTGGTGCTCTGCTCAGCAGGGAGCCTGCTTCCCCCTCTCTCTCTGCCTGCCTCTCTGCCTACTCATGATCTCTCTCCTCTCTGTCAAATAAATAAATAAAATCTAAAAAAAAAAAAAAAGAATACACAATACACATGTGTACACACACACAATCTCCTTTTAGAAACCCTTCCTTTCACTTTCGTTACATATTTTGCTTGAGAAACTACAACAGAGTCATCCAGAAGACCCAAAATATGTCTGTTCGAATCAGTTAAGCCTCGTGTTCATTTATTCAACACAAATGTAACAAACACTCCATTTGCATCAGGCCCTGTGTTCGAATATGAGGGACACAACATAGATAAACCCAGCTACTCACCAACCACCTGAGGAGGACTGTGGTAGCTAAAACAGCACATCAGAAATGACCAGATGGTATGGGGTGTGGAAAATGCTGGATTGTTAAGATGTATGTAAGATACTCGGAGCACAAGAGGGACATATAGTCCCAGGATGTGCCTGTGTGTGACAGTGTGAACTCAGGGATAGCTTCCCACAGGGGCATATCTGCAGCCCTAGGAACTTAAGGGTCTCTACTTCTCATTTTTGGAAGATGCACTTACGTTCTACAAGATGATTTAGGTTGATGGACTTTCTAGTGCTAAAAATCAGACTTTGATTTTTGCTCTCCTCCTTAAAGGCAACAAATAAATGAACCTCATTTTTCAAATCTGAAGTCCTATTATTGACTTACCTTGGCCCTTTTTCTCTTGGGATGATGTTTCTTCATTATTTGATCTCGATTTGTAACTTTCTAGAGTGTGTTCTGAGATTTCGTTTTCTGCAAGAAAAGAAAACTAGGTTATTAATTTCGGGTGCCCCAGACATCCACTATATGTACAAATGTATGTTGGAATAAGATGATTCCTCTGTCTACACAGTACTGGGACTCACCACTCCCCCTCCCATACCTCATGTCCTCATTCATTCCAAGAATTGTTTTTGTTTTTTGCTCTGATTCCTCAGGCACTATGCTAGGCTGTGTAAGAGTTGCAGAAATCAAATGACCACAGATGAGAATCAAGCAGTGTTCTTTGAGATGGAGCAATTCTAGTGGCCCTTAAAGAGCTTATAGGGGTGAAGCATTAAGAGGAGATTTTGCAACAATACTGCGGCATTTGCCTATTGGGTAGGTACCGCTGAAAAGCCAGACACTGTTTCTGGGTCTGTTTATGATGAAATTTAGTCCAGTTGAATATATGGAGAGATTGACATCAAACTAAGAGAAGTTGTATTTTTAATAGGGCGAGAGCCGTTCAGAGGGGTAGTATTTTGCCTTGGGACATAATGAGTTCTCGGTGGCTGGAGGTATTGGAACCGTATGTGGCTAAGGCAATGATGTCCAGCAGCACCAGAATGCGAACCAGATGTGTAATTCTAAGTTTTTTAGTGGCCATGCTCAAAGGGCAAAAAGAAGTGCAAAAAGGTGAAATTAACTTAATATTTTATTTACCTAGTAGATCCAATATATTATTATTAGACGTACTGTATTCGTGTGTGTGTGTGTATTTGTGTTGAGCTTTTCTTTTAAAGATCTTATTTATTTGACAGAGAAAGACCACAAGTAGGCAGAGAGAGAGAGGGGGAAGCAGGCTCCCCTGCTGAGCGGAGAGCCCAATGCGGGGCTCGATCCCAGGACCCTGAGATCATGACCTGAGCCGAAGGCAGAGGCCTTAACCCACTGAGCCACCCAGGCGCCCCAGTGTGTTGAGCTTTCAAAGTTGGGTGTGTATTTTATCCTTTCAGCACCTCTCAAAAGCGACTAGCCACATTTCAAGCGCTCAATAGCCACCTTGTGGCCACTGCACCACCCAGCACAGGTCTAAATAATCACTCAGAATTAAGAGGGGGTTTAATCTTGGTACACACAGATGGAATGCATTGAGTAGACGGTTATTCTGGATAACTTCTAAGGTCCCTTCCAGCCCTGACATGTGTTGAATCTATGCATTTTAATAGATACCTTCCATGCTAGATAAATTATATATATATAGACAGAGAGTTTCCAGTGATAACTTTTTAATCAGAATGCTTGGGAAACATTACTCACATATTATGGTTGAAGGAGGCTGAATACATTCTTTCAAAGTAAGAACAGAACCAAAACAGTCTATATTCAACCTTTGATCGGCCATCCCTAAAATATGAACTCCTTGAGAACGAGGACCTGGTCTCTCCTGTTGATAGAGGTATCCCCCCCCCCCACCCCCTGCGCCCATGCCTAGAACAGTGCCTGGCACACCAGAAGCGCTCAATGAATGCTTTCTGAATGAATGAATGAGTTTTCTACTCAGGATCCTTTTGTGACTAGAAGCTTTTATAATTTAATATCAATTATTCCCGGAGCTACTCTAATTTCTCTGGGCTATACGCTCTTTGATTATAGCCCCTGGAGATTCACGTCTTGTATTTACTGCAAAACCAACAACTGCTAATTTGAACGACACTTATCAAACAGACCGTGCAGCATGTGACAGAAAAGCTTTAGTGGGCAGAACGTCCTCGGTCCTAGCCCCGTGTCGCAGCACCCTCGAGCCCCTCACGGGGTGCTCTGCCTCTCACCTCTCTTCCACACCACGTGCGCTTTCCGAAGCTTCATTATGAAGAGCTGGACGATGATGAAGAGTATGAAGATGAGGAAGGACACAAGCGTGAGCAGCAGAATGCCATTTTTCCTCCTTATCACCCCCAAGTACTGAAGGCTGGCTTCTAGATGGAAAAGGAAAGGCATTTAGACAGTTCAAGGTGGGTTGGTTTTTGTCACTCAGGAATTTGAGCG
>CM053613.1:75545597-75580876 GCA_028646535.1 Procyon lotor
ATGCTTTGAAGTGACAGTGGGATTTCTTCTACGGTTAAGGAGCTTCTGAGCCAAGAAATTGAATCTAGAATTGTCCACCTTCCATTTATAATCATTCCCATCTTGATTCTTGCTTTACTTTCTAGTTCTTGTGCGTTATCCTGCTTTCCATAGCTTGAAGTTTCTAGAGGGCAGTGACTATTTTATATTTCTCTAAAATTCATTCCTTATAGAAAGCATCACAGTATGAGCTTGAAAAAGAATGGTTTAATGCTGGCTCTCATGACAGCAGCATAAGGTGGGCAATGGACAGACATCTTTGGTCTCCTGTTGTTAATAAGAACACTGAGAGACCAGAGGGAAGTTACTATGTTGAATCAATGACAGAATAAAGACCACTGTTAAAGCAACATGCCCTTATTTCATCCCTTGGGCCAGAAGCTGATACTAAAAAGTTTTGCCCATGTTTTTACCTTTGGCAAAGCGATTGTCTAGACAGGAAGCCTGCGTTGGGGGGGGGGGGGGGGGGGGGGGGGAAGGGGAGGGAATGGGAGTGGTTGAGATTTATCTGCAGACTGTTTACGAAAAAACGCCTTCCATTTTAAAGATGCCTTTTTCTTGGGATGTGTGCTTTTGAATTAAGTTGTTCTTTGATTCTTCCAGTTTAAAAAAATGTAATGAAATACAGGGTGGCTTTTTAGCATAAGCTAGAGAATCGTTTCTCCTAAGATCAGCGTTTGCTGTTGATGAGAATTGAAGATCAGGCTACTGACCACATCGATAAACGCCTGGGTTTCGCGTGGAAAGGGCTGTGTTTGAAGCATGGAATAATTGCTTTTTCCTCTACTCTGCTCCAAGCCTTGCCTTTAGCTTTACAGGCTGGTTTCTCTTCCAGTTTATCATGTAGACCCCGTGTTTGATTTAGAGACAGGAAATCATTGTAGAAAGGAAGAGTAGCCCCAGAGAGAAGCCACACACAGCCTGCATCAGCTGTGAGCATTTACAGATATTGTTCGGTGTGTCGAGCTCTGCTAAAGGTTGGACGAAGATGATCCCCGTACCTGCGTTTTGATGGTACGTCCTCTAAGGGGGGAGCTCTCCAGGATTCTCTCATTGCTGTTGCAAACTGAATATATAAAAAAAATATATATATATATATATATTTTTTTTTTCCCATCTAAGTTTGGAGTCCAACTTTCACCTTCTTTGTCAGAGGGAGGGGTGTGGGTTACCCTCTTTGTTCACCACTTCCTCCCCTGCAGGCTCTAAAAGCACGGATATCCTTACATAGCCCTAGACTTTCGCACATGGATCCTGAGTGCGGTGTGCCTACTTCCGAGGCTCCCCGGCTGGGCTTCAGAGTTCCAGTCCGTATGTTAGCCCTCCGTGGCTCCACAGAGGCCAAGAGTGCAAGGCAGGGCAGTGAGTAGCTGTGGGGTTTCTCCTGCGAGCCCCCCCCCCCCCGCACCCCACCCCACCCCCTGCTTACTGCTGGTAGATCTTGTTTACCGAGTGGATTATTGACTTCTGACCAGATGCATCCATCCATGCAAGGCCATGTGTTATGAGCCACTGGTTGACTTTGGGGGCATGGATTGTGACTGGTTTATAGATGGAAGTAGAACCTGTGATCTTCATGATCTCCACCCCCAACCTCATGGCAGTGGCTTCAGCCCAAAGCATGTGTGACCGACGCTCAAGCAAAAGGGCAAGCAGCAGGCCCAACCACCTACTAAAGGTGGTTGCGTAGATGCGTAGATGAAACCTGGGCTGTTCTTAAGATTCCTTGGTTTTCCCCAAGATTTTCAGAGTCGCAGTGTCTGCTCTCTCCTCTACCAGAGGTTATCATGGTAGACTGAAGGAAGAGTAAAATGTTCTTTTTTCCCCTTACCTTAGTATCCCAATGGTTGCAAGCAATAAATTAAAAAAAACCCAGAACAGAGCGAGTCTATCCTGCAGGGCCCCCGAGCTCATCCTGTCCCATTGGAACACATCATTGCTAGTGAACCCCTAGGCTCCGAACACACCTGGCCCAGATAGACCACCTGCTCCGTTCCACTGTTTGCTTGTATCTAATGTGGTCACCAGCCACGGCCAAGTCCAGGCTGAAGAAGACGCTTGGCCTTTTCCATGCTGTTCTATTGACCTGGATACCTTTTTTTTTTTTTTTTAGTGGGGAGGGGCAAAGAGAGAGAGAGAGACTCTTAGGCAGGCTCCATGCCCAGGGAGGAGCCCGAAGTGGGGCTTGATGCTGGGCTCGATACAGGGCCCCATCTCACGACCCCGAGATCATGACCTGAGCTTGAAATCAAGAGTCAGAAACCAAACTGAGCGAGCCTCCCAGGCACCACCGCCAGGATACCTTTCTTCTCCAAGACTCAGCTCAAATTACACCACTGCCTAACCAGTCTTTAGCCTTCTCCTTCCCCACAATGACCTGCCCTCCTCCAGATCCCTAAAGGTTTTGAATGGACTTCTCTTATAGCACTTATTTGCACAGTGCTTTATATTCGATTACAAGTATCTCTCTGTGTGGAGATTGCAAACTTCTCATAGAGATGTTGTTTGCCATTCATTCATTTTACGGTCCCAGGACTCCACACAAAGTAAGATTTTATTTTATTTTTTTCAAAATAATATTTTAAGTACTGGACGCCTGGGTGACTCGGTTGGGTGTCTGCCTTTGACTCAGGTCATGATCTCAGGGTCCTGGGATTGAGTCCTGCATCAGGCTCTCTGCTCAGCAGGGAGTAGGCTTCTCCCTCTGCCTTACCCCCTGCCTGTACTCTTTATCATGCTCTCTCAAATAAAATCTTAAAAAAAAAAAAAAAGATTTTAAGTATTAGTTGAATTAATGGCTGAAAACATGGACATTTATATATCCAGTAATAAACAGTGTAGCAGGATCCCACCTTGGTTGGCTCTGTTATTGTTTTCTTGCATAAGAAAGACTTGAGCTAAGTTGGAATCAGAGACACAGGATGAATGTCTCAAAGCCCTATTTACATGACCATTATGAGGTAGGAAACAAAAAATGCTTCAGTTTGGATCATTATAAAAAAGGATTGTTATTTAGATAGAATCAACGGAGAAAATTAGAAGGGTGAAGATGAATCTGGCTTTGCCAAAATTATTGCCAGCATGGCTTTCAAGAAGGCGTCTCAAAATGTCAACAAACAAGCTTTTTCATGGTCAAAAACAACAAACACGGGCAAAAGGAATATCAATAGAAACTTAAATTTTCAACTGTCCTTAGCTTCCTGCATCCTACTCTCCACTAAATACCAGGACAGAAGGTTCAAATTGCTGGGTTTTCATCATCCACAATATAGGTGAATAGGATTAATTTTGAAAAATTCTTCATTCTTACTGTTTTACCCATCCTAGAGGCTATTTATGTGGATAGTGACCTTGAGCTTATGGGACTTTTTTTGTCCATAGTTCTTGGCAGCCTTAGAAGTTGCATGGTAGAAGATGGTACAGTGATCTTCCCATGATTCATAGCTAAAACCAGCTGACAACGTGTAGAGTTGCCAAAATTGATGATTTGCTGCCTTTTTGCTAACAAGAAAGCATTATGGTCAGTTCCTTCCTCCTTGGGACTCTGATGGGCCTGAGCAAGGTTAGGTCAGAGGGGACAATTTGTGCTCAATACCATGGAGCCTAGATGCCTTCTGGGTGAGTTTACTGTTTGGGATTTTTCAATAACATATCTCCCAAATTATATAAATCAGTGGCTTTCAAACTTTTGATCTACATTAAGAAACACTTTCTATCCCAATCTTATAGAAAGACACACACACACATACACACACACACACATCCACTAAGTGTTTCATGAGATAATTCTTATATATATGCTGTGCAGGCTGATTTACTGGCTGTGAACACGTGGGTGGGTTATCTAACTTCTTTTAAATTCCATTTTCTCATGTAAATTGGGGTAAGGATATTAATACCTCAGTATCTGTGCTGGGATGAAATGTAATTAATATAAATGCCCACCCCTGTGCATGACACAATAAATATATTTTTCTCTTCTCTTTATAAATAGTATTTGAACAATTTGTATCCTAAAAGAGTTGTCTCAGGTTTGCCTTAAGACATGATTATTAGTGTTTTTATTTAAAAACTTTTTTTGTGAGATATTTTTATGAGGCAATAACTTGAATCCTCAAAATGTGAAAGTCAGTTAAGGGCCTTAAACTTTGGAAGAATCGAGAACATTCTAATTTTAGCTATCTGAATGTACTTTTCCTGAATGTAGGAGCAGTACTTTAAGCCACTTATTGAAGAAACTAATATTATTTATTACTAAATATTGAATTCATATGGAGTGCCTCAGTATAGGGATAAAAAAAGAAAGCACTTAATTTAATTGTATAAACTAGGAAATTGCAATAGTACATAAAATAAGAAATCTAGTTTTTAAAAACAGTACCATTCAGCTGCAGTTCTATGGTGAATGCAGATTTAGAAGGATAGGTATATTCCCTGAAACATAACTATAATTCAGTTCAATATTTGGAAACACACACAAGCAGCAAGCAGTACATTTAGGGATGGCTTCTTTTGTAAGAATTCGGTATAAGTTGCCATTTGAGATTTAGAGATCCTGCCTCACCTCCCCCCACCCCCAGCCCCCGTTTGAGCAGGAATAATTTGACCTGTGCTAAAAAGGTAACAGTGTCTCTAATTTTCATCACGCTACAGAATTCAGGATGCATCAAAAATCAAATTGGAAAATGATAATACAATGTAAAGAGTAACGGACTCATAAACTAAGCAGGCCTTTTCCACGGGGCTCATTATTATCTTGGAGCTAATGAAGAGTCGTAGGGCACTTTGCCATCCTCAAAGTGCTTTCACATTTTGATATCTGAGCCCTTTAAAAATCCAGGGAGTTTGGTCGTCGAACATGATTAATCATCTTTTCATTTTAAGGTGCAGACATTGAGTTTTTAGAGAACTCGAATTATCCAGCTAAGGCTTATACAGCAGGAAAGCTTTTAAATTCCACACCGATGCTCCTCTACCTGGTCTACTCTTCAGAGACAGAGCCTAATAAGCTTGTGATGTTTTGCCGTAACATAGACGCCACAGAGACACAGGCTACTGTGACCCTTTCTCTACGTATTAGCAATTGAACAAGAGATTAAATGAAGCGGTGACATCCCTCCACGTGTGATTGGAATGTAGCTTGGAAAGCAAGCACAAACTCACCCGGGGTTCTCTTCCGTGGGAGGTCCCCTGCAGTGCCGCTGACTGATAGGTAGATTTGGTACAACACCAGCTCAACTGAGGATCGTAAGAAATAAGCCCGAAGTCCTTACCTTGTAAGGGGAACCAGGCCAGCAAGCTGCAAAGTCTCCACCACATATTGTGCCGAGCTGTTGTCACACTTTGTCAACTTCCTCTAGATTCTGAAATAAAGGGAGCAGAGTGGTTTCTTTTGAAGGGGGAGAGGCAGCAGCTCTGTGACCTCATGTGTCTCAATGCCTCCATTGGCTCTAGAAGCCCCCTCTTGGCTCGCTGCCCCCAAACTACCTCCGGGTGGAACATTTAGGGGACCGCATGTGTCATCGCGATCGTGGCGAGGTGTGAGTGATGTGTTGGTGGCACAAATCATTCTGCCACACGTGGGCAGTACTGGTAGATTGGCTAGGTTGTGAGACTTTGCGGGGAGGAGGGGTGGGAGAGAGATGAAAATTTCCCTGACTGGTGATGTAAACTTGTCACTTTTCTGGTGTATTAGACAACGCTAACAGGATGATTTTTGCTGAACCTTTGTATTTCACTTCTGGCAACCATGTATAATGGCTTCAGGGGCAGAATTCATTCACTCACATTATTCGATCATTTAAGAAAAATCCGTTTCAACCTACCCTACCCACCTATCCATTCATCCATCCATCCATCTTGACATCTCTTCAGCTATCTAGTGTGTATTGTTCTAAGGTATCCTATATAAAAGATAAATTCCTTGTTTTTAAGGAGAATATGATCCAGTGGGGGGTGACAAGAGGCAAATGAACCATCTTGGTATTTAGTTGTCATTAATTGGGCAAATTAATACACACTATTTCATTTTTTCTAGGCCACACAGCAGAACACTAATAGATTTATGGTTAAAAATTAGTCTAGACGGCAGTGTTTGGAAAATTATAAAGGAAATAATATTCACTGGTTCTGATTAAAATGATGGGGCACCTGCCTGGCTCAGTTGGCAAAGCATGTGACTCTTGATCTTGGGGTGGCGAGTTCAAGCCTCACTTGGGTGTAGAGATTACTTTAGAAAATAACAAAATAAAATTTAGAAACAAAATGGCTGTTACTCTGTAAATCTGTTGATACCTTGGGTAGAGAAAATTTTATCCATCAAAAATATCGTTCAAGTATTTTACATTTTTTATTATTATTTTTTTTTTACAGATTTTATTTGAGAGAGTGAGAGAGAGCAAGAGAGTGTGTGAGCAGAGGGAGGGGTCAAGGGAGAGGCAGAGAGAGAATCCTCAAGCAGACTCCATGCTGAGTGTGGAGCATGATGTGGGGCTTGATCCCATGACCCTGAGATCACAACCTGAGCTGAAATCAAGGGATGGACACCTAACCAGCTGAGCCACCCAGGTGCCCCTGCTTCTCCCTTTTCCTGGGGCGGTTTTTGGTAATTTTCTCTGTTGGGTAAAAATCTATGGAAACAAAGGTGAAAACAGAGTGAATATAGGACTCAGGTGACCAGAGAATAAAATATCCTGAGATTGAAATTAAAATTACAGTGTAGTCCAAGGCAAATCTATTGATTTAATGTGATTTTAGTGGAACACCTGTGAATGGGTTTCCAGGAAACGTTCCAGGGGTTCCTTTCACCGCAGACAGGTAGATTTTCTGTTTTCTTCTCATTCTCTTTCTAAAACACAAATGTTCTTCTGCTCAAAAGCTTCCAGTGGTTTCTTTTTGCCTGAAGATTGTTGTCCCAAGTCTTCAGCAAATCATCGAAGGCCATTCACAACCTAACCCCAATCTACTTTTCAGCCCCCTTCTCTACCCCAAGTCAAAATACGCTCATAGGAAAAATTCTTGCCATATTTCAAGCACGTAGTACATTTTGATAGTCGTGTCTTACTGGGTTCTAGGTTCATAGTTCATACGGTCCTCTCTGCCCCAAATGGCCTTCTCTCCCTAGGGAGATTCTAGTCCTCTTCTAAGGCCCAGATCAAACCCAGCAGAGGTTCGAGTAGTCCCTACTCCTCTCTGAGTAGGGACTAGTGATTAAGAACATGGATTCTGGAACCAAAGCCTATTTCCTCACCCGTGAAATGGATACAATGACAGTACCCACTCATACGGCTGCTGTAAGAATGAAAGAAGTTACTGTGCATAGTGTCTAGCATGTAGTTAGCCATTACTGTCCTCTGTATTCCTAGGAAAAAACCCACCTCTCTCCTTTCCTTTGCCCCATAATTAGTTTTTCTTTTTCCCCTACTGGTTCTTCTTCAGATTAGCGCTCTATTTCAGTGAGTATGCATCTCTCTGCCCTGCTCGGCTCCCAGCTTCCTGAATGCAGAGTTTCATGGACCTGGGTATTCCTAACACTGATCCTTCCTCAGTGTAGTTGTTTTACAAGTAGCTTTATGGCCGTGTAACTGACATAATGAACCAAAACAAGTAGCGCCATCCATAGCTGTGTAACTTACCTAATGAATGAGCTGTGTAACTTACCTAAGGAATGAGCCTGTCCAAAGTATACAATTTGATAGATTTGACACAGGCACACACCCATGGACACTTCATCACCCTCAAGATAGTGAACATCCCAATCACCTGCAAGTTTCCTCCTGTCCCTCCCCACCTCCCTTCTCAAAGCCACCATGGATCTGCTTTCTGTCTCTATCGATTGGGTTTCGTTTCTTAGAAGTTTACATAAATGGAATCACACAGTATGCACTTTTGTTTGTCAGGCTTCTTTCACTCGGATAATTATTTTGAGGTTCATCTGTGATGTAGCACGTGTTCAGGGTTCATTCATCCCTCGCGCTGTGTGGCGGCTCATTATGTAAATATACCAGTTTGTTTACCTGCTCATCTGTAGCTGGGTTGCTGGGTTGTTTACTGTAGGATAGTTTCTAATAGTTTATTACATTGAATCAGTTGTAGGGTAACTTTATTTTTTTTTTTTTAAAGATTTTATTTATTTATCTGACAGAGAGAGAGACCACAGTAGGCAGAGAGGTAGGCAGAGAGAGAGAGGGAAGCAGGCTCCCGCTGAGCGGAGAGCCCGATGCGGGGCTCGATCCGAGGACCCTGAGATCATGACCTGAGCCGAAGGCAGAGGCTTTAACCCACTGAGCCACCCAGGTTCCCCGTAGGGTAACTTTAAAGAGAACCTGGTATGTTCCCACCTTTGGTTTTCATGATAATCTAATTCAGAGAAAAAAAACTTGAGGTTAGTCAAATTAAATACTGGTCTTTAGTTGGCACTTGGGGTATACACTCTGACATGCCACCCAAATTCTCCCCTGAATCCCCCAGCAGCTAGAAGGATGGGACATGCCAGCTGGGTCCTTCTGTGGGAATTGCTGTCAGTGGAAGAGACCCATCTCACCCAACATCCTCCTCCTTCCGTCTCAACATCTGATCTGGGGAACCTGATGCACAACAGCACATGAAATAAATTATCAAATGAATGAGCAAAAGAAAGAACATTTGAGATGTTCTTTTTGCTCTGAAGCCTAAAAGGATGCTTGACTTCGAACTCTTCCAGGGCATTAAAGAAGATCTCACTTTAGATTGTGCTGTGGGCAATGATGAGTGTATCTCTTTCACCCACGGGTGTGATCGTCAACTGGTCACAGACCTTGACAAACGTCACGATTGTCCACTGGACTGAGGTTTCAAATGGTCCGTGGGGGCAGAACCTCAGGCAGTCTCATGACTGTGAATGACACACAGTTGTGGTTTGCACCGTTCTTCCTGCCCCTCCCCGCCCCTCTTCAGCCTGCGGCCCCGAGGGGGTTCAGCAGAAGAAGGTGGCTGCTGTGGTTGCTTTACTGCGTGGAAGGAAAAGATGAGGCTGGAGTGCAGTGGTCAGAGTGACCTTCTACCTGTTTGCTAATGGAAGGGTGTCTGTCTACTGACCATCTTGCATGTGGGAGGCTTATCCACTGACGGCGCTTGTCATTTTGCTCTTCGCTGAATGAATCCTCCTACTATGTTCCAGTATAATAGGAAGTAACATTTTGGGTGGGGGGTGGTGGGGACAGATTTTAGAGAAATAGACAAACATCCTCTCTCTCCCACCATCCCCTTGGTCAACCTAGGCTGTCGGAGTGAAAAAGAAAAACTGAACAAGGAGACATTTATGAAGTAGGTGAAAATGGATGGTTTTAAGGGTCAGAAATGACAGGGGATTTCCCCGGGCGTAGATGCCACTGGGGTTTTTGTTGCAATTACAAGAGGGGCCTAAACTTTCTTCTTGACACTTCTTGGCTGGTGCAAAGAATCCGTGGCCTTTCCCAAGGCCAGGGCGCGAAGTGGTCTTGCCCGCATTTCCCAGCATGTGGCCTGGGTGGCTGGTTCCCAGCTGGTGTTGGGAGTCTTTGAGCTCTGTTGTAGACACACAATGTGGCTACAGAGTTTCTAAACTAGAGTGGCAGCAGCCGTAGTTATTGAGAAAAGGCTTTTGAGCCTCAGTGAAGCCTGGTAGGATGAGTGTGAGGTGGGGGGTAGGAAGCAGACGGATCTGGACTTGTCACCTGGGCCCTGTCACTGGTGGCCTTGTGGCCCTCTATAGCATCCAAGGCTCTTGGTGTCAGTTTCCCCATCTGTAAAATGGGGAGAATAATTACAGCATGGGAGGGATGACTGGGAGGTATGAATTAAACATAGCATCCCGAGTGCCCGGCACAGTGGCACATAGAAGATCCTCCATCAGTCTGGAGCTCTGTGTCATGCCCCCAGGAACCGTGGTGGGTTAGATGTGCCTGCAAAAGGAGAAAGTCTGCTAAGCTTTTGTTCTAAAGACTTCTGCCTAGAATTGAATCAAATGGATCATGCTAAAAAAAGAACCCAAGTTGAGGACTGTGGTTTGGGGGAAATGTACCCAGACGGGCAGGTGCCGGCTTCCAGTCTCAGGTCACACCTCTCTCCCAGGACAAATGACTTCCCAAGGGGTCCTCATCTGCAAATGTGGGGATTAAATGAGACCAGTGGTTTCTAAATTGCATTCTGAAGAAACCAAGTCCAGGTGCTTCAGGGTTGGGCAGTGTTTGCCTTAAGATTTCTTTACCAAAATATCTTCAACGATTAGTCCAGGCTTTGGAAGAGGCTGACAATGCTCAGATCTCTCCCCTCGCAGGTACTAGCCATGTGACTTTGGACGAGTGGCCAGATCTTTGTAAGACTCTCCTTCCTCTTCCGGGAACTTGGAACACTAAGAGTATCTACTGAATGGGGTTGTCAAGAAGATTAGAGAAGTGGGACGCCTGGGTGGCTCAGTCGTTAAGCGTCTGCCTTCGGCTTAGGTCATGATCCCAGGGTCCTGGGATCGAGCCCCGCATCGGGCTGCCTGCTCGGCAGGAAGCCTGCTTCTCCCGCTACCATTCCCTTTGCTTGTGTTCCCTCTCTCGCTGTGTTTCTGTCAAATAAATAAAATCTTAAAAAAAAAAAAAAAGATTAGAGAAGTTCCTACCTGTTACATACTTAGAACAGTGTCTGATACACATCAGCCCGTGACAGATGTTGGCTGTCACTTTGCCAGCCTCTGAACCCACCAATTTTTATGCCAGCTAAACTGGGGTCTGTGCTGGATTCTTTGGGCTTAGAATAAAATCCAGATGCTTTGCCATGGTCTACAGGGGAGGTTGGTGAACTTTTTCCATCGATCACCAAGTAGGAAATATTTTAGGCTTTGTGGGCCATACAGCGTCCACTGTAGTCTCTCCCCTTGCAGACTGGAAGCAGCCCTGGGCAAAATGTAAATGAACGAGCATGGCTATGTGCCGATAAAACTTTATTGATAGGCCCTGGAATTTGGATTCTATGTAATTAGCATGTGCTGTGAAATAGCATTCCTCTTTTGGTGTTTTTTAACCATTTGAAGTTGTAAAGACATTCTTAGCTTGAGGGGCATTTCAACACGGGGCCATGGGCTGGATTCTGCTTGTGGGCAGGTAGTTCGCCAAGCCCGGGTGTATGGGGCCCCATGTCTAGGTCCGCCTACCTCTCCAACCTCGTTTCTCTGCACTTTCTGCCGTGCCTCCTGAGCTTTAGTTCCCTGACCCCTGGTGTGCTAACCCAGCGAACTCCTTTTCATTGGGGGGTATTTGCATTCCTTCGGTCTTCCTTGAAACCTCATTTAGCACTGCCCCATGGCCAGCTTCTGCTCAGCCCTAGCTGGCAGCTTCCTGACCAGCAGCTCGGGGACACCGCACCCGACCTTATGTGAAGTATGCCGTGCCCCACATCCCTCCCAGAGCGACTATTGGATAACCCGGTTTTCTTCCTAGACAAATTGGTCAGCCTCTGTTAATTATCTTGTTTGTGTATTCTGTGTCTCTGTCTCTGATCCTTAAGGGCGGGGACCTTGTTTTCTTTGCCACTGTAGCATCATCAGCTTGTCGCCCTGCCAAGAACATCGTGTTCAGTCAATTTTGTAGAACGAGGGATGAATCCACGGCCCTCTGTGTCTTTGTTTCTTTCACCCAGTGAGTTCATACTACCTGCTCTCCTTACCTCTTAAACTTATGAGAATCAAACGAAAGTGTGCTTTTAATAGGAAGGTGGTAAATCATTAAGGCAGCCTCTTAGGCAGACCCCAGAATTCAACGAACACATCCTCTTACTGAGGAAGCCACATCTGAGGATAATCGTAAAGTGATACCGGTATGAAAGAAGCTTTTGTTCCTTGTCCCTGATACTTTCCACAGATAAGAAAATGGCGGGGCACCTGGGTGGCTCAGTGGGTTGAGCCTCTGCTTTCGGCTCGGGTTGTGATCTTGGGGTCCTGGGATTGAGCCCTGTGTCGGGCTCTCTGCTCAGCAGGGAGCCTGCTTCCCCCTCTCTCTCTGCCTGCCTACTTGTGATCTCTCTCTGTGTCAAATAAATAAAATCTTAAAAAAAAAAGAAAAAGAAAGTATATGTGTAGATGGTGGAAAGTGAGGAAGGCAGGGGCTCACAAAGGCAGAAGAAGGACCCATGTGGTCCCTGTTAGCATCAACCTGTCTTTGGTAGTCATGCTCTTTGGGATTGATGACAATAGAAGAAACAATTTGGCTTACAGAATGTTAGCAAGTTTTAAAAAAAAAGAAAAAATGGCTGCATGTGTGATTTTCCTTTGGCCTTTGCAAAAGCAATTGTTTATTTACTAGCAGAGCATATCATACTAGCATGTCCCATTAGGCATTTTTTTAACTTACTTACTTACTTAAGTACTTACTTACTTAATTTATTTATTTATTTATGACTGAGAGTGGGTGGGACACGCAGAGAAAGAGGGAGAAAGAGAAAATAGTTTTTAAAAAATTTTATTTATTCGGGGCACCTGTGTGGCTCAGTCGTTAAGCGTCTGCCTTCGGCTCAGGTCAGATCCCAGGGGCCTGGGATCGAGCCCCGCATAGGGCTCCCTGCTCGGCAGGAAGCCTGCTTCTCCCGCTACCATTCCCTCTGCTTGTGTTCCCTCTCTCGCTGTGTTTCTCTCTGTCAAATAAATAAAATCTTTAAAAAAAACCCAAAACTTTATTTATTCACTTTCGGGACAGCGCGCTCACGAGCAGGGGGGGATGCAGAGGGAGAGGGACAAGCAGACTCCCACGCTCAGCACAGAGCCTGACACTGGGCTCTGTGCCAGGACCCTGAGACCCTGACCTGAGCTGAAACCACAAGTCAGACGCTTAACCGGCTGAGGCCCCCAGGCGCCCCTGTTAGGCATTTTATAGTCATTGTCCCACACCCTACAGCCATGCTGTAAAAACTCATGTGCCCATTTTGCGGGTGAAAACAGTTTAAGCAGCTAAGCCAGCATAAGAACCTGGCTCTGACATTAGAACGAGAGCTACTTCTCCAGTGATACACGGACCTTCCGGATAGTGCATCAGCACGGGGTTGCCCAGCTCTCTGGACCTGCAGCGTTTCAAGGTCGGGAGCGAGCCACCTGGCTTTTGTGTGTTAATTTCTGGCAAAATGAAGTACTCTGTTTCTTCAGAAGGAAGACTGATTTCAGATATTTTGCTGATTTCAGCTTAAAACAGATGCAGAGCACGTGGATTCCTTTTCTCTGGGTGTGCAGGCAGCCTTTCCATACATCACAAGAGGGCAAAATGAGTTTGGGAATCTGTCAAGCAGAGAACCATCGAGAACCAGCCGCGAGGCTAAACATAGTTTGGTCTTTTGTCACATATGCGCATTCGCTGTTAGGGTTCCTCAGGAAGTAAACCGAGCCTGGCTCGTGGCTGGCTCTGTGCATGAAAACCTGCGTTCCTGTCCTAAGCATGAATTTGCATATTCTAACTTCTAGTAGCTCAGCATAGCCTTACTTCAAAAATGGGGTGGGGGCACCCGAGTGGCTCAGGCCGTTGAGCGTCTGATTCTTGATTTCAGCTCAGGTCATGATCTCAGGGTGGTGAGATCGAGCTCGGCATGGGGCTCTGTGCTCAGTGGGGAGTCTGCTTGAGATTCTTGCTCTCTTTCTCAAAAAAAAAAGGGGGGGGTCTCTTATGACTTTTGGTAGTGTGGAAGCTAGCTTGTGTTGGATTTCCTTCCTCTCTGTCTTACCCAAATTCTTAATCTACGGATGGTCCCTCGTGTGCCTATCTCCTCAAGGCAAGCAGGGGTGAGGGATGAGGGCTCGCACCTGGGCAATGAGAGCATTCTGGAGCACATTTTCTCCCTCCTGGGTGAGTGTCACCTCTCCAGCCTGGGTGACTGAGGGGATCAGAGACCCACAGTGCTCCCAGAGCGTCTTTCCGTTTCCATCAGCAGCAAATGCCCCTCTGAGCAAAGAATCACACTCCTAATGGACATTTATGAAATAATAATGACCACAGTAACATCTCAAAACATGATAGGAATAGAGACCACTCAGAATTGAATATGAGATTGCTCTGGATTGACTGAGGACACAGTTCCTCTTTATTAAATCATCTGTGATGCTCCTGGAATGGAATGATGGAATTACAATGGTGCCGGGGCTGGATCGAAAGGAAGAGCACACAGTCGGGAAAGCGTAGATGCCACAGGTAGTTTACAAGGGATTTGGCGCTACAATTCCGTGTGGTTTTCCTTCTTATAATGACAGACCTTTTTCTTCAGATAAATACACCGGAATCACATAGAAGAATAAAAAAAATATATATACAATAGCCTTATAAAGGAGAAACTGATATACCTCTAAAAGCAGCAGGCTGAGAATGGTCTATGCATGACCAAAATGCTTTGGGGTGGCATTTCCATCCAAGAAAGAACCAGCACACATTTCCCAAGATACATGTGTATCCTGTACAAGTATCAAGTACCGAGTGTCAAGTCCAAGAATAGTTCAACAGCTGCAAGATCCTGATTTTTGTGTGGGTAATGGCAGCTAAGTGGTACTGTGGAAGACATTTGTAAGAGCTGATTGTCTATTACGTTTGACTGCTCCCCACTATAATTTTAAACTTACATATGCTGAACGTAATATTATATGTATTTAAAGATCAAGTTCGGGCTCTCTGCTCGGCAGGAAGCCTGCTTCTCCCGCTACCATTCCCTCTGCTTGTGTTCCCTCTCTCGCTGTGTTTCTCTCTGTCAAATAAATAAAATCTTAAAAAAAAAAAAAAATCAAGTTATTTCCTCTGTCTTTAGCGGCATTTTTTTTTTCTCCCTTTTCTCGAATTTTTGTTATAGCTAGTTACTTCCCTAGGAAAAACTCATTATGTTGAAATGTTAAGAGAAGCAAATCCTATTTGAATCCTATGTTTAAACATGAAAAGCATCTGCCAACACTGAGCAAAATACCCCCCCATCACCTCTGTAAAGTGAATATTAACCTAAATAGATGTTAAAATGTTTTTTCTCCTACCCTCCAAGGCTAGTCTCATCCCTCCTGGCAAGGCAGCCAGACTAGACTCCCACCTCTTAGTTCTCATACGTGTGCAGGACTACAATTTAAATGCAAATAACCCCACGCCTCATTATCTGAGTTCGTGCAGACACAGTGTAGTTGTGGCTCTGCCTGTGAAAATGAAGGGAGGGAGGTTCATCTGTATTCGAACACACGCATTACTCAGAGTAGATTCAAAAGAGCAATTCATCACCGCTTTCAAATGAAACCCTGGAGTTGCAGAGTGCCTAGGTTACGGAGGAATGCCTCCCTTTTTGCTACAGAAGGACACTTTACTACAAAGACAATGGGATAGACCTTCTCTTACTGCAGCTCTTCAATTAGTTCCCAGTGACACTAGGTAAATGAAATAGAAGACTTCCTTCAACAGGAACACGGCCAGTTGAGTGGAAAAGATACATTTATGGTAATGCTAAGCGCCGTTGGAGGACAATGTAGATGCATCCAAATACCACTGACAGGAGAATGACCACATCAGCCTAAAATGCAAGAAAATTATCCACAATGATTTACCAAACCGACATCACTCCAGGAGATAGTCTTATTTTTTTTTATTTTTTATTTTCTGCAAAATCATCTTTTAAATATAAGGTTATTTTAAAATAATTCTTTGGTTAAAGTATAATTCAAATAAAAAGTAGAAACTCCTCCAAGCCATTCGCTACAGGGTGAAAAATACCCCCTCTTTCAGCCATCAGATGGCCATTTAATCAGCCATTCAGATTCTATGAATCTAAATGTAATGGAAAACACTGTATTCTAGCTCCACACTGGGGTAAATAAGCTCCTAGCTACCGATGCAGTGATGGAGAAGAGGGCCTGGGAAAGTGAGACCCCCAGCTTGTGCATTAAAATGTGCCAATTATTCCAATCCACAAGGAATAGACGTGGCATGTTAAAATCACCGAAACCAGAGTCCTACCTATGAATAATACTGGGGCATTAGCGGATTGATGGGACACACTTGTACCAGCAGCAAACTGTTTCAGAGTTTCAATCCCAGATCAAAGCCTTTAGTTAATTTCACCTCTGTTTCAAGCAACTTTCTACATTAAAACAAAAAATCCCCCTCTGTAAGTAACATTTGGTTCTTCTTATCTTGATGTCCCTGGGTCGGTCGGTCCTTCCTTCCTTCCTTCCTTCCTTCCTTCCTTCCTTCCTTCCTTCCTTCCTTCCTTCCTTCCTTCCCCGCCCCCAACGTTAGTTCTAAATAAGCATCAGCCTCAGATTAAAAAGAACCGAGCTGAAGTTCAGGTTGTGATGTCAACCTAGAATTCTTGGATGAAAATGAAATTATGTAATACATTTGTGCATTCCTTTTATTACACATTGATTCAACATGATTTTCAAAGAACGGAGTCTTAGTTTAAGTAGGAATACGTGAAAGTTGGAGTCTTAGTTTAAGTAGGAATACGTGAAAAGAGAATTTAATGTGAATTCAGATCATTCAGGCCACTTTGATAAACAATCCGGACAATGAAAGCAGAAGAATCAACTCCTTAATTCAGGGTTTTCCACCTCAGTTATTCAGAAAATGATTTCAGATCTCCTACTCACGTAAGATGACAGCCTAAGGCTCCGTCCATATTGTGCTAAGGGACAATGGGTTGGTGCCCAGCTAAGGTGGCATTTCAGGTCATCACAGGACCAGGACAGCCCAGAGGGGGAGAGAGGAGAACCTATCCTGAACTCTATTCTGTCCGGGTACAGACGCTGCCCAGAACACACAGCTACAGTTTTCAAGGAAGTCAGATGTAAGGAGTTCAAGGATTGTTCTGACCATTGGAAGTCCATGAAAATTTGTGGAGAATCTAATGAGCATTACAGATCTGGTTAAACAGTAGATTCATTTCATTACAGATAAAAGAATGAAGAGCAGTGACATTATATCAGCCGTAATGTGATTTTTCTCCTAGAATCTCTTACTGGGAATATTTCCCCCATTGTTAGGGTTAAAACATTTTCTGTTACTCAGTGGTATCAGCACCGAGTATTTTTATACCCAGTAGCTGGATCGGTGTTGATGCAATGCTAGAAGAAATCAGGTTTGTTTCTTAAAATCTAAAATTCATGACATATCTGTAAGTGGCCTAAAAGGAAAAAAAAACCAAAAAAAAACCCCACCCCAACCCCAACTGTAATCCTCTTGCTGATTAAGATACATAGCCAGGGGGCACCTGGTTGGCTCAGTGGGTTAAAGCCTCTGCCTTCGGCTCAGGTCATGATCTCAGGGTCCTGGGATTGAGCCCTGCATCAGGCTCTCTGCTCAGCAGGGAGCCTGCTTCCCCCCTCTCTCTCTGCCTGCCTCTCTGCCTACTGGTGATTTCTCTCTCTCTCTCTCTGTCAAATAAATAAAATAAAAATCTTAAAAAAAAAAAAAAAAAAAGATACATAGCCAGCATCCTTTCACTCTCCTCTCCTTTTTAGGAATCCTCACTTTCCAGTTTCAAATAGGAGCAGAGATCTATTTCAATATCCCAGGCTTTATATGTGTTATTCAGTGCTACAAAGTATATTGATTTGTTTTACACTGTTTCTTTACATGTCTGGGATCTCATTTGCACACACAGTCTACACGGTGAACTACACGGCACCAGACCGTCTGTTGCCGACAGTCAGCTAGTCACACAATTAAATACACATCGGTAACTGATGTCTTCATTTGATTGTCATTTATTTTTCTTTTAAATAAACTCCCTCTGAACTCGGGAAGCAGGTGTGACGAGAAACCACAGGCCGTGGCTCTCCCCCCCTTTTCTTAAGCAGCCCTACCTAGGTATTTTAAGTTCTAGAAAAACAAATAGAAAACGACAGCACAAACAGCAATCGTGACTGTCATCCTTTAAATTAGTTCCCTGCCTTCTTTACGCGTCCCTGGTGTAACTGATGCGTCAGTTCTGCCCTCGGTGACAAGTACTCTTAAATGTACAACAGCCTGACCCTGGGTGTGGTTTGTAAAGACATCCATATTGCACGGGCATGAGCTTCTTGTGGACTCAACGGCTCGAACACACAGGCTTCCAACGGTCAGCATCCTTAACCAGTTACCGCAGCCTAGACTCGAGTAGCGGCAAAGACAAGCAAATCATGGCGATTTGGAGACGCTGTGCCCTGGAGAATTCCAGGTCGCTTTATATTTTGCAAGTTCTCTGCTCCCACAATTGAGTCACCTCACACGTCTGTCTTCCTCCTGAGTGTCCAAAAGTGCTTGGTCTCCCCATTTCGCAGGCAGAAGCGGGGGGGAAGGGCCAGAGCAGAAAGCTGTGGCCCGCTGTTGTAGAGAAAACGTGGGGTCGGTACCAGGGTGGATGTGAGTCGTCGAGCAGGAGTCTTGAGCCAGCAGCACGGCCGTGGGGCGGTCATATGGAGGGTAGAATTTGATGTGTAAGAAGAACGATGCTCTGCAGGGGCATGTTTTCTATTAACCGTAAAAAAAAATCCCGCAGCTTGGCTTTGCCTAACTGGAACATGGAGTTAAAAAGAAAATCCCATCCCCAAATTGGCAGCTCGGTGTCTCTCCAGCTGGATTCTGGACATATACTCCTTTGTCCTGCAGTCTTCCTCAGAGTGGGCTGACTGCTTCCGTTAGGAGCTCTCCAACTCCTTAGCCATGCACGGAAGGAAGGAAGGAAGGAAGGAAGGGAGGGAGGGAGGGAGGGAGGAAGGAAGGAAGGAAGGCAGGCAGGAAGGAAGGCTCTGCTGCTGCAGCAGGTGCCTTGATTTATGAAGACAGTTCTCGAAAGCCTTGTTAGCTGGGTAAGCATCCAGAGCGAATGGATTCTACCTCTGAATCAAGTCCTTTTCTCATTCCCAGTCTCACCATCAGAGCTTTAAAGCGTGAAAGGAAATCTGCTCAAGGACTCTGAGCTGTCTACTTAGAAGGTGGTGCAGACTTGGCCACTGTTACTAAACACACAGAAAGACCCTTCTCCTGAAGGCTTTCTAGAGCCTCCTCTTCTCGTTCACCGGGACGGGTTATTCTTGCAGCAAGGTCTCTCTCCAGTTGAAGCCCCCAGTTGGTCCATGGGTGAGAGGAAGGATGGGCGGGTCTGTCAGCTGCCATATTCCTGTTTCTCCCAGTTCTTCGCAGGAACAAAACCCCAAGTATGGGATCTGAAGTCAGAGTAGAAAAGGAAGGGCAAATAGAAAACAGAGGTTTAATGCTTTCACCTTGACCTACATTAAGATCTTCAGGTGGCCCCTGGGAATAAGCAACAGCCCCAGGAATCGACACAGGCTTTGTAGACCGGCATCTCTTCCACAAATCAATGAAGGAAAATGAAACGGACAAAACGGTCAAATTAGAGGGAAGGGTATTTACATTGCAAAGGGATTCATCAGAGAGATTCATTCAATGGTGAGCTCCCCTAGTGTAATTAAGTAGTTGTTGATAGATTGCTGCTTAATAGTGTGGGAGGAAAGAGGACCATCCTACAGAAAGCTGAGGTGCTCCCAGTTAATCTGTAATTGTGAATCAAGCTACAAACGCAGCTCAGACAGCTCAGAAATTATATTTGGACAATGAGAGAGATGACGCTCTTTTAAAAAATATTTCACCCAGTTTCGTCTTTTCCTTCCCCCCCCCCCCCTCTTCTTGGCATGGGTACCTGTAAGAGTCGAGGCTGGAGCTCGCCCTTCCTAATGTCAGGAGCCACGGCAGCCCTAAACGTGTGTCTGTGCATGAGCCCAGAGCTGCCATTGCAAACAAGACAAAACCCTCTGCCCTCAAGCAGCTTGTAGAGTAATGGCGGTAGATGTAGGTGCATAAATAGGCTTTTAAAAAAAAAATGAGAAAAGCATTGCACTCGAGTTTGAATCGGGTTCTCTGGGGGCAGATACAGGAAGCCTGTAAGTCAGCCTGGAGGGAAGTGTGTGGGAGAGCAGCTGATGGGAAAGCCTCTTCCGCAAGCACGAGAAGGAAGAATCCAGATGTGTTGGTCACTCTCATGGGTTTTGTCTCGTGGCCTTGTTCCCGGTTTGCCTCGCAGCCCGACTGTTCTAAATTGCTGCTTCCTTTGGCCTGCCACCCAGGCCCTCTTGTCTGGCTGAGCTGTCGGATGCTCTTTGGGTCCGCTCACCCCTCACCCCTCTCCATCCAGTTCCTGGCTCCTCTGGGAAATCCAGACAACCTGCTTAGAGTTCTTAGCTACTTCCCAAACTTGCGCTCCTAGGCACTAAAACTCGCTCAAACACATCCTAATAAAGGGCCTTACACAGAGCACCCCTCAGTACATCGTGGCCGAGCAGCGAGTTAATACTCGCATCTTCCCAGTGCAGAGGAAACACAAACTCCGCATCAGCCGGCCAGGGAACTGTTCCAACACCGCCTGATTACCCCCCCGGCCTCCAAGACAGAAATAGGAATTACCTTTCGGACCATTTGCACAAAGTCCTTGGAGTTCTGAGGGGACAGACCCTGAAGCTGGCAGGTACACGCCTCCAGGGAAGATGCGTGAGCCACAATCAGGATGTTATTTCCTGGGGGATGAAAAGCAAGGGCTGCGAAGACCATTTCTTTTTTTCCTTTCCCTCTTCCCTTCCTCCCTCCCTTTTAAATATTTATTTATTTGGGGGGGAGAGAGAGAATGAATATCTTCAAGCAGACTCCCCACTGAGCATGGAGCCCAATGTGGGATGTTTAACTGACTGAGCCACCCAGGCACTCCTCTGGGTGGAGTATGGAATGGAAATGGAAGACCATTTCTTTTTTCTTTCTTTTTTTAATTAACCTATAATGTATTATTTGTTTCAGGGGTACAGGTCTGCGAATCATCAGTCTTACACAATTCACAGCACTCATCATAGCACACAGCCTCCCCAGTGTCCATCATTTAGCCGCCCCATTCCCTCCCCCTGACCCCTGCCAGCAGCCCTCAGTTTGTTTCCTGAGATTAAGAGTCTCTTAAGGTTTGTGTTCCTCTCTGGTTTCGTCTTGTTTCATTTTTCCCTCCCTTCCCCTATGATCTTCTGTCTTGTTTCTCAAATTCCTCATATCAATAAGATCCCATGGTAATTGTCTTTCTCTGACTGACTTATTTTGCTTAGCATAATACCCTCTAGTTCCATCCACGTCGTTGCAAATGGCAAGATTTTGTGAGTTTTTGGTTTTGATGGCTGCATAGTATTCCACTGTATATATATATATATATACACACACACCACATCTTCTTTATCCATTCACCTGTTGGACATCTGGGCTCTTTCCATACTTTGGTTATTGTGGACATTGCTGCTATAAACATTGGGGTGCATGTGCCCATTCAGATCACTACATTTGTATCTTTAGGGTAAATACTCAGTAGTGCCATTGGGTCGTAGGGGAGCTCTATTTTCAACTTTTTGAGGAACCTCCATCCTGTTTTCCAGAGTGGCTGCACCAGCTTGCATTCCCACCAACAGTGTAGGAGGGTTCCCCTTTCTCTGCATCCTCGCCAACATCTGTCGTTTCCTGACTTGCTAATTTTAGCCATTCTGACCGGTGGGAGATGGTTGGTATCTCACTGTGGTTTTGATTTGTATTTCCCTGATGCCAAGTGATGTTGGGCACTTTTTCACGTGTCTGTTGGCCAGGTGGATGTCCTCTTTGCAGAAATGTCTGTTCACGTGTTCTGCCCGTGGGAAGCCCATTTCTATAAAGACCTTAATGTAAACTTTGTAAATACTGGAGGTCAAATGTTTCAGGGTGGGACAGACATCCTCAAACATGAGATAATTTGGCCAAACAACATTTTGAAATGCTTTGTATTATTAAGGTAGCCTAATATCATTAAAAAAAACCAAACCTTTTAATCATAAAATAATTATAGATGCAAAAGAGCTTATAATTATGTATATATAGTATGTAAATATATACGTGTGAAATTACATCTTCTATATATGTATGATGCTGTATAATATATATACACACAGATACACATATTATGTGTGTGTGTGTAGCATACAGTTTAATATATAATATGTATACAGACACATATACCAGGCATCTGGCTTCCTCTAGTGGGAACACCTTGCCTACCTATGGTACCCAGCAAAATCAGGAAATGGGTGCTGGTGTAATCCAGTTTACTCAGATTCCACCAAGTTTCTCTATCACGTGTGTAAGTCTTTGTAAACACCGCAATCAAGACGCAAAACGATTCTTGTGTCTGCAGGGCTCTCTGCTACTTGTAGAACTGGGAGCACTCGATACTTTCTGGTTGATAGACTATGCTGGCGAGTATCTTTACAGTGGGGAGCATGGGAGTGGCAAATGAACTGAGTGGTTTTCTCAGTGTTCACTGAGAGGTTATCAGCTACAATACTGCCGACCAGGGCTCTCCACTGGTAATATTTTGCTGTGTATGATTCCCGGTTTTGCTCTATGAAGATAACTTTAAAAGCCGTGGAGGGGTGCCTGGGTGGCTCGGTTGTTTAGCGTCTGCCTTCGGCGCAGGTTGTGATCTCAGGGTCTAGGGATTGAGTCCCGGATCAGGCTCCCTGCTCAGTGGGGAGTCTGCTTCTTCCTCTGCCTCTCCCCCCACTCGTGCTCGTTTCTCTCTCTCTCTCTCTCAAGGAAATAAATAAAATCTTAAAAAAGCAGTGGAAATGTGCAATACTTCTGTAATGCCTTTTTTCTCTAAAAATTGATAGTGGATAGTCTTATGTATCATTAAATATTTGAGTTCACTATTTATCGAATTCAGTAACAGACTTGAGCCTTCCAGAATGCCGCTCTTGGTTAATGGTAGCAGAGACAGTGTGTTGGTGAAGGTGTGGGTGTCCATGCTCCTGGGTCAAATCATAGGCAACAGTGTGGTGCTAAAAAAACCTCTGGAAATTGTAATAGGGAGCTTCCTTCACAGAGTGTAAGATAAACAGCCGTAATGCAGAATTCCAAATGCTTTCATATAGTAACTAAGTCTGGTATATTACCACTTTAGGTACTAGAGAGAATATCACAAATTTAACATGAAAGTATCTATAAGAAAGTCGGGAAATACTTTTCTTTCGTACTAAGCAAGTCTGCTAAAGCAAGTTGCAACAGCTTGAATAGCTTACAGACCACGATGGAGGAATGACCACATATTTAAATATAGAGTCCAGAATGATATCACCTACCTTTACTTTTACACTCGCTTATTATTTCTTTTGTCACTTGGAAACTTCTACTGATGTAAGTGTCATAGGATTCGGAAACCACTAATTTGCTGACTGGAATGTGAGGTCTGTAAGAGAAAAAATGAACAAAGGCAATGAAAACATTTTGATCCCAAGACAAAGCAGTTGCTAGGATTCTGAACTTGTATTTCAAGACCTTTCTAGAGTTCCCATTGTTCTGTTTACCCATTTCCCTAGAAAGGATGGTGGTATAAAGAGTTGTTCTACTCATGGAAGTGGAGGTGAAATGTATAGAATGTGCAGAAATCAAGGCTGTGCGTGCATGGTGTCCGAGTGACCAGTGGAAAAGGGAAACGGTACAGGTAACACTTGTGGGTTAACCCATGAGCAGTTCGACTAATTTTCTGACCATCAGTGCTGGGTCACGCAGCTAACAGGAAGCAAAGCAGAGCTTAGATCTCTTCTCTGTAGATCACCAGAGATCTTCTAAGCCCCTTTTCTCTAGCCTTATACACCATAAGCTGTAAGAATAGGTTTTGTTTACTCTTAAATATTTTTCCAGTTTTATTGGGATAGAATTGCCACCTAACGTTGTAGAAGTTCAAGTGTAAAAGTGTTGATCGGGTCCATGTATTGTTACAAAATGATTTCCAGCGTAGCGTTAAGCTAATTCCTCTATCATGTCACCTAATCACCATTTCCCTTTTGTGGTGAGAACATTTAAGATCGACCCTCCTCTTGGCAACTTTCAAGTATACGATACTGTAGCATCAACTAATCACCACAATGTGCAGTAGGATCCCCAAAACTTCTAACTACAAGTTTGTATCCTCTGTCCAACCATCTCCCCATTTTCCCATTTCCCCCTTCTGCTCTTTCTCTGAGTTTGGCTTTTTAGATTCCACATATGAGTGACACCCTGTGCGGATATCTCTTCGAGCTCCTGTATTCATCTCCTTTGAATGTATACCCAGAAGTGGGATTGCTGGATCATCCGGTAGTTCTATTTTTAACTTTTAAAGGAATCTCCATATTGTTTTCTGTAGTGGCTGTACCAATTTGCATTCTCACCAACACTGGATAGCTCTTGTCTTTTTGATGACAGCCATTCTAACAGGTGTGAGGTGGTGGTATCTCATTGTGGTTTTAAATTGCCATTTCCCTGATGACTAGTGATGCTGACATCTTTTCTTGTACTTGTTAGCCATTTATATGTTGTCTTTGGAAAAATATCTGTTAAATTCTTCTGCCCGTTTTTAAATCAGATTTTTTTTTTTACTATCGTGTTGTAGGAGTTATTCATATGTTCTAGATACTAAGCCCTTATCAGATATATGATTTGCAAATATGCCGTCCTATTTTGTAGGTTGCTTTTTCCGTTTTTTGATTGTTTGCTTTGCAAAACCTTTTTAGTTTAATGGAGTCTCACTTTATATAGTTTCAGTTCTTATACAAGTCTTAATTCATCTTGAGTTAGTTTTGTGACTAGTGTAACTGCATGGTGTTATCCAATTTTCTCAACACCATTTATTGAAGAAACTATGGTACATCACTGAGTATTCTCAGTTGCCTTGTCAAATGTTAGTTGAACATGCATTTGAGGATTTATTTCTAGGGTGTCAATTCTGCTCCATTGGTCTGTGCCTATTTTTATGCCAGTACCATACTATTTTGATGAGTACAGATTAGTATAGTTTGAAATCAGGAAGTGTGACGCTTCCTGCTTTGTTCTTTGTTGGGCTTGCTTTGGCTGTTTAGGATCTTTTATAGAAACATACAAATTTAGGGTTGTTTTTTCTATTTCCGTGGAAAACAGCATAGAAATTTTGATAGGGATTGCATTTAATCTATAGATGGCTTTGGGTCGTATGGACATTTTAATATTCTTCTTCTGATCCATGAACATGGGATATCTTTCCATTTGTTTGTGTCTTTAGTTTCTTTTAGCAGTCTTGTATATTTCAGTGTACAGATCTTTCACCTTTCATTGATTTTATTCCTATTTTTTTTTTTTTTTGGTTTTTTTTCGATGCTATTATGAATGGGATTGTCTTATTTCTCCTTCAGATGTGTTGTTAGTATATAGAAACACAAATTATTTCTGTATGTTCATTTTTGTATCCTGGAACTTTACCGAGTTTGTTGATTAGTTCTCCTAGTCTTACAGTGGAGCCTTTAGGATTTCCTATATATAAAATCATATGATCTACAAAGACATTTTTACTTCTTTCTTTCCAATTTGTATCCCTTCCCTTGCTTTTTCTTGCCTGACTGCTCTCAGTAGGCCTCTCAGTACTTTGTGAGTGGGCCTTATTCCTCATCTTAGAGGAAAAGCTTTCAATCTTTCACCATGAATTTGATGTTAGCTGTGGGCTTGTCATATATGGCTTTTATTATGTTTTGGTGTATTCTTTCTATGCCCAATTTGTTGAGCATTTTTATTATTAAAGGATGGGGTATTCTGTCAAATGATTTTTCACTTTCGTTCTATAAATGCTGCATGTCATGTACTGATTTTTGTATGTTGAACCATCCTGACATCCAAGGGATAAACCCCATTTGATCACGGTGTATGATTCTTTTAATGTGCTGTTGAATTTGGTTCACTAATATTTTGTTGAGAATTTTTACGTCTATATGTATTAGGAGTATTGGTCTATAGTTCTTCTTACAGAGTCCCTATCTCTTTCCTGTAGGATACTTATCTGGCTTTGGTATCAGGGTAATGCTGGCCTTATAAAATGAGTTTGGGGAGTTGTAAGGATAGATTTTAAATGTGGATATTAGGTCTATTGGATTTGTGAACTTACAAAATCACCAGTCTTTTTCTTTCTTATTTTGAAAGCAGACCATACACCTGGAAATAGGAAAAGCTCAGGGAACGTAGAGAGGAAGAGAACCCAGCTTCTCTGCTTGGGGAGTTCTCCGCGTGTGGCTGGGATGTGCAGGTTATTCATGCAAATGATAATTATGCACACCGTACAAAGGAGTGTAAGAGGATTGACGCAGGGCCCTCCCATCTTGGTGACGTTACTTGTCTTCACTCTCAGCCACTTCTGCCTGCAACTACTTAGAGTTGCTAGTCTGTGAGATGTGGGTCTTGTCTTTGAGTACAACCATATCATATTTTCTGGCTCGTCTTTCATTGTTGGTGTTTAGTGGATGGTGGATGGGGGTGGTCGTGAGTCCTCAAAGTGAAGTCACATGGCATCTTAATCGGAATGTTACTGCTGCTACCACTACTACAAAGTATCCTACTTGTATGCTTTGAATATAGCCTCCTAGCCCCCCTTCTGGCAAATCCTGTTCGTGGTTGACAAAACTAAGGCTCAGAAAGGCTAGAGATGACTTGCCTCTACTTATACCATTAGCATCTCTTAGGCTCTGGATTTGAATCTAGGTCTGAGATCACTACCTATAAACCCGGAGGCATTTTGGATGGCTTTTCACAGCGTGCCCCCTCAAGGCTGCCCTTCTGTGCACTTGGGTTTACTGTCCAGAGAGGAGGAATGGCATTCTCAGTGCCATGCCCTCAGTAAGCATACTTCTCCTAGGAGACAACCTTCTGAGTCTCACAACACCCTGGGGGACAGGAGGAGACATGAATCACCGCTTTTAGGGATGGACCTCATTGCCCTGGAGCAAACTTTCTTCCATCCCCACCTCCTATCTAGTTCCATTACTGCTTACATCACCTGGTCTCCCAGGAGCCCTGCACAGTGACAAAAGGCTCAGGGAACCATTTCCATGGTGAGACCACACTGTCGTGCCTGAGATTTGTGTACATGAAGAGCAGGCCAATGCTGGGAGCCGGTTTCTCCCAGTCAGTTCTTGTCTTGAAGCGGAACCTATGAAAGGCTTCCATGGTTGAACTAGTTCGATGGGGGGAGGGAGGGTGGGGAGGGAGGCCAGAGTCCAAGCTTCCTCACCCCCGTCGGCAGCAGGCACGGCACTTCTAGCCACAACTGCAGAGCCCATGTATTGTACTCAGAGTCAGGTAGGCCTCCCAGCCCCAATTAGACTTGGGTGTTCAGGCAGCATCCCTGGAACGGTATTCTCCCTGGTACACGCTCTACTCCCCACCCTGCTGTGACCTAGGCTTCTGCCTCGAGCCCCACACCAGAATATGATTCAATGCCCCTCTAACACTCCAGACTCATGCCCCATCCCACACCATTCCCCTAGCACCCCTAGTTAGAGCCCTGTTCTGAAGCCCAGTCCAACTTGTGTATTTATTTTTTTTCTGCCTTGATCCTTCTGGCCCAGGTCCCTAAGACTGGGACTGCTCTTGACACCCAGCCACCCAGGCTCGGTCTTGGGGCCTGTAGATGATGCTTGGGTATTAGTCACCGGGCTGGTTTTTCCTTAACCTGCTGCCGTTCCCTCTCCTCCTTGTTCCAAGGTGCCAGGACTCTCTAAGTGGGGCTTGCTTGACGTATAATACCCTATCAGTGCTTGTCCCTCTGCCCACCACATCTACACAATCATTTGGGCAGCACTGTTTGCTTCAAAAGGTTGGCACCCTTGGCCATAATTTCAGACGGACTTTAACTCCAGGGACTGTGCCTCTCACATGCTTTTTTTGTTGACTTTCACAATTGATTTCTAGAAGTAGAGGCTTGATCCTTTTCTCCCCCTTGTATGCAAAGTGGTTGAACTTTGAACTGAATTTTGATTTTCTGTAGGAGAGAAGAAAAATCTGGAATAAAGACCAGGTCATAGCCCCCAGGTTCCTGGTGTTCCTCCTCCTGCTTCTACTGCTGTTGCTGTGTGTGTGTCTGCATGTG
Organism: Procyon lotor; assembly: GCA_028646535.1. Taxonomy (NCBI): domain Eukaryota; kingdom Metazoa; phylum Chordata; class Mammalia; order Carnivora; family Procyonidae; genus Procyon; species Procyon lotor. Next base: position 75,573,555 of record CM053613.1, read on the forward strand.
CACCGAGACGCTCAGACAGAACGATTCTGGAGAACTTTGTAAATGAGCTTGGCAAGGTTGGCTGGGAGATGCTGGGGGAGTTGAGTCGGGAGCGTCATTTCACCAATGTTGGCAATAAATCACCCTCTTTCCAGCCCAGAGGGATGAGGGCTGTTGACATGGGGACAATAATTTATTGCCATTTCCCCCAAAGGATGGAAAAACGGTTGCCGTAGGGGAGATAGGGTGAAACGTGAAGTGTGGTTGAGCCTTGAGCAACATGGGTCTGAACTGTGTGGGTCCATTTATATGTGGATTTTTTTCAATATAAATACAGTTCAGTACTATAAATTTATGATTTTCTTTTGTCTAGCTTACTTTATTCTAAGAATACGGTATAGACTACATACAAAAGATGTGCCCATTATCTAGGTTATTGGAAAGAATTCTGGTCAACAGGAGGCTGGTAGTTGTCGAGTTTTTGGGAAATCTCAGGTTAGATGTGAATTCGACTGTGGGGGGTCAGCACCCCTCGCCCCCTGCGTTGTTCAAGGGTGAATTATTAGTAGGACACATAATTTATGGGGTCATCTGAAGTTTTAGTTACAGAAAAGGAAAATTAATATGGAAAAAAAGATATTTTCTCCTTATCTGCGCCAGCTCACATTGCTTCATTTGTGGTTGGGGTAGTTTTTGAAATGAAAGGTCACAGGATATCACAAGGAGGAAACTGCTGTTTATATTGGTCACTTCAAATTCTGCCTTAAGAAACATGAACTGAATTCCCCCCCATAATGGGCATGAATCTCCCTTGTCAGGGACATTTTACAAACACCCAAGAGGCGTTTTGAGAGTTAAGAATTCACCGATAATGACACAGTTACATTAATGGCTCACATGCGGATTATTTCTTTTCACTCCCAGCACAGTCTGGTCTCATGGAAAAAGCAAAGGACTAGGAATGGGGAGAAGGTAAAGCAGATTAGATTACACCGTGCTTGACACGCAAAAAATGATCAAAAGAGGGTAGTTGCGGTTGCCATCATTGTTCCGTGCGGTCACTTAATGAATGACTTTCATCTGTAAGATAAGAGGCTCGCCTGGATTCTGGGGTTACGACAATAATAAATGAAGATCAAGAGAATTAAAAATGCTTGGAAAAAAATGAAAGAGGACAATCCAAGGCAAGACCCTGTCCTTTCCCTTAGCCCCCCACCATGCTTCCGGAACTGCATCAGGCTTAGCTGGTGGACGATCCTGGAATGCAAAGTGGTTTTCTCATTCACCAAAAGAGACAGAATGAAGTCAGGAAAGCCCAGTGTGTGGGGGGGGCGCGCTAAGTGCTAGGGAAGGCTGGCTTTCTCCGCTTGTGGTCTTTGACATCGTCACTGGACTCCCACCCCTAGGGACACCTGCCTGGTCCTCCATCTCCTTAGTGGGTCTGACCTAGTGCAGAGAAGTACTTCCCCACTGACTCTGGGGGGCGGTGGGCAGCAGCTCAGAGGGTTGAGTATCTCAGAGGGTTACCTGTAGGTTGTATCAATGCTCAGGTTGGCGGCAGCTAACTCTGATGGCGGTATCCATGCAGGTAAGGTGTTCCCGGCAACCCATTTCGTCCACTCAAACAAGCCAGGCTCTACACGGATCTTCAAGTGGTTTTCTTGTTGTAAACCTTAGATGTGAAATGAAAGGAAGATGAGGGAACTGGCGCACCAGTTCTGGTAAATCTCCTCTCTTTTCTATCAGGTGCTACGTAAGGCTAAAAAGAAAGTGGAAGCACGGGGGTTTGGTCAAGGGGTTTTCATTCCCCCGTGTGACAAACATATGGGCTTAATCCTCCGGCCCCGCCGACAGGAAGGATGCTGGCTTTATGTGGAAGTAAAGTCCTCTATTCGGATTTATGGAAAGGAACACAAGTCATTGCCTGTGTCATGTACACACCTCTGTGATGACTAGAACAGCTTTTCCTAAGGGAAGTCCCCAGGTGGCCTTGCTGAGAAACTTCAGAAATTCTCTTAGCACCTTCTACTCTACCAGCTGATCCTGTATTTGAATATCTTGTAAACTATTCACTTGCTCTACCAGAAAATCCAATTTTGAGTGTTTCCAAGGGCCAGTGCGCAAGTCCTGTGTTTTCTCCAAGTGTATTTACCCTCCGAGTAGGACCTGTCCCTGTTTAAGATGCTTTTAGCCCAGTGTTTTTACATATAAAGTATCTTTTTATTTTTATTTTTTTTAAAGATTTTATTTATTTATTTGACGCAGAGAGAGAGGGGAAAGCGGGCTCCCTGTTGATCAGAGAGCCCGATGCAGGGCTCGATCCCAGGACCCTGGGATCATGACTGAGCCACCCAGGCGCCCCTTATTATTTATTTTTAAAGATTTTATTTATTTGACTGAGAAGAGGGAACACAAGCAGGGGCAGTAGGAGAGGGAGAAGCAGGGAGCCCTACGTGGGATTCGATTCCAGGACCCTGAGCTGAAGGCAGATGCTTAACTGATTGAGCCACCCAGGTGCCCAAAGTATTTTCATATATAAATGCATTTGGATTTACTTAAGGAATAGAAGCCTCAAAGGTAGTGTCCATTCTTCTCTGGCTTGGCTAATTCTGGCTCATTCACTTGTTTGGTCTAAGTGAATAGTTCCACTCTGTTTCTACTAGTTTTCCTTCCGGTGAAATGAGAACGGAGATCCCTGTAACTCAAGCCTCCCCAGATTTTAGGGTGAAAGTTGAGTATCTTTATAGCAATGGTGCTTTTAAAGCCATCCAATTAACTACAGAAACAGGGATGATTAAGATTTGTAGATACTCAGGAGCACCGTTGCTAACATAAACAAGAAGCAAACAGAGCTGAGTGGGAGGAAATGATTTCACTGAAGAAAGAAAAAAAAAAAAAAGGATCACACCCTGTAGGCTCCAAATTATTGCCAGACAACGATATTTCACAAGCCCACCATTCATCCAAGAGGGGCTTTATTTTCAAGCAAAAAATGATCTGTATACCTCCTTTCCTCTCCTTTAATGCCGCCTGAGGATGTGGAGACGCTTGCAAAGACAGCTTCCAAAAGAATGATGGCAAGGGGCGCCTAGGAGGCTCAGTCATTAAGCATCTGCCTTCTGCTCAGGTCATGATCCCAGGGTCCTGGGATCGAGCCCCGCATCACATCGGGCTCCCTGCTCGGCGGGGAGCCTGCTTCTCCCCCCTCCCACTCTCCCTCCTTGTGTCCCTCCATTAAAAAAAAAAAAAAAAAAAAAAAAAAGAATCAGCGAAAAATTCCACATTTGAACCTTCCCATTGGCTACTGTCGCACAAGTCTAGGATAGTCTAGGCTAGGGATAGGGCTGTCTCGAGGCAGAAGGGTAGATTCATTGACCCTCATCGAGTCTAACCTTTCAAGATGTTGTATGCAGTCTGCACGCAGCGCAGGGATGGGGAACAGTAGACATGGTCGATGACGGTGTTGCTCTCCAGTAAGGCTTCCCCTGCAGCGGAAGGCAAAGAGCACAGGTTTGCTGGATTTACGCAGCCTCTCCTGGAGCTCAGTGTGGGAGCAGGTGGCAGGCAGACGCTGCAAACCCCCTTTGCAGTGGGGGCTCACAGACAGCTGGCATTTTTAGCTGGGTTTCCAACCCGTCCCCCCCACCCCTTGTCTTTTCCTTTCTGCTAACAAGCAGGAAAAGATCCATCTAGGAGAGATCCAGTACCGCGAGAACGCTCTGATTTCACACTGGTGATATAAACGAGCTGGTTTGTACTGTGACAGATCGCATTTGACTTTTATCCTGCGCTAAACAAGGTCTCAGCCTGTTGTATTCTTAGATAACAGAGGTAAATCCCAGCGCCCCATCCTTTAACACTTTCCCCGTGGAACTTCCTTCTTTACTGGATCAAGTCTAAACAGCTTAATATGGAGGGAGCAAGGTCTTCTGTAAACTTGTCTCTGTCCGGCTCACCAGCCTTACCGCGTGGGGCCTACAAGCAATGTTCTAGAAAAGAGCTTTTTCCCCTAAGTCCTTTTGATGTTATTTCTCACGTCTAGGATTTTATGTTGTTGTCTCCTACCTTCCTGGTCCTTTTCTGCCCAGGTGACTTCTCCTCCACTCTTCTGTCTTTTTATGCTCTCCTAACTCTCTGTACATAGTTCTGTCCTTGAGGATACTCAGCATGTGTAATATTTGTCCACGTACAAGTTTGTCTGCCCGAGGGTGGGGGGCTCTCGCTTGGATCCCCAGTACCTGACACAGGACCACGCCAGGCTTCTCTCCTCTGGACCCCTGCACTAGAAGCTGACCTTGCCCCATCACTCGGTCATGCAGCCCTCAAAGGATCACACCTCATTCGCTTTGGGAAACCAGCCCCGCGCCCAGCAGTGTTCTGAACTTCATGGTTATGTAATAAACCCCTTTTGACCTGGGGAAATAAAACTACTGGTAGGAAAGTTGTAGAAAGCCATACAAAGTGTCCTGGCAGGCCCACTGGAACCAGTCTTTGGAAGAAGTAGCCAGGAAAGGCTGTGCGAGCACTCCAGGACACTTACCCACGAGCCTTGCTTGCATACATCCAAACACGGTGATCGGAGCATCTTTCTCATAATCCCGGAAACCACCACTCCGCTGAGGTAAGCTGTGAGGCATGTTCAGGTTGGTGCGTATGTAGCGGCCTGGCCAAAAAAAGAAAAAAAAAAAAAAAGTCAAAGGATGACTTTGTGTTTTCCTTAGGAATTCTGTTGCTTATCCTCACAGCCCCCCATTTCCTTTCCTTTTGGGCCAAAGAAACAGCCACACACTCTACAGCAGGAGGGTTCGGGGATATGCAAGCCTCTCCATCTTAGATGCGCCACTCAAATAACAGCGGAACCAAAGTGAGCCAGGGTGACTTAATGGAGGGAATTCTGGCCACAGAGTCAAGACCCCCGCCTCTGCCAAATGACCATGGGCAACACGTTTGCCGTCTTTGGTCCCTGGTGTCCCCGTTTCTAGAATGGGGACAAGAACACCTACCTCTTCACTAACACTCAAGACCCGGAGGAAGGACTCAGCCAGAAAGAGATTATAGGCATTTCCTAGAGCGCAGGGAACAACCCTAAAGGACTCCATCTGAGCAAATGTAGCTTCACTCTGCCCCCTAGAGGCCATGATAGGTATGACAATGCTAAGCTGGTCAACCAACCACTCACCTTTGGCATCAAAGCACTGAGAGAGCCAGTACTTCCCGAATACGACATCCATCCTCTCCCCATGCCGACACACAAAGAGGCATCTCTTTTGAGGCCCGGGCTGGCTATTGACCCTCAGAGGCTGCAGAGAGAGAAAGGCTCTTAGTGGGGGGGGGGGGCACATAAGCAAATGAACACGTGCTGGAGCCAGCTGCCGGAGGCACAGGGACAAGTTCTAGAACAAGTTCTGCCAGTGTAGGACTGGGACCCAGCCCGGAGCTACCCGGGATGTAAGTTGGCCTCTCTGTACATGGGGGCGGGAAGGCTCCTCCTACTGACCTCACAAGTTATCTGGCGGCTCAGATGAGATGAACTGCAGGTATTTCATAAAATCAGAGGGTTGTGAGGACTGTTGCGCCATTGCTGTTGCTGGGGTTGTTCACGGGGGTAGCCCCGGGCCGGTGCCAAGATGTGGAGACCCCACCCAGTCCTCCCCCAGAGGGACACTCAGTCAACTGCCTCAGGGAGCGAGGACTTTTATCCCAAAAGTGCCTGCCTCCCCTCTAACACGGGGTTGTGAGACCATGGGGTTGGATGCGCTCCCCCAGCTTGGCCTCTTATCACACTTTTGGCTCTCGTCTGACTACGTGCGTGCTGGTGTTCCCAGGGGTGGTTCAGGGAGGACAGTTGCTCCCTCTGAGTGATGAAATAGGCAAGTCTAGCTCAAGGCATGTCCAGATGACCTGGATATCTGGGTGGATCCTTCTAGATGCTTCTGTGTTCCTTCTTGTTGAGAGTTGGTTACTCCCAGCTTCCCTAGTGCGGCCAACACTTTGGGTTTTCCTGCCAGTTAGCTGCCCTTGCAAGGTTACGATGTGGAACAGTGCCATGATCTTTCCCATTTCTTCTCCTACTCTTCCCTAATTCAAGCCTGGGCTCCAGCCAATGCGATCTAGTCTCTTGATCCTCAACTTGCCTTTGTCTCTATTGTTCAGAACGATTCTCCACCCCCTGCCCGCTCCTCCACTCTGCAATGATCCTGGCGCGCATTGAGCACTCAGGTAAATGTGAGCCCTCTCGTTTTCTTTAATGTCACAGTGGCTTCTGAAATAGATAGAACTCTTATGACTTTATAGATGATAACACGCCCTCCTGTTTGCAAAGCCACCTTCTCGACCGGACTAGACCCAGGTGCAGTAGGTGCCGTCCGTTCCTAGCCTTACATCTGTGCGTATCTTTTATAGTTTTGTGCCCTTTCTCCCTGAGAGATCGGGGACCCTTTGGGCCCTCAAGGGCAAGCCCTCCCACTTAGTGAGTAGGTACCCGGTGAATCCCGAGCTGAGCTGAGGACGTGACCCCCACGGGCTAGTGTTACCTGCGTGGGCTGGCAGATGATGGTTAGGGGCGCTGTCTCCCCCAGGCCCTGGTCCTCATACTGTCGCCTCTCCGACACACCGTCACCGAATGAGAGCGCATTAGAAGATGCTGTGTTTAGGATCGAGTAGGACCTGCAGGGGAGGACAAGGAAGACGGTTACTGGTTTGGCCAGAGGTCGTCAGCACGTCACCCTTGGGCTCAGCAGGAGCACGGGGATGAGCAGGAAGAACACCCTGGGCGGTGTCGGGGTTGGGACAGCGGCACGGGGGGCTCCCCATTTCTGGAGAGGAGCATCTTGTTTTAGACTCAAGTCTGGCAGTTGCTAAATTAGAGGTGGATGGATTTCTGTACTTGAACAGATGCCTTCGTCTCTCTGGGCAGGGATGGGGCCCTGATTTTAGGGTGCCACAGGCCGGGGCACGCTCAAGAATAACAAGTTATCAATTTTTACCATTGTTTCCAGCTACTTTCCTGGCTTAAAAAAAAAAAACAAAAACCGCAATTCCTATTGCCTTTAATCTTTTCCATGGTGATTTCCATCTGGACTGATGAGCTGGGGGGAGGATTCTTTCTTTCTCCACCACTTCGCCTGTAGCTCCTAATGACCAAGGAAGCCTTCTGGCCCTTCTCCCCTCTTCCACCTTCTCCCCTCACCCCGCTGCTCTCCCCATCTTAAAACCTCCAACGAGGTGATGAAATAGAGAACTATTTCAGAGGAGGCCATTCTCACCAGATGCATCGAACCGTGAGCCAAGCACTCTTATTTCTCGGTGTAACACTAACTCCAAAAGCCCCAAAGAGGTCTCGC